>JAYRBT010000093.1:48253080-48296997 GCA_036023395.1 Myiotriccus ornatus | reverse complement strand
ATGTCCCTCCCCACTCTTCTTTTCAATGCAAAAATTTGCTCTTTATATATTAAAAAAAATGAGTGATTCCCCGAGCTTTAAATGAGATGCTGATCCAAAGTGACAGCTGCTCCTCAGCTTTTCAAACCTCCTGTAACTCAATACCATTAAAACTGTTGTGGATTTTTCCCAGCATAGTGATGAGCCTTTAAGATGAGTCTGGAATCATCCATTCTGGATAGAGAGGCTACTCTGTCTACTGGGTAAATGCAGTACCCTAAGAAACAAACAGGAAACAGTATGAGGACCCAGAGAAAGCAGAAAAAAGGATAAAAAGGTAGAATACAGTTGTCAAAACAAGTCCAGATAAACATACAAGGAAACAAATCCCTTTTTAGAAAGAGAATGCTAGTAAATCAGTGGAAAAATAGGGGGAAAATAGAGAGAAGTGGAACAGACCTGAAAGATGCAGAGTTTCTTTCCATTTATAGCAAAAAATCTCTAGGTTGTAACTATTCTAGAAAAAGTCAGGGATCTGCAATAAGACAATTGTAACTTAAAGCATTTGGTAATCAGTATGCAAGACTGAGAAAAGAGCTACATATAAGACATGTTTTACCAATGTCTAAAAGTTGCAGAACTTAGCTACAACAAGATCTACTGTGAAAGGATTTACTCTGTTTTGCACATATTTAATCTGAGGAAGGAAAAACCCTCAGGATTTGAACTAAATCCTGCTAATATACAAACAACCTTGTAACTTAGTTATGCAAACGGGTGTTCAACTCTGTTACTCTCTCCTAGAATTTATTGAGACATCGTAGAATCATAGATTGATTTGGATTGGAAGGGACCTTATAAATCACCTAGTTCCATTCCTCCCCTGCCATGGGCAGGGACACCTTCCACTAAACCAGGTTGCTCAAAGCCTCATCCAGCCTGGCCTTGAACACTTCCAGGAATGGGGCATCCACAACTTCTCTGGACTGCTGTTCCAGCCCCTCACCACCCTCACAGTACAAAATTTTCTCCTAATATCTAATGTAAACCTACCCTTTCTCTACCATTACCCCTTGTCCTGTCACTGCATATCTTTCTAAAATGTTCTTCTCCATCTCTCTTCTAGGCTCCCTGTAGGTACTGAAAGGTGCTGTAAGTTCTCCCCAGAGCCTCCTCTTCTCCAGGCTGAACACCCACAACTTTCTCAGCCTGTCCTCACAGCACGGGTGTTCCAATCCTCTGATAATTTTTGTGGCCCTCCTCTGGGGCCCGCCAGAGCAAGTCACGTCTTTTATGTGCTGGGAACCCCAGAGCTGGATGCAGTATTCCAGATGGAGTTACACCAGAGCAGAACAGAGGAGCAGAGTCACCTCCCTCAACCTGCTGGCCACTCTGCTTTTAATGCAGCCCAGGACACAACTGCCTTTCTGGGCTGCAAGAGCCTATTACCAGGTCATGTTGAGCTTCCTGTCAACCAACCCGTCTGTCACACTTTTCTCGCCAGTGCTTCTTGCAATTGCAGAAGTTTTGTTTCCTTTACCTGATTCAGTTAAAAGGCACTTCTGATTTTAAATGAAAAAAGCATTACTTCCAACCTTGTGAGGTTCTGCTTTTTAAGACACAGTTGCCAAGTTTATGAAGGTTATTATATGACATGGTGCTGTCAGCAGGAGAAGACTGGGCTGAGAAAGCTAGAAATCCTTGTACTTTTGTTTCTTTAAGTGAAACAGAAATATCCATGTGACAGGAAGGATTTATAGGTACCTTCGGAGCAATTTATTTTTCTTCAGGGCTAAAGAAGCAGCATTGCTTTTGGCTCACCCACTGTTTTCCTGAGCACACAGAACTGCAGCATCAGCATCAGATTTAAGTCTGTTGCAGAAACTGTTGCCCAAAAAGAGTAGTTAATACCATTGCCATATGAAATGAAGGGTCTATAGGTCAATCTCAGATAGTATGTTTTTCTTCAGTATGAGGCTTGTGGAATTACTATTATAGCTTTTAAGTATGCACATGCATTTCTGCCATTTCTTTTTCTACAACAATACCGTACCTGATATTGTGCTTGTAATAACTGTAACTTAGTGAAAGAGGGATGCCATAAAAAACTGATACAATGGTAAACATGATGGTTTATTTGGTCACTCAAAGCTAAATGCAAACCTCACTCCAAGATCGAGAGTCAAAAGTCAGTTTCAGGAAGTAGACTAAAGCATATGGTGTATCACTGGAGTTCTGGGTAGCACCATTAAAAATTAGCTATCATTCAAACAGTCTGCAGAGCTACCTATGTCAGTTTTAGTCTTATCATTTGGATCAAACATGCACAAGCAGTTATTTTCCTATAGATAGATTCTTGGGATCATACACCAGTGTGCATAAGTACAGCCTCCTTTATTTTCATAATACTGCAGTATTGGCCAGCATAGAAACAAAAGATTTCCCTTAGACAAAAAAAACCAAACAAATCTAGATCTGATCAATGGAAATTTATCTCCAAAACTTTAATTCCAATACATTGTACTGGATAGTCTGTCAGGGGTGAGTATTGAGGTACAATTATTTTTGCTTTGCCCAACTCTGTTTTAACTCCTGACATTCTTAAGCAGAGTTATTCAGTAGTGAATTTATGGCAAGATAAAAATGATGACTTCTACACCAGATCCAAGAACAGCAAAGAGCATGCTGCTCGCCAAGAGATCCAGTTTCCACATTTGACCAAGCACTGGAACAGATTGCCCAGAGAGGGTGTGGAGTCTCCATCGCTGGAGATATTCAAGAACCGTCTGGATGCAACCTGTGCCATGCGGTCCGGGATGACCCTGATTGAACAGGGAGGTGAGACCGGATGACCCCACTGTTGTCCCTTCCAACCTTATCCATTTTGTCATTCTGTAAAAACAGTAGCAGCACAATTAGCTCAGGCACGCACTTTAAACCAAAAAAACCCCGCTGAATCTCATTCAAGGCAAGGTCAAGGGAACAGGAAGCACCAGTGTTGCACTATGAACGTAACCAATTATGAAGTTGTCATGGACAGTCTGTGTGGTCAGCAAAGCACACACACACGTCAAGAGACTGGAAATGCTGGAGTCTTTTCACCAGAGAAGAGAATATGTTGTACAATGCACCCAATGCACATTTGGCACACAATGAATATTGCAGCAAAATCTGTACTTGTGCTGCCCTGCCCTTTTGGATTTATGCTGCAAGATGTGTATCCAAGGGCACCAGGTTTTTACCTTGTGGGAAACAGACCTTCAAAAAAGACAGAACTCCAGAGCCGAAGCTCAGAACACTGCATGCCACTATGAAAAAGGTATAGGGAGAAAAAGGTAAAGACAAGTTACCACCCATTTACTACCTCCCTGGCTCACAACCACAGCCCTTCAGTCTAGTTTAGCAGAAGTGAAACGGACTGTTGACCTAGAGACTACAATGTGGCCATCTTGTTCCAAAGAAAGACCGAAAAAAAGTTGTTGCTAGAAAATAACAATCAGAGTCAAAGCAAAATGTTAGAATCTAAAGATTTGCTAGAAAATCCCATCTCTTAACTCTTCATTTGCTTTTTTAAGACAAAAAAAATATTTTTACCTGCCAACATTCCCTAAACTATTGCTTCATAAAGGATGAGAGCAGTAGAAGCAGCCTAGGTGTGTTGTTTCGCTGAGTAGCGTGGGGGGTGTTGTTATTAAGTATGTTAACTTTGGAATTTGTTCTCATTATACTGCAAGCTTTAGCATGATACACCTCCTAAAACAGAAACTTAAGGAAAAGGTTGTTTCACCAACAGCCACAGGCTATTTCCAGGGCAATTGAATGCAAAACTTCCAGCCATTCCATGAAAATAGATATATGCAATTTGAATACCATCATGGCAAAAAATATAGTTGCATTAAAAAAATGCACAAGCTTGGAGGCTTGACTTAGATGCTGGGGAGAGCACAGCGGGCAGCTGACAAAATTACTGTCTTCAGATCCCTCCTTTCCCCCTCACATTCTGGTGCATTCAGGCCCAAACCTTCCTTACAGCTGGGAGCCTTGGCTCAAGTCAGGGCTACAGCCCTCTGCTGCCAACTTACTCCTGAACCCAGATACCCTGGAAGCATCATCTTCTAAATTTGAGGCTCTAGATTCATACTCCAGTGACAGTTTCTACTGCATTGCAAGTTTTATCCATCCTAAAAACTTACTTTGTCTGTGTATTGGGTTTACATAGCCAGGTTTTGGCAGCAGAGGGGCCACAGGGGTGGCTTCTGTGAGAAGCTGCTAGAAGCTTCCTCCATGTCCGGCAGAGCCAATGCCAGGCGGCTCCAAGACGGATGTGCCGCTGGCCAAGGCTGGGCCAATCAGAAATGGTGGTAACGCCTCTGTGGTAACATATTTAAGAAGAAAAAAAAAGTTATTGTACAGATGTAATTGAGGACAGAGAAGAGTGGAGTGATGAGAGGAAGAGCTCGCCAACTCCAAAGTCCGTGGAGAAGGAGAGGGTGCTCCAGGTGCCGGAGCTGAGGTTCCTCTGCAGCTCGTGATGGAACAGCTGTGCACTGCAGTTCACGAAGGACCAGATGGATCTCTGCAGCCTGTGGAGGAGACCCATGCTGGAGCAGGAGGCTGCTGGAGAGAGGGCTGTGAACCTGTGGAGAAACCCGTGCAGGAGCAGTCTCATGGCAGGGACCTGCTGACTCATGAAGAGGAGCCCACACTGGAGTAGGTTTCCTGGTAGGACTTGTGACACTGTGGGGGATGCACACTTGAGCAGCCTGTGACTGAAGGACTGCACCCTGTGGAAGAGTGACCCATGGTGGAAAAATTCATGGAGAACTGTTGCCTGTACAATGGACTCACGATGAAGAAGTTCATGAAAACTGTCTCCTGTGGGAGGCACCCTATGCTGGAGTAAAGGAAGGACTCTTCTTGCTTAGCAGCAGCAGAAACAACCTGGGATGGACTGATCACAATCCCCATTCCCTGCCTCCCTGTGCCACTGTGGGGGAGGATGTAGGTCTTGGGAAGGAGGAAGGGGTGGGGAGAAAATGTTTTTAAGATTTATTTTACTTCTCATTATCCTGCTCTGATATTATTAGTAATAAATTCAGTAAATATACCCATTTTGAGTCTATTTTGCCTGTGACAGCATTTATTGAGTGATATCTCTCCCATATCTTATCTCAACCCATGACCCCTTCACTGTATTTTCTCTCCCAGGTCCAGTTGTGGAGGAAAGTGATAGGCTTTGGTGGGTGCCTAGTGTCCAGCCAGGGTCAACCCACTACAGGCTGAAAGAAATCAAATTTTGTAAATGTGGATCACCAGAGCAATGTGGTGAAGAAAGGTGGAATATAGGTCATCCCAGTCACCAGTTCTCTTACGTTGCATACAAGAAGTAACACGAAAATAGCTACATGGAGGACACCACATGTAGCTTGGCTACACAAAATCTCAGAACTTCAGCACATGAAATAGATGTCAAATCCTTCAGAGAGAGATTTTAGATTAATTTTCATTTGTCAGTTTTCTTACACTCCATAAGTCAGTTCAACTTCAAAGTTGCATATCTGTGGGTTTCCAGCTAGTGTTAGAATTAGCAGCATCTCAACTTTTCACAGTTATTTCACCATGGAGGATACCGACTTTCAGCAAGAGCTGCACTTAAAAGCTATCAAACAGTCATGTATGGATTCTTTGTGTATAAGTATTAAAACAATACAGATCTCACTGCACATTTCAGCACTTGGTTGAGTTGTGCAAGTCAGCATGAAGTTTGTTGTGACACTCATTTTCTTGATCAAAGCCCTTCTGATGAACTTCATATTCAATTCAGATGAATAGAAGCAAGCAGCAGTGATGACTTGCCTGCCCTCCACAGCACACTGAACCAGCAATAAATCATATCAGCAACATTTTTCCACACGAGATATCTGCTGCCATGACAACACTGCCATATTTACAAAATAATCTTAAAGGTGTTTTAAAATTCTGGTTCACAAGATGGCAGCACAAATACTGCGCGCTGGTTTAATCTGTTTTACTCCAGCCACCCTTTATGTGGGTTAATCAGTGATTAAAGTCCACAAGGCAAGGTGCTGCTCAGGAAGCCTGCTCTGGAGCCCTGGCACGGCCTCACAGTCATTGCAGGCTGCTGGGCACTCAACAGCCAAGTCCTGTTTAGTCAGCAGTCCTTTGGTGGGGATAAAACAGACTCTCCAGCAACACCACAACAGGCAACAGAAACACACACGCATGTGTTTCAGGACGGCTTTCAACCTTTGCAATTAGGAAGGCTTTGTTTTGCTGTCTTCTCTTTCTGCAGAGACAGTAAGATTTAGCACCGAGTATCAACCACAAACTCCAGGATTGCTATGAGAGATAACAGCACTGAGTAGGGGCCAATGCTAACAAAGTCGAGACTAATGGCCACAGGGATGCCTCATCTTTTCCCCCTCCTCTTGGCCCAGGTCCAAGCTGCCAGGGTCTGGAGACAAAAGCTGAAGAGACAGAAGAAAGATCAGTGCCGGGAAGGGAGCTCGCCATGGTGGTAGACTCTGAACAGCCACAGCGAGTATGTCTTCCTATGAAACCTCACTTAATTCTTCTCAGCAGAAACAGCAGTACTCAACAGGTTACCTAAGCAAATGCGGTGGAAATATTAAGTCAGTGTTCAAATGCCTCGGGAGAGAAAAAGTATCCGCAGAAGGTGTGGTCTGAAATATTCCTTTTTTATGAGAAGAATTGGGTTTTCATTTGGATGAAAAGGGGAAAAAAGGATGAAATAGAGTAGTCCTAAAAACCTTGCAAACCCTGTGCAATTAAGTTAACAAAAGTTGGATTAACACGCATCACCCAGCTGCACTGTCTAGACCTATTTTAACAGCCTTTTCTTCCAAAAAGCAGCAGAGACCACAGCAACAGAAATACAAGTATTTCCTGTGTTAGTCTGGCAGTGGTGGCTCAGTGGTCCGTGGAAAGCATAATTTCAGACAGATGACAGACTCAAATCACTAATGAAATTCTAGGTAGTGCAGACACGAACTCTGTAGCAAGTCCGTATGCAAACAAAAAGGATCTTCCTACAAATAAAATAATGTTTTTATCTGAAAAAGAGAAACACTGAATTTACTATATGAACTAATCTTAGTTTTTCACCAATCTATATAGACACTGATTTGATAAATAGAAGCAGAAAAGCAGTAAAAGCATCTTTACACAGTACAGCACTTGTTCATGTGGAAATGTTGCAAAACAAGTTATCCTCCCAAACACACCATTTTTGCTTTAGGAAAACACTGTGCAGATTCCAAAAGCATAGTTTAGATTTGCACATTATATTGTATTGCTACATGGTACTGCAGTTTGCTTTGCTCTATTAGGTCTTCTACAGCTGTGGTATGGTAATACAGTTTGTGGCACCCTCTTAAAATAGCATATGGTATTTCAGATTTACCAATTTAAAAGATTCCAGTCTGGAATAATCTCATAGTCTTCTAAGCAATCCACTTGAGCAGAAGAGTAGCAGAAGATATATGCCCTTGGCAAGCCACAGAAATATTGCTGTAAAATAATCAGTGAGTCCTTGAAATAACCTTCACACTTTAGTCCTTCACACAATAGTCCTACTAATCTTAAGTTACAGTTACAGTGAGTATTTAACCAAAGACTACACCCTGCCATGGCAGTAATTACTACCCAAATCTGTAGAAAATAGAGCTGTAGTTTCTAAGAAGTCATCTATCCAATAATCATTTTGATGAAGTTTCTACTAAAACTAAACCAAACCTGTCCATTAGAGAACATTTTATTAACCCTCTCCCAAAATCCACTGCATCATCAGATGTGCTGTTTCTAGTAGCTGTCAAGCTAGCAAAATGAGGAAGGATGTGCTAGTACCCTTCTTTTCAGGTAAGAGGACAGGCATAAACATTGCCACCATGTCTATAATAAACACACTTTTCTAGGGTAGGAAGGTGACCCAGGGATGTACCTCCAGTGTAGTTTCAACACAGAAGCTTGCATGTTGTGTGGTTGTTAAAGTCTAGTTCATGACTCAAGACCAGCAACAGAAGAACAGAGCTCTGTTTGCAGATCTGCATGTTTACTTGGCAACTAATGCAGCTGGATCAGCAGGAACACCCAAAGGAGGTGCAGAGTAAAGATCATGTTGAGGCCACACAGGGGACCCATGACAGAGGAAGAAACCAAACTCAAACATGTCAGGATGCAGAGTGCTGTTCTGACTCTTTGATCAGTTCAATTCCACTGGATCAGATTTGAACATTTATATATTGCTGTCTACCTTTTGATGAAAGTTAGTTTTGTGAAAGGAATTAGCAGCAAGTATGCAGGTACAGAATACACAAAAATAACTCAAGTAGTACATCTGCCAGACAGGCAGCTGGGACTCTTAAAGAAAGGTGCAGGAGAGCAGTCAAGTCAGAATTAAAAGACATGGATGAGAGAACAAGATGTTAAAAGAAGTGAAAAGACTGAAAGAGCCAGCTTGTGAAGGGCTGAACTGTTGTTCAAACCATTTAGTGTTATGTAAACTCTGTAAAACTGCAGCAAGAGTGAGTTTAAACTTTGTCCATGTCAAAAAGAAATGCAAGATAGAAGAACAAAGGTAAACCCAAGGTATTTAGGTGAAAAATGCCATGCACAGCCCTACAATTACTTTTTTCCCTTTTCTTCTTCCCATGGTTATGCAAGAAATGCCCTCCACCAGCCCCACGGGCTGGAGAGAGAGTACTCCCTTACCCACTCAATAACAACCTATAAAGTTATGAGAAGCACAAGCATACAAATCAGCCCTGTTATAGATGAGAAAAATGTAGGCAGCAGTATAACAGCGTTTAATAATCCACAAAGAAATGAAAACCCAAAAATTAATTGTGTTGCTTTACACTGGTGAAGATAAGCAGCCTCTCTATAACAGAAAACAACCTGTAGTTCAATGTTTAGGCTAGGAAGAAAAAACTGGTTGCAATCAACATGGTAAAAATTTAACAGTGCAATTAATCATGTAATGCAACAGATATCTAGTGTCTGGTGACAGGACTTCAGTTTAAGGGTCTTGAGATGACAATACCCAACATCCATGTACACAAGACAATCTCTTCTCCAAGAACAAACAGTGACAAAGTCCTATTACAGTACTCACCAAGCGATAAGAATCTACCATCTATGCCCCAGTATTTAAGTCAGTCAAGATAGTAAGAGAGGTATAAGAAACACTAAATCAGTAAGAGGTTTCCAGTCACCAGACACGATACCAGGGACTGGCAAAAGCAGCCTACCAGGACAGCACTTGTTTCAGAGGCCCCAAACATGTCAATGGTATATCAAGTCTGGTTTATGGCACCTAGAAGCAATCAAGAACATCCTCCTCTCCCCTCCCACTCTCCCTGCTATGACTCCAAGTACCATCGCATAAAAATACATTCTTCTATTCTGATGAAAAGCAAAAAGTTTTCCAGTAATTTGAATGGGTAAAGCATTTATTAGTATGTACACTGTTGGCTCATTCTCTGGCTAACTCAGCCAGTAACACAGTCCCCCATATTCCACGGCTGACTCAGGCTCTGATGTCCTGTGACACCATTCCCACTTCAACCGCCATTCAGGGTAAGCTGTGAATGCCTCTGGATATTCTGTATCATCTTGTCAAAGAGCAGCAGAAAAGCAAAGAGGTAGGCAATTCCTTGCCCGTGGCCCCAAGCCAAATAGTACATGCAGCAGCTGTACAACCCCAGCCAGAATGTTCTTGCCATTACTGGTCACATTGTTTAAACACAAGATGCCATAAGCAAGAAAAGTCTTATTAAACCCAATTTTGTACATATAACACTACTTAGAGGAAACCACTGTGTTTTACACAAAGTGTTAATGTAACACAAAATATTTCGTTTCCTCATTCATGAACAGCGAGGAAATAAAAATTCAAAAAATGTAAAATCAGAAGGAACAACTGGCAACTTTTAGAGACTATTTCAAATCAGTTGTGGAGCTTACGTACTACAACTGTGTTTCCAGAGAAGTTTCAGTATGCTCTAACCCTCTAAAAATCTTTTAGGTGCACAAACCCTACAGAACGTTTTGTTAATCAGTTTATGTAGAAGTACCTTCCGAAAACTAAAAGGCAGCAGAGAAGCTTGGTGGAAACTTCTTCAACCAACACAATGCTCTGTTTGGAAATATTCCTGTAGCACTTCTAAGACCTCCAAGTGATTTCAGGCATAAGAATTAATGTAAAAAAACTCTGTATTAGAAAATGGGAGTGGTGATAGTCATTTTTATTCTGAAATCAAAGTGAAACACGGGGCAGACACCCAGGAATCCTTATCAGCCCCCTTTCATTAGGAAACTAATTTTTAGGCTGGTACAACTCATTTTACTATTGCCACTAGAAGATGACAAGAAAGAACAAACATTAGAATGCTTTACAGGACCACTTTCTTGCTATTCTTCATAAACAGCAGTTATCTCAGGGTCTCTAACCTGGAGTCAGCTAACAGTTTAACACAGGAAAAAAAATTCCCCTACACATATGAACTTGAACCAAAAGGTATTTTAAGTCAATTTACCTTGCGGCCAAGCCTATTAATGACCTAGCTACTTCGATCAAGGTAATCAGCAAGCCATCACAACTTGTTAACTCTCAGCCCTACACCAAGCCCTAAGAGACTTAACTTGCTATTTTGACCTGTCAATTTTCTCCTCTTCCTATTTCTCTGCACTTTATCCCAATCAAGTACAGCAGTGCCATTCATGCAGACCAGAAAGATACTGCTGCAGTTACATCCAGAAGCCACAGAACACTGAAACTGGATGGTCCCTTTTCCATGTAAATTCTAAAACTGTGTTTTGGTATGGTTTTAGAAGGACTCGTGTATTTTGAGCTACTGGCAGTTGCAGCCTGCAGAGCCTGAACATCATGGGCAGACCAAGGCCTCCTGTAAGAGGGCCACAGAGGTGCTGTTAGCTTTCATGGCAATCTCTCCTGCAGCATAAATCAACCAGTCGGCACAGTGCCAAGCAATGCAGCAGTGGAGAATTTGGAAACACTAGTCATCCACCAGTGCTGGGAAAGCAACTGCCACAGGGGAGAGGAAGAGGAGCGCAACCATCATCAAACGAAACGGTTCCTGTCAACAAGAGAAACGGGCAGGAAGAGCCAACCACAGCAGTAGCTAGATAAGGGAAACCCACAGGATGAACAGCAGGATAGCAAGATTTAGGGCAGGAAAGAGAAAACATGGTAGACTATGTTGACAGGGGTTTTAAAGGGGTGTGGAGGGTTGTGCCCCTTAGCCCAAGTCAAGAACAAGCTGCAGCAGTGCCCCAGCAAAAATAAGATTTGCCCAACTATAGGGAATACTAGAGATCATACACTCTCATCAACTCAATTGGTATTATCAGAAGTCTGGATGTGAGCACCAGAAAGGGTGCTTAACAAAGGGAGTGGCACTGCCTGGGGTCACAGTAGATTTTATTGAAATAGTGAATGTAAAATTGCTCTAAAAGTACTCACAAAAAGAGGGAAGAGCCCAAAAGAGAGTGTTAGTATAGTTGTGCCTTTATTCCAACAGACACAAATTGAAACTGAAAGAATACACAGTTCTAACTCTGACACAGAGCACCTTTATCCTTAGACATTTCCCTTCATGTAAGATTTTAAAAGTATGTCTTACAGCACTTCTGCACACTTCCGTTGTTACCTGGTCAAATCCTTAAGTAGCATATTTTACTTCAGCTTTCCATATGAAGATGTAACATAGCCAAAATGCCTCTGTACCCTTATTCCTCAGGAGAGCTTATATGTCTGTTCAAAGAAACTTAATAGCCCAGTTGCTCATAATTTTGAACATAAGAGTTATGCTCAAACTGATTTCAGGAGTGCAAATTTTCTTCCAAAGAAATGAAAAGTCCAGCATAAGTCCCATATTCACTGAAGAAGTTTCCTATACAGAGGTACATATCGGTTTTTCTCACGAGGCTGAAAAAACACCCAAAGACTCTCACAACAACTTTCATCTACTTCAAATGGAAAAAAAAAAGAAAAAGCATGGAACAAGCGTAGTCCTCTCGCCCTTCTTTTTCCCTTATAACTGAGTCAGCTACTAGAATTTTACCTGCTTCTAGTACCATCTTACAAGTAAGAGACACTAGTGCAGTCAGGCATTTCCAAGTTGCCCAGATTGGTGGTATGTTTTTTTCACCACACTACAATAAAGGAGTTTCTCCACACTGGAACAGCAGAACTCCATCTGATTGCCTCATCCAAAGACAAAGTGTCCCCATCTCCCACAGCTTGAAGTTCTCAAACAAGCCAAACCTCTGTAACAGAATGCAATCTTAAGCATTCTGCTACTTTCAATGCACTTGCTATCAGAAGGTTGTAGATTTATTCCAGCATCAAATATCCAGTCCTGTGAAATTCAAAAACTGCCTTCAGGAAGATACCTACATGTGTCCTTCCTTGTACTTCCATCACCACAACACCACACACAGGTTAAGACCTACTGAGAATATGCAATAGCATATTAAATGCTTCATTAAAAAAAAAAAAAAGTCAAACCTACATTTCAGCTGTTATAGATCTGTCAGAAGTAGGCTTCTCATAAAGGAGAAGAACAATCACTTATACAGATGAAACTAAACACAGTACTATTAATTCTTCCATGTAACCTGTAAATCCAGTATTTAGATGGGAATAATGTTTATAGATATGAATATAAAGATATTTGAGGAATTTTGATGCCAACATGAAACTACCTGAGGCATGGCAGTCAAGCAAAACTAGTGCCTGGACAAAGGGCATTAAGGAGCTGAGCAAATCCTAACTGTTGTCCACCCAGTGACTCAGCATTCTATCAACATCGATCACTCATGCTACACCTCTGCTTGGCACTGCTGTCTGCAAACACATCAAGGTGATAGTTCAAGATGTGTGCTGGGGGGAAGCATAAGAAAGTAAAACAAAGCACGAGCCAAACAGGGTGCACAGGTCCTACTTGAGGAGCAAGTTCAATCAGCTCACTTGATGGCTACTGGAAACCAAAGTATTTAACAGTTTTTCCACTAATCCTCTTACACATTATGCTGCCATTCAACAAAAATTACATTCATGCACAGTAACAGACAGTGAACTTGTCTTTCAGACAAATATCAGACTAATTCTTTTATCCATCAACAGATCACAACAAGTCTTTACTTCCTTTGGCTTCATGAAAAATAGCAGAAAGTCCCCAGCATGCACATGGCATAATGTCCTAATTCAAAGATATCCCTTTCTCTCAGACAAAGAACAGGACATTACTCTCTTCTGTATATCTGCACAAAAGTACTGTCTTCACAATGGCTGGCCAGGGAAAGAATGTAAGCACTTATCCTTCAGAAATAAGCTTTCTTCTTCCTTACCAATTGATTTACCAACCTGTTAAATGAAATATAAGCTGTCTTTCAATACCACTCTGGCAGCAGATGTAATCTTACGGTACAAACAGCTTGTTCAAAAAATCCTGAGCAGCTTCACTCTACATTTATAAATATATATGTTATTCTTGAATTATAGCATGGTCCTTTCACACAGCTTACTTCACATAAACACTGCCTCTCTGCTCCATTATGGCTTGCTTTGGAAAAACAAAACAAAACAAAACGCCCAAAAAAACCCACCTTCCTGCCACTGCAGCACTTAGTAAAAGCACACCACATCTCAGGGTGAAATATTTACAACTGAAAAGAGAAACACCAACTGTGTGGAATAAGAAAGAGAGTCAAGAAAACTCTAGATTTAGAGGAAGATAAACTTAGATTTTTTTTCAGAAAGTTCTCAGGTTTTTTTCATGCATTGCCTTCTTAAAATAATTTCAGTAGGTATGTATTCTACTACTGTCAGTGCTTACAGGCAAATGATCAACTTCCAATCTCTCTCATGTTCGGTGTCATATGGTTAATTCAGTTTTCCCATATGCAAATTTTTTGATCATTTCTATGGGGCTCTAAATCAAACACAAACTTTACACGGACTTTTTTTTAATTTAAATTAAGATATTTGCTTACTTAAAGGACAGTACCATACAGTAGAGTAATTGCTGTATGGTAGTAACCACGCATCTGCCTTTATTTTGAGGCATTTTATTAGAAAATGATGGTGATCAAAACTGAAACACTGTCTTTAGATTGCCAACTACTACCATTCAACAATGGCCAGAACTAAGAAGCTGCCTTTGTGTTGTATCTATTTCTATTATTTAGATGAAATAGCAGCACTATATAGAAGAACAAAAACTAACCTGTACACAATTATAGTTCTTCATTTTAAGGAAATCCTTCTGTCTCTCCTTGGTCCTCTGTCAAAGGGACTTAATTTTCTATGACAAAATACCTGCATGACAAAACTTAATCCTAGTTTTCAGAAATTGCAACTGCCTTCATCTAGATCTTCTCATAAAGCTAGAGAAGGTGGTTGGGTTTTTGTTTGGGTTTGTTTGTTTTTGTTTTGTTTTATTTTTAAAAAATTTTAACTCAGTCTATTCTACTTTAACAAGATTAAAAATAAATTTTAGATTTTAAATATTGTAGTAACTTCTGTTAGTAGTATGTATACTTACAAGCACAAGCATAAGGCTGCCCAGCAGTCCTGCTGTTACCCAGTTGTGAATCCACAAATTTTGTCACCATGATGCTTCAGTCTAAGCATCGGAACTGTTTCAGCTCTGCTCAATGCATGTGAGTTTGCATTGCCAGAGTTTTCAGAAAGGAGACTGTGCACATCAAAGGAAAGCAGAGTGCTTCTGATACTCAAAAGGATCTAAAAATATTGAAGTAATGTGGATCTAACTCAGGGTCAGGGCTTGAAACACTTAAATGACTGAAGAGGAATGAATGCAAGACATTTTAGTTTTGCATAAATTGCACTAGTTCAGTACTTTGCCCTCCTAATGCCTGACACATTTGATTTAAGCCTTTTTTGGGGGGCTTTACATCTATGTAAAACCAGGCACTATGGTAATGCATTTCTGACCTATGAAGAACAGTTATCTGCATCAGGTTGAACAATATCAGATGTTTGATGCTCTTTCGTTACAGGTTGGTGGAAGGTTAATATCTTTTGATGGTACTTGTCACCTCAGTTCATAAATGGGAAATCCCACTCAAGAAGTGGAAGGCAGCCAAATAATGAGCCCATCTAACTCCCTTTAAGTTACAGGTCCAAGATATGATCTAGGTTAGCGACAGTCAAAGGGCAAAGATCTCTCTGTGAATGAGTTTTAAATTATGATGAATTTGAGTTAAACACTGCATTTAATGGTCTTACCAGGAACATCTGGTTATATTTTGGTTGATAATCAGGAGTAGACAAAGAGCAAAGCATGCTGCACTAAAGGGCAGAGCCAGTGCTATATCACATAGGGAAATGAAGTGCACAGGCTGAACATTTAGACTTACCTTGCTTAGTGTTGTGCTTAATACAGGCGGGTCAGTTTACATGCCAGTTTTTATTCACTGTTTAGTTTTAATACAGAACACAGAGAGAGATATGAAGTAATAAGAAACATGCTGCTCAGTTCATTTATCTTGGGGATACACTATGTATTATATTCCAGACCAGGGTCAGACATCTGAAAACATTATGGTTAGTAGCAAGTTAAACTCCACATACATTCCCAAATCAGCTGAATTCAAGTTGATAGATCTGCCAGCAACAGGAGAGGAAAAAAAGGAAAAGATAGTGCTTAGAAGACTGTTTATTTTCCCACAAAATCATACCTGTTGACCTTTCGCCTTTGCCATTTTGCAAAGGAAAAGACTTTGACCCTGATCTTACTTAATGTGGATGCCATCTGCCCATGAAGGGCACTGGCCAGGAGCTCCATTGCTGTGTGCCAGGATGAGAAAGCCCTGAGCTGCTGCAGAGAAGGAGTCCTGAGGATGGCAAGTTATTCCCCAGGACAGCCCTTCCCCAGGTTCTAATAACAGCACCAGGGCCACAAAGAGCAAACACTGGATTTTTTTGGACAATGTGTTAGGATGGGGAAGGAGACACAAAGAAGGATCTCATGTCTGTCATGGTTCATTCTGTCAAACCACCCTAGTGAGGCTAAGGAAATAATTTAAAGGCCACTTTACAGTACAGATAGATGGCCACTGGTCAAGCTAACATGCTTCCCCCCTTCCCATTCTCATCTGCATTTTCCCTCCAATTTTTGGCCACACCAGTGCCCTAGGGACTAGTGGGGCGAACAGGACCAGAGAACTGATCTTGCTGAGAACTAATGCAACACCACAAGATACATATGTTAGTGCTTCACAAATCAATTCCCTGTTCTGACACAGCTTGGCTGCATGAACTACTGCTGGCACAAGACAGACATCAGAGAACAGGATTACCCACTCTGCAGTCATCGGAAAAGACAGTTCAAGAAACACTCCAGATTTTCTTTATGCTTTTTGTTCTACCTCTGCATTTAATAACCACACACACAATTATACTTATTTTAAAATTGAGGTATGCATCTGATATGCAGTTATTTCCTTTTTGTTCTTGTCAGCCTAATTTCTAAATAGCCTTTGGTTTGTTCGTCGGATTTTACATTATCCAAATGACATCATTTTCTGGCAACTATGGCAGGCCTAGCCTGTGAGTCACTTTACAAAACGAGAGGGAAACCACGCTAGCGAAGAACATGCAATTCAAAGGTTTCTATTGTTCTAGTGAACCGTGGTGTCCACACAAATTCAGTCAACTGCTCAGGACAGAAAAAGCAGCTACAAATCTAACTTCAGACTCAAACAAAAAAGAGCATCTCGGAGAAGCGATCAGGCAGATACAATTGTACAGTCCCAAAAACTAGAGCTACATGATCACACACTGGCATGGATTGGTTTATTAATGGTCAATACATAGCAGGTATGTGAGCACACACTGAGCTGCAAGTTACTTTACCTGCATTTTTCAGTTGAGAGTTTCCACTCTGATAAGCACCAGTTTCACTAACTTTGTGAAAAATGAAGGACTACAGGACTACAACAAGGCTTTTCTACTCAGCCCTGTCCAACCCTCCAATTAATCTATCTGGGAAACAGATGGAAAGAGAACCAGAAGACTATGGAAACAACTTCTCATTACAGACTGTCTTGAGGAATAAGGCTAATTATCACAGAAGCATTTCCAGTTCTTCACTGCATCCAGACACTCATCCACCCTGAGAAGAATGTTTCTTCTTTAGTCACTAATTGGATCTTGTTTGTAAAGCCAATCTTTGTTTCTAAGTCTGTCACGGTTTGGGAACAAGGGTGCTATAGGGGCAGAAGATTCAAATGCCTCTCTACAGCTGACAGAGACACTAGAAACATTGTCCATAGATAAAAGGATGTCACACCTTAATGTACTTTATTTTCCTTTTTGCTTTTATTTTGTAGCTTAGGTAAGATCTAACACTAACTCTTTTCAAGTTATGTTGGAAGCATTTGATCTACTGCAACTGCGGAGTCACATTTCAAATATTTACTAACCCGGAGGACTATCTGCATGTTGAATGAAAGGTTTATTAATTGCTTCAAGAAACATATATTCCAAGAACAAGCTCTGCTCATTGAAGGCAATGGCACCTACAGGAGCAAGATACAGGGTTGCTGTACCAATGTCTCTCTAGTTTAGACTGAAACTATTTCTCCTTCCCAAAAAATAGGGTTACTTGAAAACACCAAAAATGTTGTGACTGAGTTTGCAATGTGCATGTCTTCATGTGATGTCAGAAATAGACTTTCCCTAGGTTTTTCTACCCCTTGTAGAGTAACTATAAGAGTAGTTATAACTTTTTTAAATTAATCACAAATCGATAATTTATATCCAAATTATGTAGTTTTCACATGTTTCTGCTCTTCATGACATCTACAAACTAATGCAATTACCATTAAAAAAAGCAACCCCCATGTTATAGTATTGTCTAGTGTGCTCTTTCTTTAAAGTCATCTCCTACTTTTAGCTTGCTGACCTCTGGCCCATATGAGGCCATAGTTACACCTTGTTCTTTCAACTTAAGCAGAGAGCACACCATCCTGAAGTATTGTTTACTACAGTCACAGTAACTTCTCCAAGCAAACAGCACTAGATCAGTATTCAGACATGTGTACCAGATGGCCTCCATGGGCGAAGAAGTCCTCAGCAGTAAGAAGATATGGAGCAAAGCTGCTATTAAGCCAGCTCTGCCTTTTCCCATCTTCACCCTGCCCTTCGTCTGTCCTCAGCAGTCACTGAGACATCATCCAGAGAGTCACAACCTCTCCCCTCTGATGCAGCTGTGCTTCCGACAGTAGAAGAGCAACAGAGGGGCTTTCACTCTCTGTGCTTTTAGACCCATGTACAAGAGAAAACTCCTATGTTCTAAGCAGTCACATCAACTGTAGCACCAGTGAAGAGGCAAACCTGACAGGTGGCAACAGGACAAGCAGAACAACATCCTCCATTGGCTACTAACACCACATTTAGTCAGTGAAAGCACAGAGAGGTCTTCATGATGTTTGGGGGTTTGTATCACCTTCAACTATAAAAAAAATTTCTCAGCCTGACCTATCATTTTTCTGCTACACTCACAGTAAGCTACATTAACAGTACATGTCTTCTAAAAATAGTCACAAGAAAGGTGCCCCAAGCTGAGTTATTAAAAATTTAGATGATTTAAAAGCTGCTTTCGAACATCAGGAAAATTATTCCATTCAACCGTGATGGTGTACTCTCATGCAGAGATGGAACAAGTTTATCAGATTACAATTTGTCTTTTAACAAAAAAGTATGTGAAGATTTCTGAACATTAATCATTTTAATGCCAAGAAATCCTACTGATTCCTGTATTTTGTATCAAATTATTAAAAGTAAAATGCTTCAAGACAGAGAAGATTACTGTTTGTTTTCTATCTGCTTTTCAAAAATTAAAGACCATTGCTTGTGGATATACCACAATACACTAGAATTGCATGGGGAGCTAAAATCAGTCAGACTTTAACATCGCAAAAAAGATGGGAAAATGGGTCTTCTCTGCACCTGTGAAGGTGACAGAAGACAAGAGGGGGGCATTGCTTTCAAAGTAGTGGAGGAACGGCTTTGTCTAATTCCTGTGGTTGCTGAATCTGGGTGCAGCACTCATTCCTGCTCTTATTAAGCATAACAGCTTTTTGATTAAAGAGCAATTTCCCCAGCACTTGATTGCCTGGAGAAGGAACAGTAACCAATGCCCACCTGGGTGATTCAAGTCAAATCTATTATATCCACGTGGAAATTGAAACCACAAGACAAAAGCACAGTATTTCCGATGGAAAAACAGGAGATCTAAAAGAGTACCATTTTCAGTTTTGTCAACAAGAACAAAATACTGTTTTTTTGTATGTACTATTTATATTTATATTCAAAGGCCAGTACTCAAGTCAAACCACTGGACTAGCCAGATCTGCTGCCTGCTTTATTAAATCTTGTCCAAACACTTACAGAAGTGCTTTTTGTCTCACTACACCTGAAACTTATTTTTAGGACAAAATTTTCACACATTTATGTGAGCAAATGTCTTGATTTCATATGCTTCTTCAGTCACTCTTTGAGAAGGGTTTGGCATCGTAAGTGTGTTGGTTTTAGAGAGCAAATCCAATGTGATGCCGTTTCTTTTTGCTATTAGAAGACTCAAAGCAAATAGTTTAAGACAATTCCAGCCTTGTGTCTAAAAGGTTGCCTGAATATCAAAAACATGCCAGAGAACATAAACTGGAGTGACAGTTACACAGGCTGGACAAGAGATCTCATAGGTCTATACTTTACTTCCCAGCACATTTAAAGATGTATAAATATATTTATTAATTAGTCTCAAAATGTTTTGAGTTTCAATTTCTTGGAAGTTAATGACACAAATTGTTTTTGAACATGTAATTTCTCTGTATTACCTACTTCAGAGGGCATAACCAGAGCTTGAAGAAATGTGACAGGTTTATAACTAGCTTCAGTTCTGAGCACCATTAGACCAATATTTTAGGTACAAGAATTCATGCTTCTTTGCACACAAACAGCATTGAACACCATTCAGACAGCTGTTACAGAGAACAATCATTTACCCCAGCAGTTGCATTGTTAGAACTCACAAGTGTGTGAATGTGGTGCAAAAGAAAAGCAGCATTCCCTAAGACCGATGGCTCAAAGCTACTCAGTTACTTCCAAAGGAATTGAAACACAGCATTTAGAATCACGTCAGGCTGAAATCCAATCGATACTTTTTTTTAATAAATGTATCTAGACATTTTTCTATGCATTTACATGGAATGCATGAATGACTATGAGAGACTAGTTTAATTATCCTTCGGAGACCTGAGTTGCTGCTCAATTTTATTTTTTTTTTGACTAATCAACAGATCAGAGCTTTGTAGAGATCAAAGACTGTCACTAAATCATAGGCCATTACTCCAACCTATTAAAGATGATGTACATGCCTGCTGTTAATTGAAGAGGTCAGCATAATTTCAGTACGACATATAGTCAGAAGCTGCCTATTTCACCTGATTTGAATATTTGTTCTATGTATGCTTGCTATTAGCATCTTCTCCACAAACCTAGGCATTGCTATGAGTCTGAGGACGGTAGTACTCATTATCTTCTGAAAATGCTTTACTCTGCTGTCAAGGCACAGATCACCAGAGTCAGCTAAGCTGTTGTGCAGCTCGAGGTAAGTTAACATTCTTGTCTGAATTCTTAGCCTAGGATTTATGGGCCATATCTGAATTATTAACAATAAAAGTGGCACCATGTACACAGCATCTGAAGTTGATCTTCTGGGCACACAAAGTTAGACGCTACAGCTCTGTAACTCTTCCACTTTTAGCAGTGAGAGCAAGTACAGAAAGGCTGTGTGTCTCTGTCACTACCCTTTCAAGCGACAAACAAACTGACCTGCAAAGTTTCCTTTTCAATAAAACAGGGCAGCATTATCACTTAACAGATTGTTCTTTTTTGTTTAACCTGTATTTTAACCTTTTTGCTTGTTTGTTTCGTTTTTGGGTTGTTAATCTAAGTGGTATTTAATTACATTCTCAGTGGGGATTATTTAAAACAACAACAGTTATTTTCTAAAGAACCCAAACCTGAAGCAATCATGTAATACTAAAAATGAGAACGTAGGTGGGCTTTTTTGCTGACTTTCAGAGCTCTGACACAACACCTTCATGATAAATTTTCATCTGCTCAGTGGTGCTTACACAAAGGTTTTCTCTGATATATCCATTTCAAAGGAAATGAATCTTACACAAAAAGCAACTTAGTAACTGTCTCTAAATCCACATCTTGAACCAAACTAAAGCAACTAAGCCTAATCTATTCTGACCCAGAACAGGCTACTACTACAACTGCTGGGATTCCTGCAGATATCCACAAGTACGCTGACAGAAGCTGCAATAATCTCAAACAAATGATTATTACCCAGATGGCAACCTTGGCATCCAGCAGAAAGCTATTTTCATAAAGTTTCATTATTGTTTTCCCGTGTAATATAACCAACCTTTGATTTAGTACTGTCTCATAATGATCTCCCCGGTATCAGAGTTTCCCCATAAATGGGGAGCCAAACATGCTTTCATTATTTGAGATAGCACTTATGAAAAAAGAATAATTAGACCATGAGTACTGGATTTACACACTTCCTACTCAATTGTGATAATGTCTTATCAGCAAGACAGTGATGGGTATGTGGACTTAAGCATATGTGCACTTCTGGGGAGAATAAGATAAGACCACAACCCAGAAATATTGAATGCTAATTTGATTTCTAGATGCAAAGAAAGCCACAGCCAGCACTATTTGTCTTCACTGCCCAGCACATTGACTGTACTGCACCACTCACCAGTCCTACATCAACTGCTAAACTGAAATACCAAGTGAATTGCAATAGTTTCCAAATTCAAGGATGAAAGGCAATCATTGTTTTAATGTCTGGAAACTGTGGGATGAAGTTTAACAATGAGGAACATCTGTTTACCATCAAATCACCCTTTGAGGATCAGAGAAGAGCATTAGCTGAACCAAAAGTATCTAATGTTTCTACCTTCATGCATATCGACCAGAAAAATCAGTCATCAACAAAAAACTTTCCTTCTGCTCTCTGCAGTAGAACCAAAAGGTGTCACAGGCATTAATAATCCAAAGGACAGATATGAAGGAACACTGGAGTAACAAAG
Organism: Myiotriccus ornatus; assembly: GCA_036023395.1. NCBI lineage: Eukaryota > Metazoa > Chordata > Aves > Passeriformes > Tyrannidae > Myiotriccus > Myiotriccus ornatus. The sequence continues at coordinate 48,274,812 of JAYRBT010000093.1, read as the reverse complement.
AGCAGATGTAATTTGACTCTGAATTTCAATTTCACAATTACTTTCTAGCTAAAATGAAATTCCAGGTAACTATCAACAGATCCTCCCTGACAAGGCTGCCTGCAGCAGGAATGAGGGGAATAGGAATTGCATGAACAGAAGTGAACCTCTACTGTAAGTTCATCTCTATTGTAAGGAGGACTACATATGGCTTACACCTTCACTTCAGCAAGGATTTCCCTTGCCAGAAAAAGTATCTGCACTGCATAAAATAGCAAATGGCTGTTCTGAAGCCTAACCAATTCTTTTTTCCAGGAATAAAGAATGTCAGCCAGCAAGTAACATGGTGCAGGACCTGCAGCTATGCCATGGCAGCTACTTTTTTTACCAGTGGCTAAAGCCAGTAGGAGAAAATCTCTTCCAGGTTGCAGCACAACTGCTTCTCCCCCAGGTCACATCAGCTGCTGGGGTTTCACTCTGAAAGAGGATGAAAGCTATTGAGGTCAGGGAGGCTTACTCTGTAGCAAGCATGACTTGCATGAAAAAGAAATGCCCCTGGAATAAGACTACACCACATGGTTATTAATAGATAAACCCAACTGCTGGGTGCACCTCTTAAGACCAAGTCTGAACACCAAGAATCAACAGATAGATATCTGTTTTCTGTGTTATTATGCTTGTTCTCATGTAAAAAGGGGCATTCTTGAGTTGATAGCGTTCAGTTATGGGGTAGGATAGCTTAAAAGGACAAATATTGCACAATGATTCCTTTCAAGCACAGCATACTGGCAAACATCCACCCCTTGCAAACAAGAAGTTTGACCTGGGGGGATGAACTTTCATCAGATTTAAGATCTCATTAAAATACTTAGTTACTGCTTCTCATTACAGTAAAAAGCTTAAAATGTGAGGGCAACACAAAAATATCACCCAGATTCTGAGCATGCAGACAGGCTGCTACAGTGCTTTAGTCATAATTTACCATCTTTACAAAACCAGGGAGATTATACTGATTCTGAATACTTTTGCTTCTGATGTTAAAGAAAGATCCATCTTTGGGGCAATGCAGTGGGCACCAGTAAAGAGTGGAACGCTATTTGGCAGTTATAAACAGGAAGCAAGTCTCTTAAACCCTCCCAAAACCAAAGGCTGAGGAAGATGCAGCAGTGGGAAGAAATAGGTTTGGCTGTAAGAGAGAATTGCAGAAAGGGAGCCAAAAGAAAAATTCTTCTTTCTTAAATCAAAGTGAGGAGGCAGAACAAGAGTTAGAAACCTTCATGAGGTTTGGATTTTTTTAGTTTTTGGTTGGGCTATTTCCACCACACCCCCTTTCAAAAAAATAGAAAGACACTGACTGAGCTTCATCTAAGGTTTTGAAGAAGATCTGCTGAAAAATATCTTACCCCCACAGGGACCTTCCTTCCCAAAGATACAGTGTGCTTCTTAAAAAGATGCTTCCCTGAGAATGCTTCAACTTTCATGCTTGACACTGGCTCACAAGTGGCTTTTTATGTATTGCTCAGACTACCCAAGTAATCAAGGATTTTCAGCTTGCTTTACTGGCAAATTGGCATACCACTTTGAGGCAGATGGCAAAAACAGCAGTGAGAGAAAGCCTTTGAATAAGGGATACAGCTGGTAGTGCTGTGCATACAAGGAAGTAAAACTGCATCAGTTAGTAAATGGCGAGTAAGAAACAAATCTATGAAAGCATAGAAAAAGAGAAACAGCATAAAGAAATGCTCAGTACTCTTGCACAGATTATATTCTCCTTCTCAGTGTTGAGAACAACTGCCATAATCAGAATAACTGGCATACTCATGTTTTACTCAGGAAACTTTGCTCAGGTTTGCAGAAGATACATCTCCAGTAAGAAAACTGCCTTAAGTTTTCCTCCCATGCAAAGTCAAAGTAAGAGAAGACGAAAACACAAGACAATAATTAGAACTTAAATTTCACATTTGCTTCTCAAAGACGGCAAGTAGCCAATCAAGAACAGATTCAAAGTTAAGTAGGAGGCAACGAGTGATCTTGAACAGCTGATCTGGGGAATATATCACGTGACCTTTTGTCTGGATGACTTTTCTTTTTAGACAGTTCACAAGTCACAGATTTTACCAGGTCAGTATAAAACACTGACAAAGCAGACTCCATTCATCCCAAAAATGATCCTCATCCTAAGTTTAGATGACTTCTTAGGTTTTGTTATCTCTCCCCATTCCCAAACTGCTTCACTGGCTTGATGTTTTTTTAACTATGCTTCTATAAACAGCACAGGTCTCCATTCTTCAAGCACCATTTTGTTAAGTTTTGTCCTGTTCACTGTAAGTCTCTTGGCTATTCAATTCTTCACTGTAAATATAATACTCATCTTCGAAACAAACACCATAACACATTGAAGTATATAAGATCATGTTTTCAACTGTCAAAATTACTACAGCAAATTACCATTTGATTGTCAGGTATCTTGGTTATGCAAGCTGTTTAATCTGGCACATTTAGAAGTTGTTTAATCTAGGGCCTAGATACCTGGCCTTGTGCCCCCCAAGAAATGCACTGCCAAGGATAGGCAGACCTTGTTCTCCTCTCTGTAGCTCAGTCATCTAAGAAGTACATAGCTATGATCCTCTAACAACCACATAGCTATCATAAATGTGTTGATAGTTAAAGCACACCTAAGTTACTTCAACAGTATGTTTTAGCAGTTCATTATTAGATGCAAATCACTGCTTACAGTATGATTAGACAGTTTACAGTTCAACATTTGGATGGAGCGGAACAAAGATCCTCTTATCCTTACAGAAGTGAGCACTCAGCACTTGTTCTGAGGGAGGAGTAATGTTTAATTTGCACTGATTCAAAATTTCTAAAATTGCAAAGAATTTCTTTAAAAAATTATAATCATTACTAATACTGCAGTTCATAGCATTATATAAGATATTACCACACTACCTGCCAAACTGAAAGAAGATTACAGTATAATTAGTTCTGGCAACCATCAGAAGCTCTCCACAGGACACATGTGCTTTACCTGGTGGTCTTCCAGGCTGTCAACTCCTTGCACATCATGTAACAACCTGAGTCCCCTTCATCACAGATCCAGCCAGATCAGGTGAAAAAAGATGACAAGTCTCATCACTCTAAACTGCAGCCCTTTCTGCCCACTCCTTAACAGCACAGCCTTGCACTGCCCTCTAACCACCTCCTGCCTGCCTCAGGAGGAAAGGATCAATCTATTTTTATCCCCTGAAGAATCTTCTCATCCAAAACACCACCCTCAGGCCCCCATGTTCTCCTCCATCACTACTTCTCCAGTTTCTTGGACTTCTTGACTGTGATCTCTTTGGGACAGGTTCCTGGTAGAGGTTTGCAGAGTTTTTTGTAGCTGTTCCTCTTCTCCCTGCATGGGTCACCACTACTACCACACACCATCAAAGCACATTTGCTTCTAATCTTCATCTAGTTCCTTTTTTTCAAGCTCACACTTCAATTTGTCTGATCTCATACTGGTCTAATTTCTGCCATAAAGACTATTCATGACTGCCAGCTGATTTTCCCAGGACATACTCCAAGGCTAAAGCAGATAAACAGCAAGACAAACTTTCTTCCAACTCAAGAACAGCCTTTATCAGCGGTGGCTAAGGAACTGCACCCTCAACTCTATTTCCAACCCTCAGATCCTGCTATAGGACAGAAGCAACCAGTCAGGTCTTAGAATAGTTTTCATCTTTCCCTTCTCTTCTTCACTACTGATTAAACCACTTGGCTGCAGTGTTATCAGAGGGGACATCTGAACATATTTCACCTGTTTCTTTTACAATGCACATCAGTAAGTTTTGTTATTTCCTCATCCAAACCTCATGCTTTGACATACATAATTACAGCAATAAACCATCAGCACTGCACCAGGTTCAAAAGTTTTCATAGCCATATATGCTACAGCAGTGCCATACTTACTGTGCAATGTCTTTTATATACACCAAGACAGGATATTCACTGTATTCATCCCTAATCTGTTCAAGTAGGTCACTCAGAGTTCACTGTTGCTCACACCATTGACACACAGGGTATCTGAAAAATAGCATTTTTCTAGTACTCTGAAAAAGCATGTTGAAGACAGACCTCAATAAATGTGATTAACTATAAAAAAGAGATTCAATCAATGTAATAACTATGTCAAAATCTGAACTTTTAGCCCACCTTATCTTACATTTATATATTCAGTTGTTAGTGAAGCACTTTTCTAGTACGAGACCTGACAGAAGTGGAAAGAAAGAAGTGGCAGAAAAAGAGACTGAGCCCCTCTGCTCTGGCGAGACCCCACCTGGAGTGCTGCATCCAGCTCTGGGGTCCTCAGCAGAGGAAGAATATTGACCTGCAGGAGCGAGCCCAGAGGAGTCCACCACGAGGATCAGAGGAATGGAGCACCTCTCCTATGAGGAAAGGCTGAGAGAACTAGGTTTGTTCTGCCTGGAAAAGAGAAGGCTTAGGGGTGACTTAACTGCAGTCTTCAAGTACCTGAAGGGAGCCTACAAGAGAGCTGGAACAAGGCTTTTATATAAAAGCATGTAATGACAGAACAAGAAGGAAAGAGAGAGTAAGTTTAGATTTGATAATAGGAAAAAAATTTTTACTGTGAGGGTGGTGAGGCACTGGAACACGATGTCCAGAGAAGCTGTGGCTACCCCATCCCTGGAAGTGTTCAAGGCCAGACTGGTCTAATGAAAGGTGTCCTGCCCATGGCAGCGAGTTGGAAATTGGTGATCTCTAATGTCCATTCCAATCCAAACCATTCTATGATTCTGCGATTTCAGCTGCTAGCATCAGGCCTGTATTAGAAATAGTTTAGTCCCTCCAACACACAGAAGTAAAGACTTGACAGCTATAGTTCTTAACACCAGAAGAACAGAGCTGCTGCTGACTTTAACAGGGCAGGTACAGAAATGAACATGTAAACAGTTAAGCCTTTGAGACTCCATTTTTTAAGTTTTAGAAAAGAGGTATTAATGGGCTCCTTAGAGACCTGGACACATAACTCTTTACCATTCACATAACAGAAAATTTTCAAACCTGATGAATACACAATCAAGTCAAATGAAACACAACTATCAGTCTCCTGTCATGTATCCTCATGCTTTCCCAGTGCAAGAAGAACAGGTCTGGATCACTACAAAGCACCTGCTGAGCCTTTCTTACAGTTTGACTCAGGAAAGTGCAGGAGTTCATCTTCAATTCCTATTTTCAACTTCCATATAGGTATGCCAAATTTATAATTCAAAACAGTTCTTCTAGTCTCCAACCTTGAAAATCTACCATGGGACAACAAGCTATTTCACTTGTTATTTGCAGCTGTTAGGAGACACTTCTGCAGATCAAGTAATAAGTCACTAATCTGTCTTGAAAGGCTTACCTCAATTAATAAACTCCAATTAGAAGTCTTACCTCTAGGAAAACCCAGTGCGCTTTACTTATAGCACCATAAGCCAGCATAACTAACAGAAGTGATTTACAACAAAGGCTCATTTTTATCACCAGCTCAAGCACTTTTGACCTTTAAAACATGACCTCTATTCAAGGCAGAATTGTACTTTAAAATCGTTAAGCCACTTTATAGGACATATGTCAGGGTACTTCATCACGATTTCTGAATGTGTGCCTTGAGAGAAATTTTCCAACAGATGATGCAGCAGGAGAAAAGATGCCTGAGGTTATTCATTTTTTTGGCTCCTTGATCAGACTCCTCGGAGTAACATGGTCATCACGAAAACATTCTGCAAACACTGACTCAATAGTATTTCAGCGTTTAAATGTCAGAAGTGAATGAAAGCAGTATTGTGCAAAAGCACTAACAACTGTTATTTTAGAAAGTGCTTTATCAGACATTACCAAATCTGTACTTCTAAACAAAGCAGTTTTCTTGTTTTACTTGCATGCTCTAATACTTCTCAGACAGAATTTTTACTAGTAAGCATCCACGTGAAAAGATTCACTGCCTTAGGTGATACCATTTTACACTAGACACATGCTTATTTTAACAGCAGCAGTAAAAAAAGCTGAATGCCTCACATCAAATATTCTTACACTTAGTTCATCTAACAAATTTTAACATACTTTTCCCAAATCCTTGCTCCACCAGTCCTGAGAAAAGCAGGTGTTTCTCTGCGGTAGCAAGAGGAAAACCCTAGCTGCAGATTATTCTTCTGTATCTGTTTCCACTGCTAGAGACACTGAATCAAACCCATGCTCCCCCTGCAAGGTGCCAGCTCTCTCAAAACACTGCATGTCCCAGCACAGTTATCTAGCCTAAAACAAACGTCTAAAAGAAGAAAGTGACCACAGAGAAGGGTAAGGAACTTCTTTCAACCACCTCTTAAAACGAAACTGAGAAAAGGAACACCTAAAAAACAACAAGAACAAGTTATTACTTTGATGTCTTAGCACAGACATCAGCCATGAGCTTGAAATTTTTTTCTTTATAAAAATAGACAAATGGACCACTTTCTGTGCCTGCCAAAGGCACAAGAAGCTGTCATAGCATTTACAAAAATTGTTTCTTTCACCTTATTTCATCTGTCTCTTGGTGTACAGAAAAAAAAAACCAACAAACTATTTTGGTGTCCTCTTTTTCTGGAATGCCAGAAAGCCATTTTCATAGCAGTTTTATTTTCATCAATTGTTGAAAAACAAAAGGAAAACAAAAAGGTGTCAAAAGGAATTTGCTTATTCTTGAAAACCCCCAAGTGAACTTCACATTCCCTCTCAGTGCTCATCCCTACCATTCCTGTAAGCAAGACAAAAGGACTCAAATAAAACAAAAATATTCTACAAATTTCTTATTATGCTTTTTTGTTGCTGATGGACCATAAGCTTTTGTTATGCTGCAGGCAGAGACAATCTTTAATAACAGTCATGCTTGTTCCTGTCCTGCATCACATGAAAGGCCACACAGCACACTCAGTATTAATTATTAATCTAATTATGTTATCAAAGTAACAGCTAAGCAAGATCTTCACTGAAGAGATACAATTGCTCTAGTGATACCCAGTTCAGACAGCACAGAAACATCACCGTAGAGCCCTGTGAACTCTGCCCTGAGACAGTGGCTTCTTTTGAAACACATGAATCTTGACATGGACTTAAGTCAGAAGCACTGCATGCATGTTTCATCTTTGAATGTGCTGAAAACTAATGGACTGATGACAATTCTGCACTGCAATGTAGGTATTAGTGGGTTTAGGAAGCCTATGAAGCAACAGCAGAGTTCAGCTCTTTATCTGAAATCTAAAGACAAACAACAAGAAAATTAAATTGCTTAGAGATGAACGGATCAAATTCTTTCTGCACTAGAGCAAAATCCAAACAAAAACTGCATCAAATACAGTATTTTGCCAATATCAAACACAAGATTTTAATGCCACCTGCAGAAGCAGAACAAACAAGTAACAGCTTTGCTGACTCCAGTGAATGCTCACTACATAAGGAACGCTTTACAGATTTCAGAAGAGGTCTCAGTACAGCAGCTGCCGTCTATTGCCTCTTCCTTGGCATCTCAGGTTATTAAAGGTCTGTCTTATTAAAACCTCCAGTTAGCCTTGCTTTCCTAGTCCTTCTGAGCACTGCAATGGGCAAGTTCAAACTGTTGTTAGACATCCTTACAGAGGTCTGAAAATGCTGTTTAGCATCCTCATTATTATTATTATTAGGTTTTTCACCCAGAGGGTGATTGGACTCTGGAAGAGACTTCCCAGGGAAGTGGTCACAGCACCAAGCCTGCCAGAGTTCAAGAGGCATTTGAACAATGCTCTCAGGAACATGGTATGATTTTTGGGGCTATCCTGTGCAGGTCCAGGAGTTAGACTCTATTATCCTAGTGGGTCCCTTCCAGCTCAGGATATTCTATGACTTCCTAAGCTGCAAAATAATTCCTGTTGACCTTGAAAATACCACTGCAATCTCAGCCAGCAACCACCACAGTAAATGAGTTTGTCTCTGCCAGTTTCAGGCACTGAAAAATTTAAGCAGACACCATCTTTCTTACTTATATTATTTTCTGACAAGAAAGAAATATGAGATACTAGAAAAATAGTGAGAAGTCTCCCTGTACTCCTACTTTCTCCTTAACATAGTAGAAATGCATAAGCTCACAAATAACATTTCTGGGATAAATTCCTGTTTAAAGTATGTTCTTTCCTATTACTTCTCACTAAGAAGAACAGTATGTGCTACTAACCATCATATGATACAACTTTGACCTTGAGGAAGTAAGGAAAATCTTGAAATTGATATAACAACAGAACTATATTTATTTAGAAATAACAGATCAAGGTCTCTGTCTGTTGAGACAGAAAGCAGCAGGAATGTTAAAATGTATCTCCAGCTTTATAAACTAAAAACAAAGGTATGCCAATACCACTCAATACTTTACTTTACACTTACCTCAACTTCAACTAAAGTATAAGCTATCCCCAAAGCAGATAGTAGATATTGTGGTATTAAGTATTATGCTAATCACTAGGTAAGATTGGTGCTTTTGTGGAAAAAAAGGGAAAGGAGATACAAACAGAGGATCTGAAGACTGTAAAAACATACATTAAAAATTCAAAAAGCTGCAAACACACATCTCTTTCAGTGCCATCAATACTTCAAAGAAAAAAAAACAAAAACAAACAAAAAAACCCACAAACCCCAAAATCACAATCATATTTTTCCCCCTCTCATGTTCAACATAAAGTGGAGTTCTGATTTTTATTTTTGTAAGCAGCCAAATGTAGTGTGCTTCAAAATTTAATGGGTGTAACAAGTTAACACTTCCCTGTTCTGTAGATGTTAATCAGAAAAATAGGAAGCTCTAAAACCCAGTTACAGTCACGAATCCCACTGAACTTTGTTCCAGCAAAGAGATTGCAGCTGAGACCAAGGGCTGGCACTCCCCCAAATTTGCTGCAAAGTAAATCCCACATGACCAGGTCTGTGCATCAGACATGGCAAACTCAGACATACTTGAGTAAAGCTCACTGTGCTTTCCCTGGGTCATGGCAAGGGAGGGGATGCAATCTGCAACTTGGAAACTGTCAGAAAAAAAGAGATGTTCCAGCTTTCAACATCTACTGATGTAACAGCATTTCATTGCTTTGTTTCTTTAACAAGGAAAAGGGATTTGCCATAAGGTGTAGAAAATAGATGTTTGTTTACCCACACCTTAGAGCACTCTGTTTGACAGCCAGGCTTTAAAGGCACTTATGATGCAGTTGATGCTCTGATGCCTTCTGCAAGTGAAAGGCTGCCCTGTGGACAAATGTGGCTGGCATGCAGAGGCATCCTCCATACACCCACCCAGCCTCACAGCCCAAGAGCAGCAACCAAGGCCCATAACCTGCGTGCAATGGCCCTCCACAAATTTCTCCCACTTTCAAGTCTCCTGTCTGAGGTACTTTTTGCACATTTCCAGTGAACCTTTCCCCCTTCTCTCCTTGCTCCCACAGCTTTTTATTCTACCCACTGGAAAACAAAACACACTAGTGCCCTGAGCATACCTACGACATAGCAGGGCAATTCCTGTACAGTGGCAAATGTGTGCCTGCAGGAATCACTGCGGTTTGTACTGCCATACTGGACAAATTCTACCTTTGGCCCTATAACAGGCAGACTTAGGGAGCAGAATAATAGGGCTAGTGAAAAGCATTGATTTTAAGTCAATTTCACTCATTACAAGAGTTCCTCTTACACTCTTACTTACTGCATCAGATTTTATAATGAATATCTCTGCTTTGATGGTAACCAGATTTCAGGAACACTTAACACACTACAGATGGTAGAAGAGCTTGAGTTGTCAAACTAGCTTTATCAATTCCCTTGTGCGGCAAATGCATCACCAATAACCCAAAAGGTGTAACAACCCACGTGGGAGCAATAAATACTAGGATGAGACTTTGGTCTCTCATCTTTGCTGCCATGCAAAGCAAGAAGGGTACTCCTTTGCTGCACACCTTTAAAACACATCTTCACAATTGCAAATCTGTGAGCTTTCATCCCAGGGCAGGCTAGCTGTTTTGTCCTCTGGGTAGCTGGAAAAATAGACATGCAGTTAGCTGTCATTCTACCAGAATAAATCTGTAGTCAGTAACACAATAACAACTCACTTGCCAACATTTCTCAATTCAACTCAATCAAACAAATAAAATTCAAAAAAAAATCCAAACAAAAACCCACAACCCCCCAAAACAACAACAAATAAATAAAACAAAACAAAAACGAAACAAAAAAAAACCCACAACCCTGCAAGATTTTCTCACCTTCAAGTTAGTACAGCTTCTACAATTGCAGAGAACAGAGGTCTCTGCTTCCAAACTGGAACCTGCCTAGCATTTGTAGTAGCTGGAAGCTACGGGAAATACTTCCCAGCACTTCCAGCCATAGAGCAGCTCCTTGCATTGACTTGAGAGGATTCATCTACAACCCTTCCCCCAGACTCAAATTTGTCAGGCTAAAAATCCTTTCACAGCTTAGTCTCTGCTTCTGAAACCATTTTCAGGCCTTAGTTGTCAAGAATGATGCTAGAGTATAGGAAAAACAGTGGAATACATAAAATGTTCAAGGCTATTTCCTGCTGCCACTGCCAAAGCAGACAAACAGTATCTCACCTCTTCATTTTGTGAGTTACACAAGGATAATTCTGAACATATGCACTGTGGGCAATTACAGCAAGGATATTTTGTGCAACCATTCACCTTTTATAAAACAGGTAATTCCATAGCTTTTATTTTTTATCTACACTTGCACTAGTATCTCCAACCACCAACCATCTTATGTGATTTGGAACTGCAAAATAAAAATCTTGCCAGGGAGCACTTTTTCTTTGCATTTTAAAGAAAACATTCAACTGAATTACCTAAAGTTGTGTTAATTCAAGAATGCATGCCAGTTCTGAAACTTAGCTGAAAAACAGATACATCACTTAAATTTTCCAAGGAATAGCTTGGGTTAAAAAAACCTTCTCCTCTGCTGGTGTTAAATCTGGGATTGAAGAGATTACCTTGGAAGCCCTCTTCCTCTCAATTACAGAAAGTGCATAAGCAATTGAAAGAAACATGGGCAGATGGAAAACATGCAAACAGTGAAGAACAGAACCATTTTCACGTTTCCCTAACTTGAGTGAGGTGGAAAGAATTTGAGGGGTTTAACACGGCCACACACAGAGGCCTGCACATGCCTATAAACAAAAAAAAGCAAAAGCAATTATGAATGCTGTCACATTATCAGCCTCAAGTGGCAGTGGCCTCAGAACATCAAGAATGTTCTGACAAATGTCCAAGCTTCTATTAGATCGATATAGGCTCTTAGCAATTCTGGGACAGTACTATAAGCTACCTCTTACTAGAAGCTTGAATTTAAATGCAGGTGAATAGAAAGTCATCTTTATTAAATCATGTGAAACACTCAGAACAACAGCAAACAAAAGCACCATACAGTGCACACACACTGAGCCACACAACCCCACAACCTAACCAGCTCAGTTTTAAGTCTGACCACGTGTTACCGAGTCCCTTGCAGAGGACTGCCACTCATCTTATGGTGAGCAACTCTGAGGTTTGCAATAGTTCTATCTACTAACACAGGATTCATATGCTCTGTAGCAACTAACATCAACAGGAAAAGCAGTTTCCAGCATTTCTCCATTTCTATAGATATGAGGTACAAACTGCCAGAGTGTTCCTTCTCCAGTCCGTGAATTGTTGAGATATTGGCAATAAAAGTGATTTTTAAAGGAACACAGATTTAGATGCCTCAGAAATTTCTTTATTCTGTAAAGTATTTGCCCGCAGTAGTTGCAAGGCAAAAGCCAGATGTGAGGTCACACCTGCACATTCAGTGAGCACTGATCCCTCCACTCTCCAAGTTGCTTTTCCAATTCAAAACTGGAAGTATAGTGGCACGTTAATTCTTCTACTAATTTCAACAATCATTGGACCAATTTCAGGATCTTCAGTCTCAAAGCACTCCCAAAGCGAGCCATGGAGATGTGGATTTCTAAGATCCACAAAGTAATAGCAAAGGTCTCCTGCTCTGGAAGCATGTTTTCGGTGAACACTTCTTTTTTTTTTATCCGGTACAGTGACATCCTACTATCACATACTTGTGGACACCTCACTAGCAGTAGTGGTCTGTACAAAGTAGTGCTATAAAGGTCACCAGACACAGTTGCTGCCTCATCTCCTCTGATCTATGAAGAGTCTTATGCTTTCCCACAGCAGTTTCTGCCAGAGCCTGAATAAACACTTCTTCCAAAGATCAACAGTTCTCCAGGACATGACAGCTGAGAAAGAAGGATCTCAGCATGTGAAAAGTACACTCCTGCAAGGGAGCTGTTAAGAAGCAGATTCCATCAGTCCAGGTAATTCCTCCTCCAGTCCAAAGCAAACAGACACATGACCACATTTTTGAATGCTACACTAGGGATATAGTCCTATGGGATACCTGCCAGGCAGAATACGCACCACTTTGCTGGTCAGCTACGCGGCATGCGACTGTCACAGCCCGTAGACCAGAGTGGCTGACCTGGGTACACAGCGCACATGCCGTCACTTGTTCCATCATTAACACACAGAGAAGGAAAGGGCGTGGCTGCTCTCAGGTAAATAGGAATTACTGAGCAGAGTTCAAACAGTACAGAAAAACTTACCCTAATGTTAAGAGCAATGCTTAGACGTTTTAGACTAAGCAAAGAATGTCCTTCCATCCCATAGGTACCATCACAGATTCTTCCCAACAGCAACTTCCTACGACTCCTTTAGGCAAGGTGCAAGCCTGAAGTACCCCTGCTACCTCACAGTGCCAGCTTGCCTGTTCCTTGGTATGCTCTAAATAGTAATGTCTCAGCTGCTGCTGCTACCTTGGTGAGGCTACCTCAGGTCATGCTTAATATTAACTAGGAGCTACCCAGGATGCAGAATGAAGCCATCACTTTGATCTGACAAGCAGCTAGTCTTGTGGGTGAAGTACAAAGAGGCTTTTGAGTCGCACCACAGATAATCCAAGTTACAAAGGGGAAAGTGAAGGAGAACTGAAAATGCCATGTGTTCCCTTGGTGAAGCTGAACCTACAAACTACAACCAATACAAGGGTAGCAGAGTATGACCTAACTTCAAATTTTTCACTCTTGAATTTAAAAAATAGAATAAATGCCAATTCGTTTTTCAAGAGGGTGGTGCCTGAAAGAAAGGTGGAAAACTCTGAGAAAGGAAACTAACCAGGCTCTGAAGAAACTGTACTATTAGCATCAGTGCGTGCTATGGAACAAATGCCATATGGTCTAGTCTACAAAAAACAAAGGTCACATCCATCATTACCCAGCATCATTATTCTGCAACTATACAGACTGAGCAATGACCCATTACATGTGCACAAATTACCTCAACATGCCAGTGAGCAGGTCAATGCATCCTGTACAGAAACCAGCACAAACGTTTCTCTCTCCTTCAGATCTCACTGTTAAGACTTCTCATATGCAAATATCACTATCCAAGCAATTATTGGATTGATTGATATTGCTGACAGCTGCATATGAAAACTCTGGTATATCTGCACAATTGTATATTGTATAACTAGCCAAAACAAAAAACTGTCATACCTATAGCTGGCAGTCTAGTATGCTGAGGACCAAGACATGAAATAGCGAGTGTACCTGTTGATCAATCCCTCTGGGGTGGACCAAGCTACTTCAGCAATGAGTATATTCCAGCTAAGTAGGATTCTTCAGAAAGTTTTACCTCATGATGTACTCTCATTTCAATCACTTGGCCTTCACAGAGTTGCTGCCAGCCACACTCACTGTTACTATATTCAGCTTAAAGCAGGGGGGGTAGATAAGCCGAAGTCCATAATCTACAACAGACTACCACTCCCAGATTTTTTTGACAAACCCAGAAAAAACATGTTACTAAAAAATATCTTAATATTTTCTGCCTACAGTGAGCTAGTTGTACAGCTAAATTATGATATTATACATTTACATATAAGCACAGCGCTTTAAAGATTTCCTGTAGTCTGAAACCATTTGAGTAGCATTAATTCACTCATGAGAGGCAGGGTGAACAATTGCCACAATTTCGCTCATGAAAAAACTGCAGCATGAAACCTGGTGAAGTTCACTTGTAGTACCAAGATTTTGTAGGACCCCAGTACCTCCCCCAGAAACATGGTGGGCTCCAAAGCCACTCTCCACGGTCCCACAGTCCTGGCTACTTTAGCTTTCTGTGGTGCTATGGTACTGCGAAACTGTTGGCTTTAACTGAAGCCAATTAAGCACTTCAGGGTTTGACCTTTTTAAGCGTATTAAACTTCATGTACATTTTTATACAACAGCTTCCAACAGTCATGTCATCACTGACTAATACTGCAAGTAGCCATTGCAAACCAATTTAATGAAAACCAATACTATGAAGAAGGTAAGTTTTAGAATGTAAAATGTGAAAGTAAAGTTGGGAAAGAATGAGAATTTATATTTTCAAAATAAAAAAGGGACTTCTCAAAAAGAAATTTCCTCAGTAGTTTTCCTTTACCGTGTCTTCGTTGCCCTAACATTGAAGCTAAACCTTCAATGTTTTACACAAGTTCCTGCCTTACTGAGCAGCTGAGCAAGAAAAATAAAAATAAATTCTAGCAGTTCTGGCTATGAAATTGCAGCATACGCTTTGTGAAACAAGGTGCTTTCCATTTCAAGCAGAGAGATACAAGGCTAGTAAAATGAGGCCTTCCATGTTTCAAATTCAAGCTTAGCATAAGAAGGTATAAATTTCTAAGAAGCCAAGAAAAGTAATATCTGCTTAACTATGGATGATTATAACCCTAGCCAGTCACAACACATTTACTGTAAACTTGATTTGCTTTATATGCCAAAGCTTCAGTCACAATTTAAACTCCTCAAATCTGTATTACCTTTACAGTGCAGTAATTACATGTCTGCAAAGAGACAAGAACAGCAGAAGCCAAAAGTAGAATTTGATGTACTATTTCCTTTGGAAAGGAGGAAGTTCTGGTAAATTCTATCTGTTAACATTAACCTAATTCAATAAGACATTAGGGCTTTGTGACAGCTGCTTTTGCACACCTTAAACCTTTGTTATTTAATAGAATATTTTTCCAAACTATACTGGATCTGTATCAGAGTAATGTCTGGAGGACTTCTCTTAGTGCCATCCATGGATGCATTGCTTGAAGTGAGAAAATTCCAACTCCTAATTGCTTATGCTTGACTCTTTCTTCATAGAATTTCAAGGACACTGGATATTATGCATTTTTTGCTACCTTTTTTTTTTTTTCCCCAGTATGCAAGAAACTTTCCCTAAAGGCAAAAGTAATAAATCAAACAATATATATACAGGCAACCAAAACCTCACTTTATCAGATGTGTGATTTTTAGGAGAAAAGGGCCCAGCAATCCAACAGAACAAAATGTTTTTTCTCCACTATCATATAACACTAGCAAACATTACTAGACTCTGCAGATATTACAAGCCTGCTTATTGTGTTTAAAAACCAATTTCCTACGCTGTATACGTCTAACAGATACTGTGCCTAGCACAGAAGGTATTTGCAGAAGCATCAGCTACCAGTGACAGGATTCTCCTTTCCTGTTGAACTTGCAAAGTTTTTATTAAAGCTGGGCTACAGGAATTAAGTGTGCAAGCAGTGGTCTGAAAAGCAGCTGAAAGTACACATTCTTCACCTGTTTAATTAACTCTGGAATTTCAAAATGCAGAGCTCCTCTAAAATAATGTTTTGATTACAAATATGGTGAGAAACAAAACATAACTCCTGACATAGTATTGTCCCAGCCCTTTTCTGCCCCAATCCTTTGCAATGCATTGTTTATTTCAGTATTTATCACTCTTCAGCATGGGCCAAAACACATTGGATGTGCACACGGTTGATTATCTGAAATAGTATTTGCTGAATATATTGCTGAAACAGTATTTCAGTAGCTGCCAACTGAATGGACAAATTGCCACTGACATCTGTAGTGTCCTGAATACTAAAAAGTCCTCTCCAAGCATTCAGGACAGAGATTAAATGTCATAAAGGCAGTTCCCACTCCTAAGACTCATTCATGAGGGTACTGCTGCAAGCAAGCAGGCAGCAGCCACAGCTCCAGCTGGTTTCACAATGGGGCTGGAGGCACCATCCTGCCTTCTCTGACCCAGACCCACTGCCACAAGTACACAGCAGCAAAAGGGGCCCTGTACATCCTACAGGTGCTCCTCCAGCTCTGGGGAGGAGGGACGAGCACCCAGCTGCGACCCCTCCATTCAGCAGCAGCAAAAGTTGGGAATGCCCCACCGCTGGGAATGTTCAGGAACAGGTTGGATAGGGCTTGGAGCAACATGGTCTAGTGGAAAGCGTCCTTGCCCAAGCCACAGTGGTTGGAACTAGGTGATCTTCAAGGTCCCTTTCAACCCAATGCATTCTGTGATTCTATGAATAGCCAATTCATGAG
Organism: Myiotriccus ornatus; assembly: GCA_036023395.1. Taxonomy (NCBI): domain Eukaryota; kingdom Metazoa; phylum Chordata; class Aves; order Passeriformes; family Tyrannidae; genus Myiotriccus; species Myiotriccus ornatus. Next base: position 48,258,341 of record JAYRBT010000093.1, on the reverse strand, counting down.
CTGGACCCTGTGAAACCACTCCCTCAGCCCAGCTGAAGGGGAGGACCCATCACATGTTGTGAAGTAGTACTCATCCTATACTCAGCCCTCCAAGATGGTCTCATTTTGCTGCTCACTGAATCACAACCCTGTTGCACTCAGCCTCTTGCTTTCCAGAGTCCCCGGTTATATTCAGGTTCGGTAGTGACAAAGAAAATGCTAAAACTGTGCAAGTACAGAACAAAGATTGCACATCAATGTCTTTCACTCCTAATCAAGTACACAAAGAGGTAATAACTGTGCACTGAGCAGTTATGCTACAGATGCAGCATTTTCTCATGTTTCCTGTTTTGCCGGATAAATGTTAAGGCCATGCACCTCTGACACCCCAGCCTAGGCCTGGCACTAGCTTGGACACCTTGGACAGCATTGCTCACCTCCTGAGGAACAAGGGATGGGGGCTACACAGCTATGAGACACAGGCATTTGTACTTGTTTCTACAAGCTTTTTGCATGTGTTTGTGGTTGAGTTGTTTTCACATTAGTAAGAGTGTCTTGGGACAAAGTCTCATGGTGCAACAAAATTATCCCAACAGTGCTCTGTGAAGGGAGAAGTTTCCCTCACACTCTCTCTTCCCCCCGACAGCAGCTCTGTCAACCCAAAAGCACTCTCAGAGCCTTCACCACACCCTATAACACCACCCTTTCCTCTCTGATGAGCAGTAGGGACCAGTGTGCTGAGGCAGAGGACAGGATATCCAGCAGCACTGGGCCACCACTCAGCTCCACCCATGACAAACCAACCCCTTGATAAGGGAAGTACAAGGCTCCCTACACTGCAGAACTCATCCCCATCTTGTGCAGGAGTAAGCATTGCTCATGAACATGACCAGCATATTCTAATTTTCCAAACAGAGATTCAGAAATGCATGTAGTTACCTAAAAATTCTGTGAGTAACCCATGATGAAGACCCATCACAGGCTGGCAGAGCTAAAAGTGTTTCTTCTAGAAATCTGCTAGTAGCATGAATCCATTTTATGAAAATAAACACAAGGAAGGGGAGGGCATTACTCATAATAGATGCTAATTTAAGTCATGAACTGTAAAAATAGCTTTACATTTCCTTCTGAAACATCAAGGGAGCTGCTTCAAATGAACTGGAGGACTTGAGTTCAAAATGACAAGTAGCCTTGTGAAAGGGGGAGGTTAAAGAGAGCCAGGACAATAAACTAGTAATAATAGCAACAGAGATAAAAAAGGTTGGATTTGGAGACTAACTCCCATAACACAGCTGGTACAGAAGTTGCAACGTATCAAGTAGAAACCTTGAGTAAAATCAAACCTCTAGTCGCTGACGTTTCCAGAGATGGTAGAGCTGATCTAACATCTCTGCAAGCGGGACCTGCTCCCTCCCCTCTCTCAAGTATGCAGCTGCACCCCATCGCCTTCCTCTTGCCAGCACAGATTCTCCTCTGACCCCTTGATCAGACCAGTCAGCTCACTAAACCACCAGAAAACTGACTCAGCAAAAGAGCTAAGAATTGCCTGTCAGCATAGTGAGTTGACTCAGCTGACTGAGAACGATCTCTTGCAAGTGAACAATGGAGGCAACAGTCATGTTCAGAGCAGGACAGTCTTCTCTGGCAGCAGTAAGACACTTGTCATCTTAAATATTTGAGCAGGGAATCACTCTGCAGAGGAAAGTGGAAGAAAGAGCAAAGGAAGCAATGTTGTTCACTACAGAAAGTGGGACAGCATAGCGAAAAGGAAGCAAGGATGGCTGATTTTTATAACATAGCCTCTAGGAGAAAACTAGTGGCAGTTATCATGAGGAAAACTGTGTAGAAACAAGGCTCAGAGCATCATTTAACAGTCGATTCCCAACTGAAGTACACTGGTGTAGTCCATTACAAAGGTCCTATGGTTTGTCATTGCACTAAGGTTTCATAGCATACAGTACTAATTAGAATTCAAGTTTTCTTTTCTCAATAGAAATTATTAGGAAAGTTATCCAAATTAAGTTTATGATTAAAAACAACATCATCAACAAATGCAGAGCACAAGCAAGACACTATCAGTGGTGTCCATGGCAATAACTTGAGCATAATAGGCATATTCAAAAAAGTCTGACCAGACTGAATATAAAATATGCTTTTACATACAGTAATAGAAGCACTTTAGGCTACTTCAAAAGCACAGGATATTGTACCTTGTTTCCTCACTCAGTCATTATGAAAATGCTGTTGAATACTTGTTTTGAAAACACAGTGTACATAGCACAGTACATTTGCACAAAGTGATCAAACCCCTGTACACTGGCAAATCAGTGTTTCATCACAGGCCATTGCTTCAAGAGATGAATACTGCCGGCCAGTGAGTTAGAGGAACTAAGAGAAGAGCAGAGTACATCTTATTACCCTTCCTGCACTTAGCACTGTAACACTGAGAGGATATTGATTATTAAACCAGTAAAAGCACAGGTGATCTTCTGCCATCTTAGCAACCTGAATTTCTCCACAAGCACTAGTGCCAAGAAGGGAGCACAACCACAGAGCCAGGAGCAAAATACTTACCCCTGTTAGTCACATAAACCTGTCTCAGCTTCTCAAAAATCACAGCTTCATGTGTTAGTACCCAGCCCCTAATTTCACTGAAGATGAACACCACAGTAAGTTTGAGGATGTCTTGATTTTTTTCTAAATCCTTCTTTGAATCAGGCTTTTCACATTGTACATTAGTTTCTCATACTGAGTGCTACGAAATTCCAACATTCAGTTAATCCAAGTAATTCAAGATGTTGAATTAAAAATTAAAATGCTCAAGAAAACAACAGGCTTGAACATCCTTATTTAAAGGCCAGGAATAAATGTGCTTTCATTTACTTACCTTTTTGCTTCTTCTAAGTGGCACAGATACTCATAAGCAATATTCTGACGCCTCCTCTCATCCATTTCCTCTGCAGAAAGCCTTTCATCATCCACAATAGCTGCAAACAGAAATCGGTATCAAGATACACATGAGTCAGGGGTGATTTTTAGAGCAATTTTACTGAGAACCTGTGCAAATTACTGAAGAAGGGTAATTAAAATAGTCATCACTTCTCTTTAAAAGAGGCCCTGTATAATATATTGCACAAAGATATTTATATATCTCTGTGCACTATATCATAAGTGAATTATAAGTGAAACTTGAGGAATTCACCGTAGAGAGAACAGCATACTCACAAAGAGTCTGCTGTTCTCTCTATGGTGAATTCCTCAAGTTTCACTTCTTTCAGACATGTTGCTTTTAGGCCATCATCTGGTTTGGGGGCAGGACAGAGCATTCAAACATGTAGGGCTGAGCCTGGGAGCCAGCAAAGGCTCCCTCCCACATCCTCAGAAGACTTTTACAGCTCCAATGAAGAAGCTCAAGGCAAGCAGAGGAAGGAGCAGCCCCACGCTAAGTAGAGCCTGAACAAGGGATGAAGACAACATACCGCAAAGGTATCTCAAGGACAAATTGAGAATTGGCTGCAACTTCAGGAAGCCATGAGACTGCAACAGGCTGAGCTGCCTCCCACTCCTGAGGGATGATGAGCATTGTCATCAAGTCAGCTGAGGTATCTCCTATTTACTGCTGCAATCACACCACCTCTCATAAAAGCACTCTCCCAGGCTATTAAGTATGTCTATGCACTTCTCCAGCTGCAAATGGTCCTGATTATTTACAACTACTATCCAGTCACTGGTCTCCCTCTTTTTGTAGGGTAGAGTGCCTCTGTGAGCACATCTGCAATTCTTCCAAGTGTTTCTAGCAGTGAATTTGAAAGACCATATAGGAGTGCTGACTTCTAGCCGAATTTAAGCCACAGCAGGTGAGGCTTTTGGAAACAGCCTTCAGCATAAACCAGTTACCAAAATTGCACCCTCTTTGTGCTAGGTTGACAGTTGGGCTACATGATCTTGAAGGTCTCTTCCAACCTCAATGATTCTGTGAAAAGACCTGGTCCTGCCCTTCCTCATAGTTCTCAGCCATATATTCACACCACCTCTGGTGTCAGAGCTGGCAACCCTGTGGCTGCATCAGTGAAGCAGAACAAAGGGCAGCCCTTGCTAAAGAGACCCATCTCTAGGAAGATTGGGTCTGTGATCTGAGCCATTGTGCACCAGCAGGCACCACCACGGTGCCGTGGTGCAGGCACAAGGGAGGGGACAGAAACACAGGGCTGGGCCAGCTGCTTTCTGTGGCAGCCCACGAGGCGGTTAGCTGAGCATATCAAGACACATCTTCAGTAAAAAAAGACACGGGCCCTGCTCCTCCTCAAATGCAGTGCGACATGCTTTGCTAGTTCCATTCCTACACACACCGTGCATGTCAACAGCAAGTTCTCAGCTTTTCCGCAATACAACTGCCTCATGGAGTGGGTAAACACCTTCTGGTAACAGAAGCAGACAATGCAAGTGAAAAGCACTTTAAACCAGCAAGACTCTTTGCTTTACAAGTATTTGCATACATTGAAGCCTATACCTCAAAAAGCAAAACAAAAAGCCCCCCACAAAACAACAACAAAAAACACAACCCAACCCACCCCCCCCCCAAAAAAAATTCCATGTGCCTTTACTGAGGACACAAAAAAAGTGACACTACTTGCCCACATTTTGAACTGATGCTACCACATGTTTAACATCTCGTATAGCTGCTTTAAGCTTTGTAGTTTCAGTTTTAATCACCACAGGCACTGATATCTCTCATCTTCCTTTGCTTTTAACATTGCTCTTCCTAATTACCCAGATGTTTCATATGCTGATCAAACAAATTCATGTCTTGCTCAGAGTTTCTTTTAAGTCTGGTAGCTTCAATAAGTGTGACTCACTCCAAAATGAGCTCTCAGACACTAATCAGGCTATCACTTGCCATGAAGCAAAACATTAGTTTAGAGGCAAACATGAGATGCAGATAGCAAAATACTCAGCCTGGCAAACTGGCCATGGAGGTTGCTCTACCCACACTGCTGTCAGCACATCCAGGACAGGCTGCTCCCACGCCCTGACAGAGCTGCTGAGGGCTCCTCACTCCCCACAGGGAGGGAGAAGTATTGATGAAACACCACACTGAAACTTAATATATCATTTTGATGTTTGTAACACTGAGCTCTAAGGCCACTTTTCAAAAGCTCTCCCAAGCTATGAGAGCCCACATATGAAGACAAGTGCCTTCAGAAAATCCCAGCTGATTGTCCTAGTGGGCTATGCTCCTGTCAGCTAGAGTGGGACCATACCAAGCCTTCATCCTCTGTGAC
>JAYRBT010000093.1:48233117-48244535 GCA_036023395.1 Myiotriccus ornatus | reverse complement strand
TCTGCCCGGGGAGTGGCCCTGACCAGGAATCGAACCCGGGCCTCGGCAGTGACAGCGCCGCGTCCTTAACCACTAGAGCACCAGGGGCTCCCAGAGGACTGAAACACCTGTCTAGGAAAAGCCATAAGCAAGAGCACCACTTAACCACTAAGTAATTGGAAATCATCATGAGAAAGATTGCAGTGTAGAAACTCTCAGCCCTGACATCTCGTCTTCATTATTCCTTTAACAATTCATCATCTCCTGCTTCTTTCCTAGCCAGTCTGTTGCATAGTTCTTCTACCTAGGTCTGAATAAACCATCTGCTTCACTCTTTCCAAACTCTGAAATGAGCTCCAGAAAACAACCTGAAATGTTGCAGCCCATTTTCCCTTCAAAATACAAATATAACATGTGAATATGCATGCCATAAAGTTTGCAGCTTCAAACTTGGAGCAACATTTGCCTCTAACTCCATATTTTTTCATTCCTAAATAATTATTGCAGTCACAATACCTTCAAAGCTTATAATTTAATGGGCACAAGTTCTTCCATTTACAGGCACAATGGCTTTTTTTTTTTTTAAAGTGGAGAGAAAACACCTAAAGCATTAGGGATAATAGAACTGAACATTTAATTTGCACCTACACACTCACAGAATGAGACTGAACAATTTTAATACAAAAAAATGGATTAAAATTCACAAGAACATAGAGAAATGCTGTATGTTACAGAATACTAATATATAAGTATGGTACATAGGCGATGAGCAGGGCCCCTGGGCATCCAGAGGCAAATACTGAACGTATGTCACCTTCCACCTTTCCCCCAGCATTCTTGGTTTCCCTGGCAAGGCAGCTCACCTGCTTGTGCAGCATCTCCCAAAACTGCTGCGTGCTCAGCAGCAGCTGTTTTTGCAGCTGAGAGGGCCCAGCACAAGGAGGAACCATCAAATAATGAAAGGAGACGCAATGTCAGGCTCACAAGCTGGAATATCACCCCCAAACCTTGTGGCTTTGTCAACCGCACTGGTCCACACAGAGGCAGAAAGGTGCAGGGGATAGAGACGTACATTCTTTGTTTCTGCTTCATGTGTGAAATGATAAACTTTTGCAGAGAGAAGGCAAACAGTGTACCTATGCAGGTACCCAGTTCAGAGGCAGTCCCATGTCAGCAATGACCTCAGTTATCACTTAAAGCCTGCTTGACTGCCTCCACTCCACAATAGGCAAGTGTTTGCAAAGGTATTGGTGCTGGCACTCCTGGCTCCAGGGTAACCTCCTCCCAGTATTTCTTGCTAGGTCACTTCAGGAGCACACTGCACAGGAAGGCAGATGTTGCTTGTGGGAGACTTGCCCACAGTGCTTCTGGACTACTCTGACCCTTATTTATCATTTGTATATATATTCAATAATATGAATTAATTTTTCCTTCATCATGAGGAGTTAAAAGCAAAGGATAGAACAAAAATTGCAAAAGGTTTGAGCCTTGAATAACAAACTTTTGAGCAAGATTTGAAAAGAGCAGACAAACCCTTACCTTTTCACTTAGTATATCCAGTATCTATTTGCTGAGACTCAAAACTGCCCTGAGTGACAATGACACATCTGCCGTTGCACATATCACTACAAAATCATCAGATACAAAGTGAGCCAGATGTTCCTCCTAACTTATCAATAAATCAAGTACTTCCATTTCCAGGACTAAGTGTTGACAGCTGCACTCAGAAGATAAATTTTTGTTCAAACCATATATTTCTAAGTTTCAAAGTACAACTGTTTGTTCTACTGAATTTCCCCTAAACTGACAGAAACTTTGTCAGTCTCATCTTGAATAACCTGACTTTTCAGGTTATTTGCTTATGTCTACTCCATAGCCCAAAGTAAGGTTTGGATTAATGAAGTAAGCACTGACCACAGGACAGCTTCCTCATTACCTTAAATTCATTTCCTCTAATGAAAGCATCACATGTCAATGCTAAATATTTATTAATCATGGATAAAATGATTAATCATGGATAAAAAAGAGCATATCAGAAGTGTTGTGTAAACACCTCAAAACAAGCATTCTGCTTGAAATAACAATGCCAAGACCACTAAAAGAAAGGAAGCATAACCAGCATTCAAACTGTTATGGCATCCACACTACAAGCAACACACAAACTTAACATCAAACTAAGTCACGTGTTTGCAATTTTTGAAGTCTCTACCCAACAAAAAAACCTGCATGCTTAAGGGCTGAGTATAGAATTTTACAACTTTTTGCAGAGCTATAGTTTGTTTCCTTTGTTGAAGCATGACTTCAAAAATCAAGACTTTTGCTAGGACTTTTAACAGTTCTTCTTCCAAGCTTTGCCCTGGTTTTAACTCACACTCTGTGGTCAGCCTCCTTTTAATAAGGCATTTACAGTTTCTAGAGGGAGTGGAGCAGTGTAAAAAATTACTCCAGTGTATTTTATTATTAATAAAATTAAAAACTATTATTAATAATATTATCATCAATCAAATATGTTAATAATTAATCATATAAGTAATATATTTCTTCTAAAACTATTATATTTATTAATAAATAATATTATTAAACTATTATTATTTATATAATAAAAATTATTACAGTGTAAAAAATGTTACTCCATGAGCAGCATGTTGCCCAGGTGAGTTTCTACCATTCAGATGCGATATGGGAACTATTTCTCAGGCTGTGAAGTGCGAGCACAAGTGAAATAACTCCTACCTATGCCCTAATAGTTTTCATGCAAATGGTAAACTTCCAAGGAAGTCTATACTTTATAACTGGAGGAAATGACAATAAAATAACTTTATAACAAGTAAATTTGCATCTGAAATGTGTCAAGAAGCTAGTGGAGATGAATTCTGACAGCTCATTTCTTCATTCTTTTGGGAAGTCCAGATAGGCCTGCCAATGGGCAACATTTGCAGCCTGGATGGAAGCAGCCTACCAGTCAGCATCTTCCTGATGTGGTTTTAGGAAAAAAGAATACAGATAAACATTACAGAAATCTACTTCTGCTTTTACCAGAAATCTCTGCCAAGATTTATGAAGCTACTTAATTTTGCTGAAGTGGAGGGGAGAGGGGGGAAAGAAACTACTAAGAGTTATTGCCATGGTTCAGTGTCATAGAAAACACCAGCAGCCCTTCTTTAGCCTGTTACTACCCACAGTATTAGGAAATTTTGTTCATTTTTTTCTAGAACAGCTCATATCAGTGAAATCTTCAGCAAAACCACATGGTCTTACTTCTCATTTTCTGTATGAAGATAGAAGTTGAAGCACAAGGGGCTTGCTTTACATGTGATAAAAGCTGTATATTTTCTGGACTATTGTAACCAATTTGTTAAACATCATTACCATTGTCAGAGGTGATACAAATTCAAAGTAGCAAGCAGTTACATGCAGTCCATGCATGATAAACTGTCTATCCACCTTCAGTAGTCAGCTGCCATGAAACTTCAAATGCCAGACCAAGGCTAGTTCATCTCTTAGCCTCCACTAAATCACAGTGAAGAAATCTGTGCTCAGCTTCTCAGCTCAGATGTAAAGAAATCATGTTTACCAAGTGTCTGGTTTTCTTATAACAGCTGACCATTTTTGCATGGTAAAAGCTCCATCACAGATTTGACTAAACATAATCCCCGCTCTACATAGTACTTGTTCACGTTCCTTTTCAGTTATACCACAGTGTACTCATATGGAATTTAAGACTTGTTTACCACTGAATAGAAATCATCCAACTATGGTTTAGGTAAATCAGTGGGCTTGAAAAACTAAGTCCCAGAGTTTAGCAGCACATACCACAAGTTACATCACATCCCCATGGTTTTGAGGCCCCATAAGTCAAGAGTAATTATAACAGCAACAAAAAAAGGGTTGAAAAAGCATCTTTAATCTTACTTTATGTACAAAAACCATTTATATTTCTTTCTTTAGGTAGTCCAATATCATAAAGTTTCTTACAATTTTCTCACCACTGTAGCATTGCCTGCAAACACTGCCATGCCTTTACTGCCATGGATTTATGAAATTATAGCACTAATGAAAAAATTACTTCAAAAACATTTCTGTAATTCAAAACTCCCTGGGCAACAGGAGAACTGAGAGCAGCTCCAGCCCTGGCAGGCAGACAGGGCACCAGAGTGTCAGTGGCACCACAGCAGAGGCAGCTGGGGGCAGATCATGATGATGCACGTGATGTTCCTTCCTGTGTGCCCCAGTCTGCCCTTGAACTGCATACCTTCCTGTCCCACCACACACACGCTTTCCAGATGTCTATATGCAGCAGTAGCACAACTTTAATTTGACCTACTATTCCTCCAACTGCTTGTGCTCACCCCTCCTCCAGCTACTACATCATGTTGGCACACCTGCCTGGGGGGTTCATGCTGCAAGCCAGACTGAGGGCCTAATCCAGCCAAAAATAATTCCATAGAAGAGTCAAGGTTGCTTCTTTCACCAGCAGAGATGACTGAAAACACACTCAAAACCACAGCTTCAGGGTGCAGCTTCAGAGCAATTTAAGCACTTTAAAATGCTGGCTGCCACAGTCCCACCTGGCCAGAGTCACCCTGCCTTGGCCAGTAAGCAGAGCTGTGAGACCTGCAGTCACCCCTTGAAGAGGCCAAGAGGTGACTGCAAATCCAGCAGTGCAAATCAGCTCTGCAAGGAGAGATTAGCTTCCTGACAGATCGGATATTCATGCCATCTTATGAGCATTTGCAGGAGGTGAAGACCATCGCAGTGTGACAGAGCAGCTGAAGACACTTTGGCACATTCAGGCTGCTGAAACCGAACCCGTTACAGCAAGGCAAGGCAAGAGACTGGATCCCAATGTAATTAAAACTAGTTAAACCCAGCAGCTTTTCTCATAGAAGATAATGACCCTAGGCACATGATTGTGTTCTCGGCAAAGCACACTTGTGTCCTGGTTTAGTTTTCAAGCTTTTCTACCTTGTTTCTAATCTCTAACCAGACTATTAGACACATCTATCCCCTGTACCATCTATAATTCCCCCAAACATCTTTGAAACCACCCTTAAAAACACCAGTGAAACATTTACTACTCTACAATTCACTTTATAACCCTGGTTATAAGGTGGTTGCCTTAATGAAGCACACTTCCGTACAGAGTTTAGGAATTTCCCATTCCAGCTGCCCCTGGATCTGTGCTGTGCTCCTAGAAGCTGTGAGGCTCCAATCTTGCAAATATAACCAGTTTACTGAGCATCTTTACAAATCAAGCACAAATGCAGGAGGATATCCTTTGTTTTCAGGAGGAACAGACAGTAGAGGATTGATAGCATGCATAACTACAAATTGCTCTTCAGACTTTGGAGCCTGGTAAGAATTGGTTTAAACACCTTGCTGCATGCCACAAAAGCTTTTACTGCACTTTCAAAGAAGCAGGTCAGAGTCCACAGGAGAGGACTGGCAGAGACCACATTCTTCATCACTCATTTTAGCAGAAACCACTGACTGCTGAGCCTGATACACCCAGGCCAAGACAAGCACCCAAGATGAGGACAGTAGTTTCTGACAGCTTTGCAGCCCGGCTAGCAGGTAGGGCTCGACCATACCTTGAGGCAGCAAGTCTTATGGTCTGTCAGCAGTTTGGCAACAGTTGAGAGTCAGAGCTCTGAAGTGCTCCTTGAATCTGATTCTTGAAGAATTCATAGCTGGACAACCTCAGCTTGGGCAGCTAGCGATAAAGAACTGACATAATTCCTCTGGATAACTATTTCTTGCTAGTGCATATTCATTTGAACAAAACAATAATTTAACACTGAGATCAGCCACCAGCACAGGTTCTTAATGGCTGTTTATTTGCTTACACATTTCAAAAGGTATTTAGAAGCTGTGTGGAGTTTATATGAACACATTTTGGTTCATATTTCCTCCCTCTCCTTCCACCCTAGTGGCGCCCTTGGCCACCACAGAGAACCCTGCAGGCACTGCCTCCCCCACCAGCCCATCACCACCACAGACACAACTCCTAAATCTTGTCCCGTGCCACAGCAACTAGCAAAACTTAACTGGAGAAGTGCCAGGGGCAATATGTTGTTCTCCAGCACAACTCTGTCCCTGTGTCAGACACTCAGCAGACTCCTTCTTCCCCTAGCAGTGAAAACAAGGCAGTATGTGTCCAGCAGTCAACCCTCTTGAAAACACAACTCACACCAGACTGAAGAGGACGTCATTGTTTTCTGAAGGTGAGCACAAGTGCCAAAGTGCAGGAAGTGCTGATCCATGAACGAGTTGTGCAGGACACAGCTCGTGCCCCAGCCTGTCTTATCAAGATCAGCAAACGCCTGCAGCAGGCACCCCACCCCAGAATAGGGGCACCCAGCCCTTGCCCTCGATCCCACAATCATGGGCCCCAGGCCAGGGTGGGTACAGCTCCTCCCCTGTCCAGCACCTGTACTTTCATTCCATAACATGCAGTAGTTCAAGGATACTTGTTCCAAAAAACAACGAAACAGCCTGAACAAATGAGGCAAACACAGCAGGTTAATCATTTCCTGCAAGGAACAGAGCACAGGAGAGCACACTTGCTTATCATCCCACTGAAATATGACCCACCAGTCCCGCCTGTCACTTCTAGGCCTTTTTTTTTTTCTGCCTTACATGTAAAGTTATTCCCAGGAAATCACAGTTAGCTTGAATCAGCAACAGTATCAAGCAAATCTTGGTCTACTAAAAATGAAACACCACTTAACAGAATAGGCAAGCTGCAAATCTGCATACTTCCTATTCCCTGCTTCAAGTATTGGACTTGATCTAGCACACTCATATGTGCTATAAATCCTGTTTCCAGCACAATATTAATATTTCCTGTTTCAACAGCATTCAAGTAGTTTTAAGCGTGCTGTAACATAGCTCTATCCTTTCTCTACCAGGAGACTTTAGGGCAGATGAACTTACTTTGTACGAAAAGCACACAGAGAACCACTCCTACCAAGTGAATTATGTGCACTTGGCTAAACAAAGCAGTTAAACTTTTTGAGTTCTCATTCAGCAGTTTAATTATTAGCAACGTACAAAAGAGTGGAAGAGATAAACAGTGTATTTGGTTGCCAAATAACACCCATCAATAAAAAAAGGAGAAAAGTGTTCTCACAAGCCACAAGTACTACAAGAAAGTATACACCCAAGAGAATATATATGCATAGAATACATATGCATAGGATACAGTAATGCCCTTTTTTCTTTTTATAGCTTAAAAGAAATCCCATCTGTTTTCACTTAGAAAAATCCTATGGAACTTTTACCAAAAGATTTTTTTCCCTGCTTTTAAATTGAAAAACAGTAATTTATTTCCCTACACTTAATAGGCATGCAGACAAATTTATAGCTTTTTAATGTTAAAAGCTTTTTGAAAAGCCACTGGTTTGCAAGCTTTCACATCCTGCTGAACAAAGAAGCTAGGTGTAGTCTCACAGAGAGGCGTGGGCTGTGTTTCACTTCAGTTTTGCCCTGCCTGTCACTACAGGCAGAGCAGTGCTCCCTCATGAAGCTTCATGTTTGTAATTTGTCTCATCTCCTAACTCCTAGTGCCAAACAGTAGCAGTTCTGGGAGCTAGGATGAGAAGTGCAAGCAGTACCCTCATCACTGGATACCAAAGTCAGATTTCCCCTGTATTTATCCATCTCTATGCCCAGTGAAACTGACCTTCTAGCTTCAGCAGGAGAGGTAAAGACTCTTACCTGCTTGTCTTCAATAGATGATTGATGATGCTGATGCAAGTGCCTGTCCCACTCAGTACACAGGGACTTGGGGCATAGGTTAATTCAGCTACTCTGAGCATGAAAATGCTTAAAATCCTTTACAAATCCAGACACTCATGGCCTCACTTACTGTACCTTTATTACATTCCTGGAAGTGCAGTGAAGCCATTCAGACATTTCATAAAAACTTACAGCATTTCTTTCTGAACACAGATTTCAGAGAAAATTACCTATAAAGGACCTGAGAGTGTCAGGAAATAGGCATTCTCAAACATACACCACTGCCTGATTTGCTATCTTTCAATGTCCAAAACTTTATGTTTAATCTGTGAGACACATTCAAGATTTATACTTTTTTCTCTTCAAAATCTTCCACAGCACCAAACATTTCTATTGTAAATATAGCTCATAGCTCTAGTTATAATACAAGTGCCAATTCTCTGCAATTCTGTGAATTTCTACACCTGATTGTGCTGGGACTGAGAAACAAACCAGGCAACAGCTGTAGCTAGACTGGAAAACAACTACATAAATTCAGTTGCGGTGCTCCTGTTAATATGGTTTCTACTGTATTAGCTGCTTCTTTGTCATTTTGTGTTCTCACCTGAGTTGGTACTGGAGATGAATATCTGTCTAAAGGGCTCAATGGAGCACCAACAGCAATCTCTAGCCCATCTCTTTTAAGCTGTTGACAACATAGCAGACACAGAGCTGGAGGCACCTTTCAATAAGCAGTCCAAGAAGCCACAAGGGCTCTGGCCCTACCAGGGTAAGAGAAGGGTCAAAGACTTTGCTATGAGCTCCTGAGTCTCCCACGAACCACATTCATCCTGAAACAGTGCCCACCCTGAAAGGGATTGTCTTGTTTGGGTTCATTCAGCTATTCCTGACTTTAAAGATGGAAATTATCAGTTCTGAGAATTTTTTCTAGATGTTCTTTGAGTTACTAATTAGAAAAGCTTGTAATGAAAATATAGTTTCTAAGTTAGAAGCATGTCTTCCCAGTTGTTATGCAAGGTCTTACGCTCAGGGATGATTTTTTCTCTCCAGTGGCTTCCATCAGTCTACAAAATGTAGCTGAGATCTGCATATGTTTTCCTCTCTAGTTATCAAAATGAAATGCTACTGATAACCGTGCACTGATTCATATAGTGCCTTACAGAAAACTATCATTGTAAATAAAATGCAAACGTTCTTAGGGCAATACACAAACTCAGCCAGGAGCCTGAAGCCAAAGTCAAAAGTCCAAGTTAAGTTAAATGCTTAAAGCAATTCTAGATCAGTAAAACAAGACATCTCAGAAAATTGATAGACTAACTTGGACAATTTATTAACTCTTTTAGGAAATCCAGCATAGATGTGGTGTTCCTAACAGAGGAAACTGTTTGCCAGTGATCCAAAGTGCAGTTTCAGTTATGCAGAGAACCTATAACTTATGATGGGCTTTCATAAGGCCTCAGATAACGCTAATGTAAGTTTTCTAGTTAGGTAGTCTTTTCAAGATACCAATTCTCTCCTCTTCTGAAAATGACAGGCAAATGAAGTGTAGGTAAAGCATATTTATTTTTCCAGATACAGGCTAAAAAATCCAAACTTGCACCTCTACTTGTCACTACAGACAAAACTATGGCTTGTTCTCTGTAGTATGGAGTTTTCCATGGAATTCTTTGGTGAATTTTTAAAGAAATATAGCTATCAACCTGGCATATTTAAGGAGCTTTTACCTAGTCCCTTGAAAGGAATGTCATTTGAAAGATTCCTGCAGCAAAAAAACTCCATCCTTAAAAAAAAAAAGTGGATGCAGTGTAGTACAGCACTCATAGCCTCTCGTTCAGAATAACTACTAGAGCCTGAACAAGCAGACAGTATTGATCAGAGGGGAGACACCATCAGAAAAGACAAAAAGGTTGCTCTTATCTACTCCTGTTCCTGGGACAGGTGACTAAATACCAAGAGTGGCTACAACTCAAAACATGGAGTTTTCCATGGTCATCTCAGCAAAATGCTCTGAACTATAACAGCAAAGCATAACCACTGAGAGAATAGACTGTATCTTTAAAACTTTATGTAACATCCTTAATATGGCCATTCTTTCCTACAATAAATAAGGCCTGTGATCCTTAAAATACTCTGAGCAGCTCTGACAATAAGGCAAATCGTTCTCAGCTCCCAGCCAGGAATCAAAGCACAAAGGATAAGCCCTTTGCTTTAAGTCAAAGCCTCATCTTTGGCTACGCTGGAATTCATGTCAGACTAGCAACTTCCACCTGTCCAGACTCACATCTTCTCAGACCAGCCAGACCAGATCTGCACAGTAAAACCCCGGCTGCTGGAGTCTTGATGGGCACACCATGTACATTTCTACATCTCAGGAAAGTGGATGAAGTGCTAAACTGAGACTGCAGCACACCACCTGGATACTGCCCAACCACTTTTGCCATAGCACAAGCAGCTGAGAGGACTAGGAGATGGCTTTCACGAGCAAAATATTCACCTTCGCTAACACACTACCATGGGCACCCAGACTATGCCTGTAGTAACCAGTGAACGTACCTTCATGGGGCTTTCACCTGTCTACTTGGTAAAATAAAAGTTGAACCTACAGGCAGGTTCCATAAACTGCGCCAGCTGGCAGGCATCAAGAGAGGAAAACACTCAGGGATGCACGGCATCCTCCAAGCTGAAGGTCTCACTGCCAAGCACCACCTTTTCTATCTGCCCTAGATGGAAGCAAAGTGGCCCCTAACCTCGTCAAGAGTTTTTGTGCTTCTTTCTAAAAAGAGATTTCAAAACCGGTTTTAAACAAAGCTACTATGATAAGAACTGAGAAGAAGCTCATTAGACCATAGTATACCAGGGTTGTTGTCATCTTCGCAAATCATTTGCACGTTCATATTTTGCAATGCCTGAAGTATCAGAGGCGTTTCTTGTAGGGCTGGCACATGCCCTGCTCTGCCCTATGGCAGCCAGAAAAAGCATAGCCGGGCAAAGGATCCCAGCATGTCACAGCACTGACGAGAGAGCCGTGCAGCAGGAGGAGTGAAGGGGCTTCAGGGTTTTTCTTAGATACAGGTTTGGGAAGTAAATACAGCTCCACTGAAAAGAGATGCCTGGTACCTGCCCAGTCTCTTCCCTCATCCCAGTTATTATTTAAAGTTACAAAGTTCTGAGCCGAAGTTATAAACCCAGAAAGTAGGTAAAGTTCTAAAACAAAGTTACAAAACCAGAAAGCAGAAGTTGACCTTTATAATCCAAAATTCCGAAGTGATAATCCAAGGTTACAAAATTACAGTCCAAAACTACAGTCACAACTCAAATAACAAAGTTATAACCCAAATCCATACCTGTAACGCCAAATTATAAAGTTAAAACCTGAAGCTCTAGCTCTAACCTAAACTACCGAGCTGCAATACGGAATTAACAGCTATAATCCATTCAGAAAGTTGAAGAACAAAACCCAGCCCCATGAAAACCTGTCCAAAACCCAGCCGGAGCCGGCTGCGAGCTAACCTAAAAGGAGCCGGAGCGCTGCGCGCTGCCGCCGAGTCTGCTGGGCGGGTTTTATTTTCCCCTCAAGTCGCTCTTTTGATATCAAGCAGAGAAAGCCAGCGAGGGAGGAGGACCAAAAAAAAAAAAAAAAAAAAAAAAAAAAAAAATAAAAAAAAAAAGGTACCCAAAACCCCCCCCCCCCCCCCCCCC
>JAYRBT010000093.1:48212159-48230429 GCA_036023395.1 Myiotriccus ornatus | reverse complement strand
GAAATGAAAGGCTAGGTTAGGGAGAAGTAAGAATGTTTTTTTGACAACAGTAACCTCTGTAATACTTGCAGAACAACTGGCATGACAGAAACCAACTGCTCTCAGTGGGAAATGAGACAGGTAAAAGAATATTGGAGTAACAAGCAGCAGCCACGCAGGTCTGCTCATGACATTTTGAATTAGATTTGTTAATCCCTGGTTTTCTGACTTAAAAGGCAAATTCTGTCAACTGTTCATGGCATGAAGGTTTAGACACCTCTGGCAGGAACTAGGCAAAGAGGTTGCAGCCTGCCCCTGCAAGCTGCTGGGTGCTGCATGTCAGATGGGGGAGCAGCCCCTCTGCACTTCCTTCCTCTCCTTCCTCCTTCTTCCCCTTCCAAAGTGCCACTGCAGCTGCAATTGCATGGCTGAAATGTTTCCCTGCACGAGAGACGAATACTGTGCATTCTCCCACTGTCTTATGGGGTACCTGGTTGCAGTAAAAGGTGTAAAGTTGAGCACAGACTTTTAGTCAGCCTACACCAGAGCTAACGCTAAGGGCCATATTCTTTTTTTTTGTACTTGAACGCTCCACTTTTATAGTTACTAAGAAGCAAGCACTAAAGAAATCAGTGTTGTCAGCTATCTAGAGTAAATGTTTGAATATGAACATTTCCTGTTCATATGCTGGGTCCTTTCATGGAGCTTTAGATCAATGTCCTCACCATATTATCAAGGACACTGTGCTGTGGATAACATGTTTCCCACTGCATTCTTGCTAACAATACAGCTCCAGCTTCCTCATCTGCCTGTAAGTGAAACAGTGTGCCCAAAGAGGGAGAGAATGTGAGAGCAAGCTAGGATTGAGTGGTCTGTATTTAAATACAACTATGTGTTCAGAGGCAACTCTGGACTGCTCCAGATCTAACAGGGAAATAAGCTGACAGAAAACTCAAAGGAAGGAGGTTGAAAATGTACCCTTCCTACATTTCATTGCCTGTACTTGGATCAAAAAAGGAGGACTCTGCTACTTCACGTTTCCTGACAGTCCTGTTGTGTACAGAGGGATTTTATATGGTGAAGGATATTGATATTTGAAATTCTTTGGTGGCTTATGTAGCAGTGACGCAAGTACATGTAGGTAATTAGAGACACTAGGCTTTTTGTTGGAAACAGCAGCTTTAATGTCACTTTTTCTGTGACGATACCTGAATTTTATTGTTAAATCTTATGCTTTGGCTGGCTGCATTTGTCTTACAGAAAAAAAACTGCATTTGTTAATTTAAGAGTTTTCACTTGGTTTTGATTTTGATTTGTTTGGCTTTAGTTTTTCCTATTAGGCATTGCAGAGAAAGATCATATAATTTTAATTGTGTAAGATAGAAAGCCTGGACTTGAGAGATTACCCTGGTAAGTGGGAGCGGGGAGCTACTCCTTGGGTGGGTCAGCCTGAATCTGGGAAGCACAAAACATAGAGAGATTAGCTCCAGGCAGACTCCCAGTTACTGCAAGGACCTTTTCAATTGTTTCCTTCTTACAGCTAATTAAAAGCTGGTAAGCTTAAGGTAGACATGCTACATGGGTGCTTGTGCTGACCCAATAGCAGTGTGTCGTAACCAAAAATGTCTGTGCTCCCTGTGCCACAAGCAGATCTTTGCCTGGCCAGTGGGATGGACTCTCAGTGCCTCAGTATGGAGTGAGAGTTTCCTCAGTCGTTCTGGACATCAGAGGTGACCAAAGGGATGGTGACTTACAGGGGTCATGGTAGCAGAGCTGGTGTCCCTGTATGCTGACAAGGATACCAGTGGGAACACCAGATGAGCCTAGATTAATCATTTTGCATAAATTCCAGGAAAGACCACAACTACTATTTATTAATCCAGCAGAAAGGTTAAGAGGTGCTTGAGGCAATGTTAGGGAACATAAAATCAGGAAGTGCCCCCAGCATAGCTACCTCTACGGTCTGCTGTGGGTCTTGCAAGCAGCTCTCTCCACAGGGAAGGGGATCAGCTGCAGGGATCAACTCTGTTAACTGTGCTGGGTTACAGTCTCTCCCTCAGCACAGTCTTCATCTTATACATTATTTATTGTCATGAGGTAAGTAAACAATTAAGTCATCACATAATTGGCCACAGGGACCCTGGAGAAAACACAGACTGTGTCAGCAGGAAGATTGTAACTCCCCTACTTGGAAAAAGCAAGTGAGGGACATCACTTGCCTCTACTCCCTTCCTTGTGTGCCTAGAAGGGAGAGATGATGGTGCAACCCAGCAGTTCCCCTCCCCAGTTCCCTTCTCAGCTCTTCCTTTCTAATGAGTCAGGGCCTGTGGTCACAGCAGAAAGCTTAATTTAAAAGGTATATTAAGCTCAAACTAGACTGGAGCTATGTCAGTCAAAGCATCCTACAGAAGTGTGAGTTTCAATATCAATTCAAAATATCATGGCATACTGAATGGCAGGTAAAATGGAGGTTTGTAACAGAAGAGCTGAACTGCCTTTCTCTCTCAGCAGCAACTGTTCTTTCCCACTGAGGAAGTGATTTTAACTTCTGAATTGTCCTGGTCTATGGTCAGTGTACATTAAACACCAAACCCCAACATTTAGAGGAACACCTTCCTCGGATTTTATAATGCTTGCTAGGGTGAGCTAAGTTAGTTGGAAATGTGCCTAACTGAGCTCTATTGGGCACCAATATAAGTAAAAGAAATCTAATTATCTTGTTATTTATCTTGAAATAGAAACCCCAGTTTTTAAAAGCAAACAAAATAGTTTGTGGGATGGAGGAGAAACAAACATATGAGTAATTCTGAATGAAACTTCTAGAGAAAGAAATCTGAAGATATGTATTAAAATGCATGCCAAAGGGTAACATGTTAAGTTAAATGTTTGTAGAAGAATGTATTTGTATAGCACTCACACCTGAAAAGGAATAAGGTTAGAGAAATTACTGCAGTGTCAGAAATCTCTCTTTGTTCTGCCACTTGCAAATCTCATGTTCTTTGCCTTAAAGCCGCAGCTACCAAAGTAAGAATGTGCTTAATCACCCGCCCTTCACTTGTTCAGAGAAACACACCCTTTCTAGACCTTGTGTTTTGAATGAAAACTAGCAAATCCTGAAAATATGAAGAGCCTTCAAATATCCTTCAGCATATTTGTCAGAAAAACCTCATAATTTCCAATTCAGCACAGCAAATACAAGGATTTTTATCTCAAACATTGACATCCTGGAAAAAGCAATACTGTGCTTCTCCAGTGACTCTTCCCAGATCCCAGATTGCATGTAACAAACCAGAGAAGCACCACTCGTGCTGACGCAGTTGTGCTCACAGGGCTATCTGTAGGGTCACACCATTATCTCAGTCATGGGACTGAGCAGACTTAATGTTCCTCATCGCTGCCCAAAAGCTGTGGTTTTCTTTTTCAGAAGCCAGCTTAGCTCCCAAAAAGCTGCTTAAGTGTAAAAGAGGCTGAAGTGATGTGTTCTGTGCTGAAAGTGAGAAGCAGCCATGGGGTGAAAATAGCATCTTATATCACAGCTTGCTGCTTCTACCTCTGGTTGCTCAGATGTCATGCCTCTAATATTACTTAAAGTGCATTTCGAAGGTGTACTTTTATATGCCTTTTCCTATCTATCAGGTCTCCCTCTGTTTTTTCCATTCTGGCAAGACTTTGTTAAATCCTTTCTGTCAAGGTACCTAAGAAACCAGTTCCTCCGCTTGAACAGGTTTAAAAAAAAAAAAAAAGAAGTATTTGTTCAAAATGTCTTGGACCGATGCCCTGGTTCTTGCAAAAGTGGCGTGAGTGTAGTGAGACAGGGGTGAAAATCTTTCTGCAAGCACCCTGCCAGAAAAGAACTTTCTCCATTTGTCTGTTGGAATAAATATGTATGCATTTAACAGAGTACTTCAGAGTGGAGTGACCCTCCATATCTAGACATAATGAATAACCACAAAAATGAATTCAGAACTGCTTAAAAGCAATGAACATCTATGGCCAGCTGAAGCTCACAGATTCAGCAAAAAAGCATTCTTTATTGAGCTGAATGCAGCAAAAATAAGATCTTGTTTCTTCACATGCTATCCACAAGTGATAATTGGCCTGCCAGTGGTGGTGTTTCTTTTGGGGGGGAATTTTTATGGGTTTTTGAGTGGCATTTTTTTGGTTTTGTAATTCAGCATCTGTGTGCTTCTTTGTGATTGCATGTGCTTAGCAATGTTTCCACTCCACTAAAAGTCTATGCATTATTCACTCATTAATGTTTTATTTATTTATTACTCTCGAGGCACAGAGCTAGGAGCTTTGCATTTACAGTGTACTGAGTGACAGCTAAGGCAACCCTACAACTATTTCTTGCCTGCCAACAGTTGCCCCACAGATAAAGCACAGGCTGAACTCCCATGGATTTCCACCAGACTAATTCTGGTCTTCTTATTTCCATCACTTTTCCACTGGCATGGCTCCAGCTTTTTGAAAAGCTCCTCATTATTCACATTAGTGTAAAAAAATGAAGAACATGTCTAAAAGGCTGACAAATTCAGGCTCCAGGAGGCTCAGCTAATCCCAGCATCCAGGACCCTTCACAGGGAACAGTGTCAGCAGCCTCCTGTTATTTAAATAAAAATGGCTTCAGTTTGAATTACACTCCTGGAAGCATCTTTGTTGTTTTTCTAAGGGAAAAAGGGTATTCCTCAGATAACCAGGTCCCAAATCAGTGGTGTCTGCAGCATTAAAATGAGCATGTGAAAAATGAGCAGGTAAAAATTACTCAGAAGCTTGGGTAGGTTGGGGAGCGCTGGTATCCTGACACTGGCTCATTGGATTTTGGCAGCACCATTTGCAGAGAGCCTCAAAGCCACCCTCCACTCAAGACTTGTCCCACCAAAACATGTGGCAGAAATGAGCAAGTCTCTGTTCACCCACCTCACAGGGTGTGTGGTACCTGGGCAAGCAAGGATCTGTCTGCTGCTGAGCAGTGACAGCTGAAACCCTGTGTGAGCTTTATTAATAAGGTCTTTTCTGTTCCTTTCCATTAGTTATTTTTCCTACTCCACCTGTAGGTCAGTTCGGTAATTACACTGTTTTGGTGTTGACCCGTTTATTTCCTATAACGAGATTACTGATGGTAAAAAATGCTGCCCTGACATGGTCAGTGTTAATGTTTCCACAGAAGGAAGTCCCATGTCACCATGTACAGATAGTTTTCCTTGGTTTCAATATTCATGAAACAATAACAATACAAAGTAATATATTTAATTACAGATGACTTCTTAAACAGATGGATGTTTTTACCCACCTTTTTTTTCTTTTGGTTTATGTTCAGTCAACAGTTCTGATATGCTTTTGGCAGGTAAAGTCCAGGGTTTTGTCCTTGTATCCCTGTCTTTAATAATTATGACTTTTATATATCACAAAACACATTATGACTTCCCTACTAAATGGTTAGTCACACTAACAATGTAATACTTATATTACTGTATTCAAAAGTATATCAATATCTTAATGCTCCTTGGTTCTACTTCAGTGTCTTTACCAACGGCTGGTGACTTCCCCCCCCCCCACCCGAAGAGATTCACTGTTTTATTTAAACTTTAAAACTTGATTTTAGCTAAAGACTGAAAGGACAGTCAAACTCTTCCTGCATACTGATAATTGGGCTGCTAAGTCATTGCTCTCAAGCAGACTGAGCTTTTTTTCATATAATTTTACTGAACAGTATCAAAACAATAATTTCTGTAACTCCTTATGGATGGAATTGGAGGGAGAGGGCAACATATTCATAGACAGCAGCTCATGAAGGGTCCGGAACTGCTGGATGAGAAATAAACCTGGGTAAAAAAGATCCTAACTGATATGTAATGTTACATACCAGGAGGATTGCCTTTCAGATAGTCTAATTCTACCATCAGTGCTGCAATGCTCTTTCTAGGCAGAATCTGGAGGTTGCGAGGAGGTCCTTGGGGGAGCATGTGGAAGGACAGAGACTCAAAGCCAAATGATGTAGAAAACGTAAGAGTCTACCAATGACTTCACTTCCACTTCAGAAAATGGATTACTCTTAGTTTTGTCTGCTTTGTCATTCCTAGTCTCTGTGAAGTCCAGTCTAACTGCAAAGCAAAGGACATCTTTATTTCAAATCAAGAACCTCCTGAGAGTCCTGTGGATAACTATCTGCAGTCTGTATGGGCACAAAACACAATTAAATGCATTATAAACAACCTGTTGTAAAACGCACAATTCAGATCTATTGTAACCACCAGCAAAAACACTGTTGTTCTGCAATAATCCAACTCTGCATCACCATGAAACTTTTTAAATTAAAATGCTCTTTGCCTAGAGGAGAATGAAGATCAGACCTGTGGCCTAGGCTGCATTTGGTCAAAATTCAGCCAAATTATCTGGATATCCAAGCAACATTTTAAGTTTTTATGGAAGGTATTTCACACTTCATTCTTGTAGCTAATGATCCTTAAATACTTACTTTTCCAGTACTGAACAGTGTGTTTGAGGAATACTTTGACAATTTCTCATTCTGTGACTAGAAATGCCACAGTCTGGCTTTTCTAAAGGGCAACAGGATTTACCCAAGAACTGATATCGCTGACACATTTTCAAAGGTGGAAACATTGCCTGCATTGATTAGTACAGGCATTTCCAGTTGTAGTTCGTTCAGGCATTTATTCCTCCCAACTTTTTAGCACATACCATTTCAGTCTCCTACAGTAATACAAAATCATCACTGAAGTCCTAATCAGACCAGTTAGGTTCACTCAGGGAACCAGAAATAACCTGATGTGAAATGCATCTGCAGAGAGTGCATTAACCTATATACTGTGAAAGTTTACATATGGTAACACCAGAAAACATACAGAATGGTGTGATTTTCAGTTTAGCTTAGTATTTTTAGGAAAGTCTATGAGGAATTTTCAGCCAACGTTTCTTATCTCTGCTGTCAATGTAAAGTGTATTGAAAAGGTCCAGAGATTACTAAATTGGATGGGTAGCATTCAGGTTAGATACTGATCTCACATAAGCCCAATACATCACCTATATAACTTTACAATTTCTATGGATTAAATACTAATTATAGCCTAGTTGGTATCCTATTGGAAAGCAAAGCATATGGATGATTCACATGATCTTATTTAACATCTGTTCTCAGGTGACATTTTGATAACACAAAATGCCTCCCATTCTTACATTTGCATCCTCAGTCTCTATGCACTTTTATCATCTTGCACAATATGTAGACAGACACACACACACAGAGTGCTATGAATTAAGCATCACCATTTTGATAGCATAGTTTTCACAGCCAGGAGTGTGTACTTGTCTTCTTCCAAAATTCTCTTGAAGGAATGCTGCCCTACAAGTAAAGTGGCCTTTTTTTGGAGGATGGTGTGCTCCAACACAAGATTCCCTGCTACTGAAGGTTTTCTAGAGATTAGGTGAAGTTTCTGAAAGGTAACTGTGAAGACTATCTGCCAATCTTTGTGCATACTTCCTTTTGGATTTTTGTCCTATCTTCTGCACAAAACAGCAGAAGAAAAGAACAGTATTTTTTCCCAGAATGAAAAGACACATCTTAAGTAGACAATGAGAGCAGTGTGCCCTTCAAATGCAGGTAGATGAGGATGTACATCTAAGGAGACATAAAATATGAATTAGTACTTCCACTGTTTTTACTTAATAAATAAAAGGTTTTTTTCCATACTGTACCACAAAAAACTCCAGTTACCAAAGGACAATCACAAAATCATATATGTCCTTCAGCACTGGGTTTTGCAGACAGTACTCTTGTATGAGCTGAAAAAACACTTCAATTCGCATGTAGCTTAACTTTTCCCTGCTGGTGACACAGCTAAAGGGGCTCATGTGTTTTGTTTAGTCCATCATCTGTTTGGAATAACCTATATTTGGAAAAGCGTTTCCGATCCAGGCATGGAAATGTCAGAATATAAATAACTCAGCATTTTTTTATTACTTTAAAGCTACCACATTTGATCTGTTGACGCTTTTTGGAAGTCCCTAGTGCACAAATGCAATGAACTTAATATTGTTGCTGTACTGCTTCAGTTTTGGGAGTCTCTCTGTTGTTTTTTGGTTGTGTGTGTGGTGATTTTTTGTTTGTTTGATTGGTTTGTTTGGTTGTTTTTTTTTTCCTGTGAATACTAAGTTCTTCTGGAACTTTCAGATGCATGGATTATCATACCTTGCTGCAGGATGCTTTTCACATAGAGTTAGATTAGACCCTTTGGGTGATAATGCACTCCTGCAGTGCAGTTGTGTAGTGGAAAGCCATGTGCCCATTTTGTGTAGTTGTGTTCCACAAAAATATGTATCCCAGATGGTTAACAAAAGAGCTTTGCCTCTTGCAAATATAGTAACTCTTATTCTTTTTTTTTTAACACTCATTTAAGTTCATTTAATTTTATTAACTTGTTCCATGTTTACTTTTACTGCATATTCAATCTCTATTACAAGGTAAAACAACTGGGGTTTTGTATGGTGGGTAGTGTAGTATTTCGCAGATAGAGAAGAACAATGTTCTGGCTATCATCACACCTGGCATGTGTTCATTGCAGAGAACAAATCTTTATTTTAATATAGCGGAGCAAAAAATCATCCCCATTTATTAATCTGATGTACACTAAATAACTTTGCATTTGTTACACAGATGATAAATATTTTGCAGATAAATTTATAAACACTTCCACATTTTATAGATTTATACTGTACACAGTCATCCTACACAGAGCATGCCCTTTCACAAATATACAGATAGCTTTCCTCAGGGGACTTAATCAAAAACACTTGGTCAAACATTTTGGAAGCTGGCAATCTGACACAGAGGAGGATACTGGAAAGATGAGTTCACAATTGTACCAGCTGGACTTGAAATGAAAATTTCAGAACTCCAAAAGAGAGAATTTATCAAGGCACACACATGCAAACACATATATACAATAGTGATGGCTGTAACTTGCTTTACAGGAGATCACACAGAGCAGTAAAGGAACAAAGAAAGAAAGAGTGAGGTCAGGACCATTGCCAAGATCTTGCTGCAGATTAGCAAATCTGAAGTCGAATTCCCCTGTATAAATGACAATTCAACTTCAAAGTAGCTTGTTACCCGTATATACAATATGTACATGTTACCTTGCACTGAGATGTGGAGACTGTCAGACATGGTTATGATTTTCTTGACAATGTGCACACTAACATACCTGTGTGTTTGTATAATGAAGACTATTTGAAAAATTGTATCGCCAGTTGGCTCAGAGCAGTTGGAAATTTGAGTGGAAGTTTAGAAGGGGAACCTGCAAACAGAAAATAACCACAAAAAACCTAGGAAAGAATACGTTTTTCTCCTGTTGCTTAGCATTAGAAAACACTAACAAAGAAAATCAGTAACCTGACAATGCCAGTAAAGTGCAGTGAAGGCAAAAAACTCACCTTTCTGTACCTCATCCTTTATACCCAACTTTTGCATATATGACACTACACTGCAGTGGAAATTGCCCACTTAAAAAACATCTAATTATGTATAGTGTATTCTTACATATATTTGAGGTCCAGTATGAGATACAATTTAATTGTCATTGCCACACAGAAGGTAATATTATCTACTGCTACTATAGATGTGAATGACAATTTTCTATTTAAAACTGTCAGTTCATGATCACAATTAAAATCTATATGCTATGGCCTCATAAACTGAGTATGTATTTTCTCCTCGTAAAGTTCTCCTACTTTCTGAAAAATACTATCACATAAGCATTGCTACCCTTTCTTAGTCTCCTCCCAAAGGTTTGGTATAGACTGGTATTCAGTTTATCAACTCATACAACACATGGGAATAAAAAAGAATAGCAAGCTGCTTGGTTGGTTTGTTTTAATCTTATTATAGAGTTGGATTTCCTATAGCAAATATACATTCCTTCCTTTAGAAGGAATAAACCCTTTCTTCTGCTTTCTTACTTCTGTAGTATGAGTGCATGTCCTCTACCAGAGGAAGCACACTGCAAAGAGTGAGCATCCTTCAAAGAGGGAAGAAGCAATGTAGGAAATGCCAGAGCTTTTGAAAGAGCTCTTTACGCCATCACTGTGTGGTCTTTGTGCATGTGCTGATAGTTTCATGCTTAATGTGCTTGCATTATAGCCACCATGACTTTATATGGCACTAATTACTGTAGAAGATCTTCATGGGTGTTAATCATTGACTGAAAGACACCCTGGCAATGGCTCTGTTTCAGGCTGGTTGAAGATTGCTGATAAGAACAGTAGCAAAAAATTTTTTAACCACTTCACTAGAACAACTTCAACTACGTACACAGAAACAATGGAAAACATACAATACAGGAAATCATAGACATTTTCTCATACATTACACAGAAGTTAGCATGTTGATATCCCCATGGACCATTTTGAAGGCCTTTCGGTTGAATAAGACAAAAGTCATAGCTTTTAGGAGTTTATGTATCTGAGAGCGCTGTGTCTCCTAGTCACTGGAATACAACCAGTGCGTTTGCATGCTGTTTTGCTGTTTGGCACAGTGTGGCGGGGCAGTAGGGTGGGCTGGGCAGGCAGGGGAAGGCAACAGCTAAGTCAAAGCTCATTTTTCAGATCATCTCAGGAATTCCCTTCCAATGTCTGAAAGCTAATTGGCAGATGAGATGAATCTTGGCATCCCAAGAATTTTGCACAGTTAAGTAAAGGTTTCTGCACAAGGAATGGAGCAGGATGTTATTTTTGTTCAAAGCATAATGCACAATGCAGAATGTAAATCTGTCATAGAGAAAGAGATGAGAACACGGTTTTAAGTCTTATATCCATCTGTGTTATAGAGAAGTGAGTGTGTACATATGTGTGTATACTTACCCACATGTGTATCTGTATATGTGTTCACCTCTAACTGTGTAATACGTTTTTAAAATATCCAATATTATATAGCTGCAGGCTAGGATTTAAAGAAAACATCTGAGAAAATAAAAGCAATTGAAGGCTACATCTTGATTTCTTACTTTTCATGATTTGCATTTAATTTGATTCCATTTCATTATTTTTCCTGACCTTCTTCTTTTGAAGGATCATCTTTTAACTGGGTAAGACAGACCTATGTAAGATTCACAAATTACTTTTATCACATAGCCAGTGAGGGGACAAGCATATATTTACAAGGCAGACATTGAGAGGATATAAGACATGTCTTATAGGTAAGAATACATGCAGTATTGTAAGGGAGAAATGCTAGCTGACAACTCTAGCTCTAGACAACAAATGAAACTGGAACAACACATAAGACATTGGACTCCTGCAGAGTACTGTGCTTGCAGGGAGTTATGAGTGCTGTCCTTTAGCAGCAGTTGGTTTCAGATTGTTTGGTCAGGACTACTGGTGAAAAATGAATGCCAAAATTAGAAAGTAGGAAGCTAAGCAAAAAGGCAGGTCCTTGGGATCCAAGCAAAATGAGCTTAGGTGGCTTGCTGTGGAGAGAGTGCTGAAAGGCAGCCTGCCAGCTCTCTTTCTCTCTCACTTTCTCTCTCACTTGTGGACTGATGTGTCTGGCTACAACTCAGATGTGTTGATGGCCGGAGAGGGGGTAAGGTCTCTACAAATCTTCTTGGTTACATGGCATTAAAATGTACATTCATGAAAAGCCTGGGTGGAAAGAACAATACTTCTGTGTCAGGTCAAACTCATCCAAATACTTTTGTTAAATATTCTCAAATCTTTGGTTATTGAACTGTGTACTACTTAGAAGTGAGCAATATGTTCTAGACCTTTGTCAAGCAGCTTAGATTGTTTACCCCATAAAGCAATTGCACTGTATTTTTCCCTAAGCATTTCCCTAGTAAATGCAGATTGTGTGTATCTTGTGGGAAAAGACTGCCAAAAATTACTACTTTGTTCGTTTTTAGTTGCATGGGATGTACTCAAACTAGAAAGTAGAGTTAGGTATTACAGGCCAGAATCTTTGCAGATAACTCAACATATTATTAAATAAGAAAAGGACCAATTTTTCTTATTCCTGCTTTTGAAATGTTAAGTCACAGGTTCTGAATGTGGATGGAGTTCTGTGTAGTAATCTTACACATTTAGAGTAGGACTAAATGTTGAAGGATTCTTCTTTTGCAGGAAGAATTTACCACTACCAAAAAAAAGTAGAGAATGGAGATGATGATGATAGTGGATCCAAAAGTATTTTGCAACACTTGGTTGAAATTACTGACATTAGAAGAAAGCAAATGGGGCTGATGGTCTGGTTGTAGACTGTGTGAGGTTAAGCGAAGGCAAGGGACATCTGCAAGTGCCATTATAAATTGAAGCATTTTATTTGATTCAGGTTTTGAACTGCATTCCAGATTTTCTGGCTAACATGTCTCTTATAATTCCACATGACTGCCCGATACCTGTCTTACCTTAAAACTGCAGGCAAAAGTCTGTATTTTCATACTGCATTTCCTGGAATAGCAGCATTGCAAAGTACTAATATTTTACAGTAAGTTTAATGAACAAGAAGGCAGGAAATACAGAGTAAAAGCAGTTTCTCAGACATGTTTTCTTCTGGAATATGATTACTGAACATGTGTTTTCTTTCAAAACACCAAAGGAAGTGGAGCATTTCTGTTTTCACTTCTTGTGTCTTTGACCTCCTGAGTGCAAGGATTCATTTTTAACATTGTGATTGAAATTTCAATTGCATTTCCAGGTTATTAAACAGGAAACATGGCTTGTTCATTGTATTAGCATGATATCATCTTGTTTAGGTAAAGAGGTGTGACTGGATGTAAACATCTTTCTCTGACTAATAAAGATTAATTTAACACTCACAACGGGGATGAGAGTTAAAGCCCAGCACACACAGGCTGTCCATATGAGGGGCTGAGGACCATATTACATTGCTAAGTATTGGAATCAGCAGTTGTGTCTCGAGAGCAGTTAGATGAAGATAGGGCTCCACAGTGGTAGGAAAAGAAAAAAAGAACAAAGAGTAATATTTCCTCCAAATGGGGCTGACCTAGGTGCACAGACAACCAGATTCCCCCTTATCTGTACTCACAGCAGGACCTCAAGACGGGCCATTCTGAGAGGAGACCTCTCCTTGTATCAGGTCAGCCTTCTAGATATGTAGGGAACTGGAATGGATATATAGTGGAATCTGGCTGCCTCAAAAGGGTAGTATTCACAGAAGGACTTCTGTGGTTGGTTTCCCTATTGTTTTAAAAAGATATGACCGAATCACAAAAGATATGCAACAAAACTTCTTACTAAATGTTACTGGGAAGTCAGGAGCTGGTGAGAACACAAGGAGAGAGTTTTGACTTTAAGATTGGTTCTCTAGTAAGAAAAGTAATTTGGGATGTAATGAACGGAATGGCATGAAGAGAAAGTGAGCAGAGCTTGAGCCAGCAATCTTAACTTTTCCCCACCTTCTCAAGATGATGAAGGAGGAGTAGACTAGGGGAGCCATCAGGTAGGAGGGCTAACTCTTTTTCACCAGTGTCCAAGCCCTGTAGTACACAACTTTGTAAGGGGACTATCAAGGTCTATAATCATGCATGGGGGAAGAAGATTTCCCAGTACATCATTCATTATCAATCCTTTTCAGCATTCCACCATTTACACCTACTCTTGGTTCCCTTGCCAGGGGCTTGCACTCAGCAGCCAATGCAATGCACACCAAATGTTGTAGCGCATGCTTCTAAGCAACAAGGTGCTAACATGGATGTAGCGAATCTGGTTAAAACATACAAACATAACATTGCTTTCAAGAAATAAGAGTTTGCTAAGTCAAACTCTACTATTACAGAACCTGTAAAATTTCTTTGCCAAAAATGAGAACATGGGGTCTTTCTTGGGCAGTTTTCAAATTTCAGACTAGTTGATCATGGTAGTTAATAGCATTCTAAATGCTGTCAGTCTTCTCTGTTTTCAGGGGCCATAGTCGTTTTTGTCATTGCTGTCGTTGGGATGAGTTTTCAGCTGTATAGGATAATACTAGACATTATATTCTACTATAATTTAGACTGACAGGGATTTTCAGTTAGCAGTCAGTCTTGTGACCAAAACAGACAAATAAGCAGTTTTGATTACATATGTTTTATATTTGTTATATACAAATGCTATCAAGTTTGGTTCTCTCTGGTGTATAAGGAATATAAACAGGTCATTAAGTGATTCTTTGTTTGAGAAGTAAGTGAATAGACATAGAAGGAAGTGTCATTCCTACTGTCCAGTATTTATTACCTGAGATTGCTTGTGAGGCTGCAAAGAACGACAGATTCACTAAAGATTGGTCAAATTACTTTTGTTTATAATGTATCATTCGTGTCCAGATCTCCATAAATTAAGGATTTCTGATCAAGTCTGTGGATTGCACCTATCTCACCACGTTATTTACAGCATGAAGGTGCAATCACTTCTTTTGTCTTTGTGAGATAAATCTTTACTGCACTCAAACAAAAACTATTGATTGTTCAAACAACTTTGATCCAGGCTTGCACATTAGTTCAAACCTGTTGAGTCAATTAGATCATCACCTAGGGAAATTCTAACTTTAGGTTTTGTTTCATATGTTGGAAATGTTGGTGGATTTTTTATTTTGTTCATCTCTTCCATTTACTTTTCCTCCCAATTCCTACTCATTATTTTTCTTTTTTTTTTTTTCTTTTTTTCTTCCCCACCTGCCCCCCACCTTAGAACATTCACTTAATTCTGGACCATGCAAGGTCTCCATAGTCCTGAATTTTCTAACCTTTACTAATTTCTGTTATTGCTATATTCCATTTCATCCAGACTTAAGTGCATATTCATGACATAGTCAGGATTTAGAATAAAAACCAGCACTGAAATCGACATAGTTTTACATGTAATGAGATTTTAGAGTGTTAATTTGAACCACATCCCTCAAAAACTGAACCTTATTTTTCTGTGGCCCATTTCCTCCAAGCTGGTCAGGTGGTATGAAGTGTATCTGAATGTTTTTGGCAATTACATGCAGAGATGGGCAGAATATATTACTGCAAAAGGACAGTGCACAGCAATACAATGCAATATTTTAATATTTACTCCAAATATGTACAGAGGCTTCAGATTTCAAAATAACTTATGCAGTAGTACAAGGATGTGAACACGTGCTACTAATGAATGGCACAGAGAAATAGGGCTCAAATACAATACGCATTGGAGAAAACAGCCTTGAAATAATACTAAGGCTGTGACTAGTGGACAAAAGCCGTACACGTGAAAATAAAGTCAGGATTTTGTTCTTATCCTAGAATTCAGTAAAAAATTATTCTTCCTCCTTTTTTAGCATAGTCTAGAAATTTAAAAGATGTGTTTGTCAGATTTAAACATAAAATATTTCATCTCAAATATTTCATCTCGACTGTTAATACTCCAAAATAAGTACATTTCCTAATTTTTTTTCTTACTATAACATATTTAAATTATCCCCATGAAAATAATGCCCCCTAGTTTTCCATACTCATGCTTTTTTAATTCTGACTCTTTTCTAATTTAACAGCAGAAAACCACATCTTGGGCTAACATTTTTTGTACCACAGTATGTAGCACAGGTATATGTTAGTAACTGAAAATGACACTCCTAAAATCAGTAGATTAAACAGTGAACTTTAAATGTATTCAGCGATCTTTTTATGTAGACTTTTACTGACTCTTTTAATATGGCAAAGACAATGACTGATACAGAATGCAGTGATAGATAGTAGTACCCAAATCTAAGTTCACATGTAAAAGCAAAGGAAAAATTAATGAAAAAAAACACAATCGCATTATCTGAAAGCCTAATTTTTTTGGCAACAATTCATATACCTAATAATTGTTGTCAGACATAATTACAAAAAAAAATACTGATAAATTTTCTGTATGTTGTATAGCAAATTTATTATTTGACACTTGAAACTGCAGATAGTTCATCAGCTGTTACATATTGTCTTAGCTCTACTGAAAGCAAAGCCAGTTTCTGCCATCAGAGGATCTGCTTCTTTGATAACTTTATATAAATGTATATGTAATAAATTTTTAATGCTAACATTTTAAACAGATTCCATAACCTTTTGCATAGCATAAAGACTGATGGGTAACTTTACTGAATTTCATAACAGTCTACAGCACAGAAGGAATAGATTTACTGCCATTTACTCTCCATCTATGCTCTTGGTCTAATAAAAACATTACCACTCCCTACAGCCTTGCCATTGCTTTTCTCTTAATGGCCTTTCAGAAAGACACTTGAAAGTATTAAATGGTGAGACATCTCTAGAACTATTAAAGATTAGCTGAGAAAATGGTTATATTAAGAAGTGTACAAACTATGAAAAAATGAAGGTGTTTATATATATAAATATCAAACAAACTTCTGAAAGTATCTTACCATATAGTTCACTGGCGTGATTCTTCCTTTATTCATACTTAAAATAACAAATATATTTGTATTAATTCACAGTTTTAAAATAGAAAAAATATTCCAGATACCACAAGTGAGAATAAAGCAAAATTTTTCTGAAGGATTAGCAGCAAAGAGTGAAAATGTTCCTTTTGTTATTTTCTTTACTGCATACCCATATGGACTTTTAAATTCCCTGCAGTAGTTGTTGCCTTCTCCTCAGTCAATATGGGGTGTAGTTGGTGATCTTTACTTTAGATTGAAACTGCCTGAAAATGTTTACCAAAATTTGTTGCCACAAGTTTTTACCACCTACGCACAGCTGCAGAAGATCAACGTTCTCAGTAGTGATGTGGTCTGTAGAGTTACCTGATAAATGCTGCATGCATTGATACATTAACATTCTCTGCACCAATACTGCTAAGTAATTGACTTGCACGTCTGTACATTACAAAAGCTCACAATGCCATGGCCAAATTCAGCACGTGTTTTTTAAATAATGTGACTGCTTTAATTTTAAATATCTGGTAATCAGTATGTTTTTTACGTTCCTGGATATGTCACCGAAACTGTCTTAAGAGGTAGCTTCGCAGTTCAAAGTTAAATGGTTTTGAACATTAATGTATGCAAGCAAACAAAAGTGAAATTTAAATTTTCATACAGAGGTTTCTAAATCTCTGCTACTCCAAAGTATCTTTTGAGTTTAATTTCTGACATTTGAGCACTCTGCTCTGTGTTGAGAATCTGAAGCCTTTGCACCATTGGTCAGGAGAGTTGACATTTGTACAAAGAAGGAAATAAATAGTAAATGTTTTTCCCAGTTACATCAACACCTGTGTTCTTGTGTCAGGAAGCCGAAGTCCTACCAAACCTCCACATACCAGAACAGTAGAAGCAAGGAGAATAGGGATTGCTTTGGTGATACCAACAAGGGAACCGAATATTAGGTTTCCAAGTACAGCTGCAGCTTTGCATAGTGCATTCAAAAAGCCAAAGCCTGTTGCCCTAGAAGAGAAAAGAGAAGAAAATTAAAAAAAATGGGTGAAAGACTAAAGCCTTTGACACAGATCCTTAGCGTGAATAAATCAGTACAGCCCCAATATCTTACACAGTCTGTGCCAATAATAATTCTGTGCTTGTATTTATAATTGAAATCAATTTATAATGTGAAATCAAAACTCAGCTGCTACAGTACTTGGTTGAGGCAAACTCATTTTGCTGTCCCAGGGACCAAAATGTGAAACCAATGACAGAACGGGTGAGTTTGAAGCTCTAGAGTAGAACAGCGGACTTGCAAATGGAAATTCAGTAAGAGTTAAAAGGCTGGATTAGGAGAGAATGGATGTGTTGAGCAGCTCTCAAAAGAGAACTGCTTGGGGATCTGGGAAAGAAGTCATCAGAATTAAAGGATAATCACCTTCAATAAAAATAAAAAATAAAAATTAATTTCTGACAAGGGGTACACATGTTGAACCGATGCTTTTTCAAAAGGCTAATGTCATCTCCAATAATAATGGATGTTTACCTCTTAGAGGTAAAGGAGATAGGATATATAAAAACCAGTTTGGTGCAAAAGAGATATCTGAGAAACTCTGGAGGAAAGGGAAAGGAAATAGATTGCCAACACAAAGTACGACACAAGCAATTCAAGTGGGCTTTCGTATTGCAGCGTTGTGATTATAGTAGTCTGAAATAAAGTGTTTTAATTGTTTGGTGGTCCATGCACAGATGTATTATGCAAATTGCTATCATTTTCATAAATTGTGTTTTGACATGACCATATGATGCAGAAATAAACTCCCCCCTCTGTTGCGATATGCTTTTGGATATAAAAGTGGTAAAGTTGTTTAAAGTGAACACGCTTCCAAAATGGCTTTTGTAAC
>JAYRBT010000093.1:48187464-48200395 GCA_036023395.1 Myiotriccus ornatus | reverse complement strand
TGAAATCAAAGAGACATTTATTATCTGAGTCAATATTAAGTCTGTGGTATCTCTTTTGCAGTGTAATCCTTTCACTTCTCTGTTGTAACGCTATGATATTCTGTTGTTTTTTATAGATTTTTATTTCCTACAAGAGGACTTCTTGTACGCCTTCTTAGAAATCCAGAAATTATAAATGTAAGAAGAGAACATGCAGCTGAGCAATGGGCATTCGGGGCTTTTTCTCATAATACCTGTGTTGTAGAAGGTGGTATTCACAAAAGTACAGTTCCTGAAGTATGTATTCAGTGAAGTAATGTCTTCAAACACACAGTTCTTAAAAAGTGAATCTTCAAAAGTTACCGATTTAAACTTCATCATAATAAACCTGCCCAATACAAATAATTTCTGTCAGTCTACCTTCATCGTTTAGAAGGAGCAACAGATCAAGATGATGCAGCTATTTAGTTCTAAAAAATCTCAACCTCAGTAAAAATGATTCATTAGATGCATATTGCAGATATGATTAGCTCGTTCTAGAATACTATTGTTTAGAAAAAGAATTAATAAGACAAATTATTCCACATAGTTACAGGCCCTAACTGGTAATATAATTTCTTTGATAATATTTCTGCTCTTACTTGTCCTTAATCATCAACAGAAACCGATGTCATGACATTGATGGAACAGCCTTGTAAAATCACTATTGTTTTCAATTTGACATTACAGCTGGAAATTAGGAGATGCTTCAGAAACTCAGTCCCTTGGAATAAACATGCACCTGCTAATACCAACAAGCTGAAAAGAAAGAATTTTTCAAACAATGTTTTTTTCTCCAGATGAACCCACTGGTTACCATGTTAAGATCAAATGCAAAACATACTGGTCCAAGTTTTAAAAAATGCTTTCGCAAAATGGTTAAAATAAAACATGAATAAAAATTTACATTGCCAGTTTTACGACTAGGTATCTAATTGTAAGTATGTCTTCATTACTCCTGTGCCTGGGGATGCATTTACAATTACTATGCACATAAAACAGGTGTAAATGATTTGTTGGTGACTTTATTTCTGAACATCCTCCTTCCTACTGACTCTCATTTAACACACAGTTCTTTGATCATGACTGTCAATCAAGACATTAATAGAAAAAATCAATGACAAAATATATTACAGTAACTTTCTATTTAGATGTCATTACACTAAAACAACGCTGTAAGACTTTTTTAGTAAAAAACACATCATCGTGCTGACAAGAAGATGTAGAAATACATCATTATTTTTGTGATGTCTTTTATTTCACATGAAGGTGTGGAAAAGGGGCAGTTTTGGTGGCAGACTTCACATAAAGTGCCAATAGTTTGAAAAGCAGAGCTTTAATTGTTATATGGCAGGAAGAACTGTTGAAAGGCAGACCTGGCTCTGCTTTAATAAGACTTGGTGTGATTAGCTAAGTATTTGTATTATTACAGGAGTTATAGTTGGAATAGTAACATGAAGAATATATGCTACCTACAAAGCAGTGGGAATTAAAATCTCATGAATAAATTTGTTGAAATCACATCTTTATGAGAAAGGAGAGAAAAAGCTAACAGTTTTTATTACAGTAAGTAGCTTATTAACTAATGAATTCTCTTTTTGCATTGGTCAGAATAATGGTGTTTTCAGTCCATTAGATTTAGTTACTATATCATTTCTCATTTTGACAGACATTAAAATTAGGCTAGAGTTCAGTGTCAGCTCGTTATCATTTTTCATATAGCTTTTTCCATTCAAATTTGTAGCCTAATTTCAGAGGAGAACAAAAAATAAATTAGTGATTAGATTAGTCAATTGGAACAGAAATGACGGACTAAATGTTCTTCTAATTCACTTTTTACCTTTGGACAGGAAGCATGTGACTACATTAAAAGTGGTGTTGTGATGATTTGAATTAAAACCCAACAAGAATGCAATGTAGTAAATAGTCAAGTAATAGTCAAAATGGATTTTCTAGTTAAGAAAGAACATGAAAGAAACACTGAGAATGAGGGTTAGTTAAGTACTGAAACATATGGAAAGGAAGGGTATCAAATGAGTTCATAGTTCTTGGAAAATGCTCTGTGAATCTTAAATAACTGTCAGAAGCATATTAAAATTGCACATTTGGAAGAGTAAATTAGTGACTTAGCATAGATTAATGTTATATTTAATATTTTACTAGAATATTCTGTTTAAGTTGATAAATTAAATAGCTGCTATTTTTTCTGCAATGCAGAAACCTTTAACTGTGTCAAAACTCAAGTTCTTATAATAATAATAATAATAATAATAAAGGATTACAAAATCATTAATTTTATTCACTTAGATATAGATTTTCCTGTGGAAATAATAATTACTTCTCACCATGACTTCCAGAAGACCATTCACATGGTTGTTCTGTATATTTCTTAATAGAAACCAGATACCTAAAACAGCTGTGTTTAATTTTCCCCCAAGTTATCTCATTATCTGTCAAGTCCAGATAAAGCCTTAATATATTTGGCTTCTGCTAAAAAAATCACAAAAGGCACTGCCAGAGTGTTGTTTCCCATTTCAGAGCTGTTCATGCTTTCTATTGGTTTACAGTAGTGTTTAGCTTTCATTTTTCTGTGATAAGATCCTAATCTCTCAATGTTCAGGATTTTCACAGAAGCGTCTTTCATCAATATAAAAAAGAACCAGCAACAGAGATGAAAGCATATCCTCCCCCAGACCTCTACAATATGCTGCATGTGTTGGATCTGAAAACCTTTGAATCCCACTGTGAAAGGAAGTACCACTGACTTAGGCTTTTTGGTCTGGTTTTCAGTAGTGACAAGGAAGCTGGTTTTGCATGGGGGATCCTTACACAGGAACCATGTATGGGTCCATTCCTCCCCATTTTCATGAACGATAAGAAATGAAGAACAGAAATAAATTCTCACTAAAAAGCAACAAAAACACTATGTATCATTACCTAAAGCCTAAAGTAAAAAAAAGTAAAAATTGTGATTAGGATGTGCTTTAAAATATGCATCCGTTTATTCCAGTTAAGCCAGGATATAAGGAAATCTCTAAACCTGTCACTGATGTATTCTCCATTGCTGTGAATCTGATTTTCCAATGTGAAGTTGAAGACGAAATGTGAAACCTCCTCATTGCGGAAGTGTTTCACTCGGGATGCATACTCGTCCGACTGCAGATGTTTAATGACATCAGGAAACCAGACAGATAAGCCATAGTAGCTGTGAAAAACAGAAAAACATCAGGCACCAATCTCACTCATTCAGAAATCACACCAGAAGATGCCAGTTTTCTGAAGGAGGTATTTCTGAGCCAGGCTTGCAACCAAGAATAGACTGACAAATATAACATTCTGTGGAAAGACTTTAAATAAAACAGATAATCATAGTAAGAGAAATTAATATGCAGATGACTCTTCTGTCTGTCAAGAATATCAAAAATGGTTTAAGCTCAACCATTCTTACCCAAAAGACAGGGTGAACCATACAGCTGTAAGTTTGATCGTATTATCCTTCACCGGGTAGTTGAAGCATCTCATAAACGTCAACCAAATCTGTAAATCATTAGGAAACACATTTATTTACATCTTTTTTTGAACAATTTTCTTAAATCATAAAAGCTTTTTTTTCTGATTTGCTTGCCTCCTCAGGGCATGAGAGCAAGCAGATCAGATCTTTGGTCACACTTTTTTTTGATGCAAGCCAGGATATGATTCACTTTCTCAGCTGCAAGCACATGTTGCAGGTTCATGTCAATTTTGTTGTAACCAGTGTGCACTGTGCCCATTAATTCACCCTGCTCTGATCACCTCAAACTTTCCTGAAGTCTAGACAGCTTTTTTTCACTATCTCAAATAAAACAGTGATCTTCTCAGAAATTTTTTCTTCTCACTTCCCAGTATTAAAGTACTTTAAATTTAGGCAAAGTATATTTTATGATTCAACAGTAATACAATCAGAGTTTGATCTATCATAAGCTACCATGGCTAGAAACTAACACCTGAACTATATGAGGAAGATATGGGACTACCCCCAGATCAGAGACACTATAGCAGGGCTGACTGAGAATGATGTTCTCATTTCTCTACCTCAAGATGATCATCTTTAAAAAAAGAGAACAGACAGACTGTTCTAAGAGGTCCCAGCATACCTCATGCAATAAGGAAAGTGCTCTGACTGAGGGTCTAGTCTAGTGAGATAACAAGAATGTGAGACAACAAAGCTGCAACTCCTTTAAAGCTGGTTTAGCAACATAAAATTTCAGTCTCCAGCTACTCCATTTTTGGTCAGTAACTATAGAAGTTAACGCTTGCCTATTTTTTTTTTTCTTTCCATTGGGAAAATGTGACTTTTCCTAGCAAAATAGGGCAAGTATTAGTTTGCAACACTTCATCACCGTTCTGAAGAGCTTGAAGATATCAGATTTTTAACAGCTGTGAAAAATCAGTTTTGAAATTTTTTTAAAATTAATCAGTGAGCTGATTTTTCAATTTTTATTACAAGATTCAAAGATACAATATGACTTTGGTTTTACAAAAAAAAGTAACAAAAGTATAAGGAACACAGTCCCAGCAAGTTTGTATTGAAGTCTGAAATATCTCTAAGATAGTTTTGATAGGTCAGAGATATATATATGATACCATAGTTTCTGATAAAACATTTGACATGCCTACAAAATTCATCCAGATACAATGCCTTCTTACAAAGGTTTTATTGACATATATTTACAAAATGTATTCACGAATTTGCCATTTGTAATTAATGTGGCTGTCTCAAGTTCTTCCTAATAATTCTTCATGTCATCATTTGTAACCTATTTCCACAGGTGTATATTGATATGCATTCCCACTACATATTTATTTTGGTGTGCTTGTGAATGTGACTATGTAATTATTAGCTATCACTTGTGTAAGGACCAAGGCAGCATTTTCCTCCTCAGAAGCTGAGACCAGATTCACCTACGATTCACCTGCGATTCACCTACATCTTTTCTGGGTCAGGAAACCAAAACCTTACACTGGTTCCTGAATGTCTCAGTTGCATGGAAAGTGGAGCACTGCAGGTATCAACAGCATGAGCTCAGTGAATCCTTCCCACTTCAGAAAGCTAATTAAGAAGAAGAAAGGTAATGTGAACGGAGATGTTGTTACTTACACCATACAGCTCTGTGCGGATTCTTACAAAACACCTCCTGTACCAAGTTCCAGTATCACTCTCTATTTCTATGAGCTCATCTATCTGCTTTGGTGTTTTGATTCTGGTAACCTAGAATAAAAACAAGAACACAAATACTTTTCGTGAACCATTAACTGCCTGTAGAGGAGTACTGGCAGGGTTTATTAAATCCCGTCTACTAAAAATGAGCAGATATTAAACCTGTGTCTACACTAGAAATGCTTTAAATATATAAAGAAATAGTAGCACATTGTAACGACAAAGGTCATTATGAATGCAACTGTATCAGAAAAGCTCTGCTTTCAAAGCATGCAGGAAATAAATTTCCTCTGTCTACAATAAGCTATTGTTGTCATATTCTTCTAGAGTGTTGTTGTATGTCCCCCTAATGGCACAAAGTTTAAAACATGATTTAAACCATCAAACACTTAAGCATGTTTAGAGTTTGCTATCAAATTGTTTCTGACTTGCTATCACAACGTTCCTGCAAATCTATTGATTAAAGAGAGAGCAATGAAAAGAGAAGTATTCAAAATGCCCTGAATTAACTGTGAAAAACCATTTTATTTTGTTCTTATTTTCTGTAATGTTAAACAGAGAACTTAATGAACAGAGAAAAAGTGAGGTGAAATGATCTGGAACCACATATGTTATTGCTGTTATGAACAATCATCTACTTCATCAAAAGTGAAATAAAATTAGCAGACATCAGAGAAAAATACAGAATCACCAGTCACGGAGAATGTGATGCTGCTTATAATGGTAATTTTCACTTGCACTCCCTCGGGTAGCAGAACAAGAATATGTTACGTGGTCTTTCCAGACACAGGACCTGACAAACTTATACCACTGAATGCTTCTGGTTTTGGCTTCTACTCTGGTCGCAGCTTAACAGTGATATTATAAAACGCAATGTATTCATCCCCAGTTTATTTTAAAAGAAGGCAAATGAGATTGGAAAGAAAATTAATAAAATGGGGAAAGGGACTGACATGGAAGGAAGGAAAGACCAAGAGACTGACTGTTCAGTGTTTGGCTGCAGTTTCTGAAGGTAGCCATAGCTTGTGTTTCTTCTTAACAGAATGAGGACATCCCTCCCCCTCAACCTCCCAGTGTATCACAGTGGATTACAGGACATTGGGGAATAGCAATATTGATGGTAAAGCTCTAGTTTTGAGCCAACTGCTTTTACAGATGCACCAGCAGCCTCATTCCACGAAGAAGAACAAAGAAAAGCCCACTAAAAAGTTTTAGCTACAACCACCCTCATTTCTGAAGTACTACAGCTCACTGTCTTGCCAGATCATGACTTTATCAAAAGCCTGTAACCTTCTTATCATGCCTCTTCCAATAATCCTGTCCACATCATTCCATGGATTTTAAGCTTTTCTTAACTGCTTTTCTGAAATGTGTTATACAAAAGACTGAGCTGAGTCCTCCAAGATTATCTGAGATCTCCTACGTGCAGAAATCCTTACATACCACACGTCTGAGCAGAAAGGGCATGCCATTTGAATCACACTGTGTAAACCAGTACCACTCCTGTAAGGCCCAGGGACAGCCTTTTCATTATACTGGCAACCTGACTCATTTGGAGACATGAGGATTGGGGGATCATGTATATCCTAGGACCACTAGGTATGTGACTGGGGACAAAAGTTCCCTGGCCCTGATGGTTCTTGAACATATGAAAAGTCCTATTGAATCAGGACAATATTGCGTCTGGACCATGCAAATTCAGCTGCCAGTATATGAAGAACGAAAGAAAAAAACCAATAAAGAATACCTATTTTAATGAAAATAACACTTTTGTTCAATAGCAATAACTAGAAATATACAATGTTCTAAATTTCACAAAATCAAAACTTGCTTCATAGGAAAATATTACAGGGAAAAAAAAATTAATAATATATGGCAATGAAAGCGCAGAAACTTTTGGTTTTAAGGATACAGGGTTTTTTTATTATTTAAATCAAGAGATCTAATGAATATGTATTTTAAGAGTTCAGGAAGTTAATTAAGCACATATATAAACATTTAACTTGCGTAGTCCCATGATAGAAGATACTGTCAATTTATTAACTATCTCTGTTAATATCACTGCTTTCAGGAGAGATTCTCAAAAGTATGAAGGGCCATCAACTCTATCAGTTCAGTAACCAGAATTCCATTTTGGGGTTTCTAACTCCATAATCAACTGTTTGTCAGTGCATGACTTCTCTTTTTGAAGGTTTGAAGATAATCCCTTCAATAATGAAAGTAACAAGACTAAATATGGCTTGTGAGAAAAAGCTTCTAGAAAAAGAGTAAGTCAATATAGTACAGGAAAATATATAAAAGGAAATCACACTAGGAAATCACTACATAGGAGTAATGAAGGAAAAGTTACATCATCTGTAGAATTAGAAAACATACTATCAAAGCATGTCTGATGTAACTAGTAATATGAAGTGGAGGAAAATAATAGAACCTAAGTCATCGAATGGTGTTGAATAAGCAAAGAGATTTGGGAGAGGTATTGGAATAAATTACTGAGACAAAATGTCACAATATCTAGGACTAACTTATTAAAAAAAAAAGAAGATACTAAAAGGATGTGTCAAACAAATTATGTGTAAGTTCTTTGCTTTCTGAGATGAAGTGCTGATGTTGTACAATATAGAATTGCATTTTCTAATCACACTAATGCAAGCTAAAAATAGGGAGCTCTATATATGTCTAACCTTGACATACAGTACAGTATTTCTAATCTTTCAACTCCTTGATGTCTGGAATTGAGTTTTCCTAATGTTCAAGACAGAAACTGGCAAAATTACTGGCTGACCAATTAACAAAACTAACTATTAATAAAGTCGTTCAGTCTCACACTTTAACAATTGTAGAAAGAGACTTGTTAATTCACAAGAACTGGAAACAACAGGCATGTGCTCTGTTTCATCTCCACAGCTGCTTTAGGATGTGATTACAATTAAGTCAAAGTGACGTGAGAGACTTATCCTTCCTCCCACATTTTCTCCCAGCACATTTCTGATTTTTCCTTGTGCCTAAGCCAGCACTGAAGGGGCACAGGGTCTGTGCTATGGCTGACTGTGCAATCAGCCAATGAATATCAACAAGGGGGTAGAAAGAGTTACCAGGAGCAGGCATATTCCATCTGAAAGCAGCTCAGATCACCAAGAGCCAATTGTGAAATTACATCCTAGCTGTATGGTGTTAGGCAAACCCCTTTACTCATAAATTAAATCAGAAAATAAAATATTAAGCTAGATGGGATTAGGGGTTGGTCACTGGTGTACCAATAAAGGTGGATTAAACATGATAAGTGTGCTAGCCAGCCTTCTTTCAAGCTAAATATAAGAATTCCTGACCTTCTTTGTGGAAAGATTTAAATGGAAGCAATGGAAACTGCATCCAAAAGAACAAACTGCAAGTCTCAATGGAATAAAGTTATACAGTCAGAGGGTCATTCCTCAAGACTGCCTGCAAATGCAGAAGCTTTAAGAGGATTTCCTAATGGAGTCATATGTGCATTACAACAAGAAGAAAGCCTCTGGAAGAGGAAGAGTATCCCACACATGGCTCTGAGAGAGAGCTGAGTGCCTGTACTGCCACAGCACAGCACAGGCTGGAAAAGCAGACTGGATTTCAAAGCAAGGAGGTGCTGTGTGGTACTACTGCATCCAGGAAGACAAGATTGTTGTGTACAGTCTTTATAAAGATGCCATAAAAAAGTCCCATTTCTTAATTGCCAATTTCTCCTCCAACTGAAACAACACATCAATACTTTAAAAAGGACCTTATCAATAGACCTTAAAAAGATGCAACTGAGCTTCCAAGATATTTTGAGAATATTAAATATCTAAAATTACTATGTCACAGAAGTGAAAATGCATTTTAAAAATTATTGGTTTACCTGATAAAAAGAGGAAAATATTCCAAAGCTTGTAAGACATAACAACTAATTCAGACTTCTATGTGGCTACTCTTATTACTTAAGGGCAAAGTAAACTTGATAAATAAAACACAGATGGAATCTTGCTACAACAGATAAAATTATCACACTGTGGGTTCATATACCCAAGAATATGCTGGCCAAAGGCTGATATCTTAACATCTATTTTACATGCAACAATTTCTGTAGGAATTCACAATATCTTATATTTAGGTATTTAGAATACAAATAATTGGCTTTGCCATGTAGAGTGTTAATATTGATTGCTGAAGCCCTCCAGACCCTGACAGTCAGAAGGCTTGCTGACATGTTAGGTAATTAGCTTTAAAAGCAATACTCACTGTGAAGACTTTCTCAGGCTGACCACGAGCACGCATGTTTGTGTCATGAATTTGCTTTAGGATCATCCAAGCTTCATCATGTTTTCCAACCTAAATGTTAGACCAAAATGTAAGTGCAACAACCTAAATTCCTGT
The DNA here is from genome assembly GCA_036023395.1 of Myiotriccus ornatus. NCBI lineage: Eukaryota > Metazoa > Chordata > Aves > Passeriformes > Tyrannidae > Myiotriccus > Myiotriccus ornatus. The sequence continues at coordinate 48,190,791 of JAYRBT010000093.1, read as the reverse complement.
TATGTAGAGGTTATGATGCAAACACAGAAATAATTTTGACTGGAATCTAAAAACCATTTGGAAAGTTATACCTCCAGCAGGAACCGTGGGCTTTCCGGCATGAAGGTCAGGGCTACCACAGAAGAGACACAGGGCAGTGCACAGACGATCACAAATACTCGCCAGCTGTGGAACTGGTAGGCAGAGCCCATGCTGAAACTCCATCCTGTTGAAGAAGAAAGTCACAAAATGTAGAGAAATAAGGAGTATTATGCTTGTTACACTGCAGCTTCTTGGAGACGTAAAATGATACCTATATTTAAATGAAGCCTGATTGATATATTTCCACAAATATTGATCATCTAACAAATAATCTTGCACTATGAATTTCAGCCTATTGCATATGACTAGTCATGCTGGAAAACAGCAGTGTTATGCAGGGTGAGAGACTTCCTTACGCAGGGATGAACTTCAGCTGTCTTAGCAAAATCTATATGAAGGTAGTTACATGAATCAAACAGGAACATCATCATCATCATGCATAAGAATACACAAACAAAGAAAGAGTTTTCTATGAAGACTGTAAGAAGGGAGACTTAAAATTATGTATTTTAAGGAATTGCATCGCTTTCCTTATTATTAACTTTTTCTACAGAATTAATTTCAATACATTTAATAGCAGTTTCCTGTGTTAAACTGGAAGGCTGATGGTTCAACTTTTTAATAAAATATCTGACTGTTCAGTATATTATAACTGGACTGTTAAAATGCTATAATTGTAAGAAACCTAAGAATTCACTCCAGGAAAGAGAAAAATATTATTTGTGTAACTACCTGGCCCTTTATTCTGGCTTCAATACAGCAGAAATTTTCAAGTAAAAATTTCAATGATAACTTATTAAAAGATGAGTGGAAGATAAAAATAATGGTAAAGGACAGAAGAGGTTATTGGAAGAAAATGGAATCCTGGCTAATGAAAGGGCTGATGCTGCATTAATCTGATATATTTCTTTGCTGACTGATTTTTCTAGGCAAAAGACATAGTTAATGAAATCTGTTTGAATGTTGGTAAACAACTGCTATGACAGGGTACCAAATGGTCTACTAAATAGTTCTTCAAAGGTATTATTTATCTGTGAAATGTAAAGTACATTTTAGGATGTAAAGATCCTATGCTGTGAACCATTAACATATTGTTGGGGAAAAAAATGGTTTCTCATATTTTACCATATGAAACATTCTTACATTTTACCATACGAAAAACACAGCCAACCCATGATTTATTTTTGTTCTTTATCAACAGTTCCGTGAAACATTTTCATTAGCAGACTATGTTTTTTTTTTCCTAGTCTCCAATAAACGTTCTGCATTTCTGAAATTATATCAGCTTGGTCTACAGCCTCATTTAGCACTGCCATCTTTACCCCAGGAATAAAGGGGTAAAATCAATAACAGTGTTGGCAATGATCTTGGTATCCCATATTACTTTTTTTAAAATAAGGCTTAAAAAGACATACCTTACCCCTCCAAATTTCCCTCCAACAAGTCAAGGTTGTCTAAAATTGAATGTTAAGTTTTAGTCCAAACTGGAACTTGAAATTCATATTTAAGGATAAACTTTATTTTTTAAGAAAAGGTGTAAAAGTGTCCTAAAACTTACTCTTTATTGATTTTTGGATAATGTCAATTTTTGATCTTACGGAATTTCAAGTCTTAAATAATAAGGGTGTACTTTACATCTGAATTGTTAAGGGAAGGAAATAAAGAAGGAAAGGTTAACGGTGAGTTAATGAGGCAAGTAGAAACCATTTCTGTGTTTTGGGTATTGTGTACACATTTTATTCTAATAACTAGAATCATATTCTTAATTACATAATTGAAAATACAGAACAAACTCCCTTGATGAAGAATTTGCAAACTGATCTCCCTTTGGTGAAGGTAATGTTTGGTCAGAGCAGTGAGCTGAGCTGACTCTCTGGGCAGCTGCGCAATTGCCAGTGCTGTAGGGAAGGCAGCACAGGACGGGGGTTTTCATCTCTCAGACCTTTCAGTATCAGTCAAAGTACTGGCATTTGTTGTTATTAGAAACTGTTCCAGAAATACACAGAGACACTGGTATAGTTAGGCAATCTGCCTTTCACTGCCCTAGTTTAGGATTTATGAGATTGAGCTGTACAAAGGGCATTTTGCGGTAAATGAAATCAACCTGGCTTTATACCTGTTATAAAGCAACAATAATATCTAGTGCTCTGTAGCCAGTCCTGGAAAATGCTGGTGGTAACTTATTTTTAGGTGTAAACAAACCATACTACATTTAATTAAAAGCAATGAGTGCACTGTTCAACCTGCTGTCATCCTGTCGTCAACCTACAAAACATCTTTTTAGCTCCTCAAAGTATCTGAGGGACGTGTCAAGTGAAAGGTTCATTATAGCTTTTACTGCTCTTACTCCATGTTTTTTTTAATTACTGTATTAGCTGCTGCAATTTATCTTGTAATTTAACATCTCTGATCCATTAAAAATAAAAGGGAATGTCAGAATTATATGAAGAAATTTCTAGAAAAAAAAGCAAGCAATAACACAGCCTTCTTGAGGCTGCTCCTCTCATCTATTCCAGCACCAGCACTAGACCAGCAAAACAAACATATATTTCAAATGCAGAGCAAGTTTAGATTTATTCTTATGTTTAACATATCCTTTTTCCCCCCCCCCCCCCCCAGGTCATGAGTTAATCTGGAAAATGGACCCATTAGAGTAGCTCTGAATTTAGCTCACAAAGTGGCTTTCATTTCTAGTGTGTGTAAGTCTTGAAACTAAATGGAAGTGTGTTCTTGGCTGTAATTCAATCTCCTTCTCCCTTCCCTGATTTATTACACAAGAGCAAAGACACAGCAGCTCTACATGGTTGTGTTCAGTGCACTTCTCAGCCTTGCTCCCTGGCTATGCTGTACTTGAGTCATTAATCTTGAAAAAGGAAGGTGAGTTCCAATGTTTTATGAATTGCAAAACACTTGGCACAAATGCATCTTGGGAATAAGGTACTGTAGAGCAACCCAAAACCTGCAATGACTGAATCTGAAGCTGCTGCAAGAACCTTTGTGCTGAATATCACCCTCCTGCTTTCCTGGCTGCTGGAGAAGGCCAGGTGAATCCCAGACTTAGCAATTACTGATTGCACAAACACAGGAGCACACAGCAAAGCAAAAACAAAATGTACAAGATGTTAACCTATATATAACCAACAATTTATAAGTTCAATTCAATGTCAACAAAATCTTCCCTCTCCAACATGGCATTTCATTTACTCCATAATATTACTATATTAAAATCATATTATAAAGTTCTTA
>JAYRBT010000093.1:48158450-48175978 GCA_036023395.1 Myiotriccus ornatus | reverse complement strand
TTACTTTCTCTCCTTCCCCCCCCCCCCCCTGCATTTGGTCTTTTCTGGCCCACCCCAACACATTCTGAAGCAACAGTATCTCTTCAATAGGATAGGGGCAAGGGGACTTTGAGGGGGCATTCAGTGCATCAACTTGTTCCAAATCGGAATCAACAATGGCACCTGTAATATTACTGAAATACGTTCTTAAAGAATTTCAATGACTCAGAGTTCATGACATCCATAGCAGTTTTATTCAGATGCTTAACTAACACACCAACATAAAGTCTTTTCATTATCTGTCCTACCTCCCCTGGACATAAATTTCAGCTCATTACAGTTTGTCTTATTGGCAATAAGCAGTTTATTCTTTTTCCTTTTGCAGCTTATCACGCTTTTCTCTTATTTGCTTTCTGCAAGATTAAAGAAGACATCAGTGATGTACCTCTTGCATGCCTGAATCACTGATGGCATCCTATTTCAGCACATTCAAACTTTGAACAAAAAAACTAAACATAACTGTTTTCCTTGTTTCTAACTCACATTAATCAGGTGTTGACATCCAAGGAACAATAGTAAATCACCTCTGTAGATATCACTATCGAATACAGTTTCTTTCACTGATTGTTTTCGTCACAGTAACTGCAGTGATGCAGCAATATGAAACCAGTCAAGTGTGATTTTTTTAAACTATAAATCACGTAGGTGCATCCTGGTCTTTTGACTGGATGGATACACTTCATTTGAGAGAGTCAGATTCCCCCCTGGGGACTACAGTAAAGGAAGGGTTGAAGAAAGAATTTGGTCATCTGTTCCCTAAGACTAAACCGTAGTTTAGAAGACATTTATAAGATATTGGGCACCTCACTGCTAAGGAAATACTGAGAGCAGCTGATTAAATAGCCATGAATGAAACCAAGTTGTTCCTGTGATGCTCAGACCCACCCCTAACACACAATTGAAAATTCAGAAGCTCTGCAATAAATACCTGAAATATAGTCATTAATGTAAAAGTAACAGCCAGTTATTTACAGCATCACCATCAACTTTGACACTTCGAAGCTTACAAATTTGAGCAAACTGTGTCCAAAGATGCTTTACAGATATCTGTGCAGCCTCAGCAGAGTAGTAAAGAATTTTTTTGGGGGTATTTCTTAAAGACAAGTAATAATTAGGTTAAGACCCTAATTTTTCAAAGTCAAGTCAAGAATTTTCAATACTCATCTGGGTAACATTCTTAACTAGACCTCGAGATAACCAAGTTTATGGGTTACTGTTGAAAAAAATGTAGCCTATATAGGTTGCTAGCAAAGTATCTGGCTCCTAGGCCCTCATCTTAGTAATAATTCCTCAACCTTTTAATTTCTACAAAAACAAAGGCTGTCAGACATAAAAACCTACACTCATCTTATCTGAAACATATACCACTTGCATTTATGTACTGGGAAACAATTTTTTCAGGGCATTCATCTTAGAATAATCATCACCACAAGAGTTCAACCTTTTGACTGCACTTTGCTCATAATGGGAGGAGACCAGCAGGCTAGACTGAAATCTCTGTAAATCCACACTTAGAGCTCCCACCACTCAAAAGGATCCAGTTCTGCTCATCAGAAGTGCTGGAAGATGGGTGGCTCCTAAGGTATTCTGCTTTTATTACTCATCAAGTACTAGTACTCACTATGCCTTACACCTATAAACCCACTGATAATACATAGCACTGGCATAGGATCTTTTGCCCTAATACTGCTGCTGCCAAGTGCCACTGAGAAACCATCTAACCCAACAAAATCCAAGATAGAATAAGGCAGTTAAAAGGTTTTCTGACTTCACTGCCACTCAACAGTTCAAGGCCATCATGTTCTCAGTGAAATCTACACCAGGCTGAGAGATTAATTCCTCCATTAGGATTGCCTGGTGCTGTACATGCTGTGAGTTGCACACTGAGCCAGTAGCTCTCCATCTCCTCATTTGCATAGTTGCTTCATGCAGCTCTGCTTACCTCCTTGCTTATTTTACTATAGTACAGTACATGAAGATTTCATACAGAATGGGGTTTTACTGTAGTTTTGAAGATACATTTTTCTTTTTTATCTCCAGCTGGATGACACAAGAACATAGCAAACATGTCATGTAAACACTACAAAAGCTATTCTCAAGCCACCTACCCAAAAAGTTAATTAAAAAAGATTGTTTTCATTGCCAGTGAAGTTATTTTCTTCAGGTGAACTGATCTGCTTCACCTCAACAATCTTCTGCTGCAAACTGAGATATGTTTTTCAGGCAACTCTGCAAGCCACTTCCTACTAGGAAGAAAAGCAAATTGGTCCACTCTCATCATATTTACACTCAGAGAGAAATGGAAGCCATTTATGGAATTCCTGTGCCTACAGAAAGAACTATCTACTTATGTAAAGTAGAATGAAGAACAGGTCTCCAGTGGTAGGTTTGGTGAACATAGCATGGTTCTAAACTATTGAGGACAGACTATGGATTGATGTGCCCTTAACAACCTCCAGTGATGGAGACTCTGTAAATGTATTTAGCAGTTTATGTTAGTACTATATTACATCTGTATATAAAACTTAATTTTTTTCTTACCTAAACTAAACTCCAGTTTCTGTCCTTTAAACTCATTTAATGACATTGACCAGAGAAAAGTAATAGGTAAAGATGTTCAGTGAAAAGTAGAAATAAGATATTTTACAGACCAGGAAAAGAATGGGAAAAGTGAGGAAAGCGGGAGACATAACTAGACATTTTAAAAATAGAAGTTATCATTAATATTTTAAATAAAACATTTTGCAAGTCAATTGTGAGTGCATCTTTTGGACACCTCTATGTCTGCATTTTTAAGTTCTGCGTTACTGTAAAGAAGTTATTCTCTCAAAAAGAAAAAATTCTAGTGACTAGTAGAAAAATTCTAGTGACTAAAGTAGAAATATTATTTGTAACTAGTCCTCTTTCAGTCACAAAATAAAACACCAGTTGTTTGCTGATGTAATTGAAAACTCTGCTGGAAAAAAGAACATATTAATACAGTCCTACTTACACCTAAGGAGACACATTGCAGCCAGGCAAGAAATCTTCACTTCTGAAATCAAATGCTTTTCTCTTAGGTTTCTTATTCCACTTCTTTCTACTCCAAATTAGTATCCTGAATGGTGTTAAATACCTCTCTTATGAACAAAAGTAAGTGATCCTCAATTCAGTGGGAAAAAAGACTCAAGTGATGAAAAATGAATACTTTAGATGAAGATCTGTTATGCAATGTGATTACACTGGTCTGAAAAAATATTTAGACTCAAATCTGCTTTTTACATTGAGTGTGTTAGAAAGAAGTATATTTCCTATTTCCTTGATTTTGTATTATGAAATTTGCAGTCTTTAGGGAATAATCCAGCCTAATTTAATTGAAATTCAGTGCACATATATGGAATTAATATCTGTTTCTGCTCATACTTTGGAGACTCGTTCACTAAAGTTATTTGACACGGCTATCTCCTCTCTCCTCTGGCACCTATCAGAAGTGACATGTTAGAGTGTGGGAAAAGCTTCAGAATTCACATGCAACTTGTGCTGTAACAGCCTGGGAACCTGCACCGTCCTGTTCTCTGCTCATAATTTAATTTATTTTTGGCCAAGTACCCTCCTTCTTATTCAGGAATAAGATTTAAGAATAAAAGAAGTAAATAACACACTGAAATCCTTATCCAACTTTCCATGATGTTTAGTTTGGAGATACGCTACAATAAAAATTGAGACTGATTTTTACAAAAATGCATGTGTATGGCACACAACTTTTGTTTGTTTAACTGATAACACAACTTTCATAACTCTTTTTGATATCTATTCTCAGACTACCACATAAACTTGGTATAAAAAATTGTAAGATATCACTGTCTAGATTTTAAATGGAAATTTCTGAATCTCAGGACTCTTCATTATTTGAAAAATGAACATTTTAAAGACTATTGTAATACCAGTAATACAGTCTTTGAACTAATCTACCTTGAAACATAATGATAAATTTAAAGTTGAATGTGCAAAAATGTTTATAAAATAATTATTATTCTCCCTATGCAGCCTGATACAAGTATAAAGCAATTTCTTCGTAGCAGCCTAATCTGGGTTTTTTAACTAGTTGCAATTAGAAGCATTTCTCTGCAGACGTTTCTCCTAATAGCTTCTCCATGGCCTGAGCTCTGGTTTAGGAGACCCTGACCAAATCTGTATCTGTTTTCAATTTTTAAACAGCCAACAGATATATAAATCCAAAAGCCCTACTATAGTGATGCTTGTCCTGCAGATAATATTAGCCTTTCCATATGTGGTCACTGCAGCAGTATGTCATGCTAATTCCTCACTTAACATGCTGATGCCAAGACAACTGTTAGCAACACTTTGTTTTGTGTTTCAGAGCCACTTCTCTCCTCATGTTTTGGACACTCCTGCTCTGCTTTAACAGCAGAGGTGAACCATTACATACAGAGAATGTAGTATTTGTTTTCTCACTGAAAGATGCAGCTAAATGTTCAACTGGTAAACTCGTATATATAGCTTCCATGACTGCCTTGGGCTAGATAATGTATACTTTCGAATCTAGGACTTTTTGAAGTCTTTTATATAAGAAGCAGTAAAAATGAAAGGAATGCATATGTAAAAGAGGGAAGAAAAGGATATTTGAAATTATTCTACTGTGTTGACCTGATGTCACTCTATTAATTTAAGAATAATTCCACTATGCTCAATGATAGTTTACCTCTTTTCAACAGATGCAACTTCATTTACTGCTATTGAGTAACTTCTGAGTCCACCTGAGAAAAATCAACATGACTTACTCCTCAAACAAAAAGCAGAGAGTTCAGAAATCCCTACGCATTATATAAATGAGGTTTAGAAGCAGGTTTTAGCTTTTCTCTTATGTTAGTGAACAAATATTTTCACATGAGAAAAAAACAACACCAACAAAAAAATCTGTGCAGCATTGCTTTTTGTTGTTGATATTCTTCCACTGCTAAAGAAAGAAGAAAATTTTTCTCTCTAGCACCACTGCTTTAGTAGATGGAAGTGTATTATTATTCATTGAGATATACTGCCATGTGATGTTTTAAAAGCACCTCACTAAAGGATACTGAGTTATTTATAAAATCTACAATTTTATATTTAGACAACATATGTAAATCAGTCTGTCATAATGTCTGCATTTTCAACTGAAAGATAAAGAAACTAAAAGTCCATAGGAAAGCAAAAATGTACTTGGCGCCCAGAGCAATTTACTAATTGGAAAAAAAATCCACATGGTGCCTTCTCAGCAAAAATTCCACTCTTTGATTCCAGCAACTCAAAGTCAAAAGGCAAGGTTGAAGATATAGATTCAGGTTGAGTGTACTGGACTCTAAAATTAATTTCAATGCAACAGTCTAAGTATTTGATTAGTCCACATAATTGTAATTTATTTCTGGACATTATCACTTGCTTTGGGCAAACCTTATGAAGTTGTCCTCTGTTTCACAATCTAACTGTGATAAACCTCACTGCTTGGCTAAAGAAAGCTGCTTTGGATGCCAGCTAACTCACTGCGCTGCTTTACTTCACTTGAGGACTGCCAGGAAGAAGTGCTTGAGAGGCTGATTTTTAGAAACCTCCAGTCTCAGCGACACTGGAGACCTGTGAGCACTTAACTCTTCGGAAAGGCAAGCCCAAGAGATCGGAATTGAATCTGTACATCCATATAATGTTTAACCATGCCAGGGCAGTTAAAGAACTCTTTCACAAAGTAGCTTATGTTCTGCATGTGTATAACTTCAGCCATTGCTCTTATGCATCCTTACTGCATTTAAGTGCACTCTGTTCCATATATCTTTTTCTACACCACTAGAAAGATCTACTAAGAAACATTCTGCACAGTTTTTTTTTCTGACTAATTTCAGATTTCAGCACTGCAAACATCAGGAAAGTTCTCACTCTTCTTCTCAAGAATGTATAATTGACAATTTATCTCTGTATCAAAAAGAGCACCAATTTGACACCCAGCAATTTAAAATTTATTTTCTCTGATTCAAGTTTCCACATCATCTATTTTCCCCAGATTCAACAGTAATACCAATCATATTTTCATGTGGTCAGGTTTTTGTTAATTTAAAGAATATGACTAAACATGGATATTGGCTAATTTTGGGGTCTCTTAATAAATTATTTCTTATTTAGGGTACAACTTATTTTCACTATATCCACCGAAAGTGGGGTCAGTAGTTTGAGAACAGACATGAATACCCCCTCTTAAGCTATACGTCAAGAGCTTTACTTTCATACTAGAAGAGCTACAAATCACAACGTTTTTCTTACCATAATGAGGAATTATTGCCCAAGCCATCGCAGAAGCGTAAATGCCACCAATCATCCAAAACATACAGAGCCAGCTCAGGTGTTCACCTCGTTTCTCCCGAGCAAGCACTTCCGAAAAATAGGAGAAGACAGTTGGCAGTGCTCCACCGATCCTAAAAGGAGATACAGACCGTGGATGAAGCAAGAAAGTAACAGCTAGCTGAAGTTCGAACAAGCCCATAGCTCCAGTCATTTAAAAGCTGAACAAAAGCAGCTTCTCTGGCACAAGTATTTTTTCTCAAATTGCAACATGTGTTGGGGAACATTAAGAGGAAACTTCCATCAGTTTGGACACAAATTTTGTCAAATATTTCCTAAAAAATTCTACATACTATTTGTTGCATTCAGTGTTTCAAGGCAATTGTCAGTGTGTTAGTCACTGGAACAGAAACCATCACACATTCTTTAATTCCACCATTACAAAATCAAGGCAGTCTACTGACATGTGCAGAATACATTGTTATTAATGGAAAACTAATAATAATTTTCCCAAAGAACAACAGGTATTTCTCTAAGTCTTGCCTCCCATCATTTTTATAATCAGGAAGTAACTAAATGCCAATTTTTTTCATACATATTTAAAAGCATTTTCTATTCAGTTGCAGTTCATGACTGGCTAAGCCCATGCTGTATTTTTACTTAATTTTTTACAAAAAGCTTATACATTCATATAATATTCAATTTTTCACATGGTAAAATAAACATTCTCTGAAGGTCAGTGGACAAAAAAAAAAAAAAAGAAAAAAAAAGAAAAAGAGATTGAACTTTGTTTTACAAAAATTGAAGTAACTCAAAATATGTATCACTTTTTGTACCAATTTCCAAATCATCTTTTACTATCTCCACCTGCTTGTTACCAATGCAAACTGTCAAATATTCCAGAACAGGACAAGTCCTTGTAATTTTATTTTTCCTGATGATGAAAATACCTTCTCACATACTAGACTATATACTTCAAAGCAGTATATGGCATGATTCGAATTTTTATGTGAATTTTAAAGACAAATGCATATTTATGTCAGCTAGGAGCTGCCAAACTGAAAGCAAAAGAGTGTAAACAAATACTAATAATGAAAACACAAATACAGAAATGGTGTTTCATGACTAAGAAAATTCAGTGCTATAACCACACAGTTTATTTTAAGATATCTTTGGGTGCTCTAATGAGACACTGGATTGAGCTGTTATGCTTGTTTAGGGGACTGCTGTTTTCTCACTTCCTGTATACAGCTTTTCATAGAATCATAGAATGCCTTGAGTTGGAAGGGATCTTACAGGTTATCTGGTTCCAAACCCCTGCTGTGGGCAGGGACACCTTTAACAAGGCCAAGTTGCTCAGAGCCCCATTCAACCTTGTCTTGAATGCTTCAAGGAATAGGGCATCAACAACTTGCCAGGGAAATCTGTCCCAGCACCTCACCACCCCCACAGGAAAAAACTTCTTCCCAATACCCAACCTAAACTACCCTCTGTTCATTTAAAACCATTACCCCATGTCCTACATGCCCTTGTAAAAAGTCTCTCTCCATTTTTCTTGTAGGCTCCCTTCAGATAGTGGAATCTATTACAGTAATTTTCTGTCATAGAACTAGTATGGTATCTGGTATACTGAACATTGCTAGCAGAAGCATAAACTACCTCTCAAAGACTTGGGCAAGTGAGGATAGGATCATCTCTGACTTCTTCCATCACTCTCTTGTGATGATCTTTCAGATACTTTGTCAATATGAATTATCAAATGTTTGCATTAAAAAAACCCCACCATATCACCCAACAGCTGCAAAGAAGAATGCCCTTTTAATAATAAAAAAAGAAAAAAAAATCCATGGAAGGAACAGAATTTGATTCTCAACATTTTTGTATAAGTTTGAAATCAGACTGCTTCTTTGTTACCCACCTGTTGGTGAAATGGATGGTGGCAGGCACAGAGGGAATTCCAAACAAAATTAAAAGCAGAATTACTACTAAGTTTTAAGTAGGAAGACTTCATCTTTTGTTTTAAGAGAAATGCAAATGCTCTTTTCTCACATGACACAGTATCAAGTCTGCTTCTGGGAATGAATTACTTTGATACAGTGGGTTGTTCGCTGTTAGTGTGTTTGTAAATTATATGACTCATCCTCATTTGTAGAAAATAATTTGATACATCAAACTATTTATCTCTCGATAAATCTCCATGTGCAGATGAAAAGCCTGTGAAAATTGTGTTGACTTGAGAAGAATGTTCATTCTAAAAAGAAGTTTAACTTTCCTAAATACAAATTTTTCAAGCAAGCTGAAGTTTTTACATCTCATCTACTATTCACGTATGTTATTTCTTTAGTCATCATAGCCAAAGCAGTGGACATAAACTTGTAATCCGCGGATGACAGTGGGACTCCATGCCATTGCTTCCTGAAGGGTCACAAAAGGTGTCTACAAGGTGCAAACATATTGTGAATATGTACATTTTTACACCTCCACAGATAAATTCTGTGGCATCTGAACATTTTTTAAAAAGGTTAAAAAACACACTGGTATAAACCTCAGGGTTAATGATCACGTGCGATAAGCATCTCCTGAATAACAGATTCTGTAACCCAATACCAGCAGGAGACAAAACTTTGTTGATCAAAGATCATAAAATAAACTCTCTCACTATAAGGGTCAGTCTCTGCACCTAGAACAACAGGATGCATGCCTTCAGCCTTTCTTTTTCTGTAACTATGTAAGAATATAAGGAAGAACAACCCCTAATAAAGAGCAGGAGCCTTTTGGTACTGCACATATTGCTCTATATGTGAGAGAACAGTATAAATATCAGTCGAAAGAATGACAAATGTCAGCTACAATATCTTCCAGTTATTTTTCATCTTATGTGATAAATGCCATTGGAAGTAGGCAGGGCAAGAGAGAATACATAATTACATATTTCTGTACACTCTCAGTTCATGCTTGTTCTGGAAAATTACGGGGAAGCAGAAACCAGAGGCAGATTTAAGTGAGGCACCTTAGGAGGGTAGCATTCAGTAAAACAAACAATCAGTTAAGATACATTTGCATTTTCTTTGTCACGAAGATGATAAATGTCTGCTAATCTACCTTCAGAGCTATGATTTGTCACAACAGATTTTGGCAAATGCACAGTGTGACAGCAGTAATGAAAATACGCCTGTGAGGCATTCAGGAACCCCTGGCTTCAGATAGAAGCTTTTGTTTATTTGTAGATTCACTAGCCAAAGGGGCTTGAAATGCAAAAGCATACAAGAAATAGAGATAATTAGAAAAAAAAACCCAAACCCTTACAGAATGTTAAGTGCACAAGGTAGGATGGTGCTCTTCTGAAATACCTTGTCTTCTCTTTCAAAGCTGGACAATTTCCAGACTAAAAGTAAAGATAGTGTCCATGTGAGATGGCATTTGCAACTTGTCGCCTTGTTATTTGCAATTTGTTAAAAAGTGCTAGAACTCAAAACACAGAGATTTGGAAACAGACCATCACCCCTTGTCCCTCCATTCAATTGCATCTACTCCTCTCTCCCTGTTAACAGTTCAATACCCCACTACCACAAGTGTCACTGAAAAACATCTCTGTTGTTTTCCTTTCAGAACTGCCATTAGATTGGCAAAGTATCTAAGGGTGAGCAGTCAGACTGACCACTTCTCCTTTAGAACTGCTGGAAAAAAACCAAGAAAACTGCAGCACACCATAGACTAAGTTTTGCTGATCATTCTATCCATGTTTAAATACAAGTGTTTCCTTGGACCATGTATACTAAAGAAGTTGCCTTGCAGGTACATAAGGGGCCTGTATGCTATTAATTGCAAGATAGTCCTTGTAAAAAAGATTCATGTGATTTTTTACTGAACTCTACCGTACTGTCAGTTCTGATGGAAGCTGAACTGATGAGTAAATGAGTCTGATAAGTAAATGAACTGATGAGGAAATAATTCTTTCCCCAAATTTACCTCACACTACTAAAAAAAATCACGTCTAACATGATGTCAAATTCAAGCATACTGAAAATAATAATTGCAAAGAATTTGCTAGATATGTCAGACAAATTGCTTCCAAGTCTACCAGTATTGGCAATCACAAAATCACTGTTTATTAATGCATTCTTTTGCATATTTTCTTCTTTGTTTTCATTCATTTTTTCAAGTTTTTACTTAAAAAACAGATACCATGGTTGGTGTCATAGACCACCCAGGCCAACTAGGAAGAAAAAGAGGATGAAATAGTATGTAAGCAGCTGGGAGAAGTCTCACAATCACTAGCCATTGTTCTTGTAGGAGACTTCAACTTACCAGATGCTGGAAAAGCAACAGAGCAAAGAGGAAACAGTCGAGGAGACAGCTGGAGTGTGTGAAATATAATGTCCTGACACAGCTGGTCAAGATGCCATCATGGAAGGGCACCCCACTGGACTTGTTGTTTGTGAACAGCGAAGCACTCATGGGTGGTGTGATAAGATGGTTGGAGGCTGTCTGGGGCACAGTGATCAGAAAATGACAGTTTTTGATTCTCAGAGAAGTAAGGAGGGCTGTCAAGGAGAACTGGTACCCTGGACTTCTGGAGGTCAGACTGACCTCTTTAGGAGAACTGGTTGAGAGAGTCCCTTCAGAGGCAATTTTGATGGGCAAATGAGCCCAAGAACATTGGACATTCTTACAGAATAAAAAACAACTAATAGTGTAGGAGCAAGCTGTTCCCATGTACTGAAAGCTGAGCTAGCAGGAAAGAAAATCAGCCTGGCTGAACAGAGTTGAACTCCAGAAAAAAAACAGGAGTTTATAACCTTTGAAAAAACAGGCAGCCCATTCAGGAGGACTACAAGAATGTCATGAGTTTATGCTGGAAGAAAATCAGAAGGGTCAAAGCCCAACTAGAACTTGACCTACCTACTGCTGTAAAAAATAATTTAAAAAATGTTTCTTTAAATATATTAACAATAAAGGCAAGCCAAGGAGAATATCCATCTTTTGAGGGGAAAGGTGAGGGGAAACAAATAGTCAGACCAGTTGTTTTCAGGGTACCCAGCCCCCTCATCTGTAAGACAAACAGAAGGAATAATCCAAGAGGAAATGGTTGGTGACCCACCACACCTCTTAGACATGCTCAAGTCTAAGGACTTGGGGCTGGATATGATCCCTCCAAGGGTCCTGACAGAGGGGAAACTGCTCACCGAGCCACTTTGCATCATTTATTGTTAGTCCTGGCTAATTAGGGAGGTCCCAGTTGACTGGAGGTTGTGAAAAGTGACAACCATCTACAAGAAGAGCTGGGAGGAGGATCTGGGAAACTACAGGCTTGAACTCAGTGCCAGGGAAGGTCATGGAACAGAATATCCTGAGTGCCATCACACAGTACACACAGGACAATGAGGGGATCAGGCCCACACAACCAGGCCTGGTTTGTGAAAGGCAGGTCCTGCTTGATCGATCTGGTCTCTGTCTATGACAGAGTGACACACTTGGGTGATGAAAGAAAGGCTGCAGGTGTTGTGTAACTGGACTTTAGTAAAGCCTTTGACAGTGTTTCCCACAGCATCCTCCCAGAGAAGCGAGCTGTTCGTGGCTTGGACAGATGCACTGTTCTCTGTGTTAAGAACTGCCTGAATGGCTGGCCCATGGAGTGTTGGTGAATGGTGTTACACACAGCTGCCAGCTGGGAATCAGTGGCAGCTGGGAATCAGTGGGGTTCCTCAGGGCTCAGCACCTGGGCCAGACTGTTTAATATCTTAATCAGTGATTTGGATGAGGAGATAGAGGGCACTCTCAGTCTGCTGGCAGATGACACGAAGCTGGGCAAGAATGGGAACATGCTGGAGGCTCAGAAGATTCTGCAGAGGGATCTGGATGGGCTGGATTGATGGGTTGATGCCAACAGTATGAGGTTCAACAAGGCCAAGTGCTGGGTCCTGCCCTTGGGTCAACTCCAGGCAGTGCTGTAGGCTGGTGGAAGAGTGCTGAAAAATTGCCCAGTGGAAAAGCACACCCTGACGGGTGCTGGTCAAAAGCAGCTGAACATGAGCCGCAGTGTGCCTAGGTGGCCAAGAAGACCAATGGTGTTCTGGCTTGTATCAAAAATAGCGTGACCAGCAGGATCAGGATAGTGATCATTCCCCTGTACTTAGCACTGGTGATACCACACCTTAAGTACTATGTCAGGTTTTGGGCCACTCACTACAAGATGGACATGAGATGCTGAAATGTGTCCAGAGAAGGCAATGAAGTTGGCAAAGCATCTGGAGTACAATTCCTATGAGGACTGGCTGAAGGACCTGGGGGTGTCTAGGCTGGAAAAAAAGAAGGCTTAGGGCAGGACCTTATCCAACCCAACCTGAACAGAGGTTGTAGGCAGGTGTGTGTCTCTCCTTTTCCAACAGTAGGATAGAAGAAACAGCTTTAAGTTGTGGTGGGGTAGTGTTGATTGTATAGCAGGAAAAATTTGTTCATGGAAACATTTGCGAAACATTGAAACTGGTTGGCCAGGGAAATGTGGAGTTTCCATCCCTGGAGGGATTTAAAAGATGTGCAGGTTTAATGGTAGACTTGGCAGTGTTGGATTGACAGTTGGACTCAATGATTTTAAAGGTCCTTCCCAACCTTCCCAACATAAATGATTCTATGACTATAATATTTCTTTCGATCTTTTTCTGTCATGTAGTCTCTCTACATTATTTTCGTATTTCCCTTGTCTAGCCTTTCTCTCCCTTTCATATGGTCTTCCTTTTCTCATAAGAACACTGTCCTGTTCTCTTTAAAGACAGGGGAAGACCACTTCTCACCTGGCTATCCAAGGTTTAGATTAGTCAACTTTTAGCCAATTCCGAAGCTGCAAGTGTGAAATCTAAGCTATTTAAAAAGCTCAGACCTTGCCAACTGATTCCTTGGCTTCAATGAGAAGCATTTATCCCTTTTGGCTTAGGTTATCAGCTTTGAAGCCAATCACCAGCAGAGCTATTCATTAGCTTGCAGTGTAAAAACACTGATAGCCCTGGGTGGGAGACAGCTGGATGCTGGAGAGGAATTAGAGGCAGAAAGATTATGAGCTTTTCAGGGTGAGAGGAAACAAGGTGCTTCATGAAAAACAAGTGAAACTAGTGGCTATGAAGAGATAAAAGATAAATACATGATACAAAGTACCGACAACACACAGCTATAAAAGCAGGCTGTTGGTCTAGATCTGAAGTTCCTGAAGGCTTGTGTACACCAAACATCGTGTCCTGTGTCCACACTGTCTATACCTCTGTTTGAAGATTTTTACAGTAGTTATGTATATGGACATTCTAGCACACACTTCCTATCATGGCCTCTAAGAGTTTCTTGCCACTACATATAATATACAAAACTGGTAAAAGGCAGTGCGTGAATTTGCACAGACAATCACCTCTAAATTGTAAATTACAAGAATCTACATCCGTTATTGCTAACTTTTGATTCCCCACAGAAGCGTGAGGAATTTTTGAGAAAATACACGAATTATGAATTTAGCGCTACTGCAGTGACACAAGGACTCTGTGGTAGATTCCAGTTATGTGGAAGGAGTACTGCTGGAAGGTTTAGAGGTGTTGTCTGAGGAAGGATGAAGAAAGGTCTCTGAAGGTGAGTCTGGTAATTCTGGCAGATTGAAAGAAATCTCTGTAGCCTGGGAATAATATGTGGTTTTAGAACAGGACACATTTATTTAGCATTTTTTTCTTTGCTCATGAGAAATAGGAATTTTCTTCCAGGAGCAAACATATGAGGTTGTCCGAAAAATTTCTAAACTCTAGTTCATTTCAGGATATTTATTTCAGCTAACTTTTCACTGCATGGAAACTTTGATTACTTCTAAAAGTAACAGTTGGGCTGGATAAGCATGATACATTTTCCAAACTGTATCATCTCTGGCTATTTCAAAGAAACCAAAATGAAACTTGCTGGGGTAAGACAAACGTGTCGTAGTGCACTTTTAATCACTTTATCCTAAACTGAGTTGTCATACTTAAAAAAACTGCAACTAAAATTATCTGTATCACAACTAATAAGCTAACAGCTTAGATTACTTTTGTAATAGAAATTAGATAATACTCTGTAACTGAGAAGAAGTATTTCACACCAGCAGTGTTGAATAGACAACAACTCCAGTTCCATTCAAGTTAACAGCAATGTTGTGAGTCATGTTCTGTATCAGAGAAACCTTTCTTTGACAATTTCAAACAGAGGACCTTTTCATAATAAATCCTTGCACCTTCCTCCAATGGCCAATGATGAATACAGCTCACAGATTCTCATCTAGGTCTTCTTACTTTGTATGAAACCAGGTCTAAAGCCCTCCTAGACCTTTATCAGGCTTTTGGATTCAATTTCCTTTTGAGTTTTGATTTTGGATTAATCAATGGAAGAATCACACTTATGATATTATTTTCTGTAACAGGAAATGATTTTGAAGATTTTCCAACATGTCTTTATTCTTTTCTCTAGCTTAAGTTCGCCTTTAAGGCTTTCATGTGTATCGATGCCCTTTACACAGCAATATCTTAGTATTATTTGTACTGCCTTGCATTCAAAATATCTTCTGTTTTCTTCAGAAAGTTTTACTAGTTTTAGGTTCTATCAGATGAAAACATAAAATAAAAAAAAAAAGTATGTGAAGGCATAATTTTTTTCCTTGAGCAGTTTACTTCTGTAAACACATTTTGACTGCAAAGAGAATATTTCATAGTATTTTTTGAATAAGTACAATCCTTTATCAGATACTGGTTATACTTTTTCATGTTTCTTAACTTTTTTTTCAGATTATCTAGATCAGTTTAAACTAGTTCTTAATAATTTATATTTTTAGTTTAATGAAATTTTCCAGATAACTCTCTGCCCCTTAAAAAAATTCTTCTCCAATCTGAGTAATAATACTATTTTACCTTTAAAACATACCATTGTTATTTTTTTTAAATTATTCTCATTTCGTATTTGGGCTCTTTGATTCACACAAAATTACTGGAGCAAAGCCTCCTCTCTTACTAACAAAGGTACAGTGGCACACTGTTAAGAAAAGGAAGACTAGGAAAAATGTGGGCCCTTCGTTTGCCTCAGTCTTCATCACCAAGTGCTCCAGCCACACCAGTTGCAGGAGGCAAGGTAGGGGCTGGGAGAACGACAATAGCTCACCGTAGGAGAAGATCAGGTCAGAGAACATCTAAGAAACCTGAAGGTGCACAAGTTGATGGGACCTGATGAGCAACATCGGTGGGTCCTGAGGGAACTGGAACATGAAGTTTCTAAGCCACTATCCACCATATTTGAGAAACTGTGACAGTTTGGTGAAGTTTCCATTGACTGGAAAAGGGGAAACATTTCATCAAACGAGCTTTCTCTCATTTTGAGGGTCTGAGGAACAGATTCTTTTCTAGAAACCTCATGGATTTTTCTCTTTTCTAGAAACCTCCTAAAGCTCTGGTATCAGCTGATATCATGCACCTTTCTCTGCAGTAATTGCTACGAGGAATGACTCTGCAGGTCATCCTGTCTTTCTTGTTGTGGTTGACTGGTTGGTTTTGGTTTGTTTTGGAGGGTCCATTTAAAATGTAGTCCATGGTGATAAATTATCTATGATCTAGATATCTATGATCTATTCATGTAGGTCTCAAAGATGGGGTAGGAGGACTTCGGGCAGAGTGGGGACACACAAAGAGATACAGGATAGAGATACGAAGGGCATGCTCCTTCAAAGGCCATTAATCATAAGCTGTGTACACAATAGAACATGATTTCCAACTCAAGATGTACATCTGTCACAAGGAGAGATACAGGCACTGATCATTACTGTAAAAGCGAGGAGGAGACCCTGCATGCCAGTTTGTCATGAGGCATAATAAATACCTATTTTGTTGTATGTCCCAAGAGAGACAATCCAGGTGACAAGCAAGTGTCCCAAAACTGTTGGCTAAAAGACAAAACTCAGTAGCACAAGGTATTGCCCCAGTAAATTAAGAAGGCTAAGCAGTATTACAATAAGTTTCTGGACTTTGTCAGGATCATAGGACAGTGTCATGAAACATGATCCGTAGTGTTTCTCTATGGTGTCACAAAACATAGTACCTGGAACTTATGGTGATCTATCCTATGGTATTTTTAATTTTGTTTTTCTAAGCTGCTCTCTTTTTTTCTTTTTTTTTTTTTTTTAATAATTAGAGTATTGCCATTTCCCCTTGTCTTTTAAAGTCATATCTGGCAATCTGGTGACAGATTAAGGAGATTCTTCTAGCTAGAGAACTCTTCACATTTTCCTCTCTCCTCTTGCCCTTCCATTCCCCTTCCTCTATCACTTTAAAACTACTAAATGCTATGGTAATCTTTTTTGTATGAGTGTTTAGCCCAAGCCTGCTTCAGAGCAGTTCAAGAGATTTCTAAAACCACAAACATCAGTGTTGCTGCACTATGGCTACATAATGTACAGCCAACAAACCATACAAGCAGTGGAGTTCATGTGCATGATGCAACAACACAACTACTGTGCTCCTGTCTGTTCAGCATCATGATTATTGATAGTGGCCTGCACTGGAGTCGTAATTACGAGTTTTGATCTGAATCAAGCAATTACCAGAAGTGCTAAACTATGCACTCTGCAGAAAAGAGCTCTTCATTATCTGGGGTGCAGTAAAAGTAGAAGCTTTCTCATGGTAATTTACTTTTGTATCTCAATCTCTGTTTGTCGTGGTTTTGCCCTGGGTCAATTTGCTTACACACCCCCCACACAATTGCTTTAAGCTCAGAGAAGGTTTATGCAGACAAAAGAGAATGGATTTAGGAAAATAACATGAACATTTATTACTAGCAAAATAAAACTACTAAAGAACTATATCTATAATAATTCTACTTAAGTAAAAGGGCTATGTATTTACAGAAAATACTTCTCCCCCCTTTATAACAGTCCAAGGAGGAGAAGCAGTCCCTTCCTTCATTCTTGGAGCTCCAAGTCTCCTCAACAGCTTTGCAGCACTCTCGTTGCAGCTGGATTTTTTTCTTTCTTGCTCTGTGTCAGCCTCCAGGGCTGGGCTTACCTCCCTCCTGGGCTAAGACCGGAGGCTGGGGGTTACCCAGGCCCTGAAGGTTTTTCCATGAACTTGCAAGGGGACACTTGCCTACCATGGATCTTCTTCCACGGGGTTACAGGGGATAATGGCTTATGAGTCCACCCC
>JAYRBT010000093.1:48145888-48157605 GCA_036023395.1 Myiotriccus ornatus | reverse complement strand
GGTTTTGTCCGGAAATCTACTTGGGCAAAACCATTCACAGCCCCAAGGACGGGCTGGTGGGCAAAACCACGACACTGTTCATGGAAGTTTAAAATTATAAACTTAATCAACCATTAGATATAACTCAAACTTCTACAACAACTGAGATGTTATTTAAATGAAAAGCAAAGAAAACTCAAGGCCACAAACACCATTCTTCTGAAGAGAACAATAACATCTGGCAGAACCTGGAACACCATTTTAAATTTTATATTCTTGACTGCAGTGGCATTATAGAAAATACTATGCACACAAACACATTAGAAACTGCACGACTATTACTAAAATCTTAGAGTACACATGTCAGGAGGGTATTATTTGTATATCTTTTGAAAAAGATACTGTACCTAGAGAAGCTGAGGCATAAAACGGTTAAGCAAGTTGATCAAGTTCAAAAAGCAAATCCTTTGCAAAGAAAGAAGAAACTTAATCTTACAGTTTTTAGTCTGTGTCTTTCCCCTAAAATCATTATTCTTCCCCTTCCAGTTGTTATTTAGGAGTGAAGTAGCAATATTGTTTAATTCTCTTACCCCTGACACAGACTGTATTAAGTAACGTACTTTTGCAAACAGGAAAGTTTTATTAACACATGGAATTGTGGAAATGAACAAAACCAGAGAAGCTTACCCAAATCCAGAAAACAAGCGACAGAAGAGGAAGAAGCCATAGCCCTGGACAAATGATGAAAGGAAGGCAAAGAATCCATTGACAGACATGCATATCAGGAGTGACTGTCTCCTTCCCACCTTGTCTGCCAAGCCTCCCCAGAAGAATGCCCCCACCATCATCCCAAGGTACACTATGCTACCTGTAATACACAAAAAAAGATATTGTTTTGTGAGCTACATAACTTGACCATAATTGATGACACCAAAACCAGTTAATCTTCTATACTTAACAAAAAAACAGCAGACAAATTATTTTATCCTTTCTCACTGCATAGAAATTATATGCATAGCTTTGCAAATATATCTGGGGAGAACAGATATCCTACCATGTTTTTGCCATTTCTTACCAGATACATTGAAGTTTATTGTAAATATTAAACCAGGAGCCTATAGCTAAAACAATAAAAATGTAGGCAAATAAGTCTGAATAGAGGGAAAAATGCCACTGCTTACTCAGTATTAAACTGCATTTATATTAAATATTGCAAAAAATTATAGCTTCCCCTACCAAAACAATTTGTCTAAACATTTGCAGAAAATAAGCATTCTTGTAGGGGATTAATCACTGGGAGTAATATGTCTAAATCTAAAGAAAGGTGATTACGAAACAAACGCTTTCCTCTTGAGATCTGTAGAATCAAAAAGGTCCGGCTTGATTGTCTTTTTCTCCTTCTTACTTCAGGGTATTGCTTTATTTAAAAAGGCGATGTCCTTTATAAGCAAACGCACTGTAATGTTCTTGATTCAGTATTTTGGGTTTTTCTGTTGTTTTTTCCCCCCAAAGAATTTTGAACCGGTACATTACAGTGTAGCTATATATATTCAAATGACACAGGTAAAAATATTTTTTTTTTTTTTTAACATTAATGATGTTTTTCACATGAAGTACTTTCTCACAAAAAGATAAGTTGAAATATTCAATATTTTGACCATTCACACCATAGCATATTGTACATTATTTCCTTCCCAAGGACAAACTCACAGTGGAAATACCTGACAAAGATATACAACACATTGATCAGACTGTCAGAAGGAAAAAACAATTCCCAAGTTTTTGACAGAACCATCAAATTTGTGTTTTGTTTGATACATGTAATTCTGTTTTCATTTAATTTCTTATTGAAGTTCCCAGGTTGGGTTTTATACACATAGCATATTGCTACCATCTTATGCATCTGCTAGACAGCAGACATTAACGATAAAGGTGGTGGAAGCAGTTAAAATACTAGCAATCCTTGCTTTGTGTCTCTTTTGGATTAGTTTCAAGAATGGACAAATTCTCCAGAATCTCTGCTGAACTTAAATTGCTTTTGTGTAAAATTCTGGCCTCCCAAAGTATCACCTCTGCCCTGAAGAGAGTAGTTGGATGGGAAACGAAGCTGAAATAAAACATTTAAACGCCTGGACCTGGTTAAACACTTATTAATGTAGAGGTCAATCATCAGTGTTTCCATGCTTGGAATTCCTGGTGATAACACCTGAAGTGCTGACATCTGCAGAGTCTCCTGCACCCCAAATCATCCCTGTTTTCCCCTTGTGTTTTGTACAAGTAGTTTTCACTGTTCCTTCCTTATGAGACATAATTTAAAAACATTTGATAAAACACACATTGTGTTAAATTTATATTAGCAAGATCATAGAATGATAAAAGTGCTTAGGTTGAAAGGCTTCTCAAAGACCACCCAGTTTCAATCCCTCTCCCATGGGCACAGGCACCTTCCACTGTATCAGATTGTTCAAAGCCCCATCTAACCTCAGGACAGGATAACAGATCCATTACTGCTCATCACAAGAAAACTGCAAAAGAAAAAACTCCTTAAGAACAACAGTTAAGTTTCTTCTCAAAGTAACTTTTGTCAGTGGACATTTTCTAGGTGTTGCTGGGTTCTCAGTCTTTTACCAAAGAATGCTGATGAGAATGTGGGTAAATCCAAAATTTGCAGAATTACTAAGATACCTTTGTTTACTTTTCTCCTAGCCCAGGAAGGACACAGATATTACAATACTTTTTGTTTATTTGTTTGTTTGTTTGTTTAGAGGTGTGTAGGAGCAGACATTTATCAGGTAGCTCCTTCATTCTGATCAGAAATTTTTATCTCACTAGTTCAGACTTTCATGAGAATGCACACAGCTCATGCATTTTCTGGTCCTAAAGAGAAAAAGACTGGTGACTCACTTAGCGTATTCACTCAGCTGCTTTAAGATCTCTCCAGAGGTCAAGGTTACTGTACCATGCTGCAGGTGGATCACTGCTTATTAGCAGTTTGGAAACTCCATCCCACAGATCCTACTTGTCAATAGTAGTTGAAAGAACATAAAAAAATATAGTTAAACAGCTGCATTGCCAGCAGACAAATTTCAAAAAAGCAAAGAAAATCGTTGATTTTTACTCTTGAAGTGAAATTCCTTATATTCTTTGATATACAAATGTCGTCGGGCTTTCCCAGTCATCACTCTAAAATAAGAAATAGAGAAAGCCAATGAAATATTTCTTTATATACATAACTTTGAAATATTTTTATGCAAATAATCTAAATGTAACCAACTAATTACTTTCCTTGCGATGCACAGAAATATCAAAACACTATGAACGACGAAAGAAAAAATGTTTCCAAGTCTTGAGAGTTTAAAAACATTAAACCTTCTTTTAGATGACAAATCCTTTGGTCATTGTACCGTGCTTCGGACTCTTATGTTGGTGTAATTCTCCTAAAAAGCATTCAAAAGATGCTGCTAAAAATAACATTCTCATCCTGTCAATAAACTGCTATAAATAAGCTGCTCTCCCAGGTGCAGCATTAACTTATTCTTTCCCACTACATTAACTTCATTCATTTTACATTAACTTAATTAAAAGTTAAAAAAATAACTTTGATTTTTTTCTAAATGCCTTGCAGACCCTGCACAATCCCTCTCCGTGACCAAAGATCTGTATCTCTTTTATCCTGAACCTACTGCAGTTACCAATGACACTTATATCAATGCATTTTCTTGCCTTTTTTTCTTTTTCGTGTTTTTTGTCTTTCTTTATACAGAACATCACAGAATCATAGAACGGTCTGATTTGGAAGGGACCATAAAGTTCGTCTAATTCCAACATCCCCATCATGGGCACAGGCACATTCCATTACACCAGGCTGCTCTGAGTCCCATCCAACCTGGCCTTGAACACTCCCAGGGATGGGGCATTCACAACCTCTCTGGGCAACCTCTTCCAATGCCTCACTACACTCCTAGTGAAGAATTTCTTCCTTATCTAAATTTGATGACTTCTGACCCTTCTTCAGACTCTGGGCATCTCTTTTTGGCACTGGCATCAAACTATTAGGAGTGGGATACATTGAGGTTCCCTCCCGCCCCGTAAATTTTAGTTTAAACCCTCTCTGCAACCCGTAAATCATTCCTTAACACCTTTTTCCCTTGCAGCAGTATTCATAAGAAGTCATAAAAGTGACAAATGGCAAAGGAGAACTTTAACTATGAACAGTTAAAATAGCTGAACAACTATACAACAAATGGAAGTAACCAATGAGATCAGATTATCACTTTATTATCATTAGATTATCATAAGCTCATCCTTTCCAACCTTTGTAACTACTGTTTATTATGCTTTCCACTGGTCAGAACATAAATCTCTTGAGAATAACACTTTGATTTTTGTACACCTTTCATAAATCACATATTATATTTGGCATAAATTTACATATGTAAAAATAGAATACCTTGTTGTTGGTCAGACCTTGCTCCCTTTTCTCTTTACCTTTAAATACTGATCACAAAAAAAAAAAATTGTATGGGTGTAAGTATATGTATATTGATTTCCACCTAGCATGTCATCCTGAGAGTGGTACTCTCTTTCTGAGCAGCTACTACTGAACACAAGTCCGGCTGCTTTTCTGTTTTCTTTTTGGTACAGCACACTTGTGCCTCTGAAGAAATTAGCTAATTCAGCACAGGAGACACACTGATTTGACATCCTGCCTGATCTTAGAATATACTCTTAAAAATAAAAATTTATTTCAAAATGCAAAGACTTCTAATGATATCTGTAACATATGTCTTTGATTTCTCTCACAAGGTAATGTGTAATCTAAAACTCTGTTAGCTGATGGAAGAGCACCGAGAAGAGGCAAATGGCAGCTGAGAAGAAACTTATGCCATGCTAAGATATTCTCTTCTTGTTCTTTTGCAAGGTTTTAACAACCTCTCCACAGCAGAAATTCTACATACTTCACCAATTTTGCCCCATTGCATAAATGTACAAAATGCTTGCATCCTCTTCACATGAGGGAATGTGAGTTTGGAATTGCTTTTCACTATGCACACACTTTGGCTTAGTAGGTGGTTAAGTATTTTTTAAATGGGTGTGCACACAGCATCTTTCAGACTGCTGGCGGCAGCTTAGCCTTACAAAGCAGCTAACCAAGAACTCCTTCAGTATTAAAATGCTAGTAATGGACAATCTAAACAATAATATAACAATACATTCTTGATCAGTCCCTGAGGTTCAGTTAAACTCTTTGTGCTGTCGTAACTTCATTACTTGCTGATATCTTTCGTAATTCATAGCCTGCTATCTAAATGATAGACATAAGCTTCTAAGAAATTAGTTTGTAAGTATACTTCACCAGGAAAAAATACTGTAATGAAAGTAAAATCAGACTTCCCTGCAGCTCAGAGACTGTGGGATTCACTGGTGGTTGTTCTTGTGCGTTAACGCAAGTAGCATGAAGTTGTTTTTTTCCTGTTGTTATTGTTCAGGTCATTTGTCTAAATGAGAAATGTATTTCATACAGATGGAAAGAGTAATCTCATTATAAAAAATGCTTTAAAAATAAGATTAAAATCTATTTTGGAAAACACGATCATAACGTGGTCCTAAGCCAGCTCCATGAGGAGAAAAACACCTTTCATAGGAATTATATTGTAATCAGTGTTTTATTAACTTGTATTAGGATTTTCCCATATGGTATTATTTAAAATACAACAATCCATGGTGAAGGATTTCAATGCTTATAAGTAGCACAATGAATACAAGAATAAGAATATCCAGATTTATCTTTATTTTAACCCTGATAAACAGTATATCTGAACTTTAAAGATGATAATCTTTCAGACCTATGCTTAATTATAATCCATTAATAGTTTCTTTGATCAGAAAAGACTTTGAAAAGAATCACAACCCATGCAGCAACTGTTGAACATAACCTTCAATTAACTGTTTGTAATAGGAGGTAATTAATGCAAGTACTTTTCCATTAAGACAACAAATACAAGAGAGCTGTAATAACTCTGGAATTAACAGGAGGACTCAAATTTTCTATGGATCCTGTCTTTAGATGTTTTTAAAACCATCTATGTATTCAGCATATTAGATCTCCACTTCTTCTTATATTATGCCATTCATCTCCTCAGACATAACACTGCTGTGATATTTGTACATAAAGAACTGCCACAATCTAATATGCCTCTGCAATAACTATTTCTTCTTTTCTCTAAATGGTGCTTGTAGTGGCGGAACAGCAAGCTCTGTATTTACAGAATGGCAAATTTTTAAGGTGTAGATCTAAGTGGTTAAAGCAAAATACCAATTGTTCAGCCATCTGAAAAAGTTGATAAGTACTGTTTCCCGACAAATGTATGTGACAGCCACTGTATTAACTGAAATTAAAATTGTGCATGAGTCTTTGCAAGTTCAAGCCTTCTCAAGCCATGGATTTCCTTTATCTAAATGCTAGCTGTTTCTCACAGCAATGATTCTGTGTCTTAACTTTAGATGTTAAATGACTCTTTTTATCTAATTATATGCAATGTATGCAAATCCTCAAATGCCCCAGCATATCAGCCTCTTTTTCTATTACTACTCTTCAGACTAATCCACTCCTCCTGCCTTCACCTTCAGGACAGCTGCAAACAGGTTACAATATGAAATTTCATACTCCTTAGCACAGATGCTTAATTACTCACTTGTTTTGAAGCTTTTTGCTCTTTATCTTAGTATATATTTAACAACGGTCAAGTTCTACTTGAATTATTAGAATTATTTTTAGAAAACATGGTAATAGGATTTATCTGTTTAAATACATGAAAGGTATTCATTTTAAAATGAATGCTGGAGCACCTCAGTCTCAATATAAAAGTCTGCACAGTGTCTATCACACTGCAGTGGTTCCTTAGTCTTGCAGTGTGACTTTCACCTGAGTAACCTGTATGCTTAGTTCTCTAATAGTAATAATTCCAAAGCAACAAGACTCCACATGACAGATCATTTCACTTTTGCAAATTTTTTTAGCTGCTTAGTGCACAAGACATTCTGGATATCCTTCACAGTCAGTAAAAAAGGACAACTTTATCTCCATAATAACTAAAGAAAGATATAAATTCACACAAAGGAAAATAGCTCATTCCAATGAGATCAGTGGTAAAATAAAGACACACTCGTCTCCTCTTCTGAAACATCTTGAGCAATACTAAAACATTAGCATTTTCATGAAGGCAAGAAAACAAAACATGTCGTTTCAATCCAAAACAAGTATTTAAAAATATTTATTCATTTATGGAATTTATAAAATTCTGGGGTTTTGGTATTTACATAAGAAAACAAATCAGGGATATTCTCTAATGTAAAAGCTACAAAAAAATACATGTTGTACAATTCATAGCTCACATCAATCAATTTTAACTAATACAAGAAATAGCTCCTCTGCTCCATCAACAGGAAAAAAACCCCAAACAAACAAAAAATACCCCTATCAAACCCAAGCACAATTCCAAACATGCCTACAAAACATCTGATGACATTCAGTCGGGTACCAACCCAGAAGCTCCACACAAACAAAAATCAAGTTAACTCTATCTGGTGTTCAGACAAAGTGATCCTGTTCCCAAACAATACTGAAGAACTACAATAAAGGAACATGAAAATCTGGAAAATGGAACTTAAAGCCACACTGAGCAAAAGTAGTATCATACTCAGTTGGCCAACATAGACAGGAAAAGGAAAGAGCAAGTAACTCAAGAGTTCTTCATTCAAACTTATTTACAATCTTTAAGATAATGAGAAAAAACATTATCTGCAGCACAAGCAACTCAAACAATATTGTAATATTGTGCTTGTAATATTGTGACAGGCATAATTTCTTTGATTGATTTAGTAAAGGAAAAATTGTGAGGTAGACAAGTACTCTACTTCTAAAGAGAAGTCTCACAAATACAAAACAAATATAGAGTCTAAAAAAGTGTAAAACATTAAACAGAAATTAGAGAGAATACAAAACTGGGGGCTTACTCCATATTTTTTCCTTTTCAAAAGAATCAAGTCCAAACTTTCCAGAGAACTTAACTCAAAAAGGGAAGTACATCTTGAAGTCAGTATAGAGCCTCAAAGATAGTTGGAAAGCAACTGAAACTAAGTGAATAGGACTTCTGACATATTTAGAAAGCAGAAAACACCTAATGCAAGACAAAATTTGGCTATATAAAATTTTAGGCCATCAAAATTTTAGACTAGCAAATACCTACAATTTATTTGCTTTGATTTAACATTGAGACAGAAGTAAAAATGGTCTCATGGCATGGCTACCCAAACTCATCACTTTGATGTGCTCTTCTAAAAGTCAAAGACAAACCAAGAAATTTTTTTTCTCCCCCAATTTGCATATAGTTCCAAATCAGGAATCTATTGTAGCGTGGGTCCACCCTGAAGGAAATTCCAGAGATGAAAACTTAAGGCTGGAAAGGTTTGATCAAAGCTTTTCCAGAGCTATAGAAGAATACTGTCCACAGGAAAGACAATGGGTCACATAACAAAAATTCACACAACAATCATTCACATAAATTTCATTCAAGTATTAGTGATTTTTTTGTTTCCTCTAGCATACTTGTATTAAATTTATGGGCCTAATATGCCTAATTTCAATTTGCTTCCTGTACCTCAGTTGAGAGATTTACAACCTGAGGTGTTTGTCATGTAAGGCTCAATTTAATTGCATCAGGAAAAAATCTGGCATTTTGCCACCATGTTTCCTCTCTTTGGGCTAATGAGACTAATTCTGCTTTATATATTTAGTGCAGAACAAGGTGATACAACTCTGGACCTTTACATTATCTACTAACTTTGAAAAACTAATTTCTAACTCTAAGCTTCCATATGCTATTACCTATCCTTACGTTTCCAGTGGCATTCACCTTACATTAAATATAAAATTTACACAAGCAGATGTGTTGATATGGGTTTTTTTACTGTTTCAGAATATTATTCATTGGTAACATACATTTTTCATATACTATTTTAACTGAAACACTGTAATAACAAAAGGAGTAACTGCTTCTGCTTCTCCTTATATCCAAATCAGATAAATTAATAAATTAATAGAAGAAGCTCAGTAACTGCAGAGATTGTGACAGGTAATAGATTACTTGCTAGGATGAGGAATTTTCTTCACAGCTGTATTTTCAGATAAGGCAGCAGTACATTGTCGTCATCACTTCTGCTTTAAAAATGTTATCATTACAATAACTAGTCTTCTAAAAAAGTGTCATCTACTACCAGATGCTAGCATCATTTTTATTTACTCCAAAACCGATTTCTCAGAATAAAAAATTCATCAGAGTTATTCCATTTCTTTATTGGAATAATTTATAAATGGAATACTGATAGTGATTATTTCAGCAGACAGCAGCACTCTGTTATTTCATACAACTATTGCTTGGCTAGATAAATCCACAATGCATTATAGAGAAAAAGACTAAAGCACTGTTTACTTGATATACACCACAGAAATAATCAATCAGCATTCAAATTCAACAACACGGAACTATAAAAACTAAACAATTTGTGGTATTTTTCTTCCCGTACAAACAATATTTTACAAGGTGGTAGCTACCAATACACAATATATCGAGCACAGATATTAACATAAACTCAGGTAATCCCAGGTGATGATGTGAAGCTGCTGACAGATTCCCTATGTGTCATCAATGAAGACACTACTTTTAAACTATCTTTTTCTTTGATCCAACAATTCCCTCTGGCATCAGGAACAAAATCCTAACAGGCAAGCTTTGGATAAAACACACCCAGTTAAGCTGTCCTAACCCCCCTAATTCCTGATTTATCTCACTGCAACTGCGGAGGTTCCTCTGTATTTTTCTGCTCTCAGATTTAGATGCTAAATTCAATGCACTCTTTGTCCATCTCTGAATTGACCCTGTCATGGCAGAAATTGCTGTGACTTTGCAATTTGAAATGCACTTACACGACAATCCTGAGAATCAGAATGATTATAAATGCTGCATATGATTGAGCAGTGCAAAGCACTGGGCAATGAGCTGGGATTAATTAAATTTTAAAGCCTAAAAATATATTTCACTAAAGCTTTAAAATGCCCATGCAGTCATCTACATTAATCATCTCATTTCATATCAAAACTGTTCATTTTGGCCATGTTTTATTGCCTGAATGTTAATGTCTTATTCAACTAGTCTTGCTTCTGACACTAAACAAAGCCCAGCCCATGAATATCAATAACTTTTAATTAATGTTGAATTAAAATAAAAATCCCAACATATTAGACTTATTTATAACAAATGCATCCAACTCAGCAAATCAAAGCACTTGATACTAAGATCTAATTAATAAAACTATGCTTTTAGTGAAGGTTTCTGTTTGATATTAAAGCTAACAGTTGACTATTTCTTCAGTGTTTAATCAGCCATTAACTCTCTTTTGTGTAACTGTATTCCAATACTATTTAAACTTCTTCGCTTGCAAATGGGAGGAAATAGGTTCTTTTTATTTTGTTTCATCCATACAGTGGTTGTTACCACCACTGTTCCAATGAAGTGAAAGGGTGGTAGAAGAGAAATTATACTAAAAAAAACCCAAAGCCAGAACAAAACCAAACAAAAATAAAAGAAACAAAACCAAACCCAAACCAAAATTTTTGCTTTCAGAGGGAGACATTGAACTAGGCCTAACTTAGGAACTGGTTACAAAAATTGATAAGGGTCTGAAAGTCACATACCTCCCAAAGCGCCTGACAAAATACCTGGTCTACCCCACCTATTACAAAGCTGCACGCAAAGGGAAAAGGAAACTTCCATTGTTAATGATCCCATGTTTCTGCTTTCCCATTTAGAGTCAGTGAAACAGACTAAACAATCCAATGTCAGAATTAAGAATAACAGATCAGAATAATCTTCTGTGTGGTGCCAATACACCTGCAGGTGCTGGTGAAGCTAAACAGCTTTTAATTATGTATTTACAATAGTAACAGGAGGCAGTGCTTTAATGTCTAGATGGAACATTGTTTAGATGACTACATCTATCAGTTTATGATATGCATTTAACAAGACTTGTTAGTGGTAACTTCAGAACCAACCTTGAAAATTGCCCCGAATTCTAGCGATTAGTAAAGTATTTGAGCTCTGTGAAAATGAGCAGGTCCTAACAAATGCCAGACAAAAGCAAAACACAGCACAATAGAGCCACACATCACATAGGTTATATTCATCCATACTCCATCAAATTCATACGAAACTCTCCATTGCTAACCAGTATAAAGCAAATAATTTCTGTCCAGATAACACGACGTAAAGAAATTTGCAAATGGGCCACCTTCACTTATCACTGAGAATGCAAATCTTTTTTTAATACTATGGATGTACAGCCAGTTTCACTTTACACCATTTGCTTCATTTTTCTACATTACAGTACTCTCCCAACTTTCTACAATCCTCTCCAGAAGTCAAAACATCAGTCGGCCTGTTAAACAGGTTTCTGTGAATATTTTAAAAGACTTTGTCCATTACATATTTATCCTGAAAAAAGCTTACTTGTTAAGAAATGCTAGAATAACTTGATATATGTAATGTGTCATCAAAACCACTTGGTTTTGTTTCCATTACCTGGAACAAAGACTGATTTTTAATTTAATGGCCAGTCTTCGCGAACGAAGAACCGGGGAAGGTCTTTACACCTTCCAGCCTGCGCATTGGATTTTTTTAGGT
>JAYRBT010000093.1:48129407-48142133 GCA_036023395.1 Myiotriccus ornatus | reverse complement strand
GGCCCTGACCAGGAATCGAACCCGGGCCTCGGCGGTGACAGCGCCGCGTCCTTAAACACTAGACCACCAGGGGCTCCAAAGACTGATACATGCTTGGTAAATGTGCCATAAGTTTATCAGAGCCGATGAACAACATTTTCCAGTTAGCAGTATCTAGCAGGAAATAAATAGAATAAGCAGTAAGTAGAGTTGGTCTGGTTGTAATATTTAATGAAATATTTAATTTTTAAGGAAAAAAAAATTACCAGAACTCCTCTAAGTCATCCATAGTTCTGCTCACATAACAAATCTGTGAGTAACAACTCCTTCCAGACTGCTGTCAGGTTTTTTTGTAGCATGTCAAACTACAAAAACTTGCATTTATATTGTTCCCTCCTATCAAGCCCTCCCATTCTCTATAGTGCTGACAAATCACTGAAAAATGGAAAAGAATAAATTTAAAAACAGAATTTATTATGAATGTCAGTAAATAACAGTATCCTGGACAAACTGTTAACTATCATTGTAGCTGTTACTAAACAAGTTTCTTCATGAAGAATTTAAAAAAATATACATATGTCATATTCACGTATTTATTCTATCAGTAACTCTGTATTATTTCTTCATAAAAGTATTTATACTTGTATAATATAGTGACTTTGATTCTGCTTCAACTATGAAAGTAGTGATATTCCATACATTTGAAACAATACAAAACTGATACTTCAAACAAGTGAAACTGGTATGTACAGTGTACCCATCACAAGGAAAGACTTATGTCTTTCAGATATAGTTCAGAGTAGATTAAAAAATTAGAGTAGATTAAAGAATTGTGTTCCATACTTTTCAGCACTGACATTCCCTTAAACAAGCCAAAGGTCTGGCATAATAAGCTATTTCAAAAAATATTCTTTCAATTCTTCAAAATACCGATAGTGTAGGATAAAATGATAAACACTTTGAAAGGGGCTAAAATCCTTGATTGATTAAATTAATGGTGAACATGCATAGAAAGAAATTTATTCAGCTGTGATGAAGAGCCTCTAAATTATGTTTGTTATATATTTTAATGTAGTTTATTAACAGTTTCTCTGTGTAAATATTTCCTTTTTGACAAGGAATTTATACATTGTCTCATTTCATGGCTCAATATTTTATGCAAGATACAAAATTCAGAGCTACAAGTGCACAAGAAACACAAAAGCTTGCAGATTATAACTAAACTGTGCTGCAGAACTAACCGGAGACTTGGGAAAGAGTGCACCACCATATTTTCAATGTTCAGTTTGGTTAAAAAACTCCATTTGACATATTGATTTAAGAAGTGATGTATTGTCAGTCAGAGATCCCAAGGCAGCTGATACAGAGAGGAAAAAGTGAAAGTGACAGCCGAATTAAATGTGTGAAATCAATGTAGCCCTTAGGCTTTTCCTTTGGGAGGCATTTCCTTCTTTTTGCCACTTCTGTAAGACTACAGATTTGTATGACATCAATGGTAAAACTGTTGATCTGTGAAGGGAGAAGGGATAGGCAGAGACATAAAATAACCCATAATGAGCAAAATAGCAGCCCAAAGATTTTTAACTATTTTAGACAGAATTGATCTCTAAGAGATTTGAAGACAACTACAAGCACATAACCATTTAACTTAATTTTTCTGTGCAAATAAAAGGTACGAGAGGCTGGAGAACAGCCCCTTGGAAACAGATATGGGAGTTGAATCTGAGTCAGCAGTGCCCCGACAGCCAGGAGGGCCAACTGTGTCTGGGGGGGCATCAGGCAAAGCATCATCAGCCAGCTGAGGGAAGGGATTGTCCTGCTCTGCTCTGCACTGGGGTGGCCTCACCTTGAATATTGTGTGCAGTTTTGGTCACTGCTGACTCATAACACTGCCATTAACCAGAACCCACAGGTCCCTTTCTGCAGCACTGCTTTCCAACCTCTCATTCCCCAGTTTTATTAACATCGAAGGTTGCTCTGGCCCAGGTGCAGAATCCATCACTTTCCTTTTTTGAACTTCATAAAGTTGGTGATTGTTCGGTCTAGACCTCCAGGTCCCCTCTCTGTAGGGCCTCCCTGCCTTTCAGGGAGTCAACAGCTCCTCCCAGTTTTGTATTGTCTGCAAACTTGCTTAGTATTCCTCCCAGTCCTGCGTTCAAGTCATTTATGAAGACACTGAAGAAAACAGCTATATGATCTTGCCTAAATGAATTTAGACTCTAATCTGTGTTTGAAACAGCAAGCCTGTGTACCCATGAGTTCAGAATACTCTTTTCCTTTACAGGTTTACTCAGGTGTAACAGCTGCAGCATCTGTTTTATTTATAGGGTGGTGGAAGTGTTATACATTTGCAAACAGCTATTTTTTAGTTTATGAAATCAGAAAAGCTTGGCTTGGGAGGACATATGGAGAACTCTACTCTGACTTCTTCTAAAAGCAGGGTTACCTTTAGAACAAGATTACATTGCTTCAGGCATTCTTTAGAAAATCTCCAGAATATCCCACATCTTCTCTGTGCAGTTATCTCCCAGTGTTCGACCACCACAATGTGAACTTTCTTCATTATAACAGACCCCTGGTTGCAAATTCTGACCTCTTGCACACCTTCTCTGTAGCTTCCCTCAATTACTTCACAAAATAGTACATTTCCCCACCTAGACATCTTTCCTCCAAGCTAAACAAGACCCAGTCCTTTTGCTTCTTCTTATACGCCATGTTTTCAAATCCTCTTATCACCTTACTGGGCCTCTACTGAATTTCCCCAAATTTTTCAATCTCTTATTTTCAGGTAGCTCCACAACAGGACAAAAAATCCAACATCTGGGTTCACTGTGTTAAGAATGGAAAATAATCACTCCTCTCTTCCTACTGGCCATACGTGATAATGAAGTTGCAAGGCACTGCTGTCCCATGTTAACTTGCTTCCTACTAAAAATCCTAGATCCTCTTCTGCAGAGCTGTTTGCTGCCCAGCAGTTCAGTCTGGTCTAGCCTGTACCAGTGATTTTGGTTATTCTGTCCCAGGTGAAGGACTTGCATTTTTCATTGATAAGTTTCTAGGAAGCTATTGGTTGAATATAAAGTTATTGAAAACGATCAGTGCAAAACCAGAATCAAATTAAGTAGCAAGGATCTGGAAAGCCAGCACTTTTTTAAACTAAGAAGGGGAAAAATTCAGTGACCATCTGGTATTCTTAGCAGAGCTTACAAGCATGTTGCATCAGCTATCCGATGCAGAATTGCAGAATTGCAGAATTGGAGGCTGTTGTCCCGGACTGAAAACTACTTTGGGCCAAAAGACCTAGTTATGCCTTCTGTTACTTTTCTTTCTACAAATATTACAAAAAATGTAATTATTACATCCAGATAATATCAGGAAAAAACCCTACATCAAGACATTATTTGACACTAAATGTAGGTTTTCAGAAAATAATTTGACTTCCAAAGTAAGCTGTTTGTTACTATTCATATTCACAATACCTGCATTAATAGTCCAGTGATTTACCACAATATTTGAGTTTTTTTAGATTAAAGGAAGTGTCTGTATGACTGAATCATCAGCTAAGAATATTTTTAACATATAAAGATTATTTCTGTGTTTGTTGCTGGACTGTCTATGAAACTGTATCAAAGTCTTGGCAAACACATTGATGTACACAATGGTAAGTAAAACAGAACAAAATAAAAGACTATTCACCCTCAAGAGATCATTTAGGCTAAACTTCATTCAGAGGATCATCTAGGGATTCAAAACAGACCAGGGAGATTATCAGAAATCGTTGAGGAACAATTTGCCTCTGGAAAGGATGGCAATCAGCAAATATGAATGGCTAATCAGCTGTTAGGTTTTGTTGGTATGAATTGCAAAAAAGCAAAAAAAAAAAGGTTAAAGATAATAGCTTAAGCCTGGGACTCTGATATTTCTCAGTACTGATGTGGATGGGCCTCTGAGCAACCTGATGTTTATTATTATTGCAGGGAGGTTGGACAAGATGACCTTTAAAAGGTTCCTTCCACCTCAAACTGCTACATGATTCTAGGATTCTGACAAAGTATGAAAAAGGGATGGAGGTATCTGTCCGAAAAATGTGCCAACTGGTGCCATGGAAAGTGTCATCATGGGTCAGTCAAGCAGGAGTCAGCCTGTATATACTGCTAGCAATGGTGACAGCAATGCAGTTGTCAAAGATCGTAGATATGAGGGTGAGCACTCACAGGTCCCACAGGAGAACCCGTGAGAGGATGGTCAGAAGTGGCATGGTATCTGGAACAGATATACTGGAAATAACTAGCTTTACCTAGCTTAGAGAAAACAATATTTCGGTATTTCAGATACAGAGATGCTGAGGAAAGTAGAGACCATAATTTGAATTTTACAGAAAATAAAAAAAAAACCACAATAAAACTTCTCTATGCAAAAACATAGAGAAAAAGTTATGTAGAAAAGTATACCCAAATCAAAGCCCCAAGAATTAACCTAATATCAGTCCACTTCTGAGTTGCATGTAAAAGCAAAGAGAAGATGTTAAGCAGGAAAAGAGTTGAAATGCCATGTTTAGGTCTGAGCCTACACCCTGCCTCATGAAGGTACAGTCCTGCCTCATCAGTGCCAGAACCCAAGAGGTCAGTGTGAATTCACTCACATGCAGGAGTTGGCAGGTACAGCCAAGTTGAACTGCACCTCTCCCTCATGCTTAGTGACATGTGACTATAATCTCGGAGAATGTAAGCAAGTCAGCTTCCCTATTTTTAATGAAGCAGCCTCTTGGAGATGATTTTATTTTATTATTTTATTATTATTTTATTATTATTTTATTATTTAACTCAAAAGCCAATCAGAATTACTCTGATCAGTACAATCATAATGTGACTTTATAGGCTCTGAAATGCTGTTAGTGATCAACAGAGGCCTCAAGCTCATGCAAGGGTTAATAGGAAAGAAATTTGGGAAATTGTCCTGGTGCAAGTAAATGAAAATAATAATTAAAAAAAAAAAAAAAAAAAAAAGAGGCTCAATTAATATTGTCCCATGGTTTTAACTAGCTCATGTTCCCTAGTAAACTACCATGGTATGATATATGAGAAATCATTTTTTACAATGGAGTCAATCAGTGCTTTTTCAAAGACAAATTAACATTTTCTTAATATGTATCTTAACAGATTAGAAATTTGCCTGAAAATTAAATATTTTGTATGTGTACCAATTCAACCTAATGAATCGTAGCACTGGTCCTATGACTTTAGCATTCTAACAACATTAAGCCCTCTGGATCATGGAATTATAATCACGAAAAAAAATTATGCCTGGTCTTCCTGTATATCTGGAAGACCCCAGTTAGGATGTAATTATGATGTGAAATTACAACAGCAAAATAATTTAAATGCATGGCTGTGAGGGCCTAGTTATGACAATATAAAAATGCTTTCACTAAGCATTCACTGATACAATGACTATTTTGTATCACTGGAATTAAGATTATGCTGTCTGCAAGCAGTGTATCTACTCTGTTTATAAGCAATATGTATGTCAGTGTAGTGATGAACTTCTTAATGATATATTTCTATTAACAATGGACAAGTAATATATTTTTTGTGACATTATTGATAAAATGACCACTGCAATGCCTTCAACACCCACTGGGAGAGAAATTGCTTATCTCTCTTCTTTCCTGCTTTTGTACGTTAATCTTTCAGCACAGATTTATTTGTTTGTTAAAACCTCAACACAGAGGCTAGCGTTATATTATTACAAAAGTAAGATACACTACAATTTCTTTACTTTAGGCACGAAAATACATGGCTTGCACACCTAGGCTTTACATAGCTGTTATATTTTGTCAACAATCATCATTTATAGACACATACACACATACACACACATATATTTGTAACTACAAGATATTTAACAGCCTTTGTACTGAATTTTAGTTAAACATTGACAGAGTCATTCCAGTATATCTCAAGTCAGCATCATGAAGGGTCTAGTGACAGGGATATTCTCCATAGTCTTCTTCACATGGGGCAGACTGCATCTGGTGGACGTGAATTCCCGTGGCCCCTGCCACTGTGGGGACAGTACTCCCCACTCCTAATTCCAGACACCTCCATAATGCTTACGGCAGCTGATTAAATAAAACACCATTTTTATAAAATACAGTGTAATACAAATTAATTGGCTACCCTTATGTTGTTAGCATCCTGGAGAATAAAGACAATTTTGATCATGCCATTTGTTGAGAGGGTGTTGAGAAAATGGTAAAACAAACAGCTTTATCAGTAATCAAAAAAATGGAATTGATATCAATCATTTTTGTTCCAGCAACATGAATTTGCAAAAATTATAAAAACTAATGAGTTGTCCTTAACTGCCAAGGAATGAATAAAAAAATCATATTAAAAACAACATGTCCCTCCCCTCTTCCTTGTAAACCATTTCTACACCTGTTCTCCCCTGCCCTGCCCCATGACAGACTTGTTTTACCTGTTGTGACCAGTTGTGCCCAGGAAGGGCAAGCACAGACCTGCTTGCAGCAGTGCTGCTCTCAGCAAGTCACACAAGGCTGGCTCAGCCTGCCCGTTTGCCACCCCACAGGAGGGAATAGGGAAGAGGATGAGACACAGCCCATCCTCATCAACAGAATGAACACCAAAAGCATATCCCAGGCTCATCTTTGGTCATTTGTCCCTCTGACCCAATGTAAACCTTATTGTTTTTGGATGGCTAAAGAACAGTTATTGGTATAAAAGGACTAAAGACAAAAAGAGGGAAAGGCTGTACTATACAGCATTTTCTAGGGAATTCCTGTGTTTTCCAGATTGTATTCCACCTCACAAGGGGAAAGTTCCCATACAGTACAACAATATTGCTGGACAGTTGTATCATCTGCTCTTTATTACACTTGTATAAATCCAGCAGAACTCCAATACTCCACCTTGGGCTAGTTTTGTGGTTTGGGTTTTTTTTTGTTTCTTTTTTTAAAATTAGTTCATCTGGATGCCTACTCTTGTAAATGAGAACAAATTTTTTCCTTCTCCTCTTACGTTTTACTGTGCAGTCTTCCTCTTTAGTGATTTATTTACTGATTGAATGAAAAAAAAATCTAAAAAATAAAATTATAATCTTCATTGAATCCATAATTAATGTTAATTAATGTTACTGTACTTTGTGGATTTCTTATTTAGACTCAATACAAAGATGTTTTGATATAAGCATTGGAGTTGACAAATACATATTTAGGCTTACTCTTGTAATAGCAAAAAAAAAGAGCAAAGACTTTACTTACCAAGCCATCCTGATCCAGAATTGGGTATACACATATCTGTTTCAGCACTGGGCAACACAAATCCAACTACAAAAACTTCAACCCCATCAGCCATTAGGGCCATTCCCAACACAAAGAAGAGGGCCCACTGGAAACGACCATGGCCACATTCTTGTATTATTAATTCATATTGCTGTGCTAGCTCTTCTTCATCAGCTTTTCTCTCTGTTTCCAGTTCATGGCGATCCTTATATTCATCACGCATTGGTTGACCTAAGGCCACCATGTCATCCTTTCCCTGCCCCATGCTGGGGATTCCCTGATACTCCCCTTCATAAATTTCGTCATCTTCATCATGTCCTTCAGTTGCTTCACTTGATCCTTCATCATCATTAGCTTCTACATCATAATTTCCTCCTTGGACATAGTAATCATCATCATCTTCCTCATCCTGGAATCGACTGTAGGACCTCTGTGTGTAACCGTCCTGGGCTTTGTCAACAGCTTTATTCACTTTTTTCACTGCTTGCCTCTTCACCTCTTTGGCAATATCTTTGGCCCCTTTCACTAGTGAAGTCCTATCTTTGTATGTGTCCTCCATCTTGTATCAAAGAAGGACTGCTGTTATGCCACAGAGGCACCTGCTGAATACTTTTTGGAGTATCTATTGTGTGTTGGACATCAGTAGAAAAAGCTCAAGTACATGCGAAGCTGTAATATTCAACCTGCAAAATATGAGAGAAAAAAATTTACTCCTTTTTAGATGTTCCTTCACATTGATAAAGTACCATATGAATCTTTATTTAAACACTGAACACCAAAGTACAGGGCTTTTCAATATACAAACCTGTGTTTTCTTCAGAGATACAAATATCCCTGGTTACAAGGAAAATATGCTGAAGATAAATTTGTTCTCTCTACAGATTTTTTATTTTTTGGTTTTTGGGGTTTTTTTTTTCAGAATTCAATTTATTACTCTCTAGTCTTGCATACCAGGTTTTATTCTGAAAGAAACCAGTCAATTCCATACACCATACATCATGTAGACTCTATCTTCAGTGTCCTTCCCCATGTGAACTCCCTGTTTTGTAAAAAAGGGCTACAAATACTAACTTTTCTCTCAGTGACTGACTAGAAAAAAATTTGTCCTCTGTCCTGCTGCTTAACACAAATCCTGTAGGAAGCTAATATTCCTCACATCTGCATCAGTGTCTGAAAGCTGACTGGATCTGACCATTGCATTCACACAGAGTCTTAACAACATGAAGTCCCACCCTAAAAAATTTAGTGCAAGGAGCGGTATGGATGAAAATGGTGGCACTTTCACACTTTGAAGTTTCCCAGTACCTAAATTATGGACAGACACATTCCTTTTCTCCATGTCCATAGAAACAGTAGAGACAGACTTGAACAACTGTCAACAATCACAACAATCACCAGGTAATTCACCCCAGAGTGGATAAGTCCAGCATAAGTTCCTGCTAGTCTGTCTGCATGAAAGCACCAAGACATTTTGTCTCAGTTCTCCTCCCTGCTCCCCTGCTGTATCTTCCTATCGTGTGCAGCCCCAAGGTCACAAATGCAGACACAATGAGTCAAGAGTAGTTTCCTTATTAGACTGAAGGCTAACCATTCCCTTCTTCTCTGTGCAGTTTTCAGGCATATCTGCAAGGTAATTTGCTCATCACACATCTGCACTATCATTAGGGGCAGGAGAAAGAAATGGCAGCAGTGTGCAGGCAAAGGGAAGGAAGAAATGCAGGATACTTCTTTGGTAACAGTCCGTAGTTAGAAGAGCTAAAATCAATTACAAAACTGCACCATTACTCATGTGTCTAAAGCTAAGGGTCTCTGTGAGAGTGTGTGTGTAAATCTGGGCACTGCAACAGATTGCAGAAACCTCTCCTCTCAGAGAAAGCAGGCTAAAATTTATGTAGCAGTGCTCCTAAGGAAACACTGCCTTCTTCCATCTTGGAGAAAAGATTATTTTTAACCATGATCATTTTAATGATCTATTTTCTAGCATTACCTCAGAAAAACTGCATTAATACAACTAAGAAGGCAGAGACACGATGTAGGAGTAAAAATGGCTGGAAATTCCTGAAGCAAATCCTATTTCCTTTTCTAAAGCAGTGTGAACTGCATTCCAAGCTCCATGGGAGAAGAACAGGGTAATGCTTTAAGAAGCTGCCCTTTATTCATTCTATTGTAGACACTGCCTCCAGAAGAATATTCCAGACATCAGTTTTAAGACTGATACTGTTCTGAGGAATAGGAAGAATTATAGACTGCATCAGAAAAACATGATGTACTTCTGATAGAAGAAAACAAAGCTTAAAATCACACAGACATGACATTAGAAGCTATAAGGTATTTTTCAGCTTTTTAACAATAGAAATTCACTCATAGTGGAAAATGTCTTTAGTTTTAGTCTCTTCCTCTAGATTAATTTCATACACTTTGAATTTTTCCCAGAGAAATCCAATGTGATGGCGGTATTCAACTATTAATGTGAACTGAACCATTTACCAGAAGAGAAATGCAGCCTAAAAAAAAAGACATGATGTAATATTTATGACTGCAAACTGTAGTCTGACTTTAGGTACATGCTGATCCTTCTAAGTAGGTCATCCTGGTGAAACTTCTATGCTAAGGCAGTTTCTCTAATTACAGCTTTTCAGTTTTTCAAGGTGCTCCTTAGAAGTTATTCTTTGTGTACGGAACTAGGTATCTTACCCTTACCTACGTGCAGCTGCAGTATCTACTAGATGTTAATGAACATGCATTGCATCACAACAATCACTAGGTCTGCTGAAACCTTCAACAAACACTTTCAAGAA
The DNA here is from genome assembly GCA_036023395.1 of Myiotriccus ornatus. NCBI lineage: Eukaryota > Metazoa > Chordata > Aves > Passeriformes > Tyrannidae > Myiotriccus > Myiotriccus ornatus. The sequence continues at coordinate 48,132,053 of JAYRBT010000093.1, read as the reverse complement.
CTTAATGAACTTCTTACAGGCACTTTTCTGAGGGTTAATGATTACAGCGTGTTCCTAGATTTTGATAATTTTAGATTATTTTACAGTGTCTACACAACCTATTTAACATGAACTCTGAATTCCTCTAATTCTTTGATTGATGTTCAGGGTTTTTTTTGTTTCTTTGTTTTGTTTTCCCAGTGAGTTCAGTCTTCCTTTAAGGATTTTTAGTTATCAGATTTCCTATTACTGCAGGGTATATATATATAGGGAAGACAGCAGGAATTTAGCAATACCAAATGAACAAAAAGTCTAAATGCCAGCGCTGGTATAACCACACTTTGGTCTTCTGTAGAACACTTATCTCATGAGTTCAGCAGTACATAAATTTGCAAAAGTAACTGAACTTACACTGTAGCTTATGATAGACCAGGTATGTCAACAAGCAACTACACTTATTCAAACTCATTAACAGCATAACTCTGCTAACAAAAAACCTGCACACAGACCAAGGAAAATTTCTGTCAGGGCAGAAATCAGAAATTTATCTTGCCTAAGTTTCCAAGCAGAATACCTAATCTGAACACTGTTCTTTTAAACAGCTTTGCTTTCTTAAGGTGATAACTACAAAGAGGAATAATTTACGGCCCATGTATGATAGCTCCCCACCCTTTTAATTATGTTGGACTGATAGACTACAAGTAAGTAACTGGGAAGTCTGAAAGAGTGAGGATTAATGGCTACCTGAGTAGCATAAAGAAACGAAAGCATAGATGATAGCCTAGATGTATACTCTTGTTTGTACGAACTGTCTCATCATACGTGTTTGCTGGCTTTCACTTAACTAAACACCACATTCCTATTCAATTCTCTTAATTTATAAAAAAAATAAATCCCAAGAATGTAGTGATTCCATCTGAAATGGAAATACTACTTCAAGAAATACAGACAAAACATGTTTTTTCAAACACTCATAGGTGCATACACCAAAAAAAATCCTAAAACCAAATTGTTCTTTTGCTCTAATATTTATTCTTTTCAATTCTATTATATTCACAAATTCCAGTATATGTAGCACTTTGTATATATTGTGCTATATCTGAAACAAAGTTTGGACATCACAAACTAAATCAGTGAGATCCCATGAAGATATAAATCTATGACATGTCAGAAAACTCATTCCCACCAAGACTGCTGTGAGAGGACTCACTGAGCACTACCAGAGATATTAACTATATGCATATCTTCATATAATAAAGTTTTCAGAATAGATCTGGAAGTCACACTCAAACACAGCTACACAGCACTTCACATACTGTTGGGGACTTAGTATAGCATCTTTCCTGCTTTTCTTTTGAATCTGTGATCACTTTTCAAAGAAAAAAAATAGTAAAATTCTTTTCTAATCAAAGTTGATGCACATTTTGCACATTGACACGAAGTTTTAAATGCACATTTTTTTCTTGGCATTTTTATTCTAGTTTAATTTCTGGTTTTCTACTGTCATTTTTTATTATCAATGATCATGGATACAGGTGTTTTGTGTCTTCTATCAGTTGCTCCAAATTAGTCATCATGTGAAGGTATAATCCTTGGTTAGATCATAATTACTTCAAATTACACTGCCTTGATGTGTCAAATGATTTTATAACCCAGGTTAAATATAGGCACCTGAACTATGCTAACTCACAGACAGAAAATGCTATTGTCTTGCAAGTGCTCTCATTTAAAAAAAAAAAAAAAAAAAAAAAAAAAGTTAAAAAGATTAAGAAAAATAGAAATGAACCATATATTACATACCATGAGAAAGAAAAATTGTTTTCAAATATTACTAAATTTTTCCAACAACGTTTACATGATATGGTTCAAATAACATAAAGAACGTAATTCCACAAGTGACCACAGACCTGAGCCATATAGGCAGAGTTACAACCCACTCCTGAATTAATGGTATACCTGCAAACCTCCTCCCCATCTCTTCATGCACAAAGCTGTTCCAGAAGAGGCATCCTTTAATTTTTGCAGAGTAGTACTTGCTTCAGTATGACTCAATAAAGAGTAGATTCCTCCATAAAGTGTATTTTTTTATAGAGGTATTCACTTTTTTAAAAATATATAAGATTTGTCACTGAAGCTGGTTGAATGGGATTAATTTTGTGTAATGTTAGCAAATTAAAAGATAAGTTTCTGTATTTTAAGCAAATTTTCTTTCTCTCATGTTGAGAGTCACACACCCAGGCTGCAATGCTTTTAGCTCAGGCTGCAGTTGTCAGAGCTGGGTAAACTACTGCAAGACTGCAGTGCCATCAGCAGTGGCAGTCCTCAACTCTCTCCTGATTTGGACAGCATTCTCATCACTTGTTCTGTACCAGCACTTGTCACTGTACCCTCACCGCAACCACAAAGCATGTACACAAGATGAGCATGGGAATTCATTATTATAGTACACATCAAAGATCCTGAGCTCTACTACAAAGAAATCAGACCAAATGCATATGTAGGACAAAATCTGTAAATTCTGTCCAGTGAAAATCAGGACATTTTAACTGAATCATCTTTTATAAAAATTCAATAATATTGTAAAAATTATTCTCTGAGGGAGCCAGAGTAGAAAATCATAGGTGCAAAGTTAGGATGTGGGATATTCTCACTTTATACTTCCACTAC
>JAYRBT010000093.1:48092327-48124556 GCA_036023395.1 Myiotriccus ornatus | reverse complement strand
CTGGCTAAAGCCGAGCCCATCAGCAAAGATGATAACACTGCTGGGATAATGTATTTAAGAAGGGGGGTTGGGGGGGAAAGAAAACTGAAGCACAGCTGCAGTTGTAAAGAGGAGTGAGAACATGTGAGTGGAACAGCTCTGCAGACACCAAGGTCAGTGCAGAAGAAGGAGAAGGAGGCGCTCCTGGAGCCAGAGCAGAGATTCCCCTGCAGCCCCTGGTGAAGATCATGATGAAGCAGGCTGTCCTGCAGCCCATGGAGATCCATGGTGAAGCAGATACCCATCCAAAGGTCTTCTGGCAGGACCTGTGGTCCTATGGAGAGAAGAACCAACACTGGAGGAGGTTTACAGCAGGACTGAGACCCTGTGGGGGAACCATGCTGGAGCAGTTTGTGAAGGACTGCAAGCTGTGGGAAGGACTCATGTTAAAGAGGTTCATGGAGGACTGTCTCCCATGGGAGAGACCCCACACTAGAGCAGGGGAAGAGTGTGAGGAGCCCTTCAGCTGAGAAGGAAGGAGCAGCAGAGACAACACATGATGAACCAACTAAAGCCTCCAGTCCCATCCACCTGCATGGGGGGAAACAAGTAGCTAAAACTGTGAATGAAGTTGCATCTGTGAAGAAGGGAGGGTTGAAAGGAAGGTGTTTTAATATTTATTTTTATTTCTCATCAACATATTCTGATTTTATTTACATACTCTGATTTTATTAATTAAATATCCCCAAGTCAAGTCTGTTTTGCCCATGACAGTAACTGGTGAGTGATGTCTCCCTGTCCTTATCTTGACCTGCGGGACTTTCATTATATATTCTCTCCCCTGTCCAGCTGAGGAGGGAGGTGATACAGTGGCTTGGTGGGCACTTAGCACCCAGCCAAGGTGTGGCATAGAGTGATTTGTTTGTTATCCCACAGGTGCTAGAAAACAACGAAGGAAATGAACAAACAAAACATTCTCTGACAACTATTTTAATAAAGAGGTGTATTCATGCCACCTCTCATAAATCTGGTTACACCAAAATGCAAATTTAAGACAGCGATTACATTCTTTGAACTGAATGAATATTCACACAGTTTAGATTTAAGTCACTGCTTTAAGTCTGCAGTCATGGACCTGAGGGTCTAGGTGAATAACAGGCCAAACATGTTCCACCATGGCTGCTGGGTCATGAGCCCTGGGGTTCCCAGCCTTGGAGGCATTCAAAACACAACTGGACAAGACTCTCAACTGTTTAAGTCTGGGTCTGAGACTAGATGACCTCCAAAGGTCCTTCTCCACCCGAATTACTCTATCATTCTAACATATCAAAAAAAATAAATCCATTCTCTACATTAAATGAAGAGCTCTTTTTTTATAAATGAAAATTAAGCATGAAGTCCTGAATATGTCAGTGTACAAATATAACTTTCACAGAACAACTAAAGAGGTTTAGAATCCAGACTGGAAAACCAGAGTGAGAGTAAGGGACACCTCAGCAAACTGTAGTAGAGAGGTGGCTTTTACAGATAGGTTACTTGCCCACCTTGACATAGGCAGGAATCAAAATATGTCTTCAAATTAGTATTTGATAATTTCAACATATTGCTCTTTGAACTGTGTTTTTTCATAAACTTACTACATCTGAGAGTAAAACAACTCAGAAAAATCTGAACTAAAAATAGAAAGCTGCATAACTACAGAAGTAAAAGTTGTGTCAGGTACAGATCATTACATAAAATAAGGCCATAACTAAATTGATAAGAAGTATATTTGCACATGAGAAATAACAATGACTATCAGACTCCGTGACAGGGAAATTCATCAATATGGGAACTCAGCTATAACCAAAAATGACAGAAGGAACATCCATAGAGTGCTGTAAGAAAAACAACCTGGCAGAAAACAGGTACCCAGGCAAAACATATTTTTCAGTGTTTTCAAAATAGATTTATAAATAGAAAAAATAAATTCCTACAAGTTTAAAGAGAGATTGAACTTAAAAATTTTATATAGTTTTACTTTATTTTTCATTCTGAAATAATTAAAAGTTTATAATCTCTCTCCAAACATCTTGGTATCTCATATGAAGGAAAGAGGAGGTTAATGTACAGATTACTTTAGAAGTAGCCTGCAGTCCTACATTGTTTTCATTTTTGTACAAGTACAGCTAAGACTGCTAAATTTCTTCTTGTAAAGTGATTTGTTTTTACATCTATATTTTCTCTATTCTTCTTAAAAAACAGAGTATATTCTAAAATATTTGGCTGAAAAAAAGCATACTGTGGATATTCCAGATGAGGTACAGCACTCTTTACTATGTCATCCTATTACTTTAGGATTTTCCTAGGATTGTTTCCTGCACTGTGCCAGGTGCAGTGCTTTTACTAGAGGCCTGTGATCACAGTAACGTATTGCTCTGCTTCAGATATACCTGAGCTATTGAAGATTATGGAACCTGATACTCAAATAAAGTGCTAGTTCTGCAGCACTAAAAAAAAGTGTTTCTGGACACTCATAAAGTCTTTCATCTCCCTGGGAGAAAACTTAACAGTTTCACGTGGAAATAACTTTTTTTCACAATTAAGGCTGACTCATTGTCTACCAGGCCTTAATTAGGCAAGGAAGGAAATCATGAGTGCTCTAACCTCCCCAAATATAAACACTGCTGCTAAAAATCTGACTCCATTTTTTTAAGGTTGCACTGACTTATAATTGTACAAATTGTTTACATAATTTTATTCCACACTGGGAAAAAAAAAGACTTCATAAGAATTTACGATAAAACTTTAACTCCTAAAGTAAATTAATCTAAGTGTCTGCAGGTGTATGGCTCCTATTAAAACACAAATTTAATATTTTAGCAGTTTATATTTTACATTGCTGCTTGGTTCACTAAACTGCATAAGCCTTCATTTTTTAAGTTTGATAACAGGGGTGAGAAGGTATCACAGAAAGAGACTAAAATAATGGTCTTATGAACAGTCTGTGCTAGAAATGCAGCAATCCCTAGCTTTTCAGATTCTGTACCTCAGACTTCTGGCAAAATGGGATTTATCTGTATCTCAGAGTACATTATGTAATCTGAGCACTACCTCAGTGTGGCTTTCTTCCCTTGGGTAGAATATGTAGAGGTGGATGGCGCAACTGAATAAGCGCAGTGCTCTGCCATTGAAAGCACAGAAAAGGCAGCAAAATGAAGATAGAAGAGCTGGTAAATATTTTTTTTTTCAATTCCAGTAAGCTTGCTGCAGCTTATTCTGGAAACAACCCACTTGCCAGTATGAAAAAATGTTCTGTTCCTTGTGTTTGGATCTGCACAGAAAAATGGTGTGGTGGGATAAAACATCTCAGAAATAAATCCTGTTGTACGAAATATTTTCTGTTTTATTTTAAAACAGAAAGGCACCTGGCAGTCTTTTTTCTGTGTATGCTTTATGAACCAGAATTCTCTGGTTCACTGAGATCCTCAGAATTCCAGCTTATTCTTAGCCTAATTTTTAGTCTGGTTCTTGAAATGCTTGACACCACCAGTGAAGTTTACCATCTTACTGAGATTTCCCTGCTTTGAAACTGATTGTCCTTCCTCTCTCATAGAATTTTAATTGCCTGTGAGGCTCCAAGTGCCTCAATAGGTCTAAACCGCCTGCCCAGCCTCACCTGGGACCCTTTCCAGGCACTCAGATCCACTACCATGAGCTCAGCTTCCCTTTTAAGCTCAGACCTGGTCATCCCATGTCTGCCTGAGCTTCTCTGTAGGGTTTCTGTCTCCTATCCCATGCTGTTTCTGAATCCCAGACTGGGTTTCCCTGACTGATCTTGGAGTAACACTGCCCCACCGTGTCTGATGAGCATCAGAGTGTTGATGAAAAACTTTTGTTCTCATCATCTCTGTACGCTCTGCCTGAGGACCATGACATATTTCATCAGTGAAGGCAATGCCCTGGCTGCACTGCAGTCCCCCTCAGATACTGTCATTTCTTCCCTCCTGGAGCAGTCTCATGGTTGCTACTGCTTGGAAGCTCTCACAAATGCTGAAGCCTGAGCTTAACTAAAGGTCTTGAACCAGCAGGCAGAGGGTGCTTGTGGCAGGGGGTCTGGTGTGACTCATCAGGGCAAACAAGGTCTGTTGGGTAACTCAGGCTTCTCACAGAGACTGAGGCTATCTGCCTGCTTTGAAGACTACCTTTAGGACCATGAAACCTCACTAAAAGCTGACAGTGAGACCACTACCAGCAGGCTGAAATTCTCAACACATAGGTTCTTCCCTTCGCTGAAAATCTGAAGGCATCTCTAAGCACCAAAAGTTTGAAAACTGTTTAATGCATACAGAATTGTAGAACCAAAAATACGATACCTGTTGGGACCAAAACTGCGATCTGGAAAAGCACCAGGAATAGCCAAAGACACACACTGGAATATGTGGCAGTATTTTTCATTAGCAGTCACTGACTGTAGCTGTTACCACAATGACTGGTAGAAACCTCACTTTTGACGTATGTGCTGACTGTAGTCTACAAACAGCCATTGGTTTAGTTCTCCTTCCTGGCAAGACAAGGAGAGCTCACACTGCATTTCAGCTATTGAACTGCCTTTTTTAGTATCAAGCCTCTGTTACCTATCTGTGATCCCATTTTTATGTTCTGCCACGTGGAGCAGCAATGTTCCCCTCAAGGCTGAAAGCCTTTTCACAAGGAACATTAAGGAAGAACGTTTAGGACTGGATTAGAGTTAATTAAAATGCTCACACTGAAGACAGTGGGATTTGGAACGAACAGGTACCACTTTTTAAGGAATGATTACCTTCAGTTTGCTAGGAATGCATGCTAAAAACATAAGAAACAAGTCAAAATTCTGCACAACTTCTAACATTGACCGGTATTATGAATTTATAGCAGTTCAGCATTTTTTTACATCATGAATGAATATTCAATGAGAAAAATGCCATTGAAAGAAGTCCTTAAAAGGACAAAGGCTGATCTCTGTGTCACTGCTGTACTGCGGGGGTCATGAGTTTGATTTCCTGTGCTGGTATTCAAACACCATATTAGAAATATTATTGCAGCAGGATCTATTCTGTCATATGTAAAGAGCAGAGTAAGAGCTATTGACATTTTCTGGAGGGGATGGTATCAAAAATTTAGTTGAATCTTTGGTATGGAGTACACTGAGAAAAACTTAAGCTCACAGTTCTGAAGGGTGGATAACAACTACCTCTGCCAGCTGCTAAGACTGAATGCATGAATTCCTTTGCTTTCTTGATTCAGATTAGAAGGGTTTTCATTAAAAGGAATTGGAATAAAAACATGGGGGAAAAAAGAGCCAAAATCAGTAATAGCTGCTTAATAATGAAAAAAATCCTTCCTTCTTATTGGCTAAAAATGTTACTTGTTTATTACAGCAGTATGGGGTACATGTAGGACCTACACCGTCATATTAATGGTTTTCTTCTAACCCCCACAGTTCAGTATAATTCAATAAATCAATCCATTTAGAGAGAGTTTACACAGCAGCCTTATTTAATTTTTCATGTTACTTCCATGTTTTAAAAGGTGGAATATTGTTAATATTTAAATCTGATAGTTGGAAAGACAAAAAAAATATGTCAAAGGTACATATTACAAAATAAAAAATTTCCTGAAGCCTAAACTCACACTGGTTCAATCCCTAAAAAACATATGTTCCCCAAGAGGTAAGAATTGCTTAAGTTTGTCACCAACTTACTTTTAGCTTTGCTAGACTTACAGCAACAGTGTTCTTACTCTCCGACACTACAAAAGTCAATAAGGTAGCAACCCGGCCTGGCTGTGTTCTGAAGTAATTTGCCCTTGGATTTCCGTCTTCAACAGATTAATCATTAACTTTCTTTTATGCCCTGGCTCTTTACTGATACTACCCTCAAACAAAACTGATCATGGTTCTTCAACAGGTAATCAAGTAGAAAAGCCACCATAGTAATACATGCTCATATGTGCTTTTTGTTTAACTGAATATATTGCTACAGTTAGTGAATCAGGGAAGAAACGGCACATCAATAATGGCCCTTGAATGCCACAGGTGAGGTGGATCATACCCTTATCAGCACCTCAAATACACACACTCACAGGCCATATTGTAGAACCACTATTTGGACTTGGACGGCTCCTCCAGTGGCTTCTCATTTACCCTCATGCTTGGGCATGCACTGTTTAAATGTTCTGCATTACTAATAGGCATTTATAAGAATTTCCATTTTTCTCCTATTCAGACTTGGTCTATTATTATCACTTTTTTTATCCAAAAGAAACAGTAAGATCCCTTCCTTACTCACCCCCAGTGGGGGCCCTAGATGACTCAAATCAGATTATATTTTTGGTTCATAGACAGAAAATTATCTGTATGCCATCAGTGCCAGCTGACTAATGAAGAAACTTGGTGTTATACTCTAAGCAGGTCTTTTGACTACTCCGTGGCTAGGAAATCTGAAGAGAGCATAAGAAGGAGCAACCCACTCGCGGGTGTGTAGAGGTATAGGTTCAAAGCTAGCAAAATGAACAGTAAATTAAGTCCAAATTATGGTCCAGTATACCATAGCAGATATGCTCCAAAACTAATTTTCTTTTTCTAGGGGAAAAAAAAAAGAAAAATCCCCAGATGCCATAAATTTTTAAATTTAATAAGCAAAGCAATTTTCGAAAAGAAATTCTTGCTTCATCAGCCAATTAGTTCTTGATTATAACTTACAATTATCTTTTTAAAAGTATCATATTGTGGTGGCTTCAGGATACACATCATATTAAGTGCTTAGTTCCTTGAATGTATGTGCATTGGTTTAACCGAAAACAGTTTTGCAGATTGTATAGTTGGTGCAATGTTCAGTGCTTGCATCTCTAAAGCAAGGGACCTTCCCATTAAGGAAACGCAGGTTTTAATTTAAAAAAATTTCCAGGAATTTGAATGTGTGTATCTTTTCTGTCCACTGCATGTGTTCTTTCTCTCCTGACCTCTCCATAGCTTTCAGTGGTACAGTTCACACACTCAGTACATAACCCTTGTATTCTATGCTGTTATGGCACTGTTAGATCAGCAGGTAACAGAGTTTTTCTTAATGGTATTTTTAGCATTTACCTAGATCTTTTTAAAAATCTCTACACATTAATGGAGCCTTTATGAAATACAGCAACAGTTCCTTTTGTATAAACTCTACTCCAGTCATGCCATCCACTTTCTCAAAAACCTTTGATTAAAAATATCTTCCTAATTAAAAACATACATTACTAAAATAATCAAAGACAGAAGACATCACAGAATTACCACTTCCAGTATTTTAGAATATTTAAATAAAGATGAATTCAAGTTTATTTAATATTCTAGAAAAAAAAATAGTTTAAAGAAAATTGCTAGCATAAAGTTCCGCCAATGAACGGATACTTCTGCACAGATATTTTGATACTTCTCGCAGAAATTTATTTTCTCAGTCACAGGAGTGGAGGAGGGCGGTGTACTGGAACCTGCAGCTCATTCCTATTCCTACATGTTGAAATACAGACAAACATAAAGGCTTCCATTCATTTCACACATAAGAGGTACAATATAAAAGAGTTTCTCCCATCCAGGGAAAAATACTTCTTTACCCTATAGCCACAAATAAAATGGACCTAAAGCACATTATATTTAATAAGGAATAACCAACATTTGACTGAAAAAATTTTCATTGATAATTCAGCTCTATTTCCTACCAATCTCTTGGCAGGGACTTTGTCTTGCCACAAGATCTCCTGGCAGGGACTTACTTGCCACAAGATTTCCACTTTATCAGCCAAGAGGCCTTATTCTGCAGGAACCTATTCCCTTGAATAAATAATTCATGTAAACAACACTATAACAATAAACAAGATTGTATATATTACGTATATATATATGAGTGTATGTAAATATAAATGTGTACATATATGGCGAACATCTCCACTAGATGTTTCTTTGGAAATGACATTTCTTGTTTTTGATTCTCACAACCTGCTTCTGTACAACACTGGCCATAGAGTTAGTAAAAGTGAATGTTGGTGAAAATTAACTAGTGCATCTGACTGCATTATTTTTAGGATTAACCATATGAGAAAATATGAAAGAAAATATGCCAAACCTCTTGTGTCGCTACAATCTGAGAAAACCATTTAGCCCGGGATGCAAAAAACCTTACATATTTCCCAGAGAAGGAAAGAATTAACTATGGATGTCAGATGTGAACTTGGATACTGCAGGTAAAATTTCTATCTCATAAGCAACCACTAGCACAAAGAAACTTAGGCTGGTAAAAAAAACCAAACAGTACAGACTTCATGGTTTCTGATCTCATGTGAGGAGACTTATTCAATATATTGTTTCCATCTTAGAATAACTGTATTTTACTATGAAGTCTGGTAATTTCTATTCAAATTCTCCCTGTATATTCCAGTGTACAGTTCCCTAGAAAGAGTAAAGTAGCCAGAAAGTTAAATCATGGCCACTATAAGCTACAATATCTCCATAAATAAATAAATAAATAAATGATTCAGCAGTTCTACAATTTGGTCTTTTAATCGTAGAATAAATAACATCATTTATCAGCTAACTCATTTTTTTATTAAGGTTATCATCTACATTTTGTGTCTCAGTCTGTGCCAGTACAAGAATTTCTAGCCAAATAAGAGAAATTTTACAGAATACAGATTAACAGGATGGAGTATTTTGCTGATAGTAATCAAATTCCCTCTCAAATCATAAATTCTTCATTCCTAGGTGTACATCTTCTGAATTTGTATACAAATACAACTATGAATAGAAGCCTTGATCTTAGCCCGATACTGTTCTGATGTGAATAGAAGGGCTCACAGAGGAGGGATACTAAGTTATTAACTTCCAGTAGTATATGGTCTTTATACCAGTAGTCTCTTATATCAGTAGAGTTAAAGAAAAATAAAGTGTGAAGGAACTTCTGGAGATCTCCTCTACTTCTGCTGAAAGACAGGTTAGCCTCAAAATTAGATCAGGTTGCCCAGAACCAAGTCCAGGAAAATTCTGAGCATATCCAAGGACAGAAGGGTCACAGCATCTTTCTGCATCTACTCTAGTACTTCACCACACAGCGAAGAATTTCTTCCTTCTTTCTTATTCAAATTTTCATTCTCTTTCCTGACTCCATCTTCTTACTAGTCACTCACTAGATGATGGAAGACAGCAATTAGATTTCCCTATCTTCCTTTGGCCTTCTCTTCCCAGCTGAGCAAACACACAGTCCCTCCTTAAGGGGTATGCCCCAACTGCTTGCTAGACTGTCAGTCTGGCAGTGTCTTTCTTCACAGGTTGGTAACTGTAGTTGTTCTGTTCTGGAAAACTGTACCTGGAGCAAACACAGGAAAGCCTAGGATATTTAGGAAACATTTTATTCCTATCCCTGCCACAACAACACTCATCACTTAAAAAAACAAGTGGGATGTTATACATATTTCAAGTCATACCCTTGAGTTGCTAATATTTCAGCAAACATACACAATAAAATGACTCCTTGGTGATTTCTGTGAGGAAAATCTACTTTAGAGAGAAGTCAACATAATTGAAAGAAGCTGGTTTGCAGTAGTTTTCCAGATATTGGAAAATGTATTTTCTTCCTTCAGACTAAGGAGCAGGGAGTCTCCATACTCATTTGTTACTGTAATACAGAAATTAGCAAGCAATTTCTCCAGTGAAAATTTGTTCTGCGAAATAAATTCTTTCCTAGGAAGAAACAGCTTTCCTGTCTCCTAAACGGCAGCAGTGTGCTTATTGTTTTAATCATTGAACAAACAATCCTTATTCCTACAAAGGAAGTCAGTCCAAAATAAGCAGCACTTCACCCAAAACTGCCTTGAGGAGGTAAGTTGTCCAGGACTACGTTGCTTCCAGACTACTAATGAGTAGTGTCGCAACTTGGACAGCTCTTCATGGACAGACATTGCCAGTGGCAGACAGTGGATAGCCAAGACGTAACTCCAGCAAATACCATATGAGATGTTCATGTTTTATTAATTTGGATTTTAGCTGCTAAAGTTCTTAAGGTAGGAGCAAGTTTCGCTGCTAATTAACACTCATTTTCTAAACATCCGCTTATTAAAATGTGTTTGGCCAATTGTTTAGAGGTTTTTTTCCACCCCGCCTTCTAATTTTTATAAGCAAATACACAGAACCATGATGCCAGTATTTTTTAACCTCTGGGAGTTTGTGACTGGTTGTTCAAGGTGTACAAGGACTGGTGTCTTAATTATGTTTTGAATACAGGTGTCTACTGCATTCAACTGGAATATGTCTTCCAGTGAGAATGATTATAAACATGGGTCTAAATATATCTGTTTAGATATTCAAAATTTAAGGAGTTCATTTATGGAGTAGAAGATGGCTCAGATCCTTAATACCATTGTACTAAGCAAAACTTTAAAGACCTTTATAATTAATAAGGACTTAGACTCTTCCAAGTTCAGATGTGAATTGAACATGGAATTTCATCTGAAGAAACATAAATTAATCAAAATTTAATTCATTTAAGCAGACAACTGCTAGATGTTTCTATATGGTGTCTAAACATGTAGATTTATACCACCTTTTAATGATTTTTAGGAAAAGCATCCTCACTTCTCCATGTCCAAGTTGTTTCTTTTTTTCTTTTTAGGATTTCATTTGAAGGTAAGAGAAACATTGGAAAAGAATTAATTATTATTTCAGGTAAATAGACTAAAGAAATTATCAAAGACTAACATAAAAGTTTTTCCAGTTTTCCCAATTGCTGCAACAGTCTTGGCCTACCCAACTTGGAAAGACCTATGAAATACATTAAACTTAGGAATCTATTTGTTAGCTTAGAACAGCAAAAAATGCTGTTGCCCATAGGAACTGTATTTTCAATAGGCAAATGTAGAGTCTACAAAAGGATTAAAAGGTACATACAGAAAATAACACTTTTTATCTTTAAAAGTGAAGTCATGCCTTTTTAACCTTTATAAGGTTTTAAGAGGAAGGTGTACAGCCACAAGGAAGATGAATTGAGGACAATCTATCAGCATCATCATCCACACTGTAGGATAATCTCAAGGATGTCTGTAGTTCATTTAGAGCATCATACTGGTGTACTAGACTGCAACAGAAAGTAGCTATTTTAAACATCTTCATTTTGTCTGCAGTATACTGCAGCCAGCGACGAGACAGCATACCAAGGAAAAGAACAGATTACATCTGCATAGCAGAGACTCGCATGAGCCCTAGTACTCCTTTCTTTTTTTTTTTTTTTCCTAACCCCCCCAACAGATTACCCTTGCAAAATTTCCAGGCACAGTAAGGAGGTTTTTAGTTATGTGTCTTACATCACGAAGTGCATCTTCATCTAATGCTCTATTTCCAGAATTTATTTAACAAAGCTGACAGGAAATAAAGTTGAGTTGTTTGAAACTGAGGCACTGCATACACACTGAGAAAGGATATTAAAAGGGTAAGTGAATCCAGTGTCAGTGGCAGACTGCACCAGCTACGCGGGAAGTGAATCAATGATTCTGCTCACAAGAAATGATGTCTAGACACCAAGAATACTGCCCCAAAGAAAAAGCCAACATACACTGCACAGTTATGTGCTGATGTGAAAAGGAGGAGACCAAGACACGTGAAATGTTAATATTTGGTACCTTCATCTAATTCATTTAGAATTATCTTTGTTTGACTTTTTGATTAAAATCAGGTAAAAAAGTAACTCATTAAAAACTGAGAAATTTGCACTGTAAAATAAAGAATATACATTTTCTAAACTCATAAGAGACCATGGCAACCCTTGGTCTTATCTTTTCTTTCAGGACCAGCCTCATATGAGTTATGAAGAACATTCACATTTCCATAAATCCCCTCAAAAAGCACTAACAAGCCACCACTATACAACCTTCCATACACTGTACCAAGAAATTCTCTTTGTTTGCTTGAGAGTTAAAACGGGAAATGCCAAATAGTAGCTAGGCCTTCATATCTGTACAAGGAAGATATCCTAAGTGCATTGCAGAGAGCATGATCAGGAAATGGAAAAACACATTGTTGATCTTACCTCTACTGCTTGGTACTTGGGTATATTTTGTGATGGAATTTTCAAGTGCATTTCTTTTTAATGGAAATAATAAATATTTTGTCCCATTTTTAGAGACAGCATTTTTATACCATCAGCTGTCCAAAAGGCAGGATTTAAAGAATTGACAGAGGTGAAAAAGAAACAACACAAAGCTACATGATAGGGAGCAGTGACTTCCAACTGGAATCACAGATGGGTCAGGCTGGAAAGGACCCCAGGTCATCTGGTTGAACCTCCCAACTCAAGCAGGGTCATCCTAAAGAACATGGCACAGGATTGTCCAGACAGTTTTTGAATATCTCCAGTGTGGGAGATTCCACAACCTCTCTGAGAAATCTGTTCCAGTGCTGGGTCACCCACATAATGAAGAAGTTCTTCCTCATATTCAGGTGGAACTTCTTGTGCATCAGTTTCTGCCTGTTGCCTCTTTTCCTACAGTTCATCACCACCAAGAAAAGCCTGGCTGCATCCTCTTGGAAGGCCCCTTCAGGTACTGATTGACACTGATGAGGTCCCACCTTAGTTATCTCTTTTTCCAGGCCCAACTCCCTCAGCCTTTCCTTGTAAGAGAAGTGCTCCTGTCTACTCATCATTTTTGTAGCGTTCTGCTGGACCCGCTCCAGGGCTCCATGTCTCTCTTCAGACTAGAACTGGACACAGCACTCCAGATGTGGCCTCACTGGGTCTGAATAAAGGGGAAGGATCACCTTCTGCAATCCGTTGGCAACGCTCTTCCTAAGGCACTCCAGGATAACATTGGCATTCTTGGCCACAAGAACACACTGCTGGCTCATGGACAGTTCTGCTCCAAGGAATCACTCATTTCTTAGGCTCAGGAACAGTACAGGGGACCACTTCATTTTTAAGGCTGCAGCAATGGCTGGGATCCCCAGATAAAACTAAAACCTAAACACCGTCATGGGAGGTGGGGATGGTGGAATTCAGTTTCTGAAACCCCCTTCTTGGGGTAAGCACTGCTACGCTTTCAGAAAGGGCACTTTATCCTCCAGCTCTACAGGGAATGAATATGGTGCCATTTAAAGACCCAGAGGCTCTATAAGCAGCTATGAGCTAAGTCATCTCTCCATTCCATGGTTACCACGGATAAATGGTAAAATAGTGATTAAATAATTAGTATTCATGATGTATTTCATGAAGCTTTTTCCTACACAAACCCTCAAATAATCATTAAAGAGGAAAAAAATCCTGCAGGATGCTTTAATGCTGCTACCAACTGTATTAATTGTAACATGGATTTTCAGTCAAAATTCAAGACACGGTTGTGAGACACAGACTACCATTCTAGAACAAAGTACATAACTAGACTCACACAGCCATGACGACAAAATAACCTGCAGAGAAAGAGAGAGACAGCTACAGGGGTCCTGCTTTATCTTGAAAAAAAACCCAAAAAACCAACCAAACAAAAACCAAACATAACAAAAAACCCAACAAACCAAACCAAACAAACAAAACCAACCAAACAAAAAAACCCCACCTTGCAGTTGGCAAGGAAACATGAAGCTATGACAACACCATCTTTTTCACGAGTCCCAGATCAATATAAAGCTATATTCCTTGTGTGCTGAACCAGTGACATTACGTGGTAGGTGTCGTTTGTATTTTTAATATGGTTCATTTTTAGTTCAGTTAGAAATATTTAGATGGAATGCCACCTAATCATTTTGTTGATGCGTGGAAAGTCTTTACTGTCAGCTGTCGGTCAGCAGAAATACAGAGAAACAGAGGTAAGAATTTAGTCTTAAAAATGAAAACACGTTAGTAATATCTTAATTGTATTATAGTGCATTACACTTTAGCTTTAAGCAATTTCATTCATTGTGTATGCAACATTTAAACTTTTATTAGCCTCTCTAGATGGGAAAATGACTGAGTTGGAACCACAGAGAAGGAAAGGATGTGCTCGGTGTTGCATTACGCCCTTTGTTTTTCTTTTTTAACAAGAGGACAACAGCTTCAGTCATAGTCATGCTAAAGAAATCTGCATTTGATTATATTTAATGCACACTTCTTCATCTTTTGCTGACATAACAATGGTAATTTGAAAACAAATAAGACTAATATATCACTGACCTGCATGATATATATTTACATGAGAATAGGCACTCTGCATGTTTAAAACGTCTCTGTAGAAGCACCATGTAGCAATATACAAAATCAAAGATGAATAAAAGCTTTTTAGGTTTTCAGCCACTGTTTTAAGGAAGAAAAGGCCCACCATGTTTTGTACCATAAATACTAGAGAATATATAACATTTAATTTAAAACTGGAACAGTCTGCTAACTTAAAAGAGTAATTTAACTGCCTTTTTCTTCCCAGCGTTAATACTTTGAGCACAATTCCAATTATTTTTTTCCATTATACTGCTTACAAAGACTTAAAAGAAGACAAGCTGTAAATCTCATCCTCTAGATGATTTTATAAGGGACGCCATTCTGTTTTGACAGGAATATGTTATGCACTACATAATACAAAAGTGGTGGCAGCAGCTGTGGGTTCTCTATCACAGGTTTGCAAACACATCTAATCTAATTGATGAGCTTTTGTTTAAACATGCATTGATATGCATCCTGTGATGCATACGGTTTCAAAGATTCAGAGCAATATACAGCCCAAGTGATCTGCCTGTGATGTTAAAACAACTTTTATATGACTGAGAATATGAAATATCTTTATTAATGCTACTTCCACAAATAAACAAACAAACAAAACAAGAACAAAAAAAAACTAGCCAAAATCCCTTAATTATTATATAGCTGTGCTTGTTCCAATTCCCATTGAAACCTACAATTCAATTCATACCGATTTTAACTGAATGATCAGGACCACTGTGGATAAACATTTATCCTCTGTGCTTTGCAACACACAATTAAAAAAACCTAATTTGAAATCTGCCGTTACTGCAAGCAACTTGCACAATCTTACATGCTCATACACATATAAACTGCATCATAGGTTTCACGTTATTAACTGAGGTAACACGATATTTTGCAAACATATCAATTCTCCATGTGATTTTCCTTTGTTGCAAACATCTTTCTTGCATCTTGCTCAGAAATAACACCTTTCCTTTATTATTATTGAAAATAAATTAATTTCTCAAATATAAAATCTGAAAACAGTTGATTTTATCTCATTTGGCCAAATTCAAATCTATTTTTCCAGAAAGCATGTAATTTAACATCAAGTTGCCATCAGAGAAAGTCTGTGTCTAAACTGTGCGACTGATATTCAGGGTCATCTTTATTGAATAAGCAGTAGGAATACAACTCCAGAAATAAAGGCATTACTTGATTTTTTCTTCTTTCTCTTTAAGTATCATTTCAAGATGTTTGAAGGCTCAACGTGTGTCAATAATCTTAATTGACAGACTGTCTTTTTCTCAATCTTTGGCCTATGTAAAGCCTTCCCACAAATTTAAATAAAATTGAACATGGAATTTACTAAAGCTATTTTTTGGTGGATTCTGCATTTCTTCGTAATATAGAAAAGCAATTCTTCTAGCTCCCACATTATGGAAACACACGGAAAAAAAAAAAAGCACCAAAGCACTAAGGAAAACTTAGGGAAATTGCAGAAAATTCCTGGGTGAGAGGGAAAGAATGGGGTCTTCAGTTTACCATGCTGCCTTGTTCTCTATGAAAATACTGAATAAAAGATTCATTACAGGGAAAACCATGAATATTAAACAAAACAGCGAAATGGTAGTTTTCATTCTCACTTCAATCCATGAAAAGGACAACCATTGTAAAACTTCTGTTTGAGAGGATATATGGCACAGTTAAAATGGGACACTTTCCCATGGATAACTTGGAGGAAAACAACTTCTAACAGAAGTTTACTATTTACAATGAATCCAAACAGAGACCTTTATTTGGTTTGAGTGTTGTTTTCATTTTTTTCTAAGCCCCCTTTTGGTTAATTGTAAATTCATCAGGACAGTCCTTCCAATATCTTGTTACAGCTCTGCTTCCAGTTCTATTCCCTTGTGAAGCAGTAATTTTTGGCATTGTTTATGCCACCTTTACAGTTCAATTCAGCAGCTCCCTCTCTCTCCTAAGGCAGAAGTTGCTGTTAGCTCCCTGCACTGCAGTGCAATGCAGACCAAGTACCAGCAGTACCAACTATGTTTATCTGAATAGGTTTCTCTTGTGTTATACTAATCTCTGCAATCCAGCCCCCCCTACATCAGAGATACACTCTTCAGCGTCCTAATCCTTTACGTAAAGGAGAGAAGGATACTATCAATCACAGAGAAGCCTTTGGGTGATCTCAGCATCTTTCCATGACATGTTCTTCCTCCTTCCCACCTGTCTTTATGTGCTTCTTCCTTATTTCTTCCTTCTTTCCTCAGCCCCATCCTTTCTGTACAGATGTGCCATGGCCGCCCCAGCGAGCATGACTCAGCTCCCACCCTCGCCCCCTACCCACACTGCGCCCACACTGCTGTGCAGGATTAGTGTCCAAAGACTAATCAGTGACCTCCATGTTCAATTACCTCCATGTCACCCAGCCCTCCCGTCCCTGCGGTGTCCTGCCTCCCTTCAGCACTGCCAGACCAGCTCCTATGCCTCTTTGAATTACTCAGGCTCTTCTACCGTGCAACACTGTTTAAATGAGGTGGGGGGTTGCCTCAAAAAGACTCACCATCCCTTGGCTCTTCCTAACACTAGGACTTGGATTATACTTTTCCTGACTGTGACTTCTCCACACTCCCCTCCCCATATACTGTCGGAGGCATCTCGGGATCCAAATTCCCAAAGCACCCTGCAAAGCGGGAACTTAATGTGTTTTGGAAAAGTCCTCTCCTGAAGCTGCAGTGGAGGGAGTTCCCCACTCCCCCTCAAGGGTCACGAGTGCTAAACTATTCTCCCAAAGCAGTCGATGCGAGTTACAATCCTTGAAGGAAATCCACAGCGAGAAAAGCAACAGTGTTTTCAAAATGCCTTAAACTGGTTTTCTTTGGTTCGCTGCTTTTTTTCCCCCCTTCCTTTTCTGTTTCAAGGTCTGAAACCCTGCCTGTTCCATTCTTAATAGATCTTAGAAAGTGCCGGTTCCCTGAGGAGCTGGAATTGACAACCTTTGTGTACCTTTGATTTTCCTCGCTATCCTTACTGCTAGGACATCTGCAAACTTGTTTTCTTCAAGCGTCTGGAGTCTGCGAACCTCGACACCCCTTGTTTTTGCTCCCCTAACGTGCAAAAGTTCTGCCAGCTTTAATATGTCAGTCAGCTTCTAAAGCAGAGATTAGACACTCACACCGCCTCGGATCTGTGCAACCTGCTCTCTCTGTGCAAAGAGCGAGCGAGATCTGGATGGAGCTGGAGTGAGCAGCAGCCGAGCACAAACTGCTCACGCTCACCGAGAAGATGAAGGGGAATCCCGTGCTCCCGTCAAGAGCTCCACCTGCCCCGAAGAGAGCTTTACCCCCGCGCCCCTCGTCGAGCAAGCCCCCTGTTAAGTTCCGTGGAAAAGTTGAAGTCAAGCATGCAAAAAAAAAAAAGGAAGAAAAAAAAAAAAAGAAAAGTTGAGGGAAAGCAGCCGCGGCAGCCCGAGTGCCCGGAGCATCACTTACCGGGGGCAGGCAGTGGAGAGCCGCGGCAGCTCCCTCCGCTGCCGCTGCCTCCTTCTCGGGGCGTGAGGCTGCGGGAGGGAGCGAGGAGCCTCCCTGAGGAGCCGCCGAGCGTGACAGACCAGAGAAGGGGCGGACCGGAGCGGCTGTGTGGGCTTCGCGTTGCGGTGGGGCCTCTGCGGCAGTGCCGGGGAGAGAGGGGGAGCGGGCGGGCGCGGCGGGCGGCGCTGGGCGGGCGGCGGCCGCCACCATCAATAACCGGAGGCGTGGGGTGCGGGGAGGGCGATCCCCGCCGCACGCAGCGGCCCGAGCCGGACGAGGGAAAGCACGGAACCGCCCCCCCTCCACCGGCAAGACTTGGAAGCCTCCGTAAAACCCGGCTTTTTCCCGCTAGAAGGGAAAAAATAAAAATAGCGACGCTCACGCATGCACTTTATTTCAAAAGACAGTGTTTTATGAGAGGTGAGGACAGGGGACAGAATATGAAATTGCTTGTTTCAGAACAGGTTGCAACAGGCCCGATGATCACCCGGAGATCACCGCATGCCTCCTCCTCACTCTTGTCCCACGGCGCAGGCTGTAAACACTTTGCAGCAAGTGTGCAGCTGTCTGTGCTCCACATGCAAAGGCTGAGACTGAAGATCAGGGTGAAAATAAGTGGTGTAGGAAGTCCCAGGAGCAATATTCACTCTCCTGAGTGAAAAAATTCCTGACTAGGAGGACAGGGAAGCATTCGAACTGATTGCCCAGAGTGATGGTGAACCCATATCATGCATGGCTTTTTAAGAAAACGTCGGAAAAGTACATGTGTATAGGTGATTATTCGTTTTGGCACAAATGGATAGACTAAAAGCCTTTTTTTTAGACAGCAGGATGTTATGTTTATTACCCTGATCAACGTATTTTTAATGCAGTGGTATCAAAGACTGGAAGCTATATCATAACGTTGTCACACTAGATGTTAATATCCATTGTAAAGAACATGGATTTAGTGCTCCTTTATGATTACATACATTTACCTTCAGTTGCACCAGCAAAGTGTGTAATGTGACAAACGCAGTGGTATTGCCAAGATGAAGATGTGAGAGAAAATGAAGAGAGCAGGTAGGACTCCATACTAAAACTACTTTTAAAAATCAGCAACTATTCAATCAGTTGTATTGAAAAACATGGGACTTGGATTCATCTTTCCAAAATATTTTAAACCATGATTAATGCCTGTAATAGAAAGGTAGGATAATGGGCAGTTACCATCATCACCCCTGCACCTGCCTAGTGTGTCTTCTACAGAGTTGTAATTTTTGATACCCCATCTGCCTTTGAGACTTACTGTCAATATTTGTGAGCTTATATGCATGTTTTCCAATGCTTTGAAATATTTTTCTTTTCCTCTGCTTTTGAGCAGAAGACTCAAACATCAAAGGAAACTGGCTTATCGATTGGCTACCCAGGGGAAAACTGAATGAACTATGCATGGAGTGCTGTCAAGTGTGAAACATAAGTAGAGAAGCAGAAAAGAAATACCTAATACTTTTCTGTCCCTTTCAGTAACCCTAGCATTAGAAAATTGCACCTGGTGTTACAAAACAGCACCTCCCTGTAAATAGACTAAACTTGACACAAACGATATAGAAGAAGAACAAAGATTCCAAAATTTTCCTATGGCAGCAAAAGAAAAGGCTATCTGTGCTACAAAAATAAGAATGATGGTAAAATATCATTTCCATCCATTTACTGTTGACTATCTAAAAGGAACATATATGTATATAAAATGCATCTTAATCCAACTGTACTGTATTTTACTGAAATAAAATTGTTAGCAGAAAGACACCTTGTGGGCTCCTTGTGAGCTTTTGAGCAAATGTAACAACTACGAAAGAACACCACATTTAGGTTTTGAACATACAGGACTGAAATGCTAAGAAAAATAAATCACTGTGATAAAAGCACAGTGGATGAACTCAAGAGTTTTCTTTACCTTACCTTCGGAGTTCACTGAGAAAGGACCACTACAGCAGCCACCTTCCTCCTCACCTACTGTGTTAGGGACTGGGACATTCGTGATGTAGATTTGTAGGCATTTTGTAGCAAACAGGCAGATAGACTAAAGATTAAAGAGAGAATTTTGTCCACAGAAGGAAAAGGTGTGTGGTTTTGTAGTCAGATTAAACTGATGTTAACACTGTGCTTCTACTGCAGAGATCAGTTCTTCATTCTGTCACTTTCTCCATCAGCTTTATTGTTTGTGTGGCTTTAGGGTAAAATGAGTTGGTGAGTAGATCTACCTGCAGAATAAAACTGGAAACCAAAGCGAAGTATGTCAAAGTGTGATGGGTTTTCAGCTAGATCAGCGAAAGACTCACGTGTCTCAGGCTGAGTTAAGCCGATCCTGAACCTTCAGCACACATATAGGCCTGACTGTGTCAGCTCAGATAGGTTGTTGTAGGAATGTGTAGCATCACTGAAGTAAAACTGTATAATGTCCTCTTGTTCTGTTTTCTATCTGTGTATGAAAGGATAAAATTTCTTCCATCCCAAACTTCCCCCTGGCAGGAAGCTGATATCATTCCTACCACCAGGAAATTGCATGCTGAGGTCAACTGTGTGCACACCAGCAACTTCAATGGAAAAAGTATCTCTCAAGTTTGAGAATTTTACATAGAATACCTCTGTTTTCCCTGCTACTGGATCTGATGATTTAGACCTTTCTGAAATTTGGTCTCGAGACTACTTTTTCATATCAAACATAAAATTTTCAATTAAGCTCATTCAGTTAAGCTCATATCTGCTGATCTGTCACTTTTCTGTAGAGACTGCATGACACACCTAGGCTTTTTCATTTACACCTATCACAGACTCAACATCACAATATTTATGGCTAGTGGATTACTCTAGAATATGACCACATACACATTACATTCCTTCTCCAACAGGACAAAACCAAAGATGTGGTTTCTATCTGGTTGAAAAGCAACTAAACCTTACTAACATTCTTTTGTAAAGGCATTGAAAAATGCCTTTACAAAGGCATGTGATTCTTCAAAATTATTTATTCCACACTGGTTTTAAAAGTACATGGCAAATAAATGTCTATGTTAAAACACTGTAGATAGTTTGTCATTATTATTATTTTTATTTATTTTAACTTGCTCCTTAAATGCTTGTCTGTGATACATTAGTTTTGTTTCTCCATTATTTGCTTTTCAGGTTATAAATACAGCAATATCTAGCTATAGAACAATGATTAAAATAGAAACCAGCAACGATTTGTAGGATTTTCCTTGAAAACAAAGTTAAATGTTTCACAGATCCAGGATCTTACACCACATGTTTCTTTCATACAAGAGCCACCTTTATCACTGATGTAATCCTACAAGTAATTTCCTTTACTTAAATGAGGCAGTGGAAAATGATTAGAATATAGATATAAAGTGCATAGAAACATTTAAGATAATCTTCCACAAGGGGTCAAGGACCCACAGGAGTCCTCTGAGCTGCTGTGGTAAACAGCTTGCTTCAAACACCAAAGCACTTCAGGATTCTATTGTGTGCAGTATATAAATGGTTCAGACTACATCCATGCACAGTGACCTAACACAACGGTCCTGAAGGAGACATTTGGACTCCTCTTCATTTTGAATAAGTAACAGCAGGAAAATGCCACCTAAATGTACAGAAGGAATTCATTATGGTTTCAGGTGACAGAGACAGAAAAATTGTCCGCAGTTTGTCTAAAAGAAAAATAATTCAGTTTTCTTTAGCTATGCATGAGATACTTGCCTGAATTTTACCCAGAGATTGTGCACCATTATATTTAGCCACATCCAATTGGAAATACACAAATATAAAGAGTACTGAATGAAAGGGAAAAATCTGATACTAGTTTGCTGTCAAATGAAGATCACTTTTAAAATCAGTCTATGTGGTACTGATCCATACACATAAGAAATATACATCAGACCATGTTTTCCCGTGGGCTCATAAAACAAACAAAAAACCATAACAGGTTAAAGCTGCCTTTGATCAAAAGATCCTCTACCTCTTCTAAAATTAAAGGTGAAGAATAACGAAATAAATCTTTCCATAATGTAAGCAGGAGCAACCTTATCAGCTAAGTACTCTACCAACAGGAGGACTATTAAAACCTAAATCCTTTTGGTCCTTCTTGCATTTGTTTTCTTTTGTCTCACTGCTGTCTAAATTTCAAAATCTGATTTGCAGGAATGGCTTTCTGGACAAGAAGGAACATTAAACATGTATCTCCTTAATCCTACTTTAAGGTCTTCTGCTGACCTGCTGCATTGACCTCGAACAGATAATTTCCTCAAGCCACTGTTTCCTTTCTTATTCTTTGTTGTCTTGTTTACTTAAGATTTTTTTGTCTCTACACATGAAGAATAATATGGTCACACCACTGTCATGAATAAGTCGTTTAGGTCACTTACAGAGTCACCATCAAAGGTATTAAAAAAGCAGGGTTAACATAAATTTGAGAAAGCATGACAAAGTGTGATGGTGAGGTTCACTCTTGTTTACTACACGGCTGAAACATATAAGGAAAAACTATATTAGAATTGACATTTACAAAGCAATTCAGTACAATTTACTGCAATTACAAGAGTGGCTTAAATATAGACCCAACATACTATACTTGCTTTAAGGTCTCTAAATCAATTTGTACACTCACACAGAGACACAAAAACATTTACATACAAATGTACAAATACACACCAGTGAAAAATGCCCATCAAGTTCAGTTCACATTGAATGCCTCTGCATTTCCCAGGGTGTGAGGGTTGAGCCTCCAGCAATGGGGACAGGTATCAGCCCAGGCCTCATTATCAGCTTTTGGCAGTGATCCTCCAAGTATTTCAAACATGAGGGTTTGCGAGCTCTGAAAGGTGTTCCACTCAGAGGGAGATGCCAGTCAGCCTGCTGTGGCTCAGGAGATCTAAAAAGACCATTTATAAGGTCATAAAATGTTTGACGTTAGTTATCAGTCAGTCTTCATCCTGACTGATCCAAGATAGTAATCACTGAAATTTTTCTGAAGTCCAATAACAATAATACTGTTTTACTTGAGCTATGATTCAGGTAAATAATGTCTAAAGGCTATAGGTGTGACTGATTACCTCTCATTCCCCTCCTTGGTTAAGCAACAGAAGATCATGGTGCTGTGGACAGTATCTCTGAGAAGTTCAAGGGGAGCTCTTTCTCCGGGAGCAGCCATTAATCAAGGCCAAGGCCTAACAAGAATTCCTGCAATCACAGAGCAGCCCAAGGAGGTTGTATCACAACAACTGCATATAGAACTGTTGGCAGTTAGTATTGTAATTTACTTTTAATTAACTCACTGCTGTCTCTGAAGTATAAAAGACTTAGGCCTTATTTTCTCAAGGACCAGTGCATGATCTTAGACTAAGCACTATACTCAGTTGAACTCCTGGAGAAAGTTCCTTGTATAAAGGCGTTCTGTTCAGTGCTGGAGATAATTACTGCATCAAGGCCTAAATTTACAACAAGCCAAATCCTGGTTTGCATTATATATTGAACTTGAGATGAGTTCTGAATCATATGTAGCATAATTTGAAATTTGCTTCTCTTTCAAATATCATCTTGCTTCTGTGTTTGGTTACTCTTGTTAAAGTGATTTCTGATACTTTCTGGTATTGTTTGGAGAGACTTATTCTTTATGGTTTACAAAGTATTAGAGCCTATATTATACTACAGCACAGTCTATACTGTTATGTAGTGTTCCCAATACTGGGGCAGTATGCAGATAGTGGTAAGAAAAGTTACTGGACAAAGAACACAGACATTAACTTAATCCAGAGAAGGGTGAGTTATTCAAAGCCATAAAAGTGAA
The DNA here is from genome assembly GCA_036023395.1 of Myiotriccus ornatus. Taxonomy (NCBI): domain Eukaryota; kingdom Metazoa; phylum Chordata; class Aves; order Passeriformes; family Tyrannidae; genus Myiotriccus; species Myiotriccus ornatus. The sequence continues at coordinate 48,101,028 of JAYRBT010000093.1, read as the reverse complement.
AGAGGTTGCAACAAATAGAAAGTATCTCAGGATATTCAGTTTGATAATTAAATAATTAAAATAAAATAATTTTTAAAAAAAGGTAGATGAATGTGAAAGTTGATGAATACAATTCAACGTGTGTTGCAAAAATAATGTCTTCTATGTGCGCATTGGGATGATCCGGAATAGCAATCCCTGATAAAATGTAACTTACCTTTTAATATGTTACATCAAGAATCTTATACTGGGTTTTTTTTTTTAAATATGTCTAGGGGTTTTTTAAACAAAAAAGCAAACAAAAATATGTTTCTATTGCGACATGATTGATAAGTGCAAGCAGTTTTAAAGCTCTTTCACTTGTAGCATGGCGTATAGATTATGACTCTTCCATGTAAATAAAAATTGTAAAATATCTTCTCATGTTCCCGACAGCCTGTGCTGAAGTATTCAGAGGCTGTGCAAAGAACCAAAATTTTTATACTGCAGGTATTTGCACCTGCATTCTCTGAGGTATATTCTCTGAGAGTAGATAAATGCCATGAAGACAAAATGAAATTATGCCAGGACTATCTTTTAAGTGAAGACTATACTTTATAATTTAAAATCTGAAAGCAAATCATGTAAATAGTCTGATTGTTCAGTCGTGAATGCTCATTCTTCCTGCAGATATCTCAGTCATGCATATGGTGCCCCAGTGTTGATTCTTGCATATATATTTAAAGAATAATGAAAAGCTATGTAAATCACAATTCAGTTGACTGAAACTTCCCTGTGGCCTGTACAACCATCTGAAGACTTGAAAGCTTTGTTTGTAGTATGAAGCTGAAATGTATCACATAGCTGAAACATTAGTTGATATGTTAGTTTCACAAAGTGTATGGAAATATAACAAGTGTAATGGGCTACATATGAACAGTGTTATCTATTCATTGCTTCCTTTCTGATTTTTTTTCCCCACTAAACAAGTGAAACAATTGTATTTGTCCTAAAGAATTTCCAACAGAAACCAAATTAATCCTGTAATCAATAGAAATTCCACAGAAGGCTTTGGGGTTCTTTCCATTTTTTGATTGGTATTGCTCCATTCTTTGAAGGTATATATAATCAAATCAGAGAAAAGAATCAAGCAAAATAAACTGCAGTTCTGAAGATAAAACAATAGCAGGAGTTAAGAAATAGATCCATATAAAATACACAGCAGTGCAAATGGATGATTCACTGTGGTCTACAATAGAGCTTTTTGTGAGAAGTGGAAGAAAATAAGCATAATTAAACACATCAATTGTGCTTTACACTGGCATTGCTCATTTTGGATTAAGTTAATGAAAAGGACCTGGTTTACCTGTAATTGTTCTCATCAGCTCAGCAACTCCAGGAGTCTTTCCTTAATGTTTTAACAGTCTGAGTATAAAGCACTTCAAAATCTGGACCTCTCCTCTCCTTTTGGCTGAGATCACATATATAAAATACAGTAGTACATAAAGGAGTTGACAGGAAGAGAAGATTCAGTTTTCTTCGTCTAATGATATTTTTCTGAAAACAGACATTCAAATTGTGAATTTTGTTGCTAGGAGCAACACCATACAAAGTATTCTTCCAGCTGCCTTAGTCATTACAGCTCTGTCTACTTATTATCACATGTGTTCTGTACATGTAATGTACTCACTACTAATTTCATTTTCATAACCTTCCAAGTAAATCATTTCTTCCAGAAAGCCCACAGAAACAGTCATCCAAATGGTTGTCCTGTTCCAGTAACATATCTGTAAATGGGATGATGTCAGAGGAGAAGCAAGCAGAAAATAACAGAGTTTAGTTAATAACATTTTTTTTTTTCCCCAGGACACTAAAAATAGCACCTCTATGCTTCTATTTGAAATTCTCTGGCTCTAAGATGGAGGAGCTTTTGACTGACGTTTAGTGTGTTGGCAGAAGTGCTGAATGAATACACATTCAAGAGCTCAATGCCAAAGAGGAGTCAACTACTCTAAGAAAATTGGTATTGATGAAACTGGGGGATTCTGGGGAATAAGTCACTGATAGGTAAAATGGTCCATCTGGAGCACTGAGACCAAATCCTGGCCCTGCACGTCAGCACCCCAAGAATCACACCATGTGCCTGAGGACATTGTACAAATACTTCTTGAACTCTGTCAGGCTTCGTACTGTGACTACGTCCCTGGGGAGCCTGTTTCACTGCTCAACCACGCTACAGGTGAAAAACCTTTTAAGCTAATTATCCTCTGACTCAGCTTCAAGCTGTTACCTCAAGTCCTGCCACTGCTTGTGAGAGTGAAGAGATCGGTACCTTCCGCTCTGTTACCCCTTGCAAGGACATTGAAGACCCCAGTGGGGTCTCCCCTCTGTCTCCTCCAGGCTGAACAGACAAAGTGACCTCAGCCACTCCTCATACGGCTTCCCCTCAAGGCCCTTCACCATCTTTCTTGCCCTCCTTTGGACACTCTCTAACAGCTTCATGTCTTCCTTATATTGTGGTGCCCAGAACTGCACACAATATTCAATGGGAGGCCACACCAGTGCAGAGCAGAGTGGGACAATCCCCTCCTTCGACCAGCTGATGATGCTTTGCCTGATGACCCCAGGACATGGTTGGCCCTCCTGGCTGCCAGGGCACTGCTGACTCATATTCAACTTGCCATCAACCAGGACCTCCAGGTCCCTTTCTGCAGTGCTGCTCTCCAGCCTCTCATTCCTCAGTCTATACACACAGCGAGGGTTCCTCCATCCCAGGTGCAGAATCCAGCACCTTCCCTTATTGAACTTCATATGGTTGGTTATTGCCCAGTCCTCTAATTTATCGAGGTCTCTCTGCATGGCCTCCCTGCCCTTGAGGGAGTCAACAGTTCCTCCCAATTTAGTATCATTGGCAAACTTACTTAGTACTCCTTTGAGTCCTGCAGATACATTAAGGGATAGAACTTGGTCTGATCTTAATTTCCCATGTTAGGATGTTCAACTTGAAGGGCTTCTAGGAATATGATAATCAAGTTGAGCACCCACAAATACAAATGAAGGTAAATTATGTCTGTGATTAGGTCTAGATTTAAAAGAAGTATTATGACAAATGTTAGGGAGTAGCAGAAGCAGGCTGCTCAGCAAGGGAAACTAGTTTGGGAGCTAAACCTGACAATGAGGCAGACAAGGGTAGTTGACAGGGAGCACAAGTTCACAGCATCCTAACAAGGCAGGCAGGACAGGTCCAGTGACAGTAACAACATTCAGCTAAGAATTGCAATCCTCAGACAAGTTCATAGCCATGAGGCAGGTCCAAGGTCAAGCCAGGAAGTTGAGTCAGCAAGTGAGTGACAGGATCAGGTCTGGAGACAGTAAACAAGACCAGGCACAGTCCAGTGCAGACAATTCCACAGAGATAAGGCAAGTCTGGGATGAAGGCAGGTCAGCTGATCAGGGTTGGAGTCATGGAGACATATAGTCACACATGGGCAGTGGGGATGTGGTGGAGACTGAGGGCAAGGGCCTGGGCTTGGAAGGAGTTCCCAAGCAAAGGGGGACAGGCTCTCACTTCTCTCACTTTCTCTCACACAGCAATTTCTCTGGTGCAAGACTGGGCAGCTTTGTCCAGCTGTTGTCTCAGTCCCCAACAACCACCCCACCCCCCAGAAGGGAGAGTACATTTAGGTCCCTGGCACCTAATTTTCATCCCTGCCAGGAAAGTGGGGTGTCAGGTAACGTACTGCATCCTATGCACACTTATCTTTTGTCATGCAATACTTACTTATGCTTTACTTTTGTAGGTTTAGGGTATGTGTTTGAGGAAAAAATGTTTTGCACAGTAAAAGACACAGAGCATTAGGGGAGAAGTTTCCGAAGCACGCTTCCCTCTAACAGCAGATACTGTTAATATATTTGCATGTTTTATGTATGCAACATACATTTACATTCATTATATTATGTACTCATGCATGTAAATATATACATATATTTATCTATATTGCACATAAAAATCTGTATAATTAATAACCTGAAATATATCCTATTTGTGTGAAGGCTTATTCTCAGTATTTCAGTTTGTTTATAAAATGTGGAAAGCAACCCTTTGTTATACACAGAATCCAAAGCAGTATATGAAAGGCAGAGAAAAGGTCAAAACAAGGTTAATTGCATTTCTTGACATTTCACAGAAAATATGAGTTCTTTGCCTGTTAAAGTTTAAAAGAGCAGCTGGCAATACTGGCAGAAAACTATGGAGTTGTGAAGAAATAATCAATATACCAACACAAAAGATAAAAGCTATATGTTAAGAGTAATTAGCAGGGCATTGTAAAGTAGTGGAAATGATACAATTGCAAGTACAATACTAGCTCAGTAATGACGAAAATAACCCAACTGTTTGTCTTGTGGAAGTGATATTTTTTCATTTTTTTTCTAAGCATACCCTATTTAGAAACTGGAGAGGAGAAACAAAACCAGAAAAAATGATCACTAATGGCTTTCAGAAAATACTACAGAATTCAAAAGCTTAGCAGACAGAAACACATGTAATTAAAATGAGTAAGCATATTTAAAAGAATTTCTCCTGTTAAAAAATCTAATTCCTATTCCAACTTTTGATCACTTTTCAGAGTAAAGTTGAATTCAAGGAAAAGGAGCCAAAGGGTAAGACTTGGAAACAACCATGAAATACTTTTTTGTAACAAAAGCCCTCAGGCATGTTTTCTGGACTACAATTTTTTAAACAATTGTATCTTGAAAAAATTTAGAAAAAAAACACAGGCAGCTGGGCTTCTGCTCAGAACACTGATTTCTAAAACATCCTGTTTCACAGAGAGCTGTCACTGAGGTATCCTGTGTGCAAAGTATATTAATCTCTGACATTTCTAGTTGCCTTTTTATATTGTGGTTCCCCTTGTTATGGCAGCCAAGGGGCACTTCTTTCCACTAACTCAGATTTTAATCTTAGCAGTCCTTAAACTGACCATTGCAGGTTAGCAAATAGGGTACACTCTAGGAGAATCCCAAACACCAAGAGTGTTGTGACATCTCTTTGAGCAGCATTTTTGCGTAAGGAAAAGGGGAAACTGGTGTTGGGTGGGTAGGCTACAAGAGACTTGATAACAGAAGTGAAGGCTATCATCCAGTTACAGAAGCATGATACAGTTTATCCTGTCCACAAATTTCTCTGTGACACCTGACAAGTAAGCCTTCATCTGCTTCATCATCTGCTGTGTATGTCCAAACTGGAAGACTACAGTGCTTCCGTGCTTGAATGGGTTAAGGAAGTGGAGGTACCATAATGACTGAGACATCCAAATACCACAAAGAGTGGTCTGTGTAAGAGAGAATATTTAAGGCCAAATTCTGATTGTTTTGCAGCCCCCTAACAAGGTCTACCAGCCTTGGACATAACTACTGCGCTCCTTTATCACAAATGGCTAATGGTATAGCACTGTAATGGATTATGAAAGGCCTCTGTTCTCACTTCACAACATTTAGAGACATCACACATACACATATCCAATGAAAATTCAGTCTTATTCTGTATAATATAGTCAGCTTTGATATTTCTTGTTATGGAATTTTGAAGACTACTTTTCTCAATATGCCTTGCATTTATTAATAGATAGGATCGCAAAGAATTTGGGAAAAAGTTAAAGCTAAATGTAGATCATGGTTCATTCTTACTTCTTCTCTCTTTTTAAGATCATGTACACTTCACAGAAGATTCATAAACTCAACTCCCAATTTAAACTTTGGCTGGAATGAGCAATAAATGAACACATAAAATTAACATATTTTTTTCTAGTTCTACTCAGTTTTAACAGATACAGCTTATTATTCACAGGTACTCTTAAACAAACATTAATGCCATAATACAAGATTAATTGATGAATGGGAGTACAAAGATGTTCACACAGTTGTAGAAAAAAAATCTATTGAAATAAAAACAATTAAGTAAATTCCTTAAAGCAAAGCTGCAGTTTGTGGATATGGAATAAGTGGCCTAAGGAAGAATAGTCAAATACATATACAAATAGAATATACTATAAGTCAAATACATTTAAGTCTGTATGATAGGGTATTTGTTATTCCATTAAAAACAAAACAAACACCAAAAACCAAAACCAACAAAAACAAAACTACAAAACACACACCAAAACCAAAACAAACCAACAAAAACACACACACACACAAACATGAAGTACCAGGACAGGAAGTGAATTTAATTCTATCATAAACCAGCAAGTTTATCTATGACCAGGCACATACTTTATAAAAATATCTTTTGGGAGATTATCTGCACAGGATTACTCACAAAGGATTACACACACAGCCTAAACATCATTGGATACTCAAGGTGTATGTTGCATTTATTTTGTCTAACTCTGTAGATAAAATGTTGTTGTGTCACAAGCTAATTAGGTCAAAACAGCTGTGTTCATTAGCAGACAGGTCTTGGCTAACAGGACACAAGCATAATAGTTGTTTATAATTTATTGAGCTCATCCTGAAGGTTTGGTTTTTTCGAAGAAGATATGAACAGTTGATTAGACAGGTCAGTAGAAGCAGCTGACACATATATGAGATGACACTGGGAATAAATTAATACATAATATACTTGCCTTCAACATAATGGTATTCTTTCCATGACCAGTGTCTACCTTTTGCATAGTATATTTCTTATCAAAGCACTTCCACACTTCATTATCTTTTAAACTCAGCTAGTCTAATATGACATGTTGTCGTGAAGAACTTGTGTCGCAAAATAGTGAATACTTTCACATTCTTGGATAAAAAATAATAGGCCAAGATGTAGTACTGTGGTCTGCAAGACACCTTCCAGAGGATGTCTGTAGAGTAAGCAGTGAGATTTTATATTCTTGAAATTCAGAAATTACTTCCCTACCCTTGCCCAACTCCTAAAGAGTTTTGATTAACATGAATTTATAAACAGAATTATGCAGTTAAAAATAATGTCAATATATAATTTGAAGACCATCTGGATAATAATACCAGTACAAAAATTAAAAGTATGAACCGTATTTCCAAATTGGCTTAGCAGCAAAATGACATATTTTTGTCACACCTTTCCTAGCTCATTAATAAATTAATAAATTTCCTAGCTCCTTCAAAAGCACTGAGCATACGTATAGGAGATGTGTTTCTTCAGTTCTTAGTAAATGTAACGTGCTTTTGTTTATATGACTATATAGAGCAACAGATTTTTTTGTCCCATCGTAAAACATCTTTATTAATCACAACAATATTCAAGAAACAATCAGCATATATTGAATACAAATTTTGAAACATCATAAAGAGGACCAATGTTCAGAAAGTGCTGAATGTTAAAATATTGACAACACCAAATTATTAAACATTTCAAAGACCTTGACTTACATGCTTAGAAACAGAACTAGCTTTAGTAGGAACTTTGGTAAGTATACTCATTTGAAGGCAAACACTGGACAGTGGAAAGACACCAACATAATATTGGTTTTTAATATGAATAAAAAATTAAACATGACTTTTTTTTAATTTCATAATGGCAGAGTCATGGAAAGTATTTTGAGAGCTTAAATACAAAGGCAAACAAGGTCACGGTCTTTTCATTTGGTTAACAGCTAGAACTGCTAGAGCAGACTGGAAATGAAGTAAACATCCTGTTCTCCCCTATCCCAAAGTCACTGGTACTTTCTTTTATACAATTATGTCACACTGAGAAACAGTACAAGGAAATGTCATCACACTTAATTTTGTTCTCAATAAAAGTTGTATAAATTGGATACTGTTCTTTGGAAGACAAAAGGGTTCTCTTGATGAACTTATTATAAAAACTTCCCTTTTTTCTGTAATGAATCAGATTTTCTGAAACTAAAAGCTCCAATTTTTGCAATTTATGAATGCTATTTATTTATTGAATGACCCAAAGTTACTACAGGCAAATAAAGATACTACTCAAAGATAACACTGCTGAGCTGCGTACTGGAGAAGCAGTTCCGAATCCTAGAAAAATGTGTCTGGCAGCAACCTTAAGAGAACATCTGATCCTATCTACTGCAGTGCAGGAGCACAGAATCATAGAATGGTTTGGATTGGGACTTTAAAGATCATCTAGTTCCATCTCCCCTGACATGAGTAGGGACATCCCTCTCTAGATCAGGTTGCTGTGAGATCCATCAAGCCTGGCCTTGAGCACTTCAGGGTTGGGGCATCCAAAACTTCTCTGTGCATCCTGTTCCAGTGCCTCATCACCCTCACAACAAATAATTTTTTCCAAATATCTAGTCTAAACCTACCCTCTTTCAATTTGAAAATATGCCCCCTTGTCTTGTCCCTTTGTGCTCTTGTAAGAAGTGTCTCTCTGTCTCTTTTATGGGCTCCATTTAGGTACTGGAAGGCTGCAATTAGGTCACCCCTAAGCCTTCTCATTGCCAAGCTAAATAAACCCAATTCTGTCAGCCTTTCCTCAACAGAGGAGATATTCCATCCCTCTAATCATCTCCTCTGTCTAGTCCCTCCTCTGGACTCACTCCATATCCTTCCTGTGCTGAGGACCCCAGAGCTGGATGCAGTGCTCCAGGTGGGGTCTCACCAGAGCAGAGTAGAGGGGCAGAATCCCCTCCCTTGACCTGCTGCCCACACTGCTTTTGATGCAGCCCAGGATACAATTGGCTTCCTGGGCTGTGAGTGCACATTGCTGGGTCATGTCCAGCCGCTCATCCACCAGCACCTCCGAGTC
>JAYRBT010000093.1:48078463-48092227 GCA_036023395.1 Myiotriccus ornatus | reverse complement strand
GTGCACATTGCTGGGTCATGTCCAGCCGCTCATCCACCAGCACCTCCGAGTCCTTCTCAGCAGGGCTGCTCTCCATCTGTTCATCCCCAGCCTGCACTGATACCGGGACTGCCCTGAGCTGGGCGCACCACCTTGCACTTGGTCTTGTTAAATCTCATGAGACTGTAATGGGCAAAATCAGTGGGATCTATCTCATTAGAGAAATATGCATATGAATCTAGTACCAACAGTAACAAATATCCATGCTCTCCAGACAAGCTACTGGAGGGCTTCACTATCATACTATTAAACCATAAATCAAACCACAAAGGAGGAAAAAAAAAGCATAAAGCAAATATAATTTAAAGGAAGACTGAGAACAAATGAGGCAAGACGTATAGAATTGCATCTTTTGATGTAACTACAACTATATTGGTTTATTTATTTACAATACTTGTCAATGTTGTCTGTGTCTCGTCTTGTTCAAGATTTTTCACAAATATTTTTCTACTGATGATATTTAAAATGCAAGTCAAAGTACGTGAAGGAACCATCACAAACACTGTTTCCTTCCTGACAGGAGGTTCTCAGAAATGTGTTTCTGTGAAGGTTGAGTTCTTACAATCGGGATTTATTTTTTGGAGCAGTCTCTACTATTTACTTAAATTTACTGCTTTCATGAATATTTCAGTCAGCAAGTTTACTTGCTTTAACACTTGCAGAAGCAAATACAAAAGGAGTTTAAACTTAGTAGCACTTAATTCACTTTAAAAACATTTGATGAAATTGTGAACATTTACTTACCTCTAACAGTATACCAGACTTCAAATGCTGAAAGAGCAATGAATCCTAAAGTAAAATAAAATTAATGTACTGTAATAGACAAGTAAGTGCTTGATAATTATGCCAGTGAGACAACATTTAGAAAAGTTAGCGTGATTTTTTTAAACTTCCATATGATAAAGTATGATGTACTATGAAACACTCAAGGGAAATCACTACATGCCACTGACATGGGACTTTTAAAATTAGGGTATAAACAACATTGATGGGCCTTAATGCTTAAACTACAAAAATATCCCAGTTTACTTAAAATCTGCCAGGCCTTCAATAACAGTGCAAAATTCAAGAATAAAATGGATCATTCTTATGCCCTTCTAATAAATCTTAAGAAAGAGTCTTTGAATCAAACAAGACTTACGATAATAAATAAGCGAAGTCGGCTCTAGAAAAATTGAAAATCTCAAAGAGGTTGTAGTCTTTCCGTGAGCTGTCAGCAGCAGAAGTATTCAAAGCAACATAATACAGTTGCTCTTCTTTTGCCCTTGATTCACACTCTGGATAGACCTAAGCCCATGCATAACACAACACTGTTTATATTTTTTTCATGAGTTAAAAAACCAAATAAAACACAAACAAAAGAAAGCACCATGCCCTAGTATATAGAGCCCAAAGCTGTAACCCAGAATATAGAGAAGAGGCAGATTAAATGAGATAAGAAGCTGCCAACTTGATATAGTCTCAATTCAATTGCATTTCAAGTTTTCAAGTGTTAGGCTGCAGCACTGCAGTCACAATTATCCCAGCGTACTACAAGAACACTGAATAAGTGGGGCTGCTATCCATCACAAATTTCTGTGTCTAGTTACTTTTAAACCTTAAGCAGTGGTTAGAGTAATGGAAAACAGAATTTTGATGGTTTTCTACACAGGCAAGAGTTGAAGAGTTGTTGTTTGCTAACAATCTTTTACTGTCAAGGGAGTGTTGGTGATGAACATATGAGGAAGAAAAGTTTGTTTGTGAGCTCTAGAACATAGGTCACTTAAGAAATCTGCCAAACTTGCTACATTCATAGAGTAAAACTATCCTTTGTGTCACTAGAAGACTATTAGAACTGTAATTTACTGAAAAATTAGAGTGAAGTTACGTTCCTACATCTGCGAGTTTTGTAGCAAGATGATAATTAAAGGAAAAAAGACTCTAGGAGGCTAAAGGAAATTTTATGTCAGTTTTGGCTGTTGAAATTGTACTACATATTATCAAATACACCGTTACTCAATATTCCATTATATGCATAACTGATTGTAAAATTTAAGCATGGAAATTTCAGTTTACTGGCCCAGACCATTTTTTTCCTCAGTGTCTGGTTATTGCAGTCTTAAACACAGTTGGGTATTGTTCCAAAAAGCTGCTCTAAAATACGATTCCTGATAAGCTATTAGCTTGAAAAGAACAAAAGCTAAAGATAAACAGCAATGTATTTGGTCTGCAAATCAGATGCAAAAGAGAAAAGACCAACCTTGTAAATCACAGAGATGTTCATGGTTAGGGGGCAGCTTGGTGGATGAGAAATGGAGGATGAATTCTGCAGTTCTGGAGTGCTCTAAATGAAGGCTCTGTAGAGATCTCTTGTGATGATGTACAACTTGCCTTTTCTTTATGCTGCAAAGAAAGCCTATGCAATACACCATAAGAAAGAATATTACCTAACTTTCAGACCAAAGGTTCTTCTAGCCCACTGATTTGGGCAGTGCTCAAAAGTGGATGCTTAGGAATTTGAAAGGATTTTTTGAAGTTTAGAGTAGAAATTATGAGAGTAACTGAGCACTGGCACTGGTTACCCAGAGAGTCTGTGGAGTTCCATTCTGTGAGATTTAAAAGCTGTCTGCTAGGAGACCCTCAAATGCTGTCTTCACTGCAACATAATACTCTCTTTAAGACTTCTTATGCTGCTGATAAAAGGACACACCTCCTTTCCTCCATTATTCGCTGCAACCTTTATTTGTATTTATTAATTTATATGAGATGTTTTATCTATTTAGCTTTTTTTCCTGTGTCAGATCAGTCTGGACTTCCAAACAAAGTCTGTCAACACTTAAAATATAAAATTCTATTTCACCTTCATCTAAGAAAGATACTCGAAATACTTACTGATATAATCCTTGACAATAGTTGCTAGGCATAGAAATATTTAACAATATGATGATAGCAAAACTGTCCACCTGTCTACTCCATCAGTTATTGCTAATGAAATATTACAGCACTAAAGTGGAGTGTAAATTGAAGGTGACTGTGTTTAGCACTGCTAGTCCCCAAGTACAGGATGAAGCATATTCTGTCAGAGCACAGAATAGTTCTTTGTGTGTGGACTTTCTGTGCAGAATACCATGAAAATACAGTGCAATTCCCAGTCAGGTCTCATCCCAGCATTCCACCAGGAGGCATGTAGGGTGTAGACCTGAAAGCACAGAGTTGCTCCTGAGGTCCCCCCTACTTATTAAAATATGTCATTATGCTTTACCTCTTCACCATGGTTTTGGAAGTGGTATTGCTAACACAGAAACAGCAGAGTTAGAGAAAAGGTACAAAGCCACAATGAAGGACACCTTATAGTTTACTAATGCTGCCCTGACATTGGAATTTTTAGGAAAAATATAAGGAAATTTCTAAATTGATTTTTTCAGAGTGCTTTTCTGAAAAGCCATACACAAAGCAAAGTTGAAATTAACTCAAATATGTCCTTTCTGGGTTGCTCCTTTGTATAGATGCTTTTGAAAAAAGCAATGATATATGTAAATAGATAGAGTTTACTTGCAGAAAACATTTAATATTCTCAGAGCTATTTCACAAGCTATTCAAGTGATGTAAAAGTCTAAAAGGAATTAATTCCAAATTCTCTTCCTGCCAAGATTTATAGCATCTACTGCATAATCTCTGTGTCTAACTATGAATATCAAAAATTATTCAATAATTCCTGGAAATAAAAGGAATTTTTTCTCTAATTTCGTAGTTATCATCAATATTTTATCTTTTTTTAATTAGAGAATACATTTATAGATGTAACTAAACATCAACATTTTGAATTCTATTCACCTTTTGAAATTGGAAGTAACTATTATACAAACATAAATTGTTTCACAACTCTCTCTTAAACACATTCAGAAAGCTTAGATTTTGCATGGATACAGTTTAATTTTCATATAAAATAAATATGCAAATCTAAAAAATGCACATCTTTTCCATATGTTGGAGGCTAGAAGAAAGCAAAAACTTGAAAAATCATCCTGTTTATCACCATTTTGGTAGGGGGTTTTTGGCTTTTACTGTAGAAAAATTGAAAATCTGAAAGAGGTTGTAGCATGTAGCAGATCCCCGAGGCAACAGAGTTCAGAGGTCATCCAAGACCAAAATCCCTCTCAGAATTAGAGGACTGTAATCAGCAACATGTTGAGAAATAAGTGACTGCAGCAATCTTAAGTGAAATCTGAAGTGTACCACTTCAGAAACATAATATTATCCCTATTGTGATTATAAAAGTTTGACATTAAATCTGGTAAACCTCTGAAAATTTAGTTAGTTAGCACCTTGAAACGTGTGGAGGTGGCCCATGCCTGTGTTACATGCTTTCTCCCAGTGGCCTAACTTAAATTTCATGAAGCTTATATGTGAAGATATATACATGTATTTATTAAAATCAACAGTCAAGGGAGAAAACAATTTATGGGGACTTCGTCCTTCTTCTTTTTCAGTGTCAGTTTCTTTTTGTACTCTTTATGTTTGTTTATGAAACACAACCTTTAAAATTGCCTGACCTCGGTCTGAGAATATAGCATGGAAGCAGAAATTATTGACATAGTTTCATATACACTATGAAATATACGGACATCAGGGATTACAATTGCTGTATTTGTCACTGAACTGCTACTGTTCATCAGATATCTGTAACTTTCTTTCAGTCTTCTTACAGTATATTCTGTGATTATCCTACAGCTGTCTCAGATGGCATCCATTAAAATTGTTGCATACACTAGGACAAGTTCAACTAGCCATGGGCACAACAGAAATCAGGCCCCACAGAATTTCTTTCCCTCAGAAGGAACGGAACATCAATAATCTCAATATAAACGGGTTTGGTTTTAAAGGGTCTAGGTTTTTCAAGTGGTGCTTCCTGCATTTCACCTGTGTATGCCCCAATAATCAAATAACATCTCACTATTATTTCTTTTGGGTGCAAAGACCAGCACACTATTCGTATACCATTTCAATATTACCCACATGTGGAAGAGATATCTGAAAGATTTTCGGATTACTACTGGCTGAAAAAACCCAAAGTAACTGCTACTTATGGCATATAGAATGTTTCTTCCTGTTGTTATGATATGTCATGAGGATCAGTTAACATTAGGGGTGTAAGAAATTTCCTGATAATGAACACTTACAGTTTCTCTCGCACCACAGCTTCATAGCAGCATGTACTCTGAAGATGAGCAAGCAGAACTTCTTATACTCTCTCACTGAGAGAGTATAAGAATTATACTTTATTCTGATTCTTATTCTTTGTAGTCATTCTTTTTCCTCTCACTGAGGAAACTGCAAATTCTGCATGGGGACGTTATCTCTGTGGGTGCTCATTCCATTATTTCTAAGGACAACAATTTCTGTCACTTCACCTCCCCACTAATCTGGGCATCACAAAAGGATACATAAAAGAGCGTCTTAAAGATAAGGATAAAGTTTTACTTAACATTCAAATGATTTCTTGATATGCTGAGGAGAATCAGTATGGAGAACACAGGTTGGGCATGATATGCTGCAGCTGCTAAAATGATATTTTGTCCTACGAGTCATGCACTCTGACAGCTTCATACCATCTTCCTAAAATTTAACTGGGAAATGGCAAAGTTCAATATACCATGAAACTAGCCATTGTTTTTCAGGATAGAATATGGTCTATTCCTGACTGGTCATGCTACACCAGCAGAAGTATATCTACTAGTAAGGAAGAAACCAAGGAGTTAATTAAGTTTCTTCCATCCAAAGGGAAAATATTGTGTCCAAAGCAAACTCTAAGCCCTTTCTTCTGCCAATCAGCATAGTTTATCTTCTGTGGCCTCTGTTGTACCCAACTGATCTGTATTCTCCTATATTTCTTGGCAAAGTATTGGGCTATATTGGTGTTGTTCTAGAATTTTTTGTGTTATAGAAGACAGAAATAAGCATGCAAATTCACACCTAGTTCTATAGTGCCAAATCAGTAAATGCCGTATTTACGAATGTTTAAAAGGGCCATACAAAAAACCTCATCTTTATGGGGCTCCAGAGGCAAGGGAGGTACAGCTTCTCAGCACAACTAGTAAATTTTTTCTCAGTTAACAACATTAGGCAGTATGGTTCCATGGAACTCCTCCATCTCCCTCAGACATGTCATTACTAGCTTAGGATTGGCTGACTAATTCAAGAAATTTTGTGTAATCTTTAGCAACATCCAACATCCAGCAGTGAGGGAGTGTTGCTCCTGTCCTATGTTTTGATCTAAATCCATTGTGCCAGGTCTAGGGTGTCTCCTGTACTTAGACTCTCAGAATCCTTTCTGTAATTTTGCTTGGAAAAAGGAGAACTTGGCAAAGGGCAGTAATTAACCAAGTCAGGTTTCTTCTGGATTAACCATTGTTGTTTGTCTGAATTATATAGAGTTAGCTATTTGGGTGGGAAAGAGCATCCCTATTCTAATCTCATTAGTAAGGTAAGACAGCATCTTCCTCAGAAGTTACTTGTAAAAGCTTAGTGTCTTATGAAAGTTGTCTCGTTATGCTCCAAGCATCTTCCTGAATGCGGATGATCTCTTTGGCAGATGGACTTTTGATCTTTCCCATGGATTGCTGTATTTAAGTTTAATTAATTTACTTATTCCACTCTTCAGGACATTATTTAACACCTACTTTGAAAGCAGAGGGAAAATTTCTCAGTGAATGGAATCTTTGCATAGGTTTAAGTAATTTCTGTATTGCAATGTCGGCTTTTTCTTCAGTTTCACACTTACAGCCTTCTGCCTATCTCTGGCACAGTACCTCAGAGAAATCCGTATAACACTCTACATTTGCAACACTTTGATTTATAGGTTGCATCTATGTACATTGCAGTCCCCTGTTTCAATCTGACATAATCCTTAACCCAAGATCGGTACTTCAGTCTTTTTTAGCTGGAGAAATCCTACTAATTTAATATGATTCTTGAAGAAAAAGGCTGTGTAGAGATAATTGTCTCTTATATGTACAGATTGTATGAAAAGTCATGTTAAAATGGGCACAAAATAAAACATATGGATGACTAGAAATCTTTAAAAAGAAGTGAGAAAAGGAATATTTGGACATTTTCTTTGAAATGGTATGATAAAGATGGTGAATTCTTTCAAAACTATGAATCTCAACCTCATGATTATGACTGAAAACCTTCGGTGTGTTCACAGATGCTGTGAACCCTTGGTATGTTTACGTACTAACATATTAGCTTACTGAAACCTCTGATTTCTGGATGGTTTGGATTTGAATTTCTATCTGTCTTTCTTTTCTGGTTTGGGGTTTTTTGGGTTTGTTTTTGGTTTTTTTTAGAAGATTCCTATTGAACTGAGTAACCTACAAAGATACAATCTAAAATCACAGTTGTCAAGTTTTCCCACTGATTTTGAAGATTTTTTCACCTTAACTGCTGTCTGAAAATATCTAGGCAGGATCTGAGGCTATAAGATATATACAACAGAATGATACTCCCCATGAACTTAGAGGTTCAAACAAGCATTCCAACATCTTAAAGCCTTCATGTTCATTAGAGGATATTTTTCCCGTCTGGCTTCGTCAGTGTTATTCAAGTTGATTTCTCTCTCCAGCTTTTGCAAATGAAAATTAGATCCATTACACTACCCTTCGGACATAATAAGAGGTGTGCTGTTCAGTTAGGGAAGACTTTTTTATATATTTGTCACACTTTTGAAAGAAGACTGCACTATTGTTGCCAAGCAAATTTACATCATGCTGAACTGAAGCCATTTATCATTCAAATTTAAAATAAAAACCAACACATTTCTATATGACATTCAAGATGGTGTGTTTAATATTTGTAACAGACACAGGTAAATGTACAGAATAATTCAATTTATTTATGTTAAGCCTATATTAGAAAGTTTCTCTCCCCACTATTCTGCTCCTTCCTTCTGCCAGGCTTTAGTTGTGGTTCCATTTCTGTGTGTAGCTTATGGATCAGCATGCATTTATATTAGAAAAAACTTCCATGAGAGAAAAAACCTGGGAGAGAAGAACTTCTTTTAAAGACTTCTTTCAGAAGCCCAATCAAATTCTTCTGTTTTAGCTGAACATACAACGCTCTCCTTCACAATCCTAAGATATCCTGAGAGATATAGCCTTACACACTGAAATTCAGTCCTTTCTAAAGGAGTTGACCTGAGCACTTAAAGACCTGATTTTTTTTTTTTTTTTTAATTATACAAAATTCTCATCACTGGGCAAGAGAACTGCTACAGATGCCATCTATCTGGACTTCTGCAAGGTCTTTGATATGGTTCCTGACCACATCATGCTCTCTAAATAGGAGAGATACAGATTTGATTGATGAACTATTTGAAAGATAAGGAATTACCTGGATGGTAATACAGTCATATCCAGAGGTAGTGGTCAATGGCTCAGCATCTGGATGGAGATCAGTGATAAGTGGCCTCCCTCGAGGATCTGTACTGGGATGAGTACTGTTTAATGTCTTCATCAATGAAATTTGCAGATGACACCAAGCTGTTCCAATCACCCATACAGTAAAGAATTTCTTCCTCATGTTCAGGTGGAACTTCCTGTGCATCAGTTTCTGCCCATTGCCCCTTTTCCTACAGTTCATCATCACTGAGAAGAGCCTGGCTCCATCCTTTTGGCATTCTCCCTTCAGATACTGATAGACATTGATGAGGTCCCCTCTCAGTCATCTCTTCTCCATGTTGAACAGGCCTAACTCCTTCAGCCTTTCCTCACAAGAAAGATGCTCCAGTCCTCTCAACACCTTTGCAGCCCTCTGCTAGACTCACTCCAGGAGCTCCATGTCATTTACGTCCTGAAGAGTCTAGAAGTGGACAGAGCACTCCAGGTGAGGCCTCACCAGGGCTGAGCAGAGGGGCAGGATGAGCTCCCTCAGCCTATTGACAATGGTCTTCCCAACGCATTCCTGGCCACAAAGGCTCACTGCTGGCTCATGGACAGATTGTTTTCTATCAGGACCCCCACATCATTCTCCACAGAGCTATTTCCCATCAGGTCAGCCCCAACCTTAACTGGTGCAGGACATTACTGGGCATTATTCCTCGCCAGGTGCAAGACCCTGCACTTGCTCTTGTTGAATTTCAGACAGTTCTTCTCTGACCATCTCTCCAACCTGTCTAGGTGCTTCTGAAGGGCTGCACAGCCCTCTGGGTTATTGGCCACTCCTTCAAGTGTGTGTCATCAATGAATTTGCTGAGGAGGCATCTGTCCCTTCATTCAAGTCATGGATTAACAAGTTAAACAATACTGAACCCTGGAGAATACCACTAGAGACAGTGAAATGCTGGACATTAGCTGGCAATGTACACATGCAGAGCAGAAATCCAGTTGTATCCTGGCTGCATCAAAAGCAACGTTGCCAGCAGGGGAAGGAATTGATTCTCTCTAACTCTCCTCTGCACTAGTGTGACCCCAGCTGGAGCACTGCATCCAGCTCTGGAGTCCTCAGCACAGGAAGGACACAAACCTGTTGGAGCAGTTCCAGAAAAGAGCCATGAAGATAGTCAGAGAGCTGGAGCAGCTGAGAAAGTTGGAGCTCCAGTTGGAGTTTTTCAGCCTGGAGAAGAGAAGGCTCCACACTGACTTCATAGCAGCCTTCCAATACTTAAAAGGGCCCTACAAGCAAAACAGGGACAAACATTTTATTGGGGCTGTTGCAATAGGACAAAGACTAATGCTTTTAAATCATAAAAGGGTAGATTCAGATCAGATGTAAGCAAGAATTTTTTACACTGAACATAGTGAAACACTGAGAGAGGTTGCTTGGAGAGATGGTAGGTTTCCCATCGCTGGTCAAGGTCAGGTTTGAGGGGACTCTGAGCAACCAGATCTAGTTGAAGATGTTCCTGCCCATGGGCAAGGTGTTGGAATAGACGACCTTTAAAGGTCCTTTCCAGCTCAGACCATTCTATGAGTCTACGATTACTCTCTTGGTGTAATCACCTATACTTGACTGGCTAGTTTACTTTGTATCAAACAATAGAATTTAAATACAAGTCAGTAAGAAAGATGGGTAAGTTATTGTTATATATCAGTGGTAAGTATCTATAACACAAAATCCTGATTTTGTGTTAGCTTGTAAATTAAAAAATCTTCTTAGCATAAGGACATTAGGAGAGTAGTGCAACCCTGGCAGAGGTTTTACAGAAAGGTTGTGTAACATCCATCCTTGGAGATGTTTCAAAGCCCTGAGGAACCTGATCTAACTTTGAAGTTAGTTCTGCTTTGAGCAGCATATTAGATCATGGAGGTCCCTCCCAACCTAGATTTCTCTCCATCATTTATTTAAGTGAGACATACATAAGTATCTGATTACCATCTGACTGACTAAGATCAGATGTTGTAATTTAACATTTTGGGATATATTTGGAATAAACTTAGAAGGCCTACAGAATGCATATAGGGTCTATATATTTCTTTCATTTCTGTTGTTTCTGTTGTTGCTAGTAAAATTTTCAAGTGAAATGTATCCTTATCTTGCTTTTTTTCTGCAGAAATACACCTCTAGTTGATAAAACAGGCTGCTGCTAATGTCATGCTTGCAATTTGCAGATTTAAAATACGTAATGGCTGTCACCAGGCCAAGCATTAGTTATTAGGGAAGACTTATGTAGAGGAGCCTTGGACTCTAGTAGGAAGTAGTGTTTCGGAAACCAGTGGTTTTACAGTAATTGCAATCTGACAAAATTGCTTTGCAGATCCATGAAACAAACTCTATTCATGTAGTCTTTCTCGATTTCTACTAGTTGCCACACTGCTTTTGACACAAGATAGTATCCTCAAGGAAGTGCTGGTAAACGCTAAGGAGTAAAATTACAGTAAGAAATAAAAATTTGAAAAGGCAAAGTATCCAAATAATAAGATTTTCTTAAGTTTTTATTAAGTTGCTCATTTGGACTGGATAACCAACTTGAAATCATCTCCATCTATTTGCAAACTATATCTAATAGTTTCCACTATTACACCTTTTTTTTCTTTTTTTTTTTTTAATTTTTAATTTTCACTCATGTAATTTTAAACAAAAATATCTTGAAAATGCTTTGTTTGTATTAACTTGCCTTTAAAAAAGACTCTAAGATCGTTTTTCAGGCAGAGTCATGTACACTGAGAGATAAGCTACCTCCATTTACTCCAGGACAGGGCTGAGTAGAAACACATTTGTCACACAGCAGCTGACACACTGCAGCATCACTCTCAACGTCAATTTTCAGTACCTTCTCTGCCAATTCTTACAGTCATATTGCCCAAGTGCAGGTCATACTGTACCTGACTAATGTAGAACAGCATGTACCCACTCAAAGTATGGGCTTACTCTGCTCAAGAGGTATTGTTATTCATGAATATGTATTCAATTATTTTTAGAAGTATTGAACTTCAATTAAACATATTTTAACTGCTCCATTTCAAAATAAAGTCAGTGTCAGAGATATTTGGCTTAAATGTTTATTAAGAAGGGAATAGCATTTCCAAGAAGAGTGTAACTAAGTGAAGGTTTAGAGACAATTTTACTGATAAAGTATGTCTTTGTATATAAATAATATCCTCCCAAATCCATTTAGGCTATAATGTTAATTCCTGTGTTTATTGCTGACTAATATTTCACACATAGTGCTGCTATAGATCAGTTCAAGACTATATTGCAATAGTAGGTACCTCAAGGGATTCCAACTCCAGTAAATCTCAGGAAAATTCATACTGTACTTCATACAGTCAGAATGTCTCCATGATACAAACTAAATTAGGAACAAGCTTTGAATGAGCTTCTCTGCTCTCTCTGAATATTGTACCCCTCTTCCTGAAGTGGAAGGACATGTTCGTACAGCTGATAATTTTCTCCCCAGTTCTTCAAGGGTTATAGATTTTCAGCTCTGAATACAACAGATAATTAAGAAGTTTAGATCCGTCAGATCTCCTCACCTAATCCTCATCAGACTACAAGTGTACCAGACTTCTGCAAATCATCCATTAGAGAACTGGAGAGGAAGATGCTTCTCTACTTCCCTGCAGTGGATAGATACCTTAATGACTGTGGGATGTTCCCATATTAAAGTACTGGGAACCACAAAAAAATTGGTAGCTAGTGGATGAGGCAAGTCAGACTGTACCTGCTCTAATTTTTGCACTGTTCACTATACCAAATTATTGCACTGTAGTTGGTTGAAATCTGAGATACTGGGTTAGGTCTGCATGTACTAATTTCCACAATTGCAACAGCAAGAATAACAAAACAGAAACAGAAGTAAATAGAATAAAATTAGATGTAAAGCATACAGCTGAGAGTCAAAAAGTGTCATCAGAAAGGTGTCGTCTCAGCAAGGAATCAAAATCTACCTGGACAACATTTTTTGCACAGAAATGGATTGTCTATGAAAAACCCTTTGGTCAGTCTTGGTGTCTTGATGCTGAACTAGGTACGGTTTAAGAATGTTCTTTTAGGGGGTGCTGAAACTAGATGAAGTATTCTAATGTAGTCCAGTAAATGCTAAGCAGAGGGATAATTGCTTCCCTTGGTCAATGGGGTGTGCTCCTATGAACTCGGCCCAGGATACCCTCAAGATTTTTTGCTGCCAGGGCACACTGCTGGTTAACATTCAGCTTGCTGGCTTCCAGAGTTTCCAGGGTGTCATGGTTTCACCTCAGTCAAAAACCAAATACCACACAGTTGCTCGCTCACTCCTCCACCTGCAGGATCAGGGAGAGAACTGGAAGGGTAAAAGCTAGAAAACATATTGGTTGAGATACAGACAGTTTGATAGGGAAAACAAAAGCTGTGAACACGGGCAAAATAAAACAAAGAATTAATTCACTGCTTCCCATGGGCAGGCAGGTGTTCAGCCATGCCCAGGAGAGCTGTGCCCCATCACATATGACAGCTACTTGGGAAGACAAATGCCATCACTTCAAGTGTCTCCTCATCCTTTCTTCTTCTCTCACTCTTTAGGCTGAGCATGATGGCATTTGGTATGGAATATCCATTTGTTTAGTCTGGGTTCACCTGTCCTGGCTCTGTCTCCTCCCCATCTCCCATGCACCCCTAACTTCCTCACCAGCATGGCTGTATGAAAAGCAGAAAAGGCCTTGGGTCTGTGAAAGCACTTCTTGGAAATAACAAAAATGTCTTTATATTAGCAACCCTGTGTTCAGCATAAATCCAAAACACAGCACCATACCAGCTACTGTGAAGAAAGTTACCCCTACTCTATCCAAAACCAGCACACAGGGCCTTTCCACAGTGCTCCCAGGTTAGTCAGCCCCCAGCCTGTCTTCTCAAGCAGAAGAATTTGCATTTGTCATTGTTTATCTTCACTAAATCTTCTGTCAGCCCATCCCTCCAACCTGTCTGGGTATATCTGGATGACAGCCCTGGCCTCAAGCATATCAACAGGTCTGGTGTCAGCTGCAAACTTGAGAACTCACCTCCCCCAGAACACTGATGCTGGGGTGAGCGGCGAGTTCCGCCGAGTCCCTGATGAAAAATAGAGAGGTGAAGGATTTTGACTTAGACACTTTTGGGCCAATTCCCTGGGGAAAGCAGGGACCGTGGAGGCCTTGAATCATAGAATCTTAGAATTAACTAAGAAGAGACCTTCGAGATCATCAAGTCCAACCCCTGTTCCAGCCCCACTGTGATTACTAGATCATGGCACTCAGTGCCACATCCAGCCTCATCTTAAAAACCTCCAGGGATGGT
>JAYRBT010000093.1:48056248-48070263 GCA_036023395.1 Myiotriccus ornatus | reverse complement strand
ATGTCTCATAGACTTTATGAATTATACAGCATTTTGTGGCAGGTGCAATTCAGATACCATATGCTATGCACAATAATTAGGAAATAAAAGCCCAACATCTTTAGATCAGTGGGCAAAAAATGCTAAAAATATCTTTCTTTGCACTGAGACAGTAAGAAACACAAAAAATGATTATGAGTCATTGCTAAAATATCTCTGCCTCTGTGAGAGCCAGATAGGGACAGAATATATGAAAGTTACTAGTCAGCATGTGTGAGGGAAGCCTACACTGAGATAAAACTATTCCAAAACACAATTCCTGTGAAATGCACAAGGAGAAGCCTGAGTCTTTTGCAATAGTTGAAAGAAGTAATCCTACTTAGCTTATGAAATCTACAGTAATGAAGCTGCAAAAATTCCTTTGGCTCTGTAGAAAGACAGTGACTCGAAGGAGATAAAGTAAAACAGAAAACCATTTCCATCCCCCTGCAAAACTGGTGGGATATGTACTACTCCCAGACTGTATGAAAGTGTAAATAAATTCTACATTTCTGCAGGTATTTTTTGCTTTTGACTAAAAAACAAAACAAAAAGAATTTGCTCTCTTATGGACCAGAATGGTACTAGTCTTAACTTCTAGTACAGTGGCTGGAGTGATAGTTTTGCACTGTTGTGCTGATATTTGGGGTTTTCTGCTTAAATAAGCTTGATTTTGAAACAACATTTCATGGCATGTGGTATCAGATGAAAAATTTATTTTCTTGCTAAACAGCAGAGCAATATCTGGGTTTTTTTTCTCATACAGCAGTGTCATATGTGTACTTGTACATGAGTACATGTTCTGGCTGTGAGGAGCTAGAGCAGCAACTAGGATGCTTTGATTTGATGGTCTCTGAAGTGAAAGACAGCGGTCTCAGGTTCTAGCCTTCATTTAGTTTCCTTTTGGGGAAGTATATCTTTCTTAATACTTCTGGATTGTGAAAAAGGTGAAAACACATACAGCAGTGAACTATGCACAACAGACACTGAAGATGTGCCTCCTTCTCCATTTGAAAGTGTTTATTACTGCAAGTTATGCTTGAGACCCTGTAAGGAATCTGAATGTGCACAAACCCATGGCACCTGATGAGATTCATCCATGGGTCCTGAGGGAGCTGGCAGATGAAGTTGCTAAGCCACTATACAGAACTTCTGAAAAAATGTGTCAGTCAGGTTAAGTTCTCAGTGACTGAAAAAAGGGAAATATAACCCCCACTTTTAAAGGGGGAAAGTAGAAGAGCCAGGGAACGACATATCAGTCAGCCTTGTCTCTGTGTCAGGCAAGATCCTGGAGCAGATTCTTCTGGAAACTATGCTAAGGCACATGGTAAATAAAGAGACGATTGGTAACAGCCAACATGGCTTTACTAAGGGCAAATAATCCTGAAAAATGTGGTGATCTTTTGTGGCAGAGAGACAGCACTGGTAGATGGGGCAGAGCAACTGACATCCTTTACCTGGACTTATGCAAAGTGTTTGACACTGTCCTACACAACATCCCTGTCTCTACATTGGAGAGACATGGATTTGATGGATGGACCACTCAGTGGATAAAGAACTGGTTCAGTGGTCACATACAAAGAGCTGTGGTCAACAGCTCATTGTCCTCATGGAGATCAGTGACTAGTGGTGTCCCTTAGGGGTCAGTACTGGGGCTGACACTGTTCAACAACTTTGTCAGCTACATGGACAGTGGGATTGAGGGCACAATCAGCAAGTTGACTGATGACACCAAGTTGTGTGGTGCAGTTGACACACTGGAGGAAAGGGATGCCATCCAGAGGGACCTTGACAGGCTTGAGAGGTGAGCCAATACAAACCTCATGAAATTCAACAAAGCAAAGTATGAGGTCCTACGCCTGGATCATGGCAATCCCAGGCATATCTACAAGCTGGGGGAAGAAGTGATTGAGAGCAGCCCTGTGGAGAAAGGGTTGGGACTGAAGATTTATTAAAAACTCAACATGAGCTCCCTGTGTGTAATCACAGCCCAGAGAGCCAACAAAATCCTGGACTGCATCAAAAGGACCATTAGAGAACTGGAGCTTCTCCCTACAAAGACAGGCTGAGACAGTTGGGGCTGTTCAGCGTGGAGAAGAGTAGGTTGCGTGGAGACCTCATAGCAACCTTCCAATATCTGAATGGGGCCTAAGGGAAATTGGAGAGGGGCTCTTCATCAGGAACTGTATCGGCAGAACAAGGAGTAATGAGTACAAACTGAAAGAGGGGAAATTTAGGCTAAATATTAGAAAGAAATTCTTTACTGTGTGGGTGGTGAGCACCAGAACAGGTTTCCCAGGGAGGTTTTAAATGCTGCAGCCATGGCAGTGTTAAAGGCCAGGTTGGATAAGGCCTTGAGCAACCTGGTCTAGTGAGAGGTATCCCTGCCCACAGCAAGGGGAGTTGGGACTAGATGATCTTTAAGGTCACTTCCAGCTCTTAACATTCCATGATTCTATGAAATGCAAAACCAGGTCAGGCCTGTATGCCAGGAGGTTTAAGAGTGGTCATCTGTGATTCTTTATGGAGGCACAGTTTCCAAACTAGAATCAAACACAAGAATTCTTGAAGAACTTTTAAAAACCAGCTCCTGTAGATTACTAGGAAAAGGTTATTAAAGGAAGCCACTGAGAGAATGTGTACAAATACTAAGAAATTCACTGTGTGAAAACATACTCATGCCAAGAAGGCTTTTACAGCCACAAAAAAAAAAAAAAAAAAAATCAATAGCTTCAGACTTATTAAGGAGCAACCTCAACTCATCTCTCTCATTGCCAAATACTGAAATCAGAATTTTCTAGTTACCTGACAACTGACTCATATTTGCTAAGTTTTTTTGAACTGTAGGGAATAATGGTTCTGTATATCTGAAGACAAGCTGTAGACATAACAAAATTGAAATGCCTCACACAGGACTCTAGATGATGTTGCTCTTGGAAAGGATATCTCAGTGGCCCTAGAAATTTCTGTCCCTTGAGCAAGGTTAGAGAGGAAAAGCTATCCAGATCATATGCAGGAGAATCTGTCATTGATTTATTGCCTTATAGAAATGATTTATTTATTCTGATTTCCATTTGCATCTCTTAGATTTTATAATACATTGCAATAATTTAAAATGAAAACTTTAAAGGATACTATTTGGACAATTCTTAGTAGATTGTCCTGAAAATGTTCATTTAATGCTAAAAAAGAGACTTCAGGAAATCATCCTACCCATCATCCTGAACAAAAATATTTATACGTCATAACAGGCAACATGCATGTGTTTCCTATTTTTTTTAGAATAGTCATAATATCCTTATATAATTCACTCTGAAGAGTTAGAAGGGTCTTTCCAGTGTGTAACCAAAGAATCCTTTACAATTCGAGTTCATTACTTCTCATCCTGTTCCTAAAGATGAGTTCAAAATTGCAGAAAGAGGTCATTGATTCCACTGATTTCTATTAGCTCAGTGATTTGTATTCAGCACCAAGTGAGAAATTACAACTGGGTCATTGACACAAGTCTGCTGTCTTATGTCCTGTGTGGAAAAAAGGAACTTTGTCATATTTTTCACATAAGTGCTAATACAGCTTGAGAGGTTATAACAAAACTGAACTCTCCCAGCCACTTACTGCACTGATTTGACTCCAGACAGCTGCAATATGAAACCTTCATTGCTTTCCCGACACTCTAATCCAATCTCTACTTTATAGTGTCTGTAACATGTACATCCCCAGGCACTCCACATAAAAACATAATTAAAACAAACACTACATGGATAAGCTTTTAGAAACAAAGTATCCTTTTACTGTCAGTTCCTTCTAGCAGAGAGAAATGCAATGATATATTTTCAAAGGGTTTGCTGGGAAAATGAACCCAGGGAACATTTAGAAGACATGAATCAAATGATCATGATGTACTAACTAATATGCTGATACTCAACATTCACCATGGGGAAAAGACACTGCTGCATCCAATACGTCTACAATATTTGCATATTTATTCCTGAAAAAATTGACAGCCAATGCAGCTGAAACCAAATAAGAAGTACAACATGTGGAATAAGACTATCTTACCTTAACATGAATTCTGTACTATTCTTCACAATTTGTGAGAAAGAGCTAGGGCAAAATCAGAACAAGACAGAGAGATGCTCATCCATTTTGATCTTTGTTTAATAGGTTTACATGTTGGCAATATACCTTCTAAAAATTGCATCAACCAGTGTGAGAAAAAGTAGATTTGAAACAAACATGCATTTAACAGCAGAACTCTGTGCCCTTAACCAACAGCCTGTGTATTTACAGAAACATTTCTTGTAACCCAATAATTTTGGTGTTAGAAGCCCAATGAACACACTCTAAAGAGGCTGAGAAAATGCGGTCATCTTGTGTTCTGAATGTTCTGGTTAAACCTCTACAACTTCAAATTATGTTAAGCTGAATCTTTTCGAGGGGTGCTTTTTCCTGCATTCATTTGAAAAGAGGCTCCAGTTTGTTGAAGAGCTCTTGAATCTCCATCTTATATAATGTCTTTATTCCTTTACCCTTCCTCTTACATTACAAAAATAGATCTCCCTATTGAAAGGAAGAATTTGTAATTTTAAAGATGGCTAAGTTGGATAGTCTAAAATGGCTTTGAAATTGGGATACACAGCTTGATATAATTAGGATTACTCTATAAAACTGATTAAAGCTCAGGTTCACAATAAAGTAATTCTTTGTATATGCCAATCAAACAAATAAACAAATCCCAAATAATTACTATATAGATTTTTGCTACATAAACTTCTGTAAACCAAAATGGTTATTATCAATCTCCATTACATAGACAGAAAAACCCCTTAGGTTTCCCTAGATGTCTGAAATGGATAAAGTATGCTTGTAGTAACATAGAATGTCACTATAATTTTGTTGTCAAATGTCTGAATCCCTTGGAAGTGTCCCAGTACTGATAAAAAAAGAAGAAAAATACAAGAACAACTGAAAAGTGAGCATTACAATATAAGAAAGTGTATGAAGAAAAAACAACTCATCACAACATAACAGAAAAATTAGTCATCTCTTTGAGAACAAGAGTCCAGCCTTTACTGAACTTTAATTTTGTCTCTTTCCAAATATTATCTTCCCTCACTTGCATCCCTATACTTTCAAAATGTTGAACATACTGGCCTGTGCAAGCACAGTTACACCCAGTTAAAAGCATTATTATTATTACCTTTGCAAGACTAATATACTTATGACTTTCAGTTTGAACCATTCAATTCCCTCACAGTCTTCAAAACAAAATAATAGTGTTTAATGGTTATAACAATTCCCTTAGATCCTGAAACACTTGTCGAATTTAGGTAAAAGAGAACCTTAAGACCCCAAGGAACATTTCAACACAGTGACATTTTTAAAAACCACGTTATTTCATTTCCAAACTTTGTAAAAGTCACCTCAGCTTTAACTTGTTGTATAGCAACAAGAAAACTAGCATATATTGGAAGTTTTAAATCTCAGACTTGGAAGGCTTCCTCAACAATATTGAATCATGAAAGGTCTAAAATTTATTTAAAAGCAGAATTCAGAGTTGACCTCTAAGTTGACCTCTTCTATGCACACTGTACTGGAAATAAAAGTTGTGCAGAGTCTATTTAAGATCTGTTTGCCAGAGAGACATTACCTTTCCTGCTCTTAATAGGGAAATTTTTCTCCTTCTTTCACAAATAGTACTATGTAATCATGTAAATAAATACAACAGAGGAATAGCAAAGGCAAAAGTTAATTTAGAACAGTGATGGGCTTGTAATGTTCAAGGTCTCTCAGTTGATTCAGTTAACAAGGACAATGATATGATCACCTATATAGGAGCGGCAGAGATTTAAAAGCAAAATATGCAGGAAGAAAACATGGCTGTCACAATCGCCAGGAGGTGATTTCTTCTTCTCTGGTAAAAGTAATGAAAAGAATTTGTGGTACTGAAATTATCTAGGCACATTTCTCTCCAGTGTTCCTTTGGTGCTTTTTTTCCCCCCCAGGATTCTCCATTTCTATTCTTTTGATTTTAGCTTTCCTGACTTTTTGTAAGTTTACATGTTCTGTTGATCCTAGAGTATAAGTTAAAATACCATGAGTATCACACATCTGATGGTATAAGCCAGATCAGAGGTCGTAAAACATAATTTCAATTCCAAATGGCAAAATTAATAGTTTAATGTAAAGCAATTACGAAGTATGCCTGGAGATCCACGTCTGTGAGAGCAGAATGTACAGAGATTGTTTATTCCTTTCTTAACATGGTCAGATAGAGCTATTAATGTGCCATCAGTGTGAGAATGTCTATCTCGTTATTTTTTTTGTTTCTGGTCTTCTCTTCAGTCACAGGAACAACCTGAAGGAAGTGGAAGAAATTTATATGTGTATATATAAAGATAAATTTATATGTATATATATGCATTTTTTAACGTCTACTTAAACACTGGAGATGCTTAGTCGTCTACATGTTCATGAATCTTGTAAACGTTATTTTACAGACATTATGTTTTCTACTTCTCTCACTTCTGAATCCAATTCAATTCAGGCTGTCCATTTGAAAAAAAAAAACCAAACAAACAAACCCAAAGGTAAAAATGTAATTCATGAGAAACAAGCTCATACGTATGATTTAGCTCATGATTTCTTGCACTGGAGAGGAGGACCAGAACAGAGTTCTCCAGAAGTGGAGCTACTAGAATTTTTCAAATGCTGAATTGCCAGCTTTGCAAAACACAACAACTGCAAAAGTGGCTTTTTGAGGGCAGAAAACACTTTTTTGTAAGATTAATTGCAATTATTTGAACTAGTGTAATCAAAATGACTTTTTTTTTTAAATTATGTTGTTTCAGACTTGAGGCAATTTTGCATCTTTTCTGTCTTTTTCTTTAGAAGGTTATTCTGCACAAGGGATTTAGTATGAAAAATGACAAATCAGTGTCTTTCTTTTTCAGTGAATAGTTGGATAGCCACCTGAAACTGTGTAAGAAAATTAATATTCTTGTTTTCCCTTTAAAAGGATAAAGGTAACCTTCGAGCTTAGCAGTGGCTGCAGAGTTCTGCTCTTTCTTGTATCCTTAGCAACACATCCTGTTCCCTATCAAAGACAGTTCAGTGTAGTATGAATGTGTCACATCTTTTCTAAAGGTGTATGTATCACCGATTTCCATTACTCAGTCTGCAAATATAGTGAGCAGTTAAAGAGTTCATCAGCACAATAGAAACATATGTCATTCAGGAGGACAACTGTTGCCATAACTCCAGCACATCTTGTTTAGAGCTATGGTTCAACATGAAATCCATAATAAACTTGATTTCTGGGTCTTGCCTCTGACATGGACAGCTTCAATAAGAAGTACAGTTTAGGCCCATATTTAAAACGTCAAACTGATTTCAAAATTACTGGTTTTCTGTTTTTTATTTTGACATTTTGAACATTATAGGGGAAAATAATTTACAAAACTCAGGATCAGTCAGAAAAACATGAGCAAGAGACAGCTACCATTAATTTCCTGCAAAATAAGGGATATTAGTATCTCACTCAAATTAATTTTATATGCATTCACAGAATGTAAAAGGGAAGTAGTACTGATTTAAAAGATACTAAGAATATTAGGGTTTTTTCACTGCTTCATAGTGCACAGAGCTGTTATTTTCAAGGGGAAAATTCTGTCATTATCTAAGTGAAGAAGACGTAATTTATTGTCAATTTTATCTCAAACAAAATCTGACCAATATTCTTTGAAAAGTTATAAAACTAAATATGGATTCTTGCAGCGTAGTGTTATAGGTGATTTTGCAAGCACATGAAATCAAGATGAAAACCGACGTATTACTTTAAGAGGCATGAGCTGAAAAGGCAAAGTTTTAATTACTTGATATTGCCAGTAACTTTTATAATTTTTATATAAATATTTAGAACTGTTTTCTTCAGCTCATAACAGTCAGACAGTGGCAAAGCTTACCTTCCTTCAATAGCAATATGTTTCTTGGTGTGTTTATGCTATTCCATTTTTGCCCAGTCTCACAGCTCTTCATTAGGGTAATCAGTGGTACACCTTCTCAGCAAAATCATCTCTGAGTATCAGATATGACTGGCATTTACAGACATGTTCTCTTGAGAGATGGGAGAGACAGTCTTGATGATCCTTGCATTTTTCTCCCCACATAAATAAGGTTCCATTTGTCAGACCTATCTTTCTACACAGGAACATGATAAAACTCTACCATGACAGTCAATTGTAATTCTCTGAAGTAGCTGAAGAACTATGAAGCTGAAGAACTACTAAGAACATCTCGCAGTGCAAAGCTTGTAATACGTTCATATTTATTCCATTTCTGATAGCAAACACAGGCTAGAATTCTCATATTTCAGGTTAGAGAAGCAGCTCACAAGCCTTCTCTCCTAGAAAAGTAGGTG
Organism: Myiotriccus ornatus; assembly: GCA_036023395.1. Taxonomy (NCBI): domain Eukaryota; kingdom Metazoa; phylum Chordata; class Aves; order Passeriformes; family Tyrannidae; genus Myiotriccus; species Myiotriccus ornatus. The sequence continues at coordinate 48,061,826 of JAYRBT010000093.1, read as the reverse complement.
CCTCTGACCACCGTCATTAGTAACTTTTGTCAATTGACCTTACATCATTATCCAGTCAAGGTAAGTTTGCTCATGGGTCTATCATGGCAAAAGGACAAACTACAACTGAGTTTGAAAACAGTGGCTTTTAGATAGATGCTCAGCTCAGACCAGCCACGTGGCTCAAAAATTCTTTGACTACTCTAGTGATTCATCACCCTGATTTACCCAAATAAGCTAAAACAGTAAGCCAAATTTGAATAGACATCTATGTCCTTTCACCTCTGGGAGCCTATTTCCACTTTAGTTGCTTCAAAAAATCCACAATGCCCATGCAAAACAAAACTAAAACAAAAGCCCTATAGATAAAGAGAATAAAAAGCCCCAGAACTCTGTTTTGCATCTTAACTACATTTTTATAACTTTCCCTAGCTGCTTCTACAATCTCCTTCCCTCAGCTAAATCCATCTATGGTTATGTGAAGCAAAACCAGACAGACAACGGAGCATGCCTCCTGTCTGTGGGTCAAAGGCATTCTGTCAGATGAACTAATATCCACATAATTGTCTGGCCTGTTCTTTCCAAAACCCTCTTCCTACTCTAGCCCTGTAATAGGGTCCAATATCCCCATGAGTCCCAACTATTGGCTTGACAATAGTGACCTATCCTATCTGTCAGAAGCTGACAGACCGTTTCTTCTCATTATGACAAATGTTATCTGAAATCCTCAAAAGTATACATGATGCTTACAAAGTTAGTACTGATACTTCCTTATCAATATTAATTAAAAGTGATCCCTCAAAAAACACAATTGCCCTTGAAATAGGGTTTCTGATTATCAGGTACTTCAAAACTTACTCAAGTTCAGTAGGTCATCTAAACTCTGCTTTACTGCACAGTTCAACAATAAATATACTGTTACAAGTATATGAAAATTCATGTCACAAACGAAATGAAGAAAATAAAAGAAAAAGGCCAAAGAGGAAATACCATGAAGATGATAAGACCTTTCTGTGAAACGGCATTAAAAATGCATTCTTTCTTTGAATGGTACTATCTAATTGCAATCCATTTCCCCATAGAACAATATCTAAAGAAACAGCATATGCAGAAATACTTGCTGGATGAAGTACCTGTAATAGGAAAACAATTCTGTCACTGTATAGTCTTCAGTAAGTGGAAGAATAAACACATCAATTATCCCAACTGAGCCACATCATTAAACAAGTTAATATAAATTCATATTTGATGAGGCAGTAATGGCAAATACACAGAAACATTTCCACAAAAAGTAAACCCAGAAAATAATACCTTATTGAAAGAGTCAGACACGTTTAAAGAAATCTTCAAAACTCTATTTAAGAAGCTCATTATATTCAAATGAAAACTACTGAGCAGTCAACCCTTCTCTCTTTTCTGGATAAAGCTGAAAAATGTGCATGATTGCTTGAGTATAGCTAAGAAAGATGGTAGAAAGGAACAGCCATTAAACTTGAGAGCAATGAAAGGACACAGATAGTTTTTCTGAATGTTCTTTGTTCACAGCAGATTAAGTGCACCTCACCTTCTGAGACAGAAGCCAGACCACAACATCACAAAGTATAACTGCTTCATGTTTTCAGAAAGTGATTTGTTTTTTGTTCCTCTACTGAAATACTTTTTGTCAAAATTAACAGGCAAGCTATATACTCATAGCGGTTTTTCTACATAATTACATTCAGTATGGTCTACTGACAATTACCTACTAGAGACTAAATTTAAGGAAGTAACGTCTCTGACACACAACTCATTATGGCTGCTGGTGCAGCAGTCTAAACTTGTGACACAAGAGAAAAACAGACTCCAGAGCTGTTTCATCTCATGACGTATCCTAACAAATCGTGTCACCTTAGGATTCTGTGATACACATGACAATGGCAGACTACAACAAAAAGCTAACCACAAGGTTAGTGCATAACACTGGATCATTAAAAATTGATCAAAAAGTTAAATAATGATGATTCTTACGTATCTTTTTTATACTACAATGGTCAGACAGTATTCAATCATACAATGATGTTGAGCTCCACACACAGGAATATCTTGTCAGAATGCTTGATTTTATCTGCTGAATTACATTTCAAAAGACTTCTCAGTACTCCAGAAATAATCAGCTAAGAACTAAAAGAATATCTGACAATCAAGCAGGTGAATGTGTCCCCTGCACAACAAATTCAGAGAACACTGTATGTGAACAGGTATGTGTATACCACTATTTTCAGTATTTTTCACTCAAGTCAAATATCAAAGGATGAACTAAAAATGATACCCTTTGCCGGCTTGGAGAACTTTTGGGAGGGGGGATAAGCTGTAAATGTATTTTTTTATGCTAAATGTATATGTCTGTTGTAGTGAGGGATCCAAGGAAAAACACTTCATAGTATTAATTACTCCAACTTTCACAAGCCACAGAAATATGTAAAACTTTGCATTGCATCTTCTCATTGTTATTACTATTCATGCGAGAGAAGAGAGAATAACATAATTAATAATAATGTTATGAGGATAACATTCTTCCCATGTGTTATTGCTTTTCATGTAAGAAGTAATAGAGTGGATCAGCTTAAACCTAAAGAGTTAGATGTCTTAGTGTGTTGCATTAGTGCAACTGACTTTTCAGAGAATTAGCACTTAGCTCTTACAAATGTGTTTCAGGCTGCCTGCAGATAATAGGGAAAAAGTCTCACGGTTGTAATGGTAAAAAGAATAGCTAGCATCTTTGTATGATCCATGTTTGTAATTGTGGAAAGGATAAGTCTCCCCCATATTTCCATACCTGACCAGATTTGGTTTCTTACTTACAACCATAAGCCCCTGTCCCCTTCAAGCTACAAGAGTATGTCAAGGCCCTATGATCTTAAACCTCCTTATTTTTGGAAAATGGAGTGAAGAATATTTCCAATCACATGCTTGAAAGTAATCTTCTCTATATGTGGTTGTTATATTTATTCCATCTCACTCATTATTAATTAGGACTCTCAAACATATTACATCTCACCCCAAATAGCCAGGAGTTTCTCAGCCCCCTGCGACATGGAGGCATGGGGAAGTCTACCCTGTCTACATCACATCTAGTAGTATACATCTAACATGTGAAGGCTATTTGTAATTAAAAAAAGCATTCACTACTGTAGTATTTACTACATTCCTTCATTATTACAAAAGAGAATGCATTTTAATAGCAGTTTTTCCTGTCATAGATATGCTTCTGAAAATATGTCAGAAGATCAAACTTAAAGCTAAGGATTTTTTCCCTTTAATACTGCAGATTCTAAAGATGACACTACTTAAGTATAATCTGTTGAAAGATGGATAGTCATGACATCACAGTTCAGACATGAGGATTCCACTACCAGAGGGTTTAAACTGTGTGTGTGACAGAAAGCCCTTGTTTACAGCAGCTCATTGGCAAGAACAGTAGTTAGATCCATGATATGTTTCGTGAGTCATATGGAACAGTATTTGTACTGGGAATGAGTTCATTCTTCTGTAGAGTTCACTGAAGTATATTCTAAAGGAGAAAATTGTTCTGATTATTTCCTGAAAGAATCAAATTTACCTAATTACTTATTTCAAAGAACCAATTAATATTAAGGGAACAAATTAGCTGACTCACAGAGCCAATGGCAAAGTAGGATATCATATTTAGTTAATGAAGACAACAGAAAGAAAATCTGAACTATAATGACTAATTGATCATTAACCATTTTCTGCTGTGGTGGCAATATATCACAGGCAAGACTACTGCTATAGGCAGACTTCCTGAAAGCATTGTATTTCTTGTAGAGTTCTAAGGCCAGTAATGCTATTTAGGAAACAGCATGAAAGACAGAACATTTATCTTTCATCCATGTAGCATGAAAGATCCTGTATAAATATCTGAAGGATGGATGTGAGGACTAGGTTTCTGGGATTCCCCTTTACACTTCATTGTGATGAATGCTGGTTTCTTACGAGCTTCTTTTGTCTTTTTGTGATAAGAGAATTCCATGGCCTTGCCTTGGTCAAGAGCCAAATATAAAGTGAGAAGATAATGAGTATACTAAACCATGGCAAGCAGGAGCAGTGTGTAATCAGCCACAACCAACATGTGAAGAATCTGCAAAGGTGTGTAACAATATCATCAGAAACCGATCTTTTTAGTGGCCTCTGCAACACCTCGCTATAAAACTGTCAGTAGTAGAAATCAGGAGGACAACTGCATGCAGATGTTCAACACAACACATGCGAAGACCTGCTGAGGGGTTCTCCCTTATGCTGTTGCATAGCAGCCTCCAAAAACGGGCAACCGAATTACCATGATCTTGTGAATCTGTTCAGTGAAGAGTTCCCTCCATACTGGTAGACCGGATAGATCGGACATACATGGTTTTGTTTTCCTTGGGTCGCTAACAGACAAATCTCTGTAGGTCAAGAAAATCTCCTCTCTCTAAGGGTCGGGTGAATCTTTTCAGTAGACAAAGGTCCTCTCCTCATTTATTAGGCAGTGGAAACAAGAATGCAAAACTGAAATTCAAAGTTTTATGATCTTAGTGACATGATATCCCACATTTAATGAAACCTAACACATCCAGAACAATGCAGATTCTGATCTATTCTTTGAAGAACCAGACAATACTTATTCAAAATTTGATATATAAACATTCAAAGAAAAAGAATTTTGTAATTACAAGTATCCTGAATAGTCAAAAAATGGAGCAGACAAAGTGGAGAAATATACATTTCAGTCCTGCTTTTGAAAAGTGCATTTGTAACTAGCCAAACGGAGTTTTTATAATTATTGGTCGGTTGCATGTTTTTATTTCACAGAATGATCAGTATATAACCACCTATATTGCTGGTAGTTCCTTTCAATAATTTTGAATTCTGCATTTCAGTACATGTTCTCAAACCCATGTACTGTATTTTTTCAGTAAGTTTGTAGAGCTTGAAATTCAAAATTCTTCAGTTCTGGTGTGCCACAGGACTAATATCTTATAGGCAAAATTTTCCATGCTTTCAAAATTGATCCTGTGAGGATGTAATGTAGCTAATCAGATGCACAACAAAACTACTTGTGCATAAGCTATATATTTATTCATATATGTCTAAATGTTTGCAAGTTCTGGACCTTAGGCAACTCAACAAAATAGTTTGCAATGTCTATGAACTGTTCAAAGATTCTTCATAGATATACAAACATATTTCATTATTCCATTTCAAACTGACTTGTAAATAGATGGTTTGTCAGATACCTTTGTCAGCCTTAAAGTCTGACAAGTAAGGCAAGCAATTAAGCCAGCAAGTCATTGCTCCTTGTGAACATTTTCTGGTAAAACAGCACATTTTAAGACATGACTCACCATAATTTATTGACTCCATCGAAAGGTTTGCTAAACCATGTGGGCCCAACACTGTGGGTAGCAAAACAAAACAAAACAAACAAAAACCCAACCAAGCAAACAAAAAAACCCCAAACTGTTGTCGTCCGGTCGGCGGCGGGAAGGACGACACGGTGATCAGGGATACCAGCCCCCTTTATTACAACAGTGCTTCTACTTATATACACTTCTGGGTGTCA
>JAYRBT010000093.1:48034836-48047307 GCA_036023395.1 Myiotriccus ornatus | reverse complement strand
GATTCACCATCCCTGGAGGTTTTTAAGATGAGGCTGGATGTGGCACTGAGTGCCATGATCTAGTAATCACAGTGGGGACTTGATGATCTCAGAGGTCTCCTCCAATCCAGTTAATTCTATGATTCTATGATTCTGTGATCATACTGCAGATGTAACCTTACCGAAATGTGCACTTAATTCCATCCTTCTTCTTCCCACCATAAACAATAATAAGTATGTAGGTGGAAGGAAACACTTAAGTTGACAGTTTGCTGCAGTTCCTTAGAGTTGCACAGAATTGCCTCTGAGTTATTGGTATCAGGTCTGCATTTCTCTTTGCCACAGCAAAGAATTTCTCTTAGCAAATTGTAGCCTTCCCTGTCCCACGTACTTCAAGACCAAAAAATTAAAACAAAGGAAACACTAATACCTGTAAGTGGCTCACATGACAAGAAAGTTACATAAAGACGTAGGTATATTAAAATTACATTTTTCCTTCATGCATCTTATTTTTTTAAAGATCTCTTATTTTTCTTAGATTGCAGAGAGTACTCTATCCACTACAAGTTATAGCCTTTGGGAGGTTAAAGGTATTTATCTGACACCATGAGCATCCACATTCAAAATATGTCCCTTAAAATTTACTATCTAAACCTAGAGGCCTATGAGTTTTCCCATCATAGTTGTCAGGATTCTAATTTCTGCTACTGGGGAAATACAGAGCTATCTATGGACTGGACATGGTCAGCTTATCTCATATTGAACTCAATCAGGAGTCAGAAGAAATTTCCCACATAAATTACCTCTGGGATCCAAATCCTATTAGTAGAACATAGAAAATTATGAACAATCCCAGAACACACAGTCAAAAGGGACAGTACTCTGATTCTTAACCTCTACTGACAAATAGATTCAGAAGCTGGAAGAAGCTGAAATTTCTTCTGTCTTTTTCTGTGTATTTCTGTGTTTAAATAACATAGCCCTGTGATAGACTTAAAGGCATCCTATCAAACATGTTTGAGGTTCATGCCGTGATGTAGGAAAGATCAAAGCACAATGCATGATACCCCTGTGTGAACCCTTGATGTACAGGTGAGCACAGCATGTTCAGTGATCCCCTTGCGTGAACAGAGTTTTGTGGTGCCTCGTTCCCACTTGTGTTCCTTTGTGCAGGTGCTGCTTTGGGGGCAGGTTGGTGAAGTAACAAAATAAATTTACATTTTTCATTTCATCCCTGGTTTTGTAGTTTTTCCTCTACCCTGTGTGTGCTGGTCATACATAGATTTACGAAACTCTTCACACACTAGCATAACGTCTTCATGAACACTGTGTCTACACATTTGGTATTCCCAAAACAGGGAGAGAGGACATCTAAGTTGGGGGTTGAAGAAGAAGATGTTTAAAAATTATGTTAGAGTTTTCAGTGGTGCAGCACCAGCACAAAAGTGGACTATACTAGCAGAAGACTGTGAAGGTGCCCTAAGCACCCTTGAAAGTCTGATCTTCATATCTATGTGCTAGATAGACTGATGAAGCCTGAAATGATTCTGCTGGTAGTGTTAACTGCCTCAGCTCACAAGTTCTCAGTGCCTCAGCTTCTCAAATATAAATTAGAGACCAGGAAAGAAAGTGCACAGACTTTTTGAGCGAGGTTTTGTTGACTTCATTCCATATCAAAAGGTTGTATAGAAATGTGGTTTTGGGACGCAGCATATGCAGCTCCTATCGAGTGTATCTGGCACACAGCACCACTTGATCATCTCACATAGTTTTGTTCCAAATGTTAAAAGGTATCACAGCCTCATAAACCAGGGAAATTCACTGCGTGGTTTCCTCAGGGTTATAGCTCACTGCGTGGTTTCCTCAGGGTTATAGCACCTCATTTCCACATTTCACCTATTGACCTCCTCATTCATTGTTCTCAGACATTTCATTACACATGATTTGAACTAGAAAACTCATTCCAAGAACTCATATCACCTTCTTACATAGAGGACAAAATTATTTCTAAACTGGAAAAAGAGTAATAAATGGATGAGTTTTGGAGAACCTTTGTTTTTATTGAATATATTCAATTGTAAAAAATGTGAGTTGGAGTCTGAATCTAAAGCTTTAGCTCTAATTGTCACAAACACCACCAAATAGAATGTCATTAACACAAACACTGCCAAATAGAATGAATGACAGCACAGAGAGTTGGTGCTTGGTACCAAGTTAAAACAATTAAGACAGTAATCCAACATGTTTCTACTCTTCTCAGTTCCTTGTCTGTCATTCTGTTATAAATCTTGCTCACTTTTCTCAGTATCATAGTATCTTAGACTGTACCATTTCATAATGGCTAAAGCAAGACTGCCATGACCTTCACACTCCCAGCTAGTTCTTTTTGAGAGGAACAGGTCCAGTAGAGCATCTTCCCTAGTCTGCTTGTCCATCAAGAAATTGTATTAAATACACACCAGGAATCTCCTGGATTGCTTCTGCCTAGACATGTTTTAGTAGTTGTTGGAGTAACTCACATTTTTGACTAGAATGAGAAATGGCCTGTGTGTAAACTCCAAGCCCTCCTCCTTGCCTTACTTGCCTTCCTGATCTGTAATACCTAAAGACTCCATGCCCATTCTTAACAACAGTCTATTCAAGCAAACTGTCCCTGTGATCCCAGTGAAACTGTAGCTCTGCAGCAGCACCCGGACTTCTGCTTCTGCCCGGACAGATTCGCGTGCTGTGTGAACTGATACACAGGTGTCTGCAATAGGCTCCAGTAACACCATTTACTGAGTGGAAACATGAGACCTTCCTTCATTTGTGTCCCCAGGCACTTCCTCGGTGCCTCTCTTGCCTCCCTACATCTCTCTTCAGGCTTTGGTCACCATTCCATGACAAATCTAGCTTAGTCTTTCTCTCCTGCATGTGACATCAGCTGTGTAACCAGGCACTGACCTGCCAGATGCCTTTCTGCTCCACTCAGAATCAAGAAATTAAAGCGTAGGAATAAAGAAAAGTAAAGATAAGGAAGTTTTCAATACTACATGTTATTTTTCCTGGGTAACTTCTCTGTCACAAGCTAACTAGCTTATTAAACAGTTTATTTTCCCCTGTGCTTTCTGTGTATCTTTGAGACTACCTCTTTAATTTTTGCCTGTGTGTAAATTTTTTATGGCAAACGCTCTAGTGGAAAAATGTGGGTTTTTTTTTTTTTTGAAGTACAAAACCAGAAAATGAAAGTAAGAAGGTCAGAAGTGTGAGAAAAATAAATACATAGGATTTTAAGGAAAAAAAAATCAGATCATGACTGTTAGTGAAATAATATTAGTGAATCAAAGGTTGCTTGTCTTTCAGAAAAGAAAAAGGTGAAATCCAGTCTTTTTTCTTAGATCTGCTCAGAGTATGTCTTGTATAAAATATGCCTTTTTATAAAACTGTTCTCTGTAATTTTTTGCATAATAAATTCATTGTAACACCAAGGAAGGACTGGGTGCTCTTAGAGTTTCTCTCTTTTTTTTCTGAGCTGCCTCTTCCAAGCATATTTGCTTTTTCCTGTGTTAGTATGTGAGCTTTTAACCTGGAATTACCTCATTTTTAGCAAAATACGTTTCTGGCAAATGAGAGATTATCAGATTAATTATCTGATGGCCTGACTAGGGTTATACCCAAATCAGTAAAAGTGACAAATTCAGGTTATAATTTGCAACAATAAGGTGTTATCAATGTTACATGGTGATTTTTACATTTTCCTGTAATAATATTTGCAGGAATAATCAAGGTTCACTTTCAGTCCACATGTAAGGCAATGATGAATCATTACTTTGGGAATGAATACCAGTCTTACCTGAGCTGCATCTGTCATTACTTTACTACTGGTGATTCCTTTGAAGCAAGACAGAATAAAATTTCACTTTCGAAAAGCAGATTAAAACCAACACACCCAGCCTTCCAAAGAAGACATAAAACTATATTAAAAATAAAAATCCCTGCCTGTTTCCATCATTGGTAACACAGCAATTCAGACCAGATAAGAAGTGCCTCCAGTTCAATGAGTATTCATTGTATAGGTGGAAGTGGTCTCTAGGCAACAGCAGGTAGAACTCTTGGAAGCATGATATTGAAGGTCTGAAGAAAAAAGGACCAAATAGAGAAAAATGGGACAGTTTCAAGAAGACCTACTGTAAGCCTATGCTTCCAAAAATACAGGGAAGTCTTACTGTGCAGTCAGTCTGGAAATACCATGGGATCCCCTTAATTATGAATTGTGAATATTTTCCTTTTGCCTCTTTCTTATTCTTTTTGCTTCACTATGACTTACCCATCAGGAAGCACTGTATGTTTTCCTTTTCCACACCAATCAACACTGTTGTTTTTTTTTTGCTCCAGTCTCCAGCGGTAGAATGTAAGAAATGCTTTCACATTGTATTATCAGCATGAACATTATTTAATAATACAATCAGAAATAAAACTTTCTGGATTTTGCTCTGTGTCTGCCAATGATTAGTCAGATCACACAGCAAGGAAAAACCCCACTCTACCTGATATGAAACTCTCTTGTTTAGGATTACTCTTGTCTCTGAAGATGTTAGAAAAAATTAAGATACTTCTCTAAGCCTTTTCACAGATAAATTAATTAGACAAAAATTCACTCTAAACAATTCACCCAGCAATAGTATTCATATTAGTTTATCTGCATACTTCAGTTAAATTACTCAATGTTTAATATGTTTCTATACTTGTAAATATAACTATTTCCACTTAGTTTTCTTCAAACTAAGGAACATTGGCATTTTCAAACTTCTCTTGTAGGTCTTAGCTGCTATTTAAATCTTTAAATCTTTTTAAATGCACTGGAGAGTTTTACATTTAATATTTGAAGAGGACTAAGCATGACTCAGTTAGCAAGTAACCTCCCATTACGATCTATCTACAATAGATCACTTGTCTCCAGACTTACTGAAGTCCAGATACCGTATGAATACTGGTACCTTACTTTTGTTGAGTTCAAATCCATACAAATCATAAGCAAGTATCAATGATGGAAAAGCCTAAAACTGCATTTACACAGCCTAACAGGCATTATGCATACGCAACTGTTTGCATATTTTATTTTGTGTTGTCCACTGCTAATCTCAAATTAAATCTAAACTCACATGTATGAGTATCATACAAAATGCAAAGAAGAATAAACTAATGTGCAGAACAGGTGAAGAAAATAATTCTATTTTTTACCATCAAGGCTTCAGCTGGAGTACCATGCTGAATGCTGCAAAGTACCTGAAGAAGGACACAACTCCTTCAGAATGCAAAGATCAAAGAAGAGTTTCTTGAGTGATCAGAGAGTTAGGAAAAATGACATATGAAGAAAAATTGATAATTGGATTGATATGAGAGAAGACTGTCAGAATCAGGACAACAGTCTTAAAATACGTAAACTTTTTTCCACAATGGAACAACAATTTCTCAATGGCCCTATAAAAAAAGTACTGGGCTAACCACATTAAGTGAGATTACCGTAAGCACTGGGAAAAGTTTCTTAGAGGTAAGACAGTGAAGCACTTGGACACATGGCCTAAGACTGTGAAATTTCCATGTTTGGAGTATTTTTCAAAAACATTTTGCTTACACAAATATCTATGAGGAATAAGTTAAGTAGAGTTTACCTTGCTAGGGAGGCACAAGATGATAAAATTTATCTTTTGAGATCTTTTCCAATTCTACTTTGCAAGATGAGATATTTCTATCAGCATCATTAAGAAAACAAAGAGCAAAAGAAATCAATAAGGAGACAACTACAAAATATTAAATTTAAATGTTTAAATAAATAAATAATTAAATATACAAAATAAATTTATTGTTGTCCAACCCTGTTACAGGTTGCGTAGGGAGGCTGTGGAATCTCTTGTCCTCTAAGATATTTTAAATTTGGCTGGATATGGCCCCAAGCAACCTGCTGTAGATGACCCTGCTTTGAACAGTTCCTCAGACTCAACATCTCAAGACCCTTCCCAATATCATCCATTATGTCTGTGACACGTAATGAAATATTTCAATCATATGAACTAATGATTTTCTTATCTTTCACTCAGGCTGTTACCAAGGCCTTGATCCAGCTTCTTTGCAGTTAGTAGTCTCACAATTCCTTTAATTTGTTTTATAATAACCCAGCTTGTTTCTTAGAGAAACCACAACAAGAAAAGCATTTGACAAAAGTCTGAAGTATCAATAATTGCAGTCTTATAAATCAGTTCTCACCTTAGTCAGCAGGGAAGTAACCTTAGTATTCTGGTTATTCAATCACAGATCTGACAACAGAATATTTATTACAAGTTGGCAAATATTCATCTGACCTGCTATCAGGCATAACAAAAACTGTGCTATAGAAGACTTCCCAAAAAAAAGCACATATTTTCATCCTGTCTGATAGATATTCTTGTAATTACTGCATTTTTCTTCATGATTTTGTTAAACAAACAGCTACTGAAATCTGAACACAGGCTGTCATTACTGTGGAATAACTGCTTAATTAAAAATGCAAATTAAATTTCATACTTGTTTTTAAACACAAGTGAATAAAACAAGCATAAATATATCATTTTGCTAAGTTGTATATACAAAAAATATTTTAGCAACATACAACCTAATTTTTTAAGACATATTGAATATTAAGACTGTGGTGTGTGGAAATGGTGAAATACTTCTATGGTTTTCATGCAAGCATTAAAATAATTCATAATAACACATGAGCTTAGAAACAGGGAAACATTTAAATGTAAGGCCTATATTTCATTAGAATATGAACAAAAATTCCTTTTCTTTATTTTTTTTTTCAGTGGTCCTATTGAGTGGTAGTCATATTTAGATAAACACACTAAAAATCTGCTATCATTGGCTTTTTGACCACTGCATTTTTTATATTCTAGACCACAGTATTTTATACTACTCTATATGGGAACAAGATTATTTTTAACAGTCAAACAATTGCTGCTGTTCTAATCAAAAGTGAAGCCTTTTCACTAGCCATGGGCTATAAACCCCCTAAGATAATTTTCTGGAAAGACATTAATATTGTATCTTTCATATACAGGAGTGCTGAAAAGTTGAGAGAAAAACTCGTAGAAGTCCTTAAAATGGCAAAAAAAAGTCTACTCATCCAAGGTACAAGAGATCAATCTTTCACCAGAAAAAAAAGGGGATATGATCTGAATAATTTTCATGTATATGGAGACAACATGAACCAAAGCCTAAGGTTTCAAATTAAATAACATTAGGCAAATAGGCACTACATTCTAACAGGAATAATAATTAACAAGTTGGAGTAACTTCAAAAACCTATGTTGGGTTTTCCATCCTTAACATATTTAGGTTAAGCTTAGACATTGTTCAGAAGTTTGCAAAGCAATTAATCAAGGAAGACTCATAACCTAGAGAGTGGAGACAGTCTGTCAATGTAACCACAAAGGTACTGTCTGGCCTCATAATCAATCAATATGTAAACTCTTATGTCTTTTATTGGAAGTTCTTACATGAAGTTCATCCCTAATTGGTTTGTCAGCAAAGATTCTATCCAAAGTTTGTTGAGACTCTACCCAGGGTTTGTTGATGCATAACCTTGGATCAGCAAGGTGAAAGCCTGAGCTCAATAGGGTAAGTGGCAAATCTGACACAGAATTTAAGAAAATCAGAATTTCTCTGGGTTAGTAGCTTTTGTCAGTACTGAATAAAATGCAAATGCCTTTGACTGCTTCTCCTAACCCCTAAAAAGAGTTAATGTAGCAGTTGTTATTTAAAAAAATACACACTGCTTCAAGATATCAACACTAAAATGGCAAGGCAGTTTTTTTCCAAAGCAGTATATTGCCTGCAAGAAGCCAAGGCTAACACTGTTTTCTGTTAACAGCACTGACAGTCCAGTTATGCTTATTAAAATTTTCTGTACTACATAATTTATATTAATTTTTCATACTTGACTCAGAAATTGAAACCCATATTCAACAAAACACACACAAACAACATAAAAGAATACATAAATTAAAATAAATAAGCAAAGTTAAACAGGAATTTGAACTAGTTTCAGGGTTTTGGAAATTTTTCAGTGATATTAACTAACCTATTTCTCATACAAACTGTTCCTAGAAGTTCCTGTCTGCTGCCAAGTTTCATTCTCAACATATTTTTTATGTGAAAGCTCTTTCATTCAGACATATTTTTTATGTGAAAGCTCTTTCATTCAGACCCGTTTACATACTCTTTCAATTGTCCAATGGTATACCTACCATTTTTAAAGCATAACCCAGATACTTCCATTTTCTTTAACAGATAAAAAGAAATACAGGAATGTTGACATTTCGGACTGGTCCTCTTGTGTTATGAATATATTCCACTTCATACAAATTGTTTCTTTCAGGCACTTCCTTTCAAAGGCACCTATAGGCTTACTAATCACTGTAGTGGATTTGGAAATTTCACTTCTGAAAATTGAGACAGAAAAGTAATTTAATGGAAGACCTATATGAGTTCTAGATTTTTTGATTATTAACTCTTCGGTTATACTAAATAAAGCCCCCGGTTTTAATGTGAGATTATGATCTGCTCTTTTTCTGGGCATCCCTATTTAATCATATGCTACTACCAACTGTATGACTAGACTCTGTGTTCTTTTGTCATCTTTTTGACAGGATCTGTTGTGGGGTTTATTGAATGCAATTCTTTTTCATAACAGGTCATTTTTTCTGTCTTTAGTAGGATGAGAAGAATTTGTGGTCTTTATTTCTATGGTGGCTGACCGACATGCAGAAGAGCAGAATTTTGCTAATGACATGCAATTTGTCTTTTCTTCTTCACTGTTTTTGTGTGTCTGTGTGTTTTCTTTTCCTCATGGGAAAATCAGTGGTAGTCCTAAAGAAGACCAGTAAGGGAATGCATTAATATTTGACTATAATTTCTGAGTCTTCATTTAAGGCTACAATTTCTTGAACTGTGAATAATGAGTCTTGAAGAAAACATTCCCAGTAAAAGAATATATAAATTTCTCAAAGCACTCCATCTTAGAAAAGTTTGATTTCTTGTCCTATAGCAGGAGAAACTCTTTTTATTATGCTCACATAACTCAAATAATTTGAAAGGATTATTTCCTAATTTTTCTGTTAAAAATTATCACTTTCACTGAACATCATGGATGCAAATAGTAGGGAAAAAAGTAATTGTTGCCAGGCCATAAATCACTGGAAAAGCTTAAACTAAAATTTTTTTCTGACCCATAATTATATCACTCTGAGAGCAATGTGGTACTGAAATAAACCCAACTGCCAGATTTTTACACTGTGGCTGAAAATATTCTTTGCTCAGTGTCAGCATGCACAACATTTTGTTTTCAGCAACCACTCATCAGTAGTCAAAAGAGAATGCATGCGTATTGCACCTGAACAACTAGCCAGTCAGATAGACTGTGAGAAACTGTTCAGCTTTGCCAGCTAGGCAAACTGGCATTATAAATGCTCCTATTAAGGTATAAATACAGCTTCCTTTTCTCTCCATTTGCAGTGAATCTTCATGACTCCTCTAACACAACAGAATCAAAAGTCAAAAGTGGTGAATTTACATTATGGATTTCTTGCCCTTTAAAGGGCAGGGGATAGTATATGCCATTAAACAGACTACCTGCAAGGATGAAGTGGAAATTAACTCAGAATGGAATTCACAGTGAGAAACCACTGCTAGGATTTCCCCACCATTTATGGAAAGACCTAATGTCATTAATGAAGCTAAGTATTTCAAGAAATGCTAATTCTGGTAAAGGGACAGGTTTTGCTGTCACATACAGGCACATGAAGACAGGAAATTCCTTTAGAGAAACTGTGAACCTATAAGCAGAAACTCAACATTAATGACAAGCATTCTGCAAGTAGCTGTGGAGAAGCCATTTCAAGATCTTGCTCTTTCTGTGTCCCAAAAAGAATGATAAATTTTTCTTTCAATTACTAAGATTTCCATCTTTCCTTTTCCTTATTCTGCTACAATCCAAGTCTTTCCTGTGCAGAGCAAAATCATCAAAAGAGCACATTTAGACAGACTACTGTGGACAGGCAATGTTGATTTAGGTCTCACAATCTGATAGAGCAATTGAGATTTTTTGTCACCTACCAATAAGTGTTTATTTACTTTGCTTCATGGCTGTTTTATTTCCTGTGGTAGATACTGCTGGCAGGTTCTGGGTGCTGTTTTCTACATATTAGAGGGCAGTATCTTACTTGGACACCATAAGTTCTCTTAAAATTAGACATCACAGTGAAAACAGATGATAGATCTGTATTAAATGCCATTGAATAGATGCACAGTGAAGTTATGGCACATGTTTATTTACTTTGCTTCATGGCTGTTTTATTTCCTGTGGCAGATACACTGTTACCAGCACCAATTAATTTTGAGCCAGTTTAATTTACAATGCTATTCTTTTCACTGCCTTCCAAAACAAACATACTTACAGGTAAAATATTCTCAGCAGAGTTAGATCTTTTACTGACCACTGCCAGTCTCCTCACTATGGCATAATACCAGAGAGAAGAAATCCTGTCTTGTGTAATAAATTCAGGCTTATGCTTTTGGCTTATAATAAATATGTTAGTAGGTCTAAGGGCAAGTTTCTCCAAGATATATTTGATAACATATCTCTTTAGAAGAATCTCTAGAAGTAAGTTCCATAAAACCAGCAAATTCAGCATACGTATAGGAGAGTAATTATATTCCATCTTTTGTTCCTCCTAGGAAGAAAGAAATCAGTGTTGTGCTAGTATACCATAATATTTTTTAAATATTTGAAGGAAAATAAAATTAATTTTTTTTCTGATTAATACTTTCAAGGCATCAGCACTGTGAGTAATTTTAAAGCAGTAAGTAATTATTTAACAAAACTGGGTAGAAATTACCGTTACACTTCCATGTTCAATATCAATGTTGACAGACCTTAATGATGATTATAATGTCTACTTCACGTTGCTTGCTGCTCAGTGAATTCCAGACAAAGTGCTTCTTGCTACTTAGAAGTCTAAATTTCCCTGCCAGTTACCCTCCATCACTTTTTCCTAATCAGATTTGAGTTTTGCTGCTACTTATGTTGACCCCATTCTTGAGCAGTTTCTTTCTTCCTTGAAAAGGCCTCCACCCCCTGGATTGTGTCTTGAGCTTTTCTGCGTAGTTTTGTGAAGGACTGTATCCAGCCTACCTTATTTGAGATATGTCCTTTGACTTCCCTTTCAAAAGATGGGACTCTCTGCATGATCAGAGACTGACAGGATCAAATCCCTGATATGTAAATTCTTCAAGCTTTTGAAGCCAGCAGTGCTAACTCTATGCATAAGAGTTCAATAATGTCAATAGAGAGTTCACAGGCTGACCCAATGTCTGCTGAACATCTCACAGGCAAATAAATATAAAAGATTCTTGATGCAGCTTTTAATAACACAAGGAATACAATGTGACTAGCTACAGTACATCTGTGACAGGAAAGAGTAGAAAAGTGTCAGAATGCAAGAACCAGAGCAGAAATTGAACATTGTTTCACTAGCCACTGAAAAAGAAAAAGCTGCATCTAAATATTAATCCAGACCCAAAAAACTAAACTGATAAAATAGGAAGCAAAACACCTGGCAGGACTGGGCATTGATGGTCTCAGTTCTATCTAGCTTCATGTCAGAGGGGAAGTATCAGGGCAGTCAGTGAATACAATAAAGGGCAGGCCCCTGAGGAACAAAGTCCAAAAAGACCTACACAGATTGATAGAATGTGCCATGAGAGACTGTATTAACTTCAGCAAGGATGAATGCAATTTCCATCCCCTTGCACCCATAGAGATGCAGGGCTCCATCACTTATATGAGTTACTTGGGAAAACGAATGCCATGACTCCAAATAACCCAGTCTTCCTTTTTCTTTTCTCATCTTTATATGCTGAGTATGATGTCATGTGGTCTGGAATATCACTTGGGTCATCTGGAGTCAGCCGTGCTAGTTGTGTCCCCTCCTGTTGCGGTTTGATCTGGCCACTGCCTCCTCGGGCAGTCTCTGCCCACATTCTCCACAAAAAATGTCGTGGTTTTGCTCTGGGTTAATTTGCTCTCACCCCCACACAATTACTATAAGTTGAGAGAAGGTTTATCCAGACAAAAGAGACCTGATTTGGAAAAATAATATTAACATTTATTACTAGCAAGATAAAAAACTAAAGAACTATATCTACAGCAATTCTAATTAGGTAAAAGTATTACGTATTTACAGAAATACCTTTCCCCCCTTTTCATCAGTCCAGGAGGAGAAGCAGTCTCTTTCTCCATTCTTGGAGCTCCAGGTCTTTTCAATAACTGCAGCACTCTAAAGCTCTTCATCTGTTATCTCTAGGACAACAACTCTGACTCGTCACAGCTGGAACTCTATCTCTGTCTCTTCTATGTCAGCCTCAGGGCTGGGCCTACCCCCCTCCTGGGCTAAGACCGGAGCCTGGGGGGTTACC
>JAYRBT010000093.1:48021747-48034475 GCA_036023395.1 Myiotriccus ornatus | reverse complement strand
CCCAAGCTTACCCGAGCCGTTCTGCTCCAGCGTAAGTCTCTGTCCATGGCCTACAAGCCTCCAGCAGGACTCTGTTTCACTTCAGGTTTCTCATGAAGTCTCAGCTTCCTCATGCATCAACTTACTCCAGTGTAGGCTCCTCCATGAGCAACATGGGGGTCTCCTCACCCCAACAAACTTCCACAGGTGGCAGGGATTTATTTTTCAGCCTTTTCCCTGCTGAAGGGAGAGAGAGAGAACGAGAGAGGGGGGAGAAGCAGCCCTTCGAACTTCTCTCTCCTCTGCTGCCAGCTCTGGCCTTGAAAGCTGTTCTATCTCTCTCTCTGGAATTCCTTTCGCAGCACATCTTGTCCAGGTTCTTCTCTAAAGTTTTTTTTTCCTCTACTCTCTTACAGGAGAAAAGGGGGGCTTCAGTGACACACCTGCCCCCGGCCCAGGGCTGGGAGAGGAGGGAGGCCCGGCCCCCACCTGGGGCCTGCCGCTTCTCCTACATGGCTACTGCTCCTAATTTCAACTGTGCCACAAGCTTCTCTTCCATTTTCTTAAATATGTAATTAGCAAAGGCGTTACTAAAAGTTTTGATTGGCTTTTTCTCCGGAAATCCTCCTGGACAAAACCATCCTCAGCCCCAGGGGCTGGCTGGTGGGCAAAACCAACTCTACTTTGTTCACCCCCAGTCTCCTCACTGATGGGGTGGGGTGATGAGCAGGATGAGCAGAAAAGGCCTTAGTGTTCTGTAAGCGCTGCTCAGCAGTACGTAAAACATCCATACTATCAGCACTGTTTTCAGTGCAAATCCAAAACATAACCCCATACAAGCTACTATGAAGAAAAGTAACTCTATTCCATCCAAAACCAGTATACCTGGAGATACTCAAAGCCCAGCTGGACACATCCCTGAGCAACCTACTCAGATTTGAGCTGGGTGAGGCTGGACTGTGCAATCTCTAGAAGTTCCTTCAAATCTGTGCTCATTTGTGATTCTGTGCAATTCTGTTGTGTGTTGTGTAGTTACGATCAGACTGGATAAATCCCTGAGCAAGCTAATCTAACCTCACAGTTGATCCAGTTTTGAGCAGGAGATTGGACTACAGATTTCCTCAGGTCTCTTCCAAACTCATTATATTATGATGCTATGCTTGGCAGCAGAACTAGGTACTGCAGTGAGAAAACAGTAACGACAAGGGAGCTAAATAGTTTATGAAGAAATAATATAGTTAGAATGTAAAAATCCCCTCAGAATAGAATCGTGCCCTATTGTACTTCTCAAATGATTCTCTGATGCTCAGCTGTAGAAACCCCATGAGTCACTGCAACACTGCAAATAATGTAATGACACAGTCCTGTCTGAATAGTCTTTTAGGCCTACTCCTGTCAAAACATAAGAAACATCAAATATAAAGCATTATACTTGCACCCGTAAAAATCAACAGATGAAAGCACAGATATTATCAGTAGACTTCATAGCAAATTTCACAGTAATACGTAATATGTAATGAAATTTTAGTTGAAATAATGAAGCAAATAAATAACGAAGCAAACAGCTTCTTACCTACTTACCCCATATGCAAAGTTGTGAAACACATGGTTGACAGAAGATGGAAAGATGATAGTAACATCTAAAGAAATGACTGCAAGAAGATTTTGAGGAATATCTTTGCACAAGTTTTTTATTCAGAGAAACAGCTTTTCTGCAGGCATAAAAATGAATGTCAATAAAACCTGTCATGCATTCAAAAAGAAG
Source organism: Myiotriccus ornatus (assembly GCA_036023395.1). Lineage (NCBI taxonomy): Eukaryota > Metazoa > Chordata > Aves > Passeriformes > Tyrannidae > Myiotriccus > Myiotriccus ornatus. The sequence goes on along the minus strand of JAYRBT010000093.1, from coordinate 48,032,731 downwards.
AAAAAAAAACAAACACCAAAACTGCTGTATACACCCTTTGTCCAAAAAGGTGTAAGTGGGCTAAGTCTTGCTCCATCATATACACCTGGACCCCTGATTTTATAATGTAATATTTGATGGTGGAAATTATCCTGTATAAGGAAGACTAGAAATTAAATCCATCATGATCTCCTATTCAAAATAAACAGACCTGTGCTTATCAAGTGTAGATAATTCTGTTGAGTTAAGAAAAACAGCTGAAAAATTACAAACAAATAATAAAGTTTCTCTTATGAGGGGACATTGAGTGATGAACAGCTTGGCACCCAAAGAGAAATCACAGTAACAGCTGCTTTTACAGCAAAGTGGTAGGTCTATATGTACTAAACATAAGCTTAGAGAAAAACAAAGTCTGCTCACCCATCTGAACATCCTCCAAATTAAGAAGGCTTTAGTGCCTAGTTTCCAAATCCTTGGTTCATACTTGCTAGAGAGAAAATAGGTTTGCACAAGCTACAGGGAAAAATAAAGACCAAGTGTTCCTGAGAAACAAAAAAAAAGTGACTAAAAGGGATTCATTCAAAAGGATATGTAGTGGCAAAATCAAAACTGACTTTAGTTAGTTCATCGTGTCTATGTTAGGACAGTATTTTTTGCAAAGGAAAAATAGAAGATAAATCCACTACAAGAGAAAAAAAAAAAAAGAATTTGAAAGTTATAGCTCAGCATCAAAAAATAAGAAAATGTTAAGAGAAATTGAAGATGAGAAGGAAAATATTTAAAGTATTCTCCCAAAGGTCAGGGAAAATACCGAAGAAACTATCAGTGGAAATGTCAGTAAGTGTAGTGGTAGAGTACCTGAGTAGTGGTAAATAGAAAGACCTGAAATAATATGCATGGTTGAAAACACACCCTGAGTGATCCTTACTACTATTATATTTAAATTATGTATTTTATTGCAAATGTGATTTGTTTAAAAAAATATGAAAAGTTGCCTGCCACCAACATAATTTCACATTACAATACAGAGGAGAGACAATATCCTTCAGTAGCACAATAAGCTATACATAAAAAAAGCAAGACAGTCATTGTCACAGTGAATATACACCTCTTGGAGATGAAAAGAGTTGAAACAAGAAAACAAGAAATCAACTTTATTTCAACTTTTGAAGTTTATCCAGAAAGTTCAGATCCATCTTATTGGATAAACATCAGTTCCTCCTACTGAACGTATTTTTACTGGATGTGGGTTTGATCTTCTGTTATACAATTTCTTTTGACCATTTCAGAAATACTATCTAATACAACTACTGTCTAAGAACATATCAGGCAGCATAAATTGTAGCTTCTGCATGGATATTGAAATCCAGATTAAGAAAACCAACCAACTGACCAGCCAACCAAAAAAACCCAAAAAACAAACAAGAAAAACAACAACCAAACACAACAACCAAACCAAGCTATTTTTATTGAATGTATTGACGTCGATTGAACTTGTAAAGCCAGTTCTTCTTATTTCATAAGAACTCCAGAAGAACTTTCAGAAGAACTCCATATAACAAAACCATTTGGCTACAGTATTGTTTATTGTTTATTTACAAGCTATTAGTAATATGTAATAACCCTTACACTACTGTATTTCTAGCAATTTGTGCCTATCTGGTTTTAAAAAATTAATGTCAAGAAATAACAAGAGAGCAGGAAAAATCATTTTACTAAGTATTCAGGGTGTCACAGTCATTAGATCTTGGGATGTCATGGTCTAGCCAAATCTGAAGAGCATCAAATGTTAAAACAGAATTGAATTATCTCATTAATAAAAGCTGACAAAACAGAATAGCATTATCTCATTGAGCTTCAATGGAATCAATGTTTCACCTACATTCAACTCTAACATCTTCAGTGGAAACAATTCATTGAAGTGGAGCTAAGAACTATAATGAACTTTTTTTCTAACAGATTTCAGAGTACATGTACAATTTACATTTCTGCAGCCCTCGCAAGATACTTTTTTATCTTCTACAGAATTTCAGTACTCTTTCATTTCTCTTTAAACTCTCACAGCCCTTCACACAGAAGAATGGGTTTTACGGAGGGACTGTCTGACTACTCACAAAATGGTGTTGCTCTACGGTTTGCTTTTGTTGACATTGTTTGAGTGAGATGGTCTGCTAACTTGAAAAGGAAATTCAGGGCACTATATATAAAAAAAAAAATTTGAATCTGCCTTAAAAACACTGTTTGAAACATTTTAAATGTATGAGTTTGAAAGACTGAACCTGACAGTTTTGCGGGGAAAATGCTCTCTGCTTTCCGCCTCACCGGGATGGAGTTGCTGTGCTGTGAACCAACGTGCAGGATGCAGGAGGAACCACGCGACATGCAGGCAGGCAGGAGGCAAAGAGGGTTTATTCAAGTTTCCCGCGGCTTATGAGGATGCTGGAAGGAAGGGAGAGGCTTGGCTACTCGGCCAGCCAACGAGAGGGACTGGGAGAGTAATACCCAGTAAGAACCCAGGAACCGGGGAGAGGCAGGGGATACAGCCAATGGCGTTAGGATAGGGGCGTGACCCGGCTCTGGGGGCAGGACAGAATGGCATTCCACACAGCCGGCAGCGTGGGATGGTGGGGGGAGAGAGGTTACATAAAATAAGGTAGCACGGAACAGTAATTTCACAATATGAAGTTTCCCTGTGCTGACTCCAGGAGTTCTCTTGGGCTGCATCTGTTTCTCCTCTATGACTGATGTTTCCATTGCATGTATTCCACCTTGTCTCCCACAATTCCTCCATTTTTATTTAATAAAGAAACATAGACTTGAGAAACATTATGCATCACCAAACCTTGAAGATGTTTGACTATGCAGGGGAGAACACACAGAAGGATTAATAAAACAAACAACCCTAAAAGCAGAAAAAATTTTTTTATGGGTGATGAAACTCTTTCTAAGACAACCAACCAAACATGTCATCCCAGCTAACATCATCTGATTTTTGGATCTGTTCAATAAGCGAGCGAAGCTCATTTATTTGGGCATGGATGGACTGAGAGTGGTCTGAGAAATTTAAACAACACAGACTTTCAAACTCACTACACCCGTGTCCGTTAACTAACAACAGAAAATCTATGGCAGTTCTATTTTGTAAAGTAGCTTTTTCAATCTTTTGTGAATCTAATAATAGGTCTTCCAGTGCTGCGCTTGTAGCATTTGCCTCTTTGGCTAACCAACATCTCATGCTGGCTAGTAAATTTAGGGCATGTGAGGTCCCAATTGCTGGAATGAGTAAGCTGCCCCACATGTCTCCACTATGGGACCAAAAATTGAGGTTAGAATCACAATCCTCTTTGAACTGTTGTAAATTTTGGGATTTGAACAGAGGATGAGGCAAAGTGTCAGGAGCTGCTTGGGGGACTGTATTCTTTTTAATTCATATTTCATATTTTGTGATCCTTTTGGGTGGAACATAACTAGGGAGGGCAATGTTTTAGCTGGGTTATAAAATGTGAGTTCCCCAAAGGTGCAAGGACCTCCAACTGCCTCTTTAGGGATTGATTTCCATACCTGGAACCCACAGATGAGGAATATGCCCTTCGGGAGAGCAACAGACGGGGAGGAAGATTCAATTTTAAAGGGAATTTTTTCTTTGCACCAAAATTCAAACCAAAACTATCATAAGCATTTTTCTTCTCCCTGGCATATATCTCTGCCTCTTACAACTCCTTTATATTTAGAAAACCAGAGCCATACTCTGGACGTTTTTACATCAGAAAAAAATCTATGTCGCGTTTTCAAACTGGATTATGTTGTCCCAGTAAAGATTGTTTCCCTACTCTGCTCCTGAGCCCTTCTTTCTTACTTTGACTGCTTTGAGAAGAGCATGCAAGCATACTACAGGAGAAACGGTATTTGCATTCTTCCCTACTTTATTGACATTGTGGGTCAAATGCCCAGAGAGCTCCAGTTGCTCCACAGAGAGGCAGAACCTGGAATTTGCCAGAGCAAAAGATCAACAGTTCTTTTATGTTCTGTACAAATATTCATTCTGCAGTAGTACTAAACCAATGTGCTGCCTTTTCTTTGAGGAGATTATAAGTTATGATCTTCTCTATAATAGGAAGCAGAGACTTTAATGCACAGAGTCAACACCTTTATAAAGAGTCAAAAACTATCAAGAAGTTGAGAAGATAGATGTTTGGGCTACGTCTCATTTATAAAGCTAAAATAAGTACTAGCATATATACTTTTTTATATTCTTATATATAGCTTGCAAGCAACTAAACCTTGATTTATTAAGCATGAATGAGTACCCTGGAATATTTTGGAATTTTCCTGCTTCAGTTTGCACAAATGAATTACCTTCTTTCATTTTCCGTTCCCATTACTTACTTCATCTGTGACTTTTCCAACAAGAATGATCCCACTCCTCAGTAAATTTGTAGAATAATTTCCTTCTATCTCCCTCCCACTTTGTGGCTCAAGACCATCTGCTGACATTTCTGACCCAATGTACTCTGCTTTAGTAAATACAGCAGATATTAGGTGAATGAGTATCAGAGTTATGCTGGAAATCTATTGGTTATTCAACATACTAACATCATGCATATATATATGTGCATACATGCACATGCACACTTAACTGTGATCATTTTTACTGCCTTTAAGGATTACAAGAAATATCTTCCTAAATTATGCACTAAGATTAGCAGTTTATGTAGAATGATTTGGTGTACTAAATCAGCATTTAGTTTTGCTTCTTTATGAGACCATTCAAAGGAATAATGGAGGGATTATAAACTTACAAACAGCTAATAGGAGTGAAAGGGAGAACTGTTCTCAGAAGCACTATTAAAGACATTTAAAGGAAGCAAAGTGCACAATAGCACAAAAGTAATTATATTTCTATGCAAACTACAAATACCAATAATTCATCCTCTTCTCCAGTTGTTTTTTGAGTTAGACACTACTAATTAGTACTATATATGAGGAAATGTCTTTTCTTATTCTTTAATACTTGCCAGCTTCTGTCACTCTTTTTCTCTAAGTGATGCTCCTCACAAAAGCAATAATCTCTGCCAGTGCATTTCTCATTTGGAGAATCTCCACAGTTTAGTCCCAGTTCTAATCTTCTATTAAACTGCTTCTCTTCCATCCCAGATTTGTAAGCCATAAAAATAAATAAAATGTTAAAGCATTAATTGGCTGAGCAATAAAGAAACAGAGAGGCTGCACAATATAATCGTATGTCCAAGTGTGTTCTCCAAGGCACAAAGACCTGGCCAGTCACTGTGATACATGTTCAGTCACAGAGTGTTTAGACAGACGTAACATCTAAATCATTTAGCCATATACGGTATACACATAGCTGCCACCTGGTCTGCTGCAGGCCTCAAATATGCTTGTTTTTCCTTTCATAACAGAAGGGACAAGGATTTTGGTCATTCTCTCTCTTAAGTCACAGAACAAACAATTGTGCCTTTTCCATTCCAGGTCTCTTCAGTGTCAGTCCCACCTAGTAACCACATTACCATTGGCACCACAGCTGGCTGCTGTGTTTGATTTGGAATGGGCTGCCCAGGGAAGTGATGGATTCTCCATCCCTGAAGGTTTTTAAGATGAGACTGGATATGGCACTTAGTGCCATAGTCTAGTAACCACGGTGATGCTGGATCAAGGGTTGGACTTGATGATCTCAGAGATCCTTTCCAACCCGGCTGATTCTATGATTCTGTGATTTTACTTTTGGAGGAAAGAGAGTGAAGGGAGAGATTATGACATATTCTATCATTTCTGTTCTTTCCAGTTTCTGGTCTGCTTCCTTTGTGCTTATTTGCCAAAGAAATAAGAATCCAAAGAAGGGATTACACCATGCAGACACAATGTCCTTTCCAGGACAACCCCCACAGTGTTCTATTATATTTTGACTTCTTTCCTGTCCTGGTTTCTGCCAGGACAGGGTTAATTTTTTGCAGTAGCCAGGAGGGGTATGGCTATACAAAGTCATGTCACTTTGCGGGGGCATGGGAGGAAGGGGTTGGGTATTGTCACAGGTCTCCTCAAGGTAAGCATTCACATGAGAATTGTTGGCATCTCTTGTATACTTTGCAATTATATTGTTGCTGTTACTATTCATTTTTTTATCTCATTGCTGTTTCCAGTATTGTACTTATCTCAACACATGATCTTTACCTTTTGTCCCTCCAGTTCCCCTCTCCAGCCTGCCACAGAGGGGAGGCAGGAGTGAGTGAGTGCCACCTGTTTTGGAGTGTTTCAATGGGAACACTGAATTGGGAAATACCATTCTTAAATCTCGACACTTCCAATCAAGTGTATTTTGAACAACAAAAATATTGAACAGTACAAAATCACAGAACATCATTACAGAGAAGCTTTTAAAAGAAAAATGTGATTGTCTTCTTTAAAGATTTCAGTGATATTCAGTGTTGAATTTTGCACATTTTAAATAACACGAGATGAATGTTAAATTTGTTAATGGAATGGCTAGTAAAATCAGAGATGTAAGAAATAAAAAGTTGCATGTGTTTGCAGAGAAGTATTGAAAAGCAATGAATAAGCCCTCAAGAATGACCTATCCAACACACCAGGTAGGAAAAGAAATACATCGAAATTATAGTGATAATATCTAGTGTTTATATATTTTCTTACTGTATGAAAACAGTGATTTAGTTAAAAATTACTGAAGTTACTAAAAATTTTAAAAAAAATTAAAAGCTCTCATTAAAAACATTAAAGCAAATAAACTTTAAATGATATCACTGTAGCTACTGTAAAAACTGAATGCTAAAAAAAAATGAAGTCATGATGAATGAGATGAGAAAATAGGCTTAATATCAAAAAGGGTTAATTTGGGGATCTGAAGGTGGTCCACATTGCATAGCATTTCTCTGATCTGTCATGATTACATCATCTTTTGCCTTTTAATTTCTTATCTGCTTTCATTTTTTTTTTATCTCACTGATATTTCACTGTCTCAAAGCTAAACTAGTAAACCCAGTGCAATATTGATCTGCCAAAAGTAACAGATCCCTGCCAATCATAAGGTCAGCTGTGTGCACTGGGATGGGGGGGTCAGTCAAGGGTGGCAACTTCCCCCCATTTTGAATCGTCCCAGTGCTGGAGACTGTTCTAAATTCAGTCAGCTGATGATAAAGTATCAGATACAGCTAGCAAGTAGGAGCTCCTTGTTCTGTCTCTAAACCCATCAGAAATTTCTCAGAGATATGGAAATTGTTAGATATCTGTGCATAGGTTTAATCCACACCTACAGTCTATAGCTGGAGTTGAAGTGAAGGATTTGTACATTTTCTCCTTTTACACTTCATCTTAATTTTAAGGTCTGCTGATAAGTCACCTGGAGATGGATGGGTATTTATATGCTCTTCTCCTCATAAGTATTCTCATAATATCTGACACACAGTGTGCTCAGAAATACCATGCTATTCCATTGCCACAACCCAACACTGAAGTATTTGCAGTTAATTCTGTGACTTTCTTACAATAATGTTTGTGCTATATGGTTACCTTTGTGTCCCATAACACACTATAATACAAATCTATGCACATGTACGAAGGAATGCAACTGGAATCACTACAGGTTTATGAATGGGAGAGCAGTTCAGTGGCACTAACCCAGATGAAGAGAAGGTAGACAGTGTTCTGGCCTCAAGGGTGATTCTGTGGTTGTGGTTGATTTTAGGATCAGGGTAACAGGTAAAAACCATGATTGGCATCTTTCAAATAAAAAAATAGTCACTATTTCTAAGGGGGATTTTTAATTTTTCTTCAAGCATTCATTGCAAATTTCACACAAAATGCTTAATGAAATGTTTTTGCACAGACATATTTTTCTATATTTTCTATCTCTCCGCATATAGGTAAAAGAGGAAGCATATTTCAGAACAGTGGGAAAGGAGGAATTAAAAAAATTCCTGTATTTAGAAAGATGGAGACATAGATTATGGAGTTTATGAAGTCGTACTCCTGTATTTTGTCATTTGAAGTCCTTAGCTTCTTCATGGTAAGGTTTATTTAGAGGTTGGTTTCTTATTCTCTACAAAGGAATTTTTAAGGCTGCTGGTTTTAGTGTAGAAGCACTGCTTCTGTAGGAGCTAGGAGGACACTACAGAAATAAAACCCTGTTGGAAGCTGATTATATTTGTGATTGTAAGAAAAATTGCCCTAGAGATCTCTGTAGGCGGAAATAGAAACCATAAAGGCAGGGAGGTTTAATTATACGTACTATTCTTCTGCTCTGTACAATGTAATCTTGACAGGCAGTACCGATTAGCTGTAACATTTCTCTACCTTTTTTTTTTTTTTTAAATAATATATTTTCAGTATACACATATCATCTGCCAGGAACAAAACCAAAAAACTCCAAAGCTAGAGCGTTACAGCTAAAGATGTGGGGGAAGGAGGTGGGGTGATACTGAAGTGCTCCTCTTTCTTCTGTGGTTAATTTTAGGAGAGCTGTTGTCTGCTTGGGGTATGAATATCTTTAAGAACACAATTACTGCTAAAAATCATTGCTGGTTTCTTGTCACTCCTCAAGGAGAAACAGCTTATGATGGAGACACATAATTCACATTAGAGGTGTGATTTTTTAGAAAGTATTTTCATTCTTAGCAGAAATTTCATTCCATCACTGAGTGCCCCTCCAACACCAGTGTGAGAGCCAGAGGATCCCTGAGCACATCTGCTTGAGCAATAAATTCAATAGCTTCATAATGAGAATATATAAAGATAAAAACAAGTTCAACTATTCTTTTCTCTTTGCTTTTACAACAAAAACAAGAACACAGGGTACAATATTTTGTTCTCCACATCGTAGTAAATTACAAACATAAAAAGCCATGACACAAAATATCATCTTATAAACCAAGGATGCATTAGTTATTAATGACTTCTACTGGATCTCCCATAGGCACTCAGGTGCTTTCAAGATGCAAAATAGATCACAAAGCTACTTCTAAATAACAAAAAGGAATCCTGTGACTAAACAAAAAAAGAAGCCACTCAGATACAATGCTGTATATAATACAGATTGTTCACGGTCAAGGTCCTCAAAGGCATTTAGACATATAACCCCCATGTAAACACATAGCACTGAATAGACCAATATACTGTGACATCCAGTCCTGACAGTCTTTTATAAGTTCTTAGTTCATCACATCGCCATTTTCACAACCAACACTGTGTTTTAGTGGAATTGCACAGTCCACCCAGGTGATCTCTCTGAGGGGAGCTGGAAAATATTCCAGAGATCAGAAAAATTTATTTGAAGCACATTCTGCAGAACTCATACGCACTTTTTGATAAGCACTAATACATGACTTTTCAATTCAGAAGTTTTGAATCTTCAGTCTACCTGGGCTGAAAAACTCTTTCTTGCCACAGAATGCATAATTTGTGAGAGACAGCTGATTAGCTACAGGTGATTTTTGCAGTGTACCGTTCTGAGTTTCCTAGGAACATTTGGTAGCACATGTCCTGGTACTATCCGTAGCGCTCCTAACTTTGCTCTGTGCTTCGCACAAACAGGTAAAGACATTTCAAGGCAACTCTTTTCTTTGCCTCCTAACCAATCCCCACTTGGTCCTTAATTTATACCTACAAGAAAAGTGCAGTTTTTAAAATAACGATCTTCTGTGACAGTCTGCAGAAATCTTTTGAAAGCTGAACACTCATTGAAGTATCATGACCAATACAAAAATACTAGAGATAACTGCCACCTTCTTTCAAAATGCCCATTTTTGCAGTCCTTAATGGTAACTCTTAAGCACAATGGTAGTAAAAGTAGATTAAAATTGTCTGCAAATGTGCCTTACAGTTTGTAGACGACATAAAATTTCACCTTCCTTTCATCTTTTAAGATTTCATCAGACAGTTAGTGGGTAGAAGCACCTAACATCAGGAAGGTAATAGGCTCCCAACAACAGAAATGTTGAAGAAGTATTCAAACTACAAGAAGCCAGAAGCAAAGGGCAGCAAAACAGTTTATCAGTCTCTGACAAAGACAATACTTTTCTGGTTATCATCTAAAATGTTATAAATATCATGGTCCTAACTACAATGAAACAATTTAATAAAATAATAGGATTCTTTCTGTTAGATGTATAAGCACCCCGAATGAGCCATTGGAAAAGATGTAAGCACTGGGGATAAATCTAAGCTTTTGTAAGGGAAAAATATTTCAATTTTAGCATTTTATTTCTAGTTACTTAGCAAAATTCTATGTAGAAAGTTCATTTGTACCAATAACAATAATAAAAAATACAAACCTGAAAAGATTGCTACTGCTATTAACATCACCAAGAATACTCTCAAAATATGTTGAGTTTAGTCCTTCCTGGATGCAAGGTGGTAGAATTTTACTGAAGTCTGTTTTCCATATCCTGCTGAAATTGTCGTGCTTCATGTCCCAGAGTTTACTTCCCTATGTTTTCTGTGCAGGATAGAATTAGTTTCATAACCAAAAAAATCTATAGATTGATACAGTATCAGGTTGGAAGGGGACCTGAAGGATCATCTGGTCTAATCTTTCTTGGCAAAAGCATGGTCTTGACAAGATGGCTGTCGTGGTCTTGCCCACCAGCCAGCCCCTGGGGCTGAGGATGGTTTTGTCCAGGTGGACTTCCGGAAAAAAAAGCCAATCAAAAGTTCAGTAACGCCTTTGCCAATTACCTATTTAAGAAGACGGAAGAGAAAGTTGTGGCGCAGATGAAATTAGTAGCAGATGAAACTGGTAGCCATGTAGGAGAAGTGGCAGGCCCCAGGTGGGGACCAGGCCTCCCTCCTCCCCCAGCCCTGGGCCGGGGGCAGGTGTGGCGCTGAAGTCCCCCTTCTCTCTTATAACGGAGTAGAGAAAAAAAGACTTTAGAAAAGAGCCTGGACAAGAATGCTGCAGAAAGAATTCCGGCAGAGAGATAATGAAGTCTTCAAGGCCAAAGTTGCAGGAGGAGAGAGAAGTTTGAAGGGGGGGCGGGGT
>JAYRBT010000093.1:47983229-48002438 GCA_036023395.1 Myiotriccus ornatus | reverse complement strand
GTTCACTGAAGGTATATCTTGCCCCAGCCAAAGCTTCTACTGAGTCCTCCAGCTGATGAGTGCTGATGTCTTACCCATCATCACATATTGGTCAGAACACCAATACCATCTCTTAAGAACAGGCCTGTGGCAGTTCCATTTAACCACAGAAAATCATACTGTCTTTCTCCATGAAAACAAAAAGGAACAAATCCTTTATTAAAATGCTATCAACAAACAGTACATTCAGTAGAAAATTAAAAGCTCTCTTAAATAATACAAAAAACTAATAAAATTACTGCATTTCCATATCATGTTTCTTTTTTTCCCACTCCCTAATCTCCATTATGTACTTTATTGTTTGGTTGGTCTAGCTTCTTGCATATCATTGATGGTTCCAAGATCAATGGTTATTTAGTCTACTTCCTCCTACATTTAAGTAGAGGTCTCTTTTTATTCCATTATTTGCATAATGACTTCTATTTTCATATATTTTTAGAAAAAAATAGTTTTTGTAGATCAAATTTTAACAATCCACTGTGAAGAGCAATTATTGTCAGTAAAGTCACCAAATACAGTTCCTTCTCTTTTAGGAAGAAGTCCAAAATTCAAAATCACTGCACACAATCAAAAATCCTTGAGATGTCCTGTACTGCACCATCTTATGGTCAACTGCATTTGTTTAAAAGACCTTAAAGTACTGCAGTACTCCCTAACTTTTCAAAAGAAGATTGCATTCACTGAGGCAGTGTCTCAGGGGCGTCACAGCCACATAGTTTTCCTGAAAAACGTTTATTTGTGTTTTCAGTTCATTACCTTTGGCCATGAACAAAATGACAATATCCTAAATCCCTAGAGCTGGAATCTCAGGAAGGGCTTCCCTGAAAGATTTCAGCTTTCTGTACAGGACAAAAGGAAGCCATGAACCTGTTTCTTTGCCACTTTCATTCCAACATTTATTTAATGTCAACAATTTAGATGTCAGCACTTTCTTACTTCCAAAGGCGGAAACGCTGAATATACAGGATAAATTATCTCAGCAGTCTGTGACTACACCTGCTTTTGTTTTATAATGACTGCCTACTGGTTTTGGTTTCCTATCTAGCTACTGTTCTGCATTTCCTTACAAGATAAGAGAAAAAAGCTCTAGGACCTTCCCAGATAGATTGATAATGTCTCAGAGGCCCTATGTGTTATATCACTAATCTCCAAGACATTCTCTTCCTATGGAAAATGGAAGAAAGAACTGTAGTCAGTATATAGATATCTTAACTTCATTTGTTCTTTTTTTGTCTTTCATCTTTCTGTCAGGCAATCTCTGGAATATCCAAGTGGCAGCTTTAGAGATTGACCTAGGGAGTGCAGACATGATACGGCCTTTTCTTCTGCAGACCTCGTCTGAGAGCACCCCACAGCCTGTGGAGCATTAGCCTGCTTTCAGGGAGGCTTTCAGAAGCCCACCTAGAGAGAGAAATATTAATGGTTGGGAGGAAATGCAGACCTGGACTGGCAGGGGGTTAATCCACTGGACTGTCTGAACACACAGATCCCCTCTCATGTTCAAAATTGAACTACTATTTGTAGTCTGGTTCCTGCATTCCCTTTGAGCGCAGTTTTGATGACAATGAAATTGCCCTGAGAAAAGAGACAAGACACACAAGAGAAAAAAAAAATCTTTATCGGTATACTTTTCAATTAAAATGAACCAATAAATTTAAATCTAAATAATCCCAATCATAAGATATTGAAGTGACTAAAGGCACAAATCAACCCTAGATTTCTATGATCCATATATCCAGTCAAATCAACACTTCTGTGTGTCCAGGCCCTGAATTTCACAATAAGTAATACCAAGAGAAGAAGGTTTGTATTTATTCTGTGCTACATAGAAGATAGGCTTCATGATTGAAGTCTGTTATCATCAGAGTTTTTGCTTAGGGCAGTTCACCAAGCTTCCCCAGTGGTATTTCAGTTTAGCTCACAACTTCTGTTTGAATCTTAGAAAGGTATCCAAGTAACTAGGAAAAATGGAAATGCTATCTACTATGTAAAGCAATTAAGCCATTAAAAAGAGCTGGAGGGATGCAAAACTTAGAAACTACTTTCTGGGTTGACATTTCTGATGGAATAATGTACTGAGCTTGTGTGGCCAGATCTTGGTAGTGGGGGGGACTACAGGAGTGTCTTCCGTGAGAAGCTGCTAGAAGCTTCCCCCATGTCCAACAGAGCCAATGCCAGCTGGCTCTGGGACAAACCTGCTAGCTGCCAAGGCTGAGACAATTAGAGATGATAGTAACACCTTGGTGATAACGTTTTTAAGAAGGAAAAAATTAATTGCATAGATGTAATTGTGGCCAGAGAAGAGAAGAGTGAGAACATGTGAGAGGAACAGCAGACATCAAGGTCAGTGGAGAAGGAGAGGGGAGACGTACTCCAGGTGCCAGAGCTGCAGCTTGTAGTGCAGATCGTGGTGAGGCAGCTGTGACCCTGCAGCCCATGGAGGACCACAGGGATGCAGACATCCACTGGCAGCCCATGAAAGAGACCCACTCCAATGCAAGTGGATGCCCAAAAGAAGGCTCTGAATCTGCGGGAAGCTGGTGCCGGAGCAGGCTCCTGGCAGAGACTGTGGACACACGGAGAAAGAAGCCCACGCTAAAGCAGGTGTCCTGGTAGGACTTGTGTCCCTGTGGGGACCCACACTGCAGCAGGCTGTTTTTGAAGGACTTCACCCTATGGAAAGGGACCCATGTTAGAGCAGACCACTGAGAACTGTAGCTTATGGGAAGAACCCCACACTGGAGTAGGGGAAGGACTCTTCTCTCTGAGCAGTGGCAGAAACAACTTATGACCATAACCACGGTTCCCTGTCTCCCTGTGCCACTGGTGGGGAAGGAGGTAGAGCCCAGGAAGGAGGGAGGGGTAGAGGAAAGTGCGTTTAAGATTTGGTTTACTTCTCATTATCCAAATCTGATTTTGATTAGTAATAAATTCAGTTAATTTCCCCAACTCAAATCTGCTTTGCCAGTGACAGTGTTTGATGAGTGATCTCTCCTGGTCCTTATCTCAACTCATGAACCTTTTTCATATTTTCTCTCCCTTGTCCAGATGAGAAGGGGAGTGACAGAGCAGCTTTGGAGGGACCTGGCCCTCCAGCCAGGGTCAAAACACCACAAATACTGAAAAGCACTCCCTGGCTCTGGGGTACAAATATTTTAGATTTCTGCAAAAATTAGGTCATCCACATCTTAATTCTATGTGTCATTATATCAGACTACAACTCCTTGTTCATAATAAAGATTTTGCTTATTTAACAAATTAAGTATAGATTATACTGAGAAAAACATTGTGCCATTAGCTACCCACAATAATGGGCAAAAGATCTATTTGTACTTTAATAAATAAGCCAAGAGGAAGACTGCTGGAATTTGAAGAACTACAATTGGAAAAAATACTAATTAGAGACTAAATATATTGCAACTCAATTCAAAAGCAAAAGTGCTGTGAAGTTAGGGAATAAGAAATGGGTTTGAAAATGCACATGCTTGAAATAATGAAAATATATAATTCAGTGAGCCACAGTACAAAAAACCTTTTTTTTAAAACATAAAATTGAGAGAAGGCCCATGACTGATACAAGGCAAGTTTACATCATCTTTTACATTTGAAAGCCTTGATGAGAAAGCCCAGTTTCACTGTTTGAACCAAATCTTCACATTCTCTAAAACTGTCCTTTATACAAAAGGTTCAGTCTAGGGCTATGAGCCCAGTGTTTCACCTAATATTAAATTAAGGACAAAAATTAGCGTATACACTAATTGCTGTGAATTATGAATTTCAACCACTAAGGGGATGACTCCATTAATTCTGCATGCCAGAAGTAACATCAAAAACAATGTACCATAGTGTTCATTGAGGTACTGAAGATGAGAACTTTCACCATCTATTTAGTGAATTTTCTTAAATCAGAGGTTTCTTTGGAACATGGAATGTTTTTTACTTAAAGAAAAAGCCTCACAATAGGGAACTGTATGATTTTTTCCAGTTACTGTGAGAAATCAGACATATTTAAACATATCTAAAAAATTCCATTTACAAATATCAATTGATTGTAAGAAAAAAGTCCTTCTCCTAAAAACAAAATGCTTCTGTACTTCATTCAGATGCAGATATGGACTATGCTAAATATACTATCAACAAGGATAAAACATTCTTCCAAGGTGATAAAAGATTATCAGTCCCAGAAAACAGTGACTGTCTTACTCCAGTGTAACAGTAATTATTAAATAAAGGCACTGTGGCAGAAAACTACGTAACTTCCATTTCCTAGTTTCATTATATACAAAAACACACTTAAAATACCGAGGGCTGCACTTCCAGGCCTGTGTCCAAGACAATATTGCACTGTTCCTTGGTTACAGTCAGAAATGTTGATGGAGGCTAAAAGCACCACAGTGCTTGGCATATCTGTATCTGCTCTTAAGCCTTCTCTCAAATCCACTGAGTAAAACATTCTTCAAACCTTAGGAAATCAGATCTGGAAATACTTTTATCAAGTTAAGGAATAGGCTACTGCCCTTGACAATATTACTTTGAAAAACCTCTAACTCAATTTCCATTTTTCACATGTAGACCTCCCAAATTTTAGATTATATTTTAGTTGATTCCAGTTTCTCATCTCATATATTATACCAAATACTAGTTCAGAAGGTAGCCCTCTAGCTGTGCTTTTCTGGATAGTGGTTACTATCTCCTAGTCCTTTAAACTTGGTTTATTTGCAGGTGGTTTCATTCATCAGTTTGAGAGAGAAAGGCAAGTATGCAGTTTTAATCTACTAGTATAAAAATCCTCTAAATTTAGATAGTTTAAGAGATTCTTATATTGATTAGTAGGGGTAGCACTGCTTATTTGCTTGCCAACATTTTTTGGGCAGTTGTTCAAAATATTAATAATGAGTCAAGTCCAGTGAGATCCTGGGTGGTTCATGAGGGGTACTGAGTAGTTGAAAATCCAACTTCAAGGAAAAACAAGATGCTCTCTACTGTGTCCAGGAAGGGAGGACCCACAGGATTAGACATGAATGTGATAACATTGAATAAACATTCAAAAGGAGTGGTAAGAGAGCTCACTGTAGAATCAACCCAGTATCAGTGAATATAAAAAATGTCTCAAAGCACTGGCAGCAAAAGCTAATTGCAAATAGTCACACAACATGCTCAAAGGAGGAGCTGGACAGGTTAACAGGAGAAATAAAGAAACAAACAGTAAGGACTCATCACAAGTTTGTCTTCCTCCTCAAGTTTTGTATCATGTGAACACTACCTGTAGCAATGATTAGAAGTTTGCATCTACTCATAACACAGCAGGACATACTGTATTGCAAAAATTACTTTTTCATACAGCTTTCAAATTGGATGGATTTTATGGCATTTCCTGATTTTCCCTCCTTCCTACTTTCCGAAATGCTTATGTTCCTGTTAGAAAACAGTCATGTTTTCCATCAAAAATATCTCTTCAGCAAAATATGTCTTTATGTAAGAAAACTGCATTTCTTTGGAAGCCTAAATAGCTGAAATTATTTTTTCATTTACTCTTATAGGAAAACTGTAAAATGCTCAGTTGAGTAAAAATATTCTGTTGAGAGAAAAAAATGTTACAATCAGAGCACCTTTTTTTCATCATTCTTTCGTTCAGGTCTCAGAATGAAACCATTAAAAATACCCAGCAATTACATAATTTTAGAAATAAAAATAATCCCAACTCTGAATATTGTCATAGTCAGTTGCTGTATGTTGTCACAGCCAGATGCATGTTTCTGGCTGTTCTCAGAGAAAGATACTTCACTGCAGGTATTTATACCAGCAGAGATCTGGGTCATTATCAGAGAAGCTAACAGGAACTAAGGAAATTTTTAGGCTGAATCTGGGCTAGCTATCCTTACTTCTGAAGAAAAGCTTCGGGATCCCTAAGAATGTTACTGGCCAAACTCTGAAAGTTACCATTCCTTCATGCAAGAGTTTAAGACTATCGAGAGTGCCGATACCACGTGCGTGAAAGAAAGGAGAGGCTTGTGGCTACTAAATATTTCCAACTGTTCAATAATACTAGCTAACTAGCAAGTTCACCTGTACTGTTCAGCTCCACATGTAGTGAACACTTGCAGCTTCTACTGGTTTTGAAAGAACATGAGTACTCAGCACATTTGAAGAAAATCAACATGAAGTCCTACCTTTCTATCAAATTCTTTCTTGATTATCTTATACTCAGCACATACAAATGGGAATGTGCAAAATTAACAACTGATTTGAAAAGTGTAAGATTCCAATTCTCTAGATTTCAATTTCTTATTTTCTTTAAGCCCAGCAAAAGTACTGATGAATAATGTTTAGCTACTTCATTTTTAAATAATATTTTAATATCAAACCATGATTAAGACCAGTCAGTTGTAGGAATACAGGGCTAATTCAAAACTCCCTCTCAACCAGGCCTGTATTTGTTCTACTGAATCTCTTCTTGTGGACACCATCACTTCCTTTCTTCATTCACTTTTCTCCTTTTTTAAAATATGGTACAAGTTTGCTGGAAGTGTTTGTTTTGAAATTTCACATACCTCCGCAGGAAAAGTTGCCTTTCTCTAAAAATAACTCTGAAGTACCCAGAGAAATACTGTACCACAAAACTGGTCCCAAAAGCCTAAGTCAGTTGGTATGCAAGATTATGTGAAATGAATTGGTAAACAAACAAATAATTACACAGGCTATCAAAGAAAATAAAAGCTAAAAATTCCAAGCATTATTTCTCTCAGTTCCACATTTTCAGGAGCTTAAATATAAATTAATTTGGGAAAGAAGACAACAAAAGCAGACTACACACTCAGATGATCTGTATTTGTGTGAACATTATGAAATCCAAAGGACACTTTACAGTCCTATCAAGTTATGCAGACAGGGGAGGAGCATGACATGCTCTAAAAGTGCTAAATCTGCAACATAACATAACTGAAATACCCATGACCAAATCTGAATAGCTCCTAATAATCAACACTGTGTAACGGAAAGATAAGTGAGATCAGACAAAAGTATAAATAGAGTTTTCACTCCATATGAATGCTAAAATCCATGCAATCTCAAGAAAAAAAAACCCTGTAATTAGCCTGAGAAGTATAACCATCACATTAGTGTTGTCTACTGAGAGAACCTGTATCAGAATATTCTGGAGGTGGTCTGGCACTACAGAAAGCTTTCCTAAATATGAAATTAACCGCTTAAGCACTGCTCTGTTAAAGTAAGATACCACCAGATATTAGGAAAAAGAAAAAATTTAGCTTTTGGAAAATGTACTATATCAATAAATCAACCACTTAGTCAAACAAATTATAGCCCTGGATCCACAATAAGGATCTAGAAATATAGGCTTCTATGTGTGGTTAAAAAAGAAAGGAACAATTAATGCCTCTCAAAAACACTAAGAATCCATGTACCTTGTAAGTTTCCCGGCCATGAGCAGAGTCAGTCATTTGCTTGGCTTCCCTAAGCTGTCCTTTCAAATTTACCGTTTCTCATTCTGGTTAGCTGCTGGTCTCATTGAATGGTGTGCATGATCTGAATGTAGAAGGTGTAAATAAAAAGACAACAGACAAAAAAGTATGTTGGATCTGATCACTTGTTAGGAATAATGATTATCTAACAAGCAGGGACATTTGCTGCACATATTAGTATGTTTTCTAGCAAGAGTTTAATATGCTTCACAAACATATTACAAGATCAAGGAACAAACAGAACTCTTTAGTGCCAATTATTTTCTTGCTCAGGAACATTAGATCATTCTCTTTATCAAATATTTGCAAGAATAGGCAGAAGTATCTCAGGAAATCCTGATTTTCTGTACACAAAAAAAAAAGAGAACGATGCCTGTCTAAACAGATGTAGTTATGATGCAAATTGTAGAGTCTGTATCCCTGAAGGGCTGACCAAAACCTCCATCTCTGATTAAACATGTAATAACATATAAACACTTTAATATTAAAATTGG
Organism: Myiotriccus ornatus; assembly: GCA_036023395.1. Classification (NCBI taxonomy): domain Eukaryota; kingdom Metazoa; phylum Chordata; class Aves; order Passeriformes; family Tyrannidae; genus Myiotriccus; species Myiotriccus ornatus. The sequence continues at coordinate 47,994,427 of JAYRBT010000093.1, read as the reverse complement.
CCCTTAGGTACCATGAATAAAGTGAGCTACAGAGCTGACAGCCTGAAGTCCCATCTGCATTCCATATACAGAAATTCAAAAAGGACTCTGACAGTTTCTAGATGTGATATATTCTTGCCATATACTATCAGTGATTATAACACTTAACTGTTCTGCACTGATGTAATATTACATCTGAGTAATCAGAATAAAAAAAAAGAGAAGTAAATACTATTTTTTTGCATAACAATGTGAGTTTTCTTAAGGGTTGCCAAGGCCACCTAGTTAGAGTCTTTATGCAGTTTACTTAATATTGTATTTCAATTGCTCCTTCTAAAAGTTTAAAAAAAAAATTGTTCCTTTCAAGACATACCAGTATCTTTGAAGAACTAAAAACTGAAATGATAAAACTGCAGCATGAAGCAACATGAAGAAGAAAAGTAAGATGCAGTCTTGCAAGTAGTGTCTTAATGACTAAACACTTAAGATTTTAACTATTTAGGATTGCACAACTGTGCTTCACAATTTTGGCTAAGACAATGCCTTATTTCCTGAAAGTGGGTTAAAAGTCAACACAGATCACATTCTCTGCTTACCATACACATAACTTCACAAAGCTCTTCAAGATCAAAATCTAAAGCCTATGAACTTGCTGCAAACTCTAGAAATGGTTAGAAATACTGAAAAATATCTTAACTATGTCACCTATCTAAATGAAAATTGATTCCAACTCTTACTCAGTTATCTATTTCCAAGGTTTTAATCAAGACTTTGTCTTTGAAGAATCTGTTCACCATAAAACTAGACTGCAGCACTTTGCATAATGTGTCACAGGAAATGTTTATGGTGCATTATTAATTTCCATCAGTAATACCTACTCTACTTCCCTTTTCACTCAAGTTGTAATGAAGGAACTATGACCTATCCTTTCTGAACTATGTTTCTTAACCAAGCTCCTAGTTTTAGAAGGATCCTCCTCTATCCCTCAAGAACTGCTGTAAATTAACTGATACATAACTGACTCTTATTTGATCATTTCATTGTATCTATAGACAAAATTTTAAAAGTTTCAATGGTAGGCATTTCAGAGACTGGCAAGATCTCACTACGGATCAGAAAGTTACTTAGCACCTGGCTATTAGCTTTGCTGTTATGCAACAGCAATAAAAAACCCTCTTCTGTGGTGCTGTACTTCATAGCCATGCTTAGAGCAGTCGCAGTATATCAGGCTCAGAGATCTTCTGCTAAAGATGATACATTATCAGACAGAAAATCAAAATTGAAGGAATTAACAGCATGTAATTAACCAGCAATCAGTGATCTCTATATTTAAAACTTGGCAACACAAGTAAACAACAATATTAGATGCAAACAAAATGTTAATAAACCACAATATTAGATGCATATAAAATGCTTATAATGTACACAAACAAAAATGATCTCCTACAAAAACCCACCCAAAAAGCTCTAATCACAGACACATAAGCACAATTATATGTGCACATTTTTTTCACAGGACCACTGAGTAGTTAGTTATTAGCACACACACCTCATCTGGGAGTGCTGGATCCCCTCCTTACACATCTGCTAGAGGTGTGGGTGCTCTAGCTTTCTGTGAATCTGTGCAGCTCCTTATAACCTGCTAAATCTCACACCACTGTGAAAGAACCCATGACTTCATATATGCACATCACAAGTGTGGGTATGTGTTGTTACAGCCTGTATTGACAGTTCCCTAACTGGATGCAGATGCCTCACAGCATCCAACAGAGAGGATGCTCCTTCCTTAGACAGAGGTTTTGATTCCAGCGGAGCAATTTCTCACTGTGTCAAATGAAATTCTGAGTACCGCTGTTTCAAGTTCAAAATCTCTCCCTCCTCCTCATGTATTTCCATACTGCTTTTATACTTCTTTACAGCCAGTCTCTTTCTTTGAAGAGTCAATACACACTACTGTGATACTGTTAAGCCAAAGAAGCTATAGTGATTCCAACCTAACATTCCATGAAAACAAGATCATGAATCTCCTGAATCTGAAAAAGAAACTTCTTTTCTCCACACTCATCTTCCTCTTTCTACATCACAGCACATTAAAGGCACCCTTACCTCAACAAAGAATGGAATACTTCTCACTTAGCTTTAGATGCCACCTATATCTCATAACAGGTTTTAGATTTCTGCTATAGGACAAAATAAATCACACATTTTGACTTCTAGCTTAGATGTAAGTCTGAGCTGTATAACTAAATTTATGCAAGCAGAATCTCATCCCAAATGTTTACAATATCTTCTAAATTAATGTTTTCTAAATTAGCATGGAGCACACCCTTTTTTTTTTCCACCTGAAAGAGAGGTTGCTTGGTTGCACCGCATTAGCTTCTGTCTTCGTCCAGACTGAGAGAGTTACAATTTTAAGGTTTTCTCTGCTGCATCTCCTTCTCCACTTTTTTCTCCTGTCCCTGACTACCATCCATCAAAATCAACCTATACACCCAAAAGAGACAAGCACTAACACATACCAAGACTCTACAGGTCATATACAATACCAGAATTAATTCCAGATTCCCAGTTTCTCTATTTCAACACGGTAGCTCATCCATTTGCGGCATTCTTTAAAAGGCGGTTTCCTACTACAATCTTTCAGTCACTGATGTCTATGCACACTTTGAAAAAAATTTCTTGGTATGTTGTTTTTGCAGGTTGCCTGCTGAAAACTCTTTTTCAACTTAACTTGGAGTATTGTTTGATTATGTAACAGAAAAGAAAGCTTGGAGAACCATAACACCCAGCTGCAGATGGGTGGTATGTTTCCAAGTACTGCAAAAAGAAATTCCCACATAGACTTTAGTGAGTATGAGCTTGATGGTAAAGAAATGTAGTATCTTTAAAGATTTTCTAAATTACTGTCTTCATATTAATACATATATGTAATTGAATTTAAGCAGTTCACCTTCATTTAAATGCTAATTTCCATAAGTTAGTTCTCACTTTCTGCATCAAACAGATACAAGACTTTAGGGTAGGAAATGCTAACCACTTTTATGCTGCCACGTTTAATAATTCTGTTAAAATGAAAACTACATTAAAAGTTGCCTTTTCCCCTTCAAGCCTCAAATACATTGTCACAACATCAGCAAACAGTTGTTTACCTTCATTTTCTTCTTCCAGATCAAATTTCTTATTACTGTGCAGTTCTTTCCTACAAATAGAAGATCCATCTGTATTCACATAACATGCTGGAAAATGTATGATCTGCAGTCCTGGAGATGGGAAGCAGGAAAATGTGAGTGATTGGAGCACACCGTAGAGAAGCTACTAAAGGCAAATACGGTCTCCCATAAATGGAAAAAAGACACACTGAAAACAATGTAAAACAGGAAGTCAATGTTCTTGGTTTTGGAACAATTCCACTTACTAAAGCAAGTGGGAGACAGCAAATTAAACAAAACCTAGTGAACTAAACAAAAAGAGAAACAAACTAGATATGTCTGAGGAAGAAAACTAGAAAGCATAGTTAAAGATGTCTCTTCACCACTTATTTTCCTTTTATAATCTTCACTATTTTTGCTACAGGACTGACATATTCAAAAATTTCCAATCTTCTTAAGCACACTTCCAAAATGATAGTACAGAAAATTGTAGCTCATGCATGGAATAAAAAGAAACTACTCTACCTTAACGAAATCTGATAAATTTCATATATTTACTTGAAAAATACCCATACTTTTGTTGCAATTCTATTTCAATGCTATCAATTAAATCTATTTTTATTTTAGATCAGCATTGTTTCTGACACAAGGGTGATTCTAGGTCTAAACAAAGGCTAGTGATTCATCAAGCTTAGTAACCTGTCTCCAAAAGAGCACCCAAAGTAAAAAGGGAACAATATGACACATAGTGGGACTTCTCTCAGATGATCTAAGCTCCAAAAATTTGTAACATGTAGAATTCCTCAATCAGAGATAATGTCTTTATATTCAATAGGTATGGTTGGATGTTCCCTCCATTAAATTATCTACTCTTTTGAAGGCATGTAAACTTTGTAGAGCAAATTTGTAGAGCTTCTTGCAAAAGATATTACAGGTGCTAAAACAAGATGAATAACCAAGTATTCTTGCTTCCTTTGAATGAGGTTTCTGTTAGCATCAACTGATGTTCTCCATCTGTTTTACTGGAAGTGAGACTAAAGAAGAAATCCCTAATGCACTACCTTCATTCCAGTTGGGTTTTTTTTAGCCCTCTTTAACATTTCCATAGAATAGTCTTTTCTCCAGGGTAAAGAACTCTGGTTTACCTAATTATTCTTCCTGTTGTAACCACATCATACTTCAGATCATCATTTTTACCTTTCTTTGATTTTTTTTCCAGTTTGACTAAAGTGTATTTAAGAGGAAGAGGTAACGATTGTTAGGCACCAAATTCATGTTTTCATAAAATCTGTTGTAAACCAGACCTCATTCCTGAGCAAGGTTGGGCAGCTCAAAATTCACCATATTATACTGAGCAGTCAGGGATGTTTTTATCATTACAATACATTATAGATAACATTGTATTTAGCTACATTTGCCACCTCAATCTTCAGTCACTGTCTCAAAGTCTTCTTGTAAAGATAATCAGAGACGGTCTTTGAGTTCTAGGCAGTGTTTACTTCACCCTGCATTGCTAGTCTCCTTGAAATAAGAACACTTTGCTACATGTATGAATTCCAAAAGTTAGGAACTATAAGGTAGTTATTCTTGGGGATTTCCAGAACAGTAGCCTCTAACTTTGCTGATTAATCAATTCATTCTAAAGTAGTTCCATACATACTTACATTTCACCGTCACTGGTTCTGCTTGGCTTCACTCCAATGTCAAAGCTTTTGACATTCTGCCTAAAATGCTGTCACTTATCTACACACACATGCCTTCATATTCTTTCCTCTCTTTCTTCTTTCATTTAAGACTGCAAAAATTTCCATAAGCACTTTTATTTCCTTAATTTCAGTTCAGGTTCAAGAATGTTATTTTGTCTATATCATTTCTTTCATATACACTTTATATTCCCACCCTCTTTCATTAATACTGTGTTCCATAAATGTCTCATTTGTCTGTTTACTTATTTGTATTTTAAATACTTCAAAAGCTTTTATTTAACTACACCTGTTTTGCTTTTTACATCTGTTGTACAAATCTTAAAGAATAAGACATGTAAGCCTTTAGCAAAACCTCCTCCCTTACACTGCTTTTACTGTGTTGTTATTATGTTAACATAGTGCTCTGGAATGGATCAGACCCTACCAGATTTGTCTCTCACCTGATGTAGGTGGGAGTTGTGTCCCCTTACTCCAAAAATGGATTAGAATTACTCAGATCAACATTCAAGGCAGGCTTCCAGAATTAGGGTGCCAGCTGAAAAATTCCAGGGCTTAATAATCAAATTCTCAGAGAGTCTGTAGTTCCACTTGAAATGCAATTAAATTCCAAAGATAGGAATCTTCTGAGCAAATGCAAATGCCTAAAATGTAGATATCTGAACTAGTTGTCTAGACTCTATGGTCACAACAGAGAGATAAGCACGTTTTGTGGTATGATTCATCTGACCTTTTAGAAATGTATGAGATCAACTGAACCCTGCAGGCACTTGTTTTTCTGCTAGGAGTATAAAAGATTAAAAGACCGTCCAGATGAGGCTACCTCTGATGTTCGTCAAGCAACTATAAGGGGAATCCATAATGAATAGCCCAGAAGATGTCTGCAATAAAATGCCTTAAGTTAGCAGCATGAATACCACACAAAACATTTCAGCCTGAATGTCACAGACATACACAGACAGGCAGCTTTTCTGAACACTTCTTCAGAAGACCGAAGTTTATTACAATCTAAATTGGAGGTGCTAATCCTTCAAAGAATATGAATCTTTCTTTATTAGTAGAGAGAAGTTTTTTGTTAATTAGGTTCCAGAAAATTTGAAAGAAAAAACTGACATAATATATCGTATTTTGCATTTTAAAATTAATGCTAACAGTACTCTCTCAAATTCAAAGGGTACCTTTTGTGCATACTCTTACACCATCTAGACCATCTAATTAAATTATTTTCTTCCTTTTAGTTAAAGGCATTGCATCAGTCTTTGTCAACATTAATATAATATGATATAAATACAATAACAACACAAATTTCAGAAACACTTCATCTGATTTTTTTTTTTTAAGAAAGGGGTAGAGAGCCAGAATATTGCTACTGTCTTTGTGATTCTAGAAGTCATCAAGAACACACAACAATATTGAGTATTATCCTGTAACTGTCAAAAAATTTCCACTAAGCCCAAATTCTAGAAAATTCTACAGCTCTAAAAGTTATCAAAAACACTTGGTCATATTCTAGGTTGTGATCCAAGGGAGAGAGACCAAACCAAAGACACTAAAGTGACCTTTGGCGCTTATCCTGGTGAGCACAGCGGGACAACTGATGGTGCCTTTTAGATAACTTGGTATTTCTACACAACTTAAGCAGTGCAACCTCACTCTCCTGCCTCATACATCTTTCTTACACAATGACTCCTGGGACACATCTAGAGAGCTGTCCTATGAATGTTGTGCTGAATGTCAGAACACCTCTTGTGGAACATCCCAAGATGACTGAATACTTTTCAGTGCTCGTTAAAAGAAGGAAAGCTCCTTTAAAGCTGAATATAGGAGTCAGAAAGTCAGGAGGAAAACCAGTGGACAGGATACGAACACATTCAACACCTCAAGCTGATTTTTCTGTTCTGTACTGACTGAATTCTGCAGAATGTTGCATATTATAAGTGTTTGCGTCTTTAAATCCAGATCACAAGCAAAGCAGAAGGATGTGTTGCCACCTGGTGTGGAGGTGATGTAAAAATCTTCACTGACTTCTGTGTGAGCAAAGGCGGCGTCACTGCAGAGGCACATCTCTGCGCGGCACATCCCGGCAATGTCGTCAGCTACCTTGCTTGCTGACTCACGTCTCGGGAAGAAATCAGCTCAGAGGAAATTGTCCTTCAGCCGGGATGATGCGGAGCAGGCAAACACAGGGACTGTAGGACTTGCCGGAGAATGGGGAGAGAGGAAGAGATGGCTAGAGGCAAAGGAGCTGAAAGCATTCAAAACGAAATGCAAATATATATGTTTACAGCTGCCAACGGCCAACCTGTAGATCCTGCCATAAGATGCTGAAGAGATTCTAAAACATTATGACTGTTATACAATCACTCACTTAAATGGGCTGCTCTTAGATGAACGATGAATGTCTGTTCCACATTAACCATTTCAGAGTTTTCCTGCACTTCATTGTGCTTTACAATGGAAACCTCATCCAAATAACCTGCCTACTATTCCGCTGGGGAAAGAACCTCTTAAAAGTGGTCAAAGTAAGTTCAGTGAACAGCTTTTTTTAAAGACAGCAATAAATATCACAATTGTTATATAAAGATTGTTTTTTCTTCATGGACAGATCATTAATACACGTAAGCTTGGAAAACCTTTTCCCTTTTTTCAACAACAGCAGTCTAATTGCTGCCAACTATTTTCTATAGACTCCCATATGAAACACAGTTTTACCTTCCTTTAAAACCCTGTATGCTGCTCCGAGGAGCAATTACAAACCCCAAACCATCATTCATTCTTCAGAAATGATTTTCAATAGCAGATTTGTGGGCAGCCCTAATGCTAGTCTTGAAAGAAGCTGATGCTGTGCATTTTACAGTCATTCAATACTTTGGAGCACAGTGGTGTTCTATTGCCCCTGCAGCTGAATATGTCATCATAAATATGTTGTACATGTGCACTCTGCCACTGAAAGATCTCTAGGGACGTTGACCTTTGATATCTTATGAGAAGAGGTTTCACCTGTTCTCTACAGTTTAATAGGGGAAAAGAAGCATTTCCACAAAAATATTCCTAGTGCTTTTTGGCAAAATTGTTGACAGATCCATTTTAGTATCACACTGGGAAACAGATAGAAACTTTGAAAACAGGTGAATGTATAGTTACCTGTAAGAGAAGCATTTTTTCCCATGTAGCTGAAAATCTTTATCTAACATGTCAGTAAGTCATTTTGGCAGAAAAACCATCCTAGCAATTCATGAAAAATCTCTTCATAACTTTTGCCACAAGGGGCTGTTAATAATGGGGAAAAGATTGACAGACTGACTGACTGATGTCAAAACACTTACTTGAGTGAAAAAAATTCCAATGCCCTGAGAGAAACTTTAAAGTATATATGAACACACTCACTAGTGCCTATGGCATTTATAGGCTCATCAACACTGTCTTGTGTCTGTCAAGCTATAAGCTAATACATTTGTGAAGAAAAAAAAAAAAAGGAGAATATATTTTCAGACATGGTAAATACTAGATTCCAGACTATTTTCAATCTCTCAGTATTAATTCCAATTCAAATGTTTTGCTTTGTTTTTTTCTGAAAAAAGATATATACTTGATATATGCACTGTTCATTATATAACACTCAATATAGTCAGAAGAGCATTTTTACAAGGAAAGAGTGTGATTTTAGGTAGAAGATACAGCGTTTTAACACTGAGATATTCAATATTCACAGGATAAGTTTGTTTCTACTATCAGCATTATCACAAGAAAAGAATGCCAGTAATTTCCAATATATGTGGAACTGCACTGTCACACTGCCCATATGCACTGTCTTTAGCCATTATTTTTGGCCTAAAATAAGGATTTCTATTGTGTCTGAAGTAGTGGTATTCTGAAAAAGGATTCCTAATGCAATTGGAACAAAAAGTCTATGTGAGACTTGAAATGGGTGACCTAACAATCAGCCATACTGATGTGAACTGTATCAGTTCATATGATGGGAAAGAAATGGCCCTGAACCACACAATTACAACAGCCCCACTGCACAAGTCAGTAGCCATAATGTGACAGTCCTTTGAATGCAGAGCCGCAAAAGGTGTAGCTTAGTGCCTTCTCCCTGGCTCTTTGCCTCCAGATATTCAACAGTTCTCTTTGAGACATGTGGAGCCATGGAGCAGAAAAGAGGCCATGAGACTACACTGTACTAGGCCCAGATCTACCTCGAGGCCAGAGCAGCATTTAGCACTACATATGAGAGGAGACAGATCTTGTCTTCACACAGCAAACAGTCCAGTAGTTAATACGGTAGAGTTAAACAGTAATCACTGAAGTATACACGCTTAAGTTATTACAAAGCATTTGGACTTCCATCACGTAACGATGATAGATACAGCGGGGAAACAGAAAACATTAAAAAGGTGTTTCAGTAACCTGTAGAATTACAGAAAACACTAGAAATTAATTATTGTTTCATATAAACTAGATGATGTTTACTTTGACCTTTGAATTCCTCAAAAAGTGTTTCAAAGAAAAAAGAGATTACCTTTTGTCATTAGATGTGTTAATGCCCTTAGATAAGTTCAGCCTCCTGCCTCCCTTCTCCCTGTTTCCTTCAAAAAAGGATGGGACAATAACGGTTTCAAAACTAATTCTCAGTCTGCACAGATAACCATACTTTTCCTGACTTCAATCACTGCTGTGGCATTTGCTTGGTTAGAGCAGCAGAGGAACACATGTGGTCATAAAGACTTTATAGAAATCTCCTTCTCTCTGTGAAAATAATTGTACATTCTATGGTACAATAGAATCCAACATGAAAGATGGATGGTATTTCTTAAATAAAATTCAAAATCAGGAAGTTTCAATGAAAGGTTTTATCAGACAGTCCATAAAATCCCCAGTGTGGGAATAGGGTAATTATTGTCATTTCATTGCTCTCTAACTATCTACAATTATTTTTTTATACTAGTAATCAGCTTGGTACCATTTGATCTCCTTTGCTTTTTATCCATCTAATTACAAAGTAGCAGTAGATGTTTGCATCACAAAGAGTGGTTTGAGTACCCATGGCAGACTCCTTCAATTTTCAAATGTCTGCATTTTCCTAAAGATGTAAGACTGAAAGCTAAACACATATTTAAAGGCTATGTTTTATGCAGCAATGGTAGTCATGTATTTAAAAACCAATTTTATGCAGAAAGATTTTTCACCAGCAGTGTGCAATACAAATTAATATGAACAGGATAATAGAATCATATGTCATCCCTCCGTTTTGATTAATAAATTATTGGGTCTGAGACAAGAAACTTGTGCTCTTTTTCTAATGTGCACCAGACAAATATAAAACTTTTCAACAAAGCCTTTTTGAAAAGTTAGATGTTGACAGGCATTTCAAAAGCATTTCAGAACAGTAGTTCTACTTTCTTGTGACCCTATTTCAATTACAAAAAAAAAAAAAAAAAAGGAAAAAAAAAGTAAATTTGGAGAACTGGTTTTCAGTAGTTAGTAGGGTTGGTAGAGCTCATTTGGATTTGGTGATCTAAAGTTGGTCTTTGGAGGAGTTCTTCCCTCACTCTTAGCTATACAGCCTCTTAAACACCAGATGTGTGTAGAGGAAGTCCTGTGATCACACATCTTGCCATACTTCACCACTACAAATGCTACTGTGCCTTCTGTACAGGAAAAACTCTTTCCCCTTCGTCCAAGAATACTTTATTACAAAATCCTCCCTCAGCTATGACCTTGAAGAAAAGCTGGTTGTGGCAAGGGAAAATAAATTATGCCTTGCTTTGGTATAGCCATTAGTCACCAATATGTGATTGCAGCTGGATAGCAGGTTCAGTTTAGCCCTCAAAAAAAGCAACAGTGTGGGGACAAGCTCTGAGGCCAGTGCTCGTGCACACCTTACAAAATACAGTTCCTTTTTAGCCCAAATTTAACCCTAACTGCAACCGAAGACCCCATCATCGATAGACGAAACCAAAACATTAAGAAAATATGTATCTCTGAAACCACACACTTCTTCTTATTAAAATCCATCAGCAAATGCAGCCCTTCCATTATGCTTTTCTGGAAATTAACCTCAACCAATCTCCTAATGAAATTTATTTTTAGGTCTTAATGAAACACAATGACTGCATAATGAGTGATTACTCAGGCTGGAGTTTTTGCTCGCTAAATCATACAGATTTTACTGGTTGCTACAGGGAAAAATAGCCCTCCATTGCCACTTTCTCTAAGTTCCAACTTCAACAAATGTTGGAATGGAAAAAGGCTTACTTGAGGAGAATATAAATGCTTCTAAGAGAAGTGAAATTTTGTGATATTTTCCTTACTTGCTCAACTATGTTTCACAGAGGCAAAAAATTTTAGAACAAGATACGTGTAT
>JAYRBT010000093.1:47967383-47980301 GCA_036023395.1 Myiotriccus ornatus | reverse complement strand
GGCCCTGTGCTCTTCAACATCTTCATAAATGACTTGGAGACAGCACTGGAAGGGATACTAAGCAAGTATATTGACGATACTAAATTGGGTGGAGCTGTTGATTTTTTTCAAAGACAGAGAGGCCAGCTGGGACAGGGCAACCCTGGATGTACGGGCAGACTTGGAAATGAGAGGCTGGAGAGCAGCCCCACAGAAAGGGACCTGGGGGTCCTGGTTGATGGCAAGTTGAATATGAGTCAGCAGTGCCCTGACAGCCAGGAGGGCCAACTGTGTCCGGGGGGGCATCAGGCAAAGCATCACCAGCCGGTCGAGGGAGGGGATTGTCCTGCTCTGCTCTGCACTGCGGCAGCCTCACCTTGGATATTGTGTGCAGTTTTGGGCTCTGTAACGTAAGAAAGATATTAGCATCCAAAGGAAGGCAACAAAGATGGTGAAGGGCCTTGAGGGGAAGGTATACGAGGAGTGGCTGAGGTCACTTGGTCTGCTGAGCCTGGAGGAGAGGAGACTGAGGGGAGACCTCATTGCAGTCTACACCTTCCTCAGGAGGGCAAGAAGAGGGGCAGGTACTCATCTCTCTGATCAGTGACAGGAACCAAGGGAATGGCATCAATCTGTGTCAAGGGAGGTTTGGGTTGGATATCAGGGGCAAGTTCATTGCCCATATGGTGGTTGGTCACTGGAACAGGCTCCCCAGGGAAGTGGTCACAGCACCAAGCCTGACAGAGTTCATGAAGTGTTTTGACAATGTTCTAGGCACATGGTATGATTCTGGGTGCAGGGCCAGGACATTAACTTGATCCCTGTGGGTCCTTTCCAGCTCAGAATATGCTGTGATTGTGGCATGACGTAGCAATGATGTGTCTATAAACACAGTGTTAAAATAATTGTATTTCTCTTAATTTATCCCAGCAATGCAACCTGTTGTTTTGTCTGGAATTTTAGGTTCACTAGGATTTTCACTGAAATGCTGCATTAATCAAAATGCAGACTTTAGGCTCAAACATTAACAGTAAACCAGGCAAAACATAGAAATGTGAGGAAAGCTCAAACTCTAAGCATTAAACTGTTAGTGGAATCTAAAGCTGTGTTCAAGTCAGCAAAGGCAGCCAGGTGGAGACCAGATGGACAAACATAGTGGAGGGCTAGTTCATGGTTATAGAGATGGGAAGAGGAGGCAAACACACTGAGCTTGAGGTGACAGCAAATGACTATTTATATAAGACAATGTCAAGCAGGTAAGTTTCAGTTAACATATTTGAGGGGAAGGATAGTCTGGAGGGGAGAGGTAGCATTGTTTATGATGAAGGAACCTTTTGAGTTTTAGAAGACCATGGAGTAGTTTCAGTGATAGGTAGAGAACTAGATCCACTAGATTGTGTGTCAGGGACATGATCTTAGAAAACTGAAAACAGAAATCAGGATAATGGTCTGATATTATTGAACAAAGTTTTCAGAAAAAAACTTTCTCTTCCACTTCTTTGGACTTGTCTGTGTTCAGATGGAACTCTGTTTACCCTCCCGTGTCTCAGAAAAATCAACAGTTTAGTTCTTTCAAAGTATACTGAGAAGGGAAGGTATCAGTATTTATAATTTTTAACTGCAAATACACATCTAATTCCTGTAAGTGCTAGATAGTTGGTCCTTTGTGATCCTCCCTAATGCACACACACCCCTCCATATTTGGATGCATCTGGGGCTTTTAGAGTAGTTAAGATCCACAATTCGAGAAGCTGTCTATGTGGGAAAGCATGTGAAGTTGCAGCTGATATTTTTAATATTACTGAAGAGGTATTTTTTGGTATTGAAAGAATTTACCACCTAAAGAAAGGAAGCTATTTTAGGTAGAGAGGCCAAAACTAAGGTACAGATAAGGTAATTTGTGTGTGAGAGAGGAAAGAAGAAAATTATCAGAGCAGGAGGCAATGAAAACAGAAGAGGTGAGGAAGCTAGTATTTCTTCTCCTCTACACACCATTATACAGCAATAAAAATATATATAGTAAACCTTCACTAGACTTCCTATTTTGTACTTAAAATACATGGTTGGTATACTAGCGCTCAGCAGGAAGGGGGAGATTGTAATAATGTCTTTTGAACTTTGGGCAGTAGGAAATCAGCATTCAAAATTGTCTTTATATAATTTTTAAAATGTCCATCATCAGCACAGAAATAAGCTTGCCATTCTGAAAAGTGTAGATATCCATGGCAGAGAGAGCTTTTGTGGTGCAGGAAGAATCAGTATCTAGAATAGTTCAAAGTGCAAAAAGGTAAGTAATTTCCATCTGTATTCCTACAGACAGAGCTGTAATGTTAATGTGAGGGGTTTGATATTTTGAGAAAAGATGATAATGCTGAAGTGAGATATTCCTGTCAATTTAATGACAGTATAACTAACAATTTAAAAATTATATTTCTGTCAGAAAACGCATCTGTTAAAAAAACAACTGAGAATATTATAATTGACAGGAGTAAAGGTCTCTCTTAAAATAAATTTTCCTTCGAAGTTGTTTGCTACGTTACATGAGCAGTCAGTTCTTGTGGTTAGTTTTAGTGGCGTCCTTATTCTCTTCTGACAACTCCATGTTCAGTGTGTCTGATTGTCTTCCATGTGCATCAGGCAACTTGATCACTCTGCTGTTTGTTCACTAACAAATTCACCTTGCTTTATACTCCATTTGCACTCATTTTCTAATTTCTTTTATCTTCCTCCCCATATACTTTAGAGTCCTTTTTCCCCTTATTCTATCAAGTCTTATCACAAGAGCTTCAGTTCTTCACTCAAGGACCTGTTCGTGGCTGTAATAGATGAAAAGTTACATATATCTTTCAGAAAGTCTTCAAGTTTTCTTTTCAGTTCTACAACATTGCCTACTTCCCAAATGTTCAAAGAAAGCCTCACTGTCCTTCTTAGAAATTGCTGGAATGATTACTTGAACCTAAGGCATTACTTGCCCTTCTATATCTGTTCTTCCTGGGCCCACAAGGCAAGAGGGATCAAAAAAGTGGTGGGAGGCTGATGCTGACCGTTCAGCTTCAGGGTATTGAGCAGAGCGTTTAGGGCATCATCTGATCTTGGGCTGTGGTTGAGGTTGTTCAGTGGATAGGCATAGTGCAGCTTAGGCATTCCTGTATTGTAGGAATTTTGTACTGGAAGAATGTGAATTAGAATGAGGGATTGACACAGAAGTGTATCTGTAACTGCAACAACTGACACTGTTGCTTTGGGCTCTTCCCTTTTTTTTTTTTTTTTTTTAACTTATAAATCAATGGAAGTATTTCCATGATTTTGAATATGCTCTGGATCAGGCAGTTTCCTACCTAGCATTGTATAATGAGACTAGACAATCAATTTAGCCCACAGAGTGGGTAATGATGCAGTTTCTACAACAGAATCTCCATTTCTGTGGAAAATGTTGGTGAATATATGTTTTCATACTGAAATTGAAAAATGAAGTTCAGCTTCTGCTGTTTTATAGACTAACTTTGTGCAGAATGTCATCAGATGAGGAGAAAAGCACAAGCCCAGTTTTGCCAAAAGACTCTGTTCCGGACAGTTCTCTTTCTTCAGATATTCAGGTAGGAAAGAGGCAATATTATTTGATTCACTGTCATGGTATTTTATTTGACAAAGGATAATTATGAGGAAATCTAACTAAACATGCATCATTATGTTTTACATATACAGGAAAATAATTAAAAGGTTAGGGAAAATAAACAAATTAGGCCCCCCAAAAATATGATGCTAAAGTATCTTCGATTGGTTTCCCTTTTGTGCATTTCACAAGATATTCATTTTATGTGAAAAATCTTATCTAAACTTAAGAGGTTGATAGCTGCAAGTAAAACAGTACAGTTTTCTTACCTTCTTTTTTCTGGTGTTATTTTATATTTGTCTTAAGTCTTATGAAGAAACCACAATCTGACACAGTGGGATAGAAAGCTATTATTTTTGAGGAATGAAGCCAAAGTTTAATTTAGGCTTTTTTCGAGAGGATGCAAAAATACTGGATAAAGTCTTTGTCCTGTTCTTTTGAAAGCAACAGATTTTCATCCTATAATAATTGGTTATTCCTACTTAGTGGATGATGGTTTTTTACCTTTGGTAGAATTGAATCCAAAACAGGATAATTTTGGCAAAAACAGAGTTTACTATTTGCTCTGTAGAAGTGCGTCTCTACATTTGTCACTTGGTGGAATGAACATGTAGAGCAAAAACACTGTTAAATTAAGGTGCTTTTTTCTTTCTTTTTTTTTCCCATGTGGATTGACTTGTACCTTTTAACATGCCTGTTTAGAGGCAATTCATTTCTGCAATTCTTATACTTCTCTATTTGTGGTCATGTCTCATGGATAAGTTTTCTTAATCTTTGTTTAGAGATAGTAATACATCTGCGTTTGCAATGCTTTTTGTGGTAAGAAAACAGGATAAAAGCATAGTGCTACAAATTTTAAAGGACCAGAATTTTCTGTTATGATCTGGTTGATTATGAAGGAGGTGCTAAGGCCACCTTGTAGAGAATGATAAACTAGTATTAATGAATGACTGTTTTGCTAATGAGAACATGTCTAACACAGAATAGAATAGTTCCAGTTGGAAGTGACCTACAATGATCCTTAGCCCAACTTCCTAAGCATTTTGTGGCTGACCAAAAGTTAAAGCATGTTACTAAGGGCATTGTCCACATGCCCCTTAAACAGTGACAGGCTCAGAGCATTGACCACCTCTCTAGGAAGCCCATTTCAGTGTTAGACTAGCCTCTCAGAGTAAAGAAGTGCTTCCTAATGTCCAGTCTGATCATCCCCTGTCCAACTTTGAGCCATTCCCGCACATCCTATCACTGGATCCCAGGCAGAATAGATGGGCACCTCCCTCCCTACGTGCCCTGCTCAGGAAACTATAGAGAGCAATGAGGTTGCCTCTGTCTTCTTTTCTCCAGGGCCACAGTTCTTAGCTGCCTCTTGTAGGAGTTTGTTACTGTTGAAAAACAACACTGGCTGATCAATAGGAATGGTGACAGGGAAGTATTCTACTCCCTTTAGATAATTTTGAAAGGTCTATTTTGTTTGGTTTGAGTCTTTTTGGTAATGTGTTGCTTTTAAATAGAGACAAGATTATTACCTTTTTGCTATAAAAAGAATCCACTGGTTTTTTAGAATTTCCATTTACTTATAATAATGAGTTCCACTGACCTTCACACCCTAGAACTATAAATCTCTACTTTTACACAACAACAGATTTTTTTTGGTAGTTGACAAAACAGCTTGAAAGTTTTGTTTAAAGCAGAACCAAGCTAGTAAGTAAACAAAAAAAATATATTGTTAATTTTATTATGGTTCTATTGGAAATTTTTTGGTGAGTATTGCATTCCAGTTGCAGCATCCTTGTTATGGAGTATTTAAGGCTGAGGTGATGCACTAAATCGCTCAATATTTCCATACATATTCTTGCTGCAGTCTCAAGGATTATTTTTTTATTTCTAAGTTTCTGGTTACAGTTGGGATACTTTGTTTTCTTTGATATTTGCCTTTTAACTTCATTTTAACACTGTTGTAATACTGTAACTTATAAACATTTATTTCCAGAGTTGCCACTGGATGGTGTCTGTTGACACTTTCTGTTGTCATGTAACAGCATGTATTCCCAAATGGTGGATTCTTTGGGTTTTAATAAGAGTGTTAGAACTTGAAAGAAAATTCCTGTCATAATTTGATATGTATATTTTGAGTGCTAGGAATGCCTGTAGTAGGACAGATTGTGTGCTAAGGATTAAATTCAGTGAATCAAAATGAGCCAACAACTCGCACCTGACGTTTTATCTACTATGTCCCTTGAATTGGATAAGGTAATCATGGAAGCAGCTGGATCAGCTCTGACAAGTAACTTATTTAGGGCAATTTGGTCACATGACCTCTTTGGAGAAGACAGAGAAGTGATCTAGTGTCTTCTGCACAATCATTTAATTCGGATTAGCTAAGGTAAAGACTTTTTTATTCTGCATAAATTTTGCTGCAGGGAGTTTTTTATAGATCCGTGTAGTTCCTGGTTGAATAACTACTCTGAAGATATCTGTTTTCTTCTTTTGACACTTGATAAAATCTAAACTGTATTCATTCAGAAATATATGGCTACAGAAAAATTGCAGTTAAGTATACCTTTTACATACAATGTGACACTCTTGGTTATCAAAAAAATACATTATGTATTTGTTTGTAATTATATAGCTTCATAGACATTTATTTTGGCTTTTAATTTTAACATCATAGTTTAGAAGATAGGAAACGGACATTTAAATCGAAACTAGAATTCAGCTAAAATGTACAAAACCAAGCTTCTTAAATTCTCTAATTAGTTAAAACCCACAAAAATGTAAGGGTTACACAAAGTTTTAAAGTATTATCCTTTTCAGTTGTTAGATTCAAAAATATATTGCACGTAATTGTTACCTTTCATTGATTGTTTTCACTCTGACTTTCCCCAGCTTGAAGAAGAAATTAATTTTTCAATTCACACTTGATTTCTGAGGTTTGACCTCATGGGGATACTAATCAGAATTAGTATGATAGTACTAAGTGAAGAAAAAATAACTGATAGTGGTCTGGTTTAGTATTTTCCAGCTGGCATTGTTTTCCAAATCTTTAATTAGTGGCTTTGATTGGTTTCAGCATGTAACTGCTACTGGAACTTTTTTAATGAAGTACTGGATTAAGCTGTAATACAGTTTACAGTTTCACAATGAGCACTAAATTCTTTCATTCTGAAAATGTTTGATTAGGAGATTTTAAAAAAATGTTAATTGGCTTACCTTGGGTGCATAGTCTAATGCCACATACCAGTTATATTGGTCTATAACTTCTTAATAGGAGGGTTTCTGTAATAATTATGTGTGCACATTCCCTATACAATTTTAAAAATGCATAATACAAGGTAAGAATAATTATATCTGCTCTGAACAAAATAGTGGCTAATCAAATTTCTTTCAATGATTTGCTTTACAAGAAATTGTTGATACAGAATGTGAAGTGTGACTGTGTTCAGTAGCATCTTTGTCATGGTTATAAAAATATGTGTTTTTCTTTGCAGCAGTAGGAGTGATTAGAAATAATATGGGTTGATTAATAGCTTACATTATTTGAAACTGGATTTTTTTTCTACTTCTTGTTTGTATTGAAAATTCCTGTTATAGTATCCAGTTCTGGCATCTGGCAGAGTCTTTCTGTGTAACTATTACTGTGCATCTAGTTGTAATCAGAATGGATGTGAATATGAAACAAGAGGAAGTTAAATTGTTACAATCATTGTGGGAAAGCAGTACACTTCTGCAACTTTAAGGGAGATCCTCTTAATTTTTTATCTCTCAAAAATTAGAGAAAATAATTTCCACTCCTTTCGTATACCTCAGCTTTAGAAATGTAATTGTAGTTTTATAATTATTTGTCATCATGTTGCAACAGGATGAATATGAAGAGCCACTTCATTATACTGTAGTGACTCCGAAGTTTGCACAGGATTTATCAAAGTGGACAGAACCTGCCTCAGAACTGAGACCAGCTGACAGATCTGCAAGGGCAACAAATGATGCCAGTCACAGCAGGACTCCAGGTAGTATGCCCAAACCTATGTGTTAAACTTATGAGAACAATGATACAACCTTTCTGACTTAGGTTTTTTAATAGCTTCAGTTTGAAAAATATATATAGCATATATATAGTACATTTGCACTTTTGCAAGTTTGCTTTTCTGCTTAGCTTTTCACATTTGCAGTTGTTTTTTTCCCCTTCTGCTATGATGGTATTGAGACCAACAGAGTTTCCAAAGGCATGTGATGTCTTCTGAAATTAAATTCTGGTTTTGCAGTATTCTTTAATCTGGCATTTTTACTTCTCTTCAGGTTTTAAAAACTGAAGTGAATGTTACCATTATGATGGTAGAAGACTAACTGCTGGTAATCTCTATTTCAGGAACTTTAGTATACACGGTACACATACTATCTTTCCTAAAAGTTTCCAGCCAAATAAGGAAAGTAATTGGAATAAACATGCTGTACTGTACAATTCAATGTCCAAATGCTTTTAAGCTTCAAAACATAAATCATAATTTCCTGTTCTTGTTACCAGTTTAGTTGATTAAATTTGAAAATTACTGAGACTGGGGCAGCAAATTGTTTGTTGCAGAGATATGAAATGATGACTCATACCCAAATAGAGGAAAAATTCCTTCTCTTCGAGCTTCCGGTCCTCAGTATGGATCTATTAAACTTCTGAGAACATTTTAGAAAATTGCTACACTCAGCTTGGGCCACTAATGGCATGTCATGTGTAAGAACATCTGCCAGAGCTTATTTACTTAATAAAAACAGAACAAGTCAGATACTAGAGCAACACAGGAAAAAAATTCAAAGGTAGTATTTGGATAACAGACATCTGGATAAACAGCTAGTTTCATTATCTCTACTGTAACAAGAATACAGTCTAGATATTTGTTGGAGTAAATGCATGTGGAAATTATTTAATAAAGTAGCTTTCTATACTTTTCGTATCCAAATGGTACATGTCCTTGATACCTTAGCACACTAACTGAATGACATCATGCAATGCTGTGGAAGGAATAGTGGTGACAGAAGGAGTGCATTAGAAATAAGAAATAAATTTACATGTGTACAACTAGAAAATTATGGCAATGCTGGAAAGCCAAGATGAGTTATGTCAAATGATGATATAAACATGTAACGGATACGGTAAATGAGAAAAATGAAAGCTGAGTTAGGATAATCTGTACATAGGGAGGACTAAGAGGAGGGGAGTGATGAACTTGTAATATGATCTCAGATTATGGCAGTTGTCAGTCTATTTTAATATTCTGGTTTTATTGGTTACATTTTGTTCTGTTTTGTTTGGTTTTTTTCCTTTGGAAGTATCTTGCAAACTGTGCTGTGTAAGTTGGATATCTTTGCAATCTAACCAAATAGTAAAAGTTTAAAAATCAAAACAAATGTTCATGCGCTTCACATCACAACTGAAGGAAAAACACTGACATGCAGGAATGGGAACAAGTGGTGAAGGACAGAACTTGGAATATTTAACAATGGTTACATTGTCAGATAATTTACATTGTCAAATGCCAGCCAGATTTTCCATCATAGAAATTAGATGCATTTCAAGTAGTCTGGATCATCTGACTGGCATGTCACTCATTTTGGAGATTCTTACAAGCAATGAGTATTCAAATTCTGCTGTTAACTAAGCAATAGTTCTCTCATTTACGGAAGAAAGAAGGAGGACAAAAATCTGAAGCCCAATCTTAATATACTGTGTGATGGGGAACAATCTGTTTATGGTCATCTATTTATTGATATTGGGTAGGACATTTAGTCTGTATAAACAATGTGCTAGATGGGACTTCTACAGCTCAAGCTGATTTTAATTTTATGATGTCTGGTTATGTATTAGCTTGACAGAAACATCAAAAAACAGTTGTAACTGCCTCTGCGTCATGGTTCTTCCTTATTTCCTGCTTGTTTTGGAGCGTGAGTGTAGTAGCTGTGTGGTGAGAAGTTATGAGCCAGACAGCTCTTCTGACTTTCTTTGGACAGGAGACCTGACAGCAACAATAACTGCAAAAGAGTATCAACCATCATGCTCTACCTTGAATAAATTAGAAACATACATTTCCAGTGTCCACTGAAGATACTACTTTTTGACAAACAGATAAGCTTATCTCTTCAAGCTTGAACCAAAAGATCGTATTCATCCACTAAGAAACCAATTGTAAAGACATTTGTTTTCAGAAGTGAAGACTAAAATGGCAGAGATTTCCTCTCTTAGTTTATGAAGACAAGGAGAGTATTCTTTTGAAGTTTGTTATGAATGACAGGAAGCTGCTAATCCCTCTTCTTTCCAAATTTTTTTATTCAATTGTCAACTCAAATAGCAAATTTTCTATCAGGAATAACTAAAGATAAAACAATACTTTATTTCTTCAATTTACTTGAATATTAAGTTCTTTATTCTTAGCTCAAACACATGCCTGTTAGCTTTTGGACATGGATTAACCTTTACTGCAGTGGTAGTTAGCCACAGCACCTGAAAGTGAAGGCAATGGTGTATTTTTAGTTCATGTTGTGATCATCCTTTTTAAAATTAAATGACATTAAGATACTGGTTTTTAGGGTAGCAGTACATTTTGCCTAATGTTGAAATAGAATTATGGGTTTTTAAGTATACTTGTGTCTTGGAAGTATGTATTTGAATTGGGCTGTGTCTCATGTGAGGAAAGGAACTTTCTGATGCCATAAATATTTTTTTCTTTGTTATCAATGCCTGACTTCTGACTTGCATCCAGAACGTGGGCCAGTTAGTTTTTCCAGAGTGTCATCCTTATTCTCTGTTTCATTTTTAGTCTTAACATCAGTGAGGCAGAGTTTTGAGGTCAATATGGAACAACCTATTCTTTCAGAAGCGACTTCTTCGCAAGGGTCCACACATGGTCCAAGAGAAGTCAATGAAACTATAATGACTGAATTAACTTTACAAGATGAAAAGCTTAATCAAATAGAAAATATACTTGATCTCTGGACTGGAAGTCTTAAGGTATTTATTTTGTATGGAATCATAGATATCACAGATATAAGTGTGTTGTAGAATAAATGAGTTCCCAAAAAGTTGCAGTGTGATTGCACTGGAGAATGGTGTTTTTCTTTTTTGTTGATAGTGCATATTGCATATAAAGATTAGAATATCTTATTTCAAAAACTTTGGAATAACTGTCTCTATTAGGGGTGTTCAGATATTATTCAGTAGTTAATTCTGGTAATATTTATAGCTATAAATATCCTGTGTAATGAAGGTATCACTGTAAATGTTCATTTCTCCTTAATTGCTAAGTGTTTTAAGATTAAAATATTAGGAAGGAGGGAATAGTTTAACCAACTGCATTACTGTCATCCTTTTAACTTTTCAGACAAACATTCTGACAGAATTGAGAAATTGGAAACTTAGTTTGATTCAACATCACAAGCTTCAAATGAAACAAGAAAAAGAGAAACATGCTGCACATGTGAAACAATTGTGCAATGAGATGGAAAACCTGAAGGAGTTACTACATACTTACGAAATTTCTATTGCCAGGAAAGATGAGGTAGTAATTCAATTTCGCATTTTAACAGTTCCTCTCTATTTAAAAATATCCACACTGAATTTTTTGGTACATCTGTTGGAAAAAAATTTTTCTTGAGGCAAAACCACATGTATTTAGACTGTATAGTAGAAAACCAATCATTGTTGCTAACAGGATTGTCCACACTAGCAATGAAAACTCAGTGCTTTGTGTGTACATACTTTGCATTGTTTGCTTCTTAAATCTAGGGTCTACTCTTGTTCCTTATTTATGTCATGAAGAACACACAGGCTTGGATGAGTCTATTAGCTCTTACACTTCAAAAGCCTCTAGTTTTTCAATCATTAGATTGGTTTTCTTGAATTTCAAATGTGTAGCAGTCTCTGAAGTGTTAACCTCTGTTTTAGGATTCTTAGGAATTCTACATTTGTACATATTCTTAAGATTGTATGTTTGGGGTCTGTGATGTACACTTTCCTGCTGTCAACAATGTAAACAACTTCAAAATTAACTAGTTTTGTGGAAATGAATATGAAATCTTGGCAGTCTTGCAATCACATAACATAATTGAATCCTCTTATTGCTACCATGAATTTTTAACCTCGTTCTTGGGAACAGTTAATGAACTTTGGGTTTTTAATTCCTATTCACCTTTTTAAAAAAAAAACATACATTGCAGGAATTAAAATATGGATGAAGACCATGTTCTGTGTCCATTTGGAAAACAGTCTAATCTTACAGACCAAGCAAATATAAATGTTGTAACATTACAAGAACATTGTAATACAGTTTAACTAGTGCACGTGTGCATCCTTATTTCAGCATATAGCGTTCAAACTTCTAATTCTGTTGGTTATCATTGTATGTCACTCATATTTAATGTGCCATAATTCCCAAGGATACTTTGAAAGCTGTGTCTCTTTTCTGCTACCAAAGACATTTTTCTTTGGCCATTTTTATAGTTCTGCTTCTAAAAAAAATGGTATGAATAGAAAATTACTATTGCTACCACCTGAATAGAAGGTGGAAGTGCTTCCATGTATCACACCATGACTATCAAAACTGCTGTATTAGGACATGGACTTAACCCAAAATCATGAGCCTCAGAAATTATGAGTACTGTAGATTCCTGTTTTCACATTGTAAATGTCACAAATGCTTTTATTGGCAAAAACATACTAATTAATGAAAATGGATTTAGGCTAAGACTTCTAGTGTGTATCAGCATGCATGCAGCATCGAAAGTTGATGTTTTATGTTAGTATATGACACTTTTTCAACAACATTAATTAATTGCATATATTCATTTAATTTGCTTTCAATTTTCTCGTTGATTTGTTGTTAATTTATGCAAGTCTACTCCTAATTTTAGACAATTTCGTTGTTACTTAGGTAGCTGAGACTGTTCAGTGTCGTGGTTTTGCTCTGGGTCAAATTGCTTACACCCCCCATACAAGTACTGTTAGTTGAGAGAAGGTTTATGCAGACAAAAGGACTGGATTTGGGGAAAATAATATGAGCATTTGTTACTAGCAAAATAAAAACTACTTAAGAACTATATTTACAGTAATCCTACTTAAGTAAAAAAGTACTATATATTTACAAAAATATTCCTCCCCCCTTTATATCAGTCCAAGGAGGAGAACAGTCTCTTTCTCTATTCTCGGAGTTCCAGCTCTCTTCAGTAACTCTGCAGCACTCTCGTTGCAGCTGGAACTCTTTCTCCTTGTCTGTGTCGGCCTCCAGGGCTGGGCCTACCCCCCTCCTGGGCTAAGACCAGAGGCTGGGGGTTACCCAGGCCCTGAA
>JAYRBT010000093.1:47924707-47958015 GCA_036023395.1 Myiotriccus ornatus | reverse complement strand
CGCAATCCACCTTCTCTTCCGTTTTTCTTAAATATGTAATTAGCAAAGGCGTCACTACGAGTTTTGATTGGGTTTTGACCGGAAATCTACTTGGACAAAACCATTCACAGCCCCAGGGACGGGCTGGTGGGCAAAACCACGACAGAAGCAATGTACAAGAGCACTATAAAAGTGGCCCAAATGGCCTAGGCAATCACTACACATATAGACCAGCCTGAGCAAAAAATGCTTTTACCTGGAGGTATAGGGAACAATTGAAGATACTTTTTGTTATATTTTAACCTGTAAAATAGGAACTGAGTTTGCTCTGTGTTATCTGAAAGTCCAGTTTCTTTTCAGTGATATGACCAGAGCAAGCAGAGCTACTTCATGTCCCTTATCTGGCTGGAGTTACTGGTAGCTGTGTGAGGGATGTTCTGCTTTCCCCCATTTCCTGCAGTGACTCAGAGCCCTATGGCAGGCTGTGTGCAGCTTTCTAGAAATTGGGCTCCTAAGCAGAAATTCATAACTAAATTGTATGTCCTTAGGGGGTTAGAGTCTCAGTGTGGTAATTATTTCATTAAGAACAGTTTCTGGATTCAGAGTGTATGACTAGTGGGACAAGTAATGTACCTAAATACTGTATCAAAAACTGATTTCTGAAAATGTAATAAATGTGACAGCCCCACCTCGAGATATATTCTGTATACTCTTTATGCAAATAAATGTCTAAGTGGAAGACAGATTGAAGTATTTCTTCTGAGTTAATCTGAGAAGGGAGAGAGTTTGCCTTGATTAAAAGCAGAATGACTACTGTTTATTACACTAAGATGGCTAGTTTTTTATGCAGAAAATTAATTGTTGATAAAATTGCAAAACTTTTCCTTTCAGAGATCTTTCAGAGGCTTCTCATAGCAAATAATACGCTTCAAAAGGAAAGCTGGCATGATTAAATTAGCACTACAGAGAAAAATTCTGAACAATTTGGTAAAAAAAAAAACCAAAAGAACCAACCTTGAAATAAGATTGAGATGATAAAAGCTCAAGATAGCTACTTAGAAGTTTAGCACTTGGCATTCTAAAAACTGTATTACAGATAAGAAAGGAAAAAAATTACTCATTCTGTTAAAGTAACCCTTTTTTTCCTATTTTGATAAGTGTATTTCAGTTTGCTGGACTGCAGATCTTTGTTTAAACTACATCTCAGCTGGGGCTAATTTAATGGGAATTTTTTTGTACCATTAAGTGTTTTGATGTATCTGATTACTTTTCAGCAAACCGTATCGCAAGCCACTGCTGCCAAATATCCTCGAACTGTGCTCCATTCTTCTGGTTCTACCACTGCGAGACCTGCAGGACAAGCTGGGCGAATGCTTCAGGGCCAGACCCATACCAGTGTTCAGTCAATAAAAGTTGTTGACTGAGTGAATATCTTTATCACCGGTGGGGGTTTTTAATCAAGGTACCTCCTCCCAGTCTTTTCAGATTTCATGTAGTAGGACCTAAAGGACATATCATGTTTTTACCCTTTGCTAAAAAAAGGTGGTTTTTTTTTAATGTAAAAGTGCTTTTGTAGTAAACATCTGGAGGGGAAAAAAACTTGAATTGTTGCTTTACCTCCGAACTACTTGAGAACTTACTTTGTTAAGATATAACCTTTCTATTTAAGGAATCTTTTGCACACTTTTAAATAAAGGATACAACGTGATTTTTGTCTGAATCTCTTTGTTTAGTTCCAGTGATACTAACATCTGTGTTCAAGAGAAAATTAAATTTATTTTTGTTAAAAATGCTTTTAGTTGCTTATGCAAGTAAGTGTAGTTGATATGCACCTTAATTATATCCTACGTCTTAGTGTATTTAAATGAAAAACAGCAGGGTGGTATCCTTCATACCCCAGGGTGCAGGTTGGGCCAGGTGAGGTACTGAGTCCAGCAAATTCTTAAACATTCTCATTTTCCAAGCTAATGTAGCCGAACTTGATGCATTTCATAATCTGAGGATTTACCACTCTGTTCTTCATATTCCTGTGATGCTTCAGAGCCACATCAAAAAAAAGGTGCACACAAGAGAGCAGTTTGGTGTAAGATTTCACACAAAGATAGATTATCTTTTTAGTACAAACAATAGGATTCAGTCCAAAATCATGCAAATTATAGACAAACAGAAAAGGCGATTCAATTCTTCCATTACATGATAAAAATATGGCTATGTTATTATAGAGAAGATAGACATTTTACATAATTTTTCAGATATGCAATATATTAAATGAGAAAATCTCTAAATATGTTCAGCAAGACACTACCAAATATTAACTCAAGATATGAACAGGTAAATAATTTGTAGATGTGTTAAGTATTAAATATCAAATGTTCTTTTTGGAGTATGTATACAGTGTGATAGAAAATTCTGTAGCCAGCACACTTGGGTTTAGACATGACATTTTTGTGTATTTTCACTATATAATTCAAATGCTGAAGAAGAATGACTTGTCATAATCCTAGGAAGACTTTATGAAAAGCTGAATCCCTATTTCTGGAAATGTTGATTTATTTATACAAATAATTTTTATTTATTAAATTTGACTTTTTTCAGGTAGAAAACATCTTATTTACATTTCATGTTGAACATAAAATAGCTTAATTTGCAGTTCCAATATGGAATTAGTGCATAATGTTAGGTGAGTTGTAGAAATTGCGAGGGGTGGCTCTTGCTTAGCAGTATAGTCATAAATTACCAGTCAACCATTCACTGTTAAATTCCTTAAATGGTTGTATAGCAAGCATTTGAGAAAGAAGTAACCTACATTTCAGGAGTGCAAGTTCTTCTATCTTAGAAAAAGTTGTACAACTCCAAAAAAAAGGTTTTTGTTTCCAGAAAAGATATTATTTGAAAGTCATTTTCCATCTGGTATGTAATTCCACCATATATGCCATGTTTTATTGACGAACTCATGAAACCGCACATTTTCTGGAGTCCATGCCAGTGCTAATTGAAGCTCTGATCTTCTCTGTAAAGTAAAAGAAAACACTTGGCATGTTCTGCTTCTTACAAGGTCAAACTAATCTAACTGAAGGGTGGCCAGTTACAATTTAACCACATGTGCAAGACAAAGGAGGGAAGCGAAGTTTGCACATTTTTGTCTTCCTTTAGAAATGTCAAGTCTCACTTAGATGCTTTCTCTCAAGCAGCCTCACCCCGCAGCAAGGGCAGAGTCCCAGAGAGGAAGAGTGTCCTCCAGCCCTGCCACAGTCACACCATCCCAGCACCAGCGGGGACCTCGGCACCACACTGCAGTCTCCCAGAAGGCCGTGTAATGTGCTCTGTGTCAACTTACCAGCTAAAGGCTGAAATCCTGCTGCCACCAGATCTTCATATAGATGTTTGATAGGATTCTGATGAGCCAGCAGCGTGCCGTGTAACCAGATGAGCAACATTCTGTTTCCATGTTCCTTGTAACTTTTTTTCCCTATGCAATACACAAAGTACTTGTTCAGTATGCTGGAAACAGTGTATTTTGTACTTTGGCACTTTTAGAGTTGCAAAAGGTTTTAAAACCTGCTCAATTATTTCCCTTCTCACCTAGAAGAAAAATGAAGATTGAGGCTTACAAAAGTTTTTTAAAAAATCCAGTTTTATCCTAACACTACTTTTAAAAGAGGAAAAAACCCTAATACATCTTAAAATAAATTTTTCCTTTCATTTTTGCCCAAGAAATATACCCTAGAGTAGCAATCAACAAGCATAATATGTGCTGTAAAAGTATTGTTTTACCAGCACTTGAGATGCCTGAAACCAGAAACTACTGTTTCATGACAACTGTGCAGACAGAGCATGAACACGGTCTTTCTGTGTCATGAGGTTTCCCAGGTCCTTGTTTGCAGGATGACTTGCAAGACCCTTCCATACTGCTCACTGCTTCTGGTTTTGATGTCCAAACAGGAAGGTTTTTTCAGGCCAAGAGGCAGAGCAGAAGTGGTCTGTACTTCTACAGCACTGCTTCCTAGGAATTAGGCACAAGGCTTGTATCCCTTCACTGCGTGATACTCACAAAGTTTAAAAAGCAACACTGCATTGTGGAGTTTTTTAGCCTACATATTATGTCTGGCCATTCAGATATTATTACCTGTCCACTGTTCTTCAATGGCTTTAATTTGTTCATCTGTGAACTTCCAGAATATGGCCAGTTTTTTCCATTCATGGGGTTTTAACTGGTTGTATGCTAGATTCCAAAGGGAGGAACGGATTTGCTTGGTCTGTGTACTATGATCTTGTTTGAAGGACAAGCTGAAGTCTGAGCCATCATCATTATGAGCTGGATGTTTCTGAAAGAGAAAGCAGGTGATAAATTTTGTAACAGAGCTGGGAACCTTTGCTTAGTGAGTAGTGAACAGTGTCCTGTACAGCCAGGTGTAGCTACTGACAGGCTCAGTGCCTGTAAAGGAACCATGTATAGCTTATAGAAACAGAACAAAGTCCTCCCTTGTCTGCTGCTATGCCTTACGAAATGAATTGCAAAATAAGCCACTTTCTTTCTCTGGTATTTGATACACAAAACCAAAGTAACAGCAAATACTGTGCTAGCACTACTGTGCTCCTTGAGTCTATAGTCATATTTATGTCACATTTGGAACATGGTTGGATTTCAGACACAGTTCTTTCTCTTTCCCCTTGCTTCTCAAAGCCCTGACCTTCTTTTGAGAAGAGAGTAGGCACCCACCCTCGGTGAGGCACTTACTCCAGCTGTTCCTGCCTCTGCCCTGTCAGCTTCACATGGCTGAAGTGGGGACTTGCAGATCCTTTGCTGGCAGCATGAGCAATTGGCTTCAGCATGCAGAACCCCATTCAGCAAAGTGTCTAAACAGCAATGTCTAAACACACACATTTTGAACCTGAATCTGGTTACATTGCCAGATAGAAACTAAAATCAAATGGATTTCACTCTCCAGATTAAAAGTGATGTTGCTACTGTATGTGTAGCTCACCTGAAACAGGAGTGATGGGGTTGCTTCTTGTTTGGGCACCTTTGCAAAAACTGTGTCACTCAGTGATTTCAGCTCTAACTGAGTGGTGCCCAAGGAACAGTCTCATTCCTAGGTAGGTAAGCCCAAACTACTTCTATATTTCATTTTGTTTATGTACTAGTCCTGTCTCAAATCAATTTCCAAAGGGAAAAATGTCTTCAGGATTTGATAGAGGATTATAAAGCAGATACTAAGCAAAACAGGAAATGAAAGCATGCCACATTAAAAAGTGCTAAGCATAAAGTGCTTCATTGCAAAGTAAATTCAGAAAAACACAACAGGATTGTTTCCTGTACCTCATGAGAGTCTTAAATAAAAAAACAGTCTCAGTTCAGTAACTAAGCATTATCATGCATGTTAAATTCCATTCATCTGATGCAACTAATAAAAAACTGTTTGCAGCAGCACAGCTTCTCTTTGCTGCTAATTCTGTTTTCAGGCAATAGCAAGATGGGACAGTAACAGCAGCTCTCAAATCCAGCCTGGACAATGATAGGGAAGGGTTGGGTAGAAACAGTAAATAGAAAAAAAGGTCAAACAGAGAGATGACACTGACACATTAGTATCACATGCCCTTCCTCACAGCTGCATGACATTTCCTTTCGTAACTAATGCTTTGTCATAGGTGATAAGTCAGCTCAGTGTAACAAAAAGACAGTTCTTAAAATAATGGTTCCAAATGCTGTAGTTTCCTGTGTGGTAACACCACCTGAACAACATCATATTCCACAGCTCTAAGATCTAAGCTACTCCCAAAGGCTGTGCTCTCAGCTTCAGGCAATGGGATACAAACATTTATGTTTGTATTTCCAAACATCTCTGGTGCTCTTGTAGAAAACCATCTGCTTAACTGTCTTTTTTTTTTCTCTTCAGGCAATTCAGTACACAATGCCAAGAGGTTAGGAGCATTACTGCTTTCAGACTTTTCATGTCTTCTGTGGCAACAGCTGACTTCACTTCTAATTCTCTTTTAAGCCAAAAGAAACAATAACATAGCTGACAACTCCAGCTGAACTGGTGCAAATCAAATATGCACAATACAGGGTGTTGAGGAGGCACTTTTTGTGATAATTAATCTACATCCATGATTTACAAGCCCTGTAACATTAAGTATCATTAATTTGGCCACACAGGGCAGGAGTGGGGTGGTAAAACCAGCTAATTCTGTGTCTGCACTGGGATGGGATCAATATGCTTATACACTTGGCTGACTTAGTGAAAAAGCTCTGCCTGGCAGGAAGCAGGAGTGAGAACGAAGTCACAAATTGGTATGGCAGTTACTTTTAGCCCTTTAGAGAGGCCCAGCACTATGCAGCCCACATTTAAGTAACAACTAGGGAAAGAAGGTAAGAAATTCAGACAATCTAAGCTGTGTCCTTCACTTGTTGCTATATTCTTTTCCATTTCATTGATTTAATTTTATAATTAACACAAAAAGAACAGATAAGGGAGTTCCTGCCAAAGCAGCTGAGCCCTTGGTAACAAAAGAGTGACAGACATCTACACTCCACAATTTTTCAACCACAGATTCTGCTGTACCAAAGGATGCAGGGATCAGCATGGATCCAGCTTATCCCAGCTCCGATGCTGATAGCACAGGTTGAATTTGATTTAGAATCTCCCTCCACCCCTTTGTCTCTCCGCGTAGAGCACAATATAGGAAAACGTGAAGGTCTGCCTACACTTTTAACAGCTGGTCAGGAATTAAGCCTGTATCTTGCAGCCTGCCAAAAGGAACCACCTCAAGCAAAAGACACTTCAAAATCAGAACTGGCTTCTCCTTTATCGCTATCTTCAGTGTAATGAGAGATGCCTCTTACCTGTATCATGGTGTAATACCTTTCTGCTTTAATGATCATATCTACAATGAGGGCATGATTGCTCCTTGAAGCCATGGCTAGTGCAGTTTTTCCATGCTGAAAGTACAGATAGTGAATCAGAGCATCATCTCAGGGAAGTGTATCATAGAAGAAACACAAAAGCAGTTCACAGAGACCCATCCTTTCTCCACCCCCCACCCCCCACCCTGACTGGGAAAAGGCAATTACTACAATTTTACGGCTTTTGAGTAGCTACAATAAAAGTTCTATGCTCTGCATGAACTCTAATGCCTCAGCCCAGAGGTGGTCAATTTCTTTCCCACACTGGACTCCCCCCTAAAGAATTTCTAGCAAGGTACAGCTGTTTTCAGAAACCTTCTGCACTCAGAGTGCTGCATACTTCACACCAACTTGCACTCTCCAGTCACTGCTTCCAAGTTCACACAAGCCCAGGCATCTCTTGTTGAAAATTGCCACAGTACGATCCATTCCCATGTAATGGTTAAACTGGCATTTCAGATGATAGGCTGGCAAACTCAGAAGTCAACTTTAAGAGCAAACCTGTGCCTTATTTTATATGGGAAGAGAAGCTCGCTCACAGAATGAAAAGATAACTACTCTTCTCATGACAACTGAAATGATCACAACCATAGAGGGATGCTTCATTGGTAGTACATGCAGCCAAAGTTCCTAAAAGCCATTGCTTCAATTCCAGAGGTCTGCTCAGTCTATCTGAATCCATCTCTGCTGTCAGCACTTCGGTGTAAAGGCATCTCAGTGGCTCTCCAATGGTCTGTTCTCAGCAGATTTGCACTGAGTGTAATAATAAGTAATGGCCAGTCTTCGCGAACGAAGAACCGGGGAAGGTCTTTAAACCTTCCAGCCTGCGCACACTGAGTGTAATTGCCTTGGATTTAAATATGCTGGGCATTCTCCACATATCAAGTGTTAGGCATTCTAGAAAACTAGACCTAACAGAAGCCAACCCCTCAATTAGAAGATGCAGTAATGAAATTATAAGGTATTTCAACTATCCAGCTATGATTAAGTTCCCTAGTATATACTTTTTGAATTCTAGCTCCCAGCTCTGCTCAAGATCATTCTTATTTTTAGAAAAGCATCACATTGGAAGCCAATGAATTTACATTTCATTAAACCTTTTAAGGTATAGGCTTTCTTTAATTGTGAAGAGTCCAGAGACCACAAAAGCTCTTTGGGTTCCCGCTCTGGAGAGGTGCTCTGCATTTCACAGGGAGGCAGAGGGAGTGGTAAAGGGGGTGTTTCTTGCTTCCTGTGCTGGTGCAGGCACTGCTGGCATCCAGCATGGGAGTCTTGCATGTAGGGAGTGTGCACTGTCACTCACAACCAAAGACAGCTTTACCTGCAGATGGGAAGAAGGAAGAGCTCCTGAGAGAGCATTTCCCGAGCTCTAACAGCTTGCAACTTATGCAGATGAATGACATGCTCTGGAGACTGAGGACTCCTGCTGCCAGGGTATGGGTTACCAGGACAACACTGTGCAATAGCAGCAGGCGCCACTGTTTCCTGTCTACTGTTTAGTCATTTTTGGCATCTCAGCACCAATTCAGTTCAAAGTGGACTGTACTTGCACATGTTCCCAGCGTTGGCATGACCTCAGGGGTCATCCAGCAAACAGGCAAAGAAAAAGCTACTCCAAGAAATAAAACCAATGCAGAAAGGTGACACAACTTGTACTGGTCCAGAGCCAAATTCACATAACAAGTCCTGAACTCCATCAAGATTGCTGTAATACCAGGGGACCATCACTCCCAAGACTTGTAGGTGGTTAAGGTCATAGCAGGCAATAAGTAATTTTCTGTGTCTGCCCTTAGAATACAAATAGGTTGAGAAAATTTTCCAGTGGCTAAGGTGCTGTCTAAAGGGAACAAGATTTCATTCTGGGTTAGCCCATATGAGAATTGCAGGTCTCTGGCAAGTGTAGGCACGATTCTGAATGAAAAGGCCTAATTACAATGCAGCATCTTACCTCAGCCTCCCAAAACACTTTAACCCCCATGTTCAGAGCCCCAGGCGTCATGTCAGGCTAGGGAAAAATGAAACAATCCTAGTCCGTAAAGCTTTGCTTCTCATCAGGACAGATTCGTGCGGGAAAATTATTTTTTAAGTTGCTAAAGAGCTAGATTTTTCTCATAATAAACATCAAATCCATCAGTTCAAATCCATCAATTCAGTCATTCAGAAAATCTGTAATAGTGGTAACAATGTAAAAAGGGGAAATTCAATCTTGCATTAATTTAGTGAATTTGTAAAAATGGGGTTTGGTATTCTGTCCTTTCAAAAGCACTTGCCTAGCAACTTTGCTTTGGTACTTCTTCCAGCCATTGCTCTTCCTGCCTCAGTCTTTCCAGGCTGAAGGTTATAAACCAAAAAATAAAATCACATAATCCTTGCATGTGTGAGGAATGCAATTTACCTTATCCATGGTCTTGAGATCACAGCCTGCCTTAAGCAGCACTTCCACCAAATCGACATTACCAAGATCAGCTGCCAAATGCAGAGGGGTTTCCTGCCTCTGGAATTATAGATACCAAATAAATGCAATACATCAAACTCCCTCCCAGAAGCAGAATGCTCTCAGGCTGAATCTAAAATTGATTTACAACACGAGGTAACCTTAGTGAGAAAACACTGAACAGAATGAAATAATTTAACTTATGAGTGATCTACCTGCCAGTTTTACTTCGGGTAAACAAGGCAGCACATGGTATCTCTGTAGAAAAACCAGACAGAAGTTCCAGCTAGCTCAAGAAAAGTTGCTGTAATACCCCTCTAATGTACCATGAACTAACAAGCTCTCTCTCTCTTCCCTCTTTAAGCAAGGTATTTTGGACAGAGTGCTTCATGCAACTGCCAACCCACACTATTATCCTCTCAAGTAAGCTCTTCCCTGCTGAAATGCATTCCACTGTCTTGAGAACTGGACATCCATAATTTTCAACACTATGATGCCACATCCACAACAGGGCTTTGTAGCGAGCCCTGCCATAAAATGATGATAAGTAGGAGAAGTCTACCTGTTTCCTAATGCGTTCAGCAATGCCACTGAGAATCGACTGCCTCTGGGTGAATTCCTGTGTGGCATTTCCAATTAGTTGTTTAACCTTACGAACAATAATCAAAATCACACTCACAATACACTCTAGTATGAACAGTGTGATTACATGAGGATATTCAAGTAGCTGTTACAAGAAGGTGGGGGAGACCTATGCTGGAGGATAAGAAGGGGTAGTGCCATTTGTTCCTCTTTCAACAAAGCACCTCTCCAAGGAGGAAAGGGAAATGGTGTAATTGTTGATATTCTTCATGAGATGGTTCCCTGAGTACCTGGCTAGTGGCATTCTAGGGCCCAAAAATACCAGACTAGGCACAAGGCCAGTGCTTTTATCATCACTCTCCCAGGCAGAGAAATACAAAGTGACACACAACACAGCAAAAGCAGAAAATAGTCATTAACAATTATAGGAGGATTTGTACAGCAAAAAAGGGATCAAGCATCAAAGTAAATATGACACACATCAGCAGTGAATGTGACCTACAGTGAACTCACCAACAACCTGCCAGGTCTCCAAAGATCACTGGCACCAAGCAGAGGCTAAAGAATCCTGGCAAAGGTGGGGAAAACCTGTTGCTGTCTCTGGGTGGGCTTAAACCACCATCTTTTCAGTTAACAGCTGAACACACTAACTGATTGCATCACAGAGACCTATGACCTCATCATTCAGTGTGTTGCTGTGTCATGTGGAGCAGCACTTCACTGAGCTCTGCTCAGCTGTGTCCCCTCTCAGCTCCCTCAGCACCCCCAGTCCTGGGGACACAGAATGTGAAACAGAGAAATCCTTGGTGCTGCTCAAACACTGCTCAGCAACATCTTTAACTCTGGTGTCTTACCAGCACTGTTTTGGTCACAGATCTAAACCACTGCACTCTGTGGGTTGCTTTAAAAAAAGATTCTTTCCAGTCAAATGCCATGCTGCACTGGGTTTCCCTCTGAGGTCAATACCATTGAGACGTTTCTGTCATCTATTGAACGTGAACCGTAACACTTGAACAATAAATTAACCCAAACTTTTTCTTAGTATATAGCATTGTGCTGTCCTTATCTTGCACAAACAATATTAGCACAGCATGTACCAGTGATTAATACATATGCACACACACAAAAAGATAAGGAGGGAACCACCTCTTCCTTCCTATTTTTTTGCACCCTGAGTTCATAAGGCGAAAAAGAAATTCAAGCAAATTCCATAGAATCTCTTCTTTACCAATGAAGTTGTGTTAATTCTCAGTTTTTCTTACGTTGTTTAGGGAGTTTATATCATGATTGGCATCCAAAAGGCTTTTTACTACTGGTAGATTATTACCGATGACTGCTAAATGGAGAGGGGAATTCTTCTGCTGTGGAGGGAAAATAAACTATTATACTTGGGTAAATTATTAGAAGTTCATTCAAACAAGAAAGAGGTTCTTATTGAAGACTACCCGTTGCAAAGGCAATATGCTCTAGCAGAGCTTCAAGACTGCAGAAAACACACCTCAGTGTGCAGTCGTACCAGAGACGGTGGCCTGCTCCTACAGCACCAGGTAAACAAGTACAGCCGAGAAAACGAGATGTTGAGTGGCATCAGTGTGTCACCACTTAAGAATGTGGCAAGGCGCTCCTCTTAAATGTTCCTACCTGTAATGTGATGCTATCCTTGGCAGAGAGACTAGGGTAATGTTAGGGTTCCCTCAGAACGCTGGGTTTGCCCTTAGTTGAATAGCCTGAAGACAGATTTATTCTGGTAAACAGATGTCAAAACCTACTTTCCAGGAACAAACTCTTGTCACACACTGCTGCTGGAAATATTCACACTAAACTGACTTGCTGTCATATTTAGAGCAAGTTACAGCTGGTAAGAAATTAAGGGATTTTATTTGAGTGATTATTTATTAAAATAGCTGGGCACAGTACCAACACCAGTCACAATCCAATCATTAAGTTGGCAAGTTCACTTTGGATGTTGAAGCTGTGACGCCTCACTTTCTTGTGAAATACAGCTAAAGAATAATTCCATACCAGTACCATTCATGAGTGCCAGACACCAGTTCGGTGTCTTTATAAAACTCAGCCATTTCTTCACGGCTACAGAAAAATAAAGGAAGCTCTTATGCAACACCCTGCTGGAAATGTTTTCAAATATAAATTATGATTGTATGGGTTGCTTCTCCTACAGAAGTAATAAACAACTGCCCAAACTTTAAATAATTTCCAGCATATCATAAATTTTTCTTCCTTGACAGCTTTCTACAACAGGCCAATGGTCATGGCCTAAGTCATGAAGCTGAGAAGGCATTTTCATTCTGTGCTGTAGAAATGGAAAATAATTTCCTATTCATAGCAAATTTCAGATGTAACAAAACCTCTAATATCTAAACTGAGAGAAGACTTGGATAATATAAATACCCCTTTTTTAAAAAATCCCGAAGAATGGTGGCATGCAGACTTTGAAGGCATTGAGGGTTTGTTTACCTTCAAGAGGGTGACAGCACAGAAGTGTTTATTTACCTTCTAGTTATCTTTATTCTAAATCAATGACGAGTGTTAACTCTTTGCCCACAGCACACAGGGAGGCCTGCTTTGCTAGTGCTTAGTTCAGCAGGGTACTTTGCTTAGCCTGGCCATCTCTACATGGCACTGCACCAGTCTGCTCAGGCACTCCCTGAATTGTGCAGCAGGACCTTGTGTCTGTTGGTCTATACATGTTGCTAATAAATATCCACAAACGAAGTGATAACATGTACAGCAAAAAGTTCAAGGAGCTACTCAATCTCCTTCAGCTGTCTGAATTCCAAGGAAGTCCCTAAAAGACAGGACAGGCTGAGCAGCAGAAGAACAATTGTTCTGATATACACTCACCTCGGGTTTAGGAACCAGGTCAATATTCTTATCAATAAGAAAAGTAACCAAGGATAGATGTCCATTCTGAATTGCAACCTGCAAAGCACTGCTATTGTTCTGAAAGAAATTTTGATGGACAGAAAAGACATATTTTTATTGCTGAAAAAAACAGTACTAAAGAAAGCTACAAATACAGGATAATCTTCCATTTAAGTTTGTGTTATTATCCCCTCCATGAAAAAAACTCAGCTTTGATAAAATGATAAAAAGGAAGTGGATCAGCAGTCAGGGTGATATGCTTTTATCAATAGTGAAGAAATTTCCCATTTTTACTATACCACAACAAATATGCTAAAGAACACCAGTATCCGACAGCCCTTTTCAATTTTCATCTATACTGAGCCACGGACAGCAACAATGCCAATACATGTCCTAGTCTGTTAGTTAGCCTGTTAGACCTTTACCAAGCAGGTACAGTAATATTAACAAACTTTAAAAATAAATCCATAGAAAGCTTTTACATAATAATTCTGTATAAACAAACAAGCTCTCAGTCTACTGGAATCATAAAACTCTTGCAGCAGGCAAGCCAAGGCCATTCAGCAGATGTGAGCTGGACCAAAGTCCAGGAACCAGATGTGGAGAACAAGAACATCAGATCAGTCACTACCAACACAGAGCATTCTCAGTTACCCTCATTTGCTACATATCCTAGTCATATGATGTACTACTGGGCATACAGTAAACAAAGAACTCCACCACAGTACTCTGTCAAATAAATCTAATGCTATTTTTCTTCTACAACAGTTTTATTCTGCTAGTACTTTCTACATTCCCTATTCTATTTTATTATTTTTCCCCATTTCATAAAAATAAGCAGAGCAAATTCACTTTTAGTACACAGAGAAAAGGGAATATAATGTCCTTCCCACTGCCTGGGATGGCCCACTACCTATGTGCTGTGTACATACCTGAGTTAAAACATTGATGTCACTACCTGCATCCAGTAATAGTTCAGCACATTTTTCATGACCTCCTCTAACAGACAAGTAAAATGGAGTTTCTCCGTTCTAGACCAAAAGAGAGAAAATGTGTGTTCCCATTTAAGCCATGTGACTAATAAGACTGTGACACAAAACATGCCTGGTAGGCTCAATCAGGCTTTTCCAGATCAATAGAAAAGGGGAGATGGTCCCAAGAGAACACAACCTGAATGCTCCTAAATTAGCACTTGAATGATATGGCAACTCACCAACAGTTCAGTGACAGATGGCATTTATGTGGGCAGAGGTACAGTAAGGTTTAATGATACAGAAAACTATTTCATAAATATTCATGTCTTAATATTCATAAATATTAATTAATATTTAATTAATAATATTAATAATATTATTAATATTATTATTAATAACATTAATAATATTATTAATAATATTATTATTAATATTATTATTTAATTAATAATTAATTCTTTTTAAAGAAGACTGCTGGAAACAGGCACAGAAACAAAGATGTTGAGCAGCAGTTGTTGCCATTCAACACCAGGCAACACCACCAGCATGATAACACATACAGTAAGTACCAGCTTCTGTCAGTATAATCCCATGGATTTCTGACAAATTGCAAACACCTAGTCCTACTTATAATGAGCATTTTTAACAGAAATAATCTTATTTCATATTTATTTCTAATCTTCTCACACCAAAGAGTCTCCATGTCTCCACGACAAGTCTCTAAGACAGCTTACATCAGCTGCACAGTGATCTACTCCCTGCTTTTAAACTCCTAAAGTACATAAGGGTTTAATAAAAATTACTCTAGTGTTTCAACATTCACAAAAGCTTTAATAAATCCTGTTTTTACTTTGCCTAAAATCCTGACACCATTTTTCTGGTAAATTGAATATGTTTTAGTACTTTGCTCATAATATGGAAAGAGAGATCTGTTTCTACACCACCCAGAATATCTCCAGCTGGAGGCAAAAGCCATGGCAAGATAGGAGCACAAGCAGTACAAGCTTTGTGTGCAGAAGCAACATTCTTAGACAAGGCTTGAAAATACAAGGGCTCCACATTTCAAAGAGGCTTGTGTGCCTCTTCAGCTTGCATAGCTGGAAATAGCAGACAAGTTGGGTAAGAGAGAACCTCAACACCCACAAATTTGTTGCTAATAAAGGAAGAGGAGGGCCTTGGGTAGGAGTGGGTGTCCCTTACTCATTTCACCCCCCGGGCCAGCAGAACAGACCATCAGCCACACAGTGTGTTCCCACAGGGGGCATGGCAGCCCACAACAAAGGAAATTACCTTGCTAAGTTTGTTCTAGCTGCCCCACAGAAGAAAGAGAAGACGAAGGACCCTTTGGAAAGCAGGAAAGCTGAGATGAGCAGCTATTGTGCACTTTCTTTCTCTACTCTGTTTAAGCCTCAAAATTAAGCTCACGACTGCATCAACTCATTAGCTCATCAGCTGCATACAACCTTCACAGCTAGTATGCAATTGATGAACATGTTGGCTAACCTCACCAACACTAACCCAGGACACCAAAAGTGGGTAGGCAGCGTCTGAGCCAGTTTCATGCAGGCAACTGAGTTCAGATGAACAAGGTGCAAATCTGAGACCTCTTTGCTGAGGTATCTGTGATGGTATGTGCTTGGTAGGCAAGTTGAACTGACCCAGTGAACAGCCTGAAAAGCACCAGAGATGTTATAAGTGAGATGTTAAAAGGAATGGGATCACTTGGCTAAAAATGCTGGACAACAGGAAGCAAAGTGGAGGTTAAGGCCCTTCTGTGTTTTCTTCTACTAGTAGCTGGGCATGCCAAATAGAGTGGAAGTCATTGTGTGAGGAATAGAGGACAGGGGAAGAGACACTGAACGAGTTAATGGAGGTGAATTATTGGACAAGGAACAAGGAAACAGGATGCAAAGATACTAGAAAAACAGCAGAACTAACAAGTCCACTCAATGCCACATCTATTCCTTCGAAATTTTATTTTTTTGAAAATTTTTCACATCTCTAATTTTATCTCTTTCAGTAGTTTCAGTGTCCTTACCTGATTGAGGTCATTTATTTCCTCCCACTGTTCAAGCAGAATTTTTACAACTTCACTGTGACCATTTTTGGCTGCTAAATGCAATGCTGTGTTTCCCTCCTTGAAATTAAAAAGTCAAATAATATATTTTAAAACACAGAATAAAGTAAATATATTAACTAAAACCAACACAAAGCCTTTGGTCTTTTACATATAGCTCTCTCTTACATACAAGGAGAAGGAGGCAGATCCACACGGCACATTCCAAAATTAAGACTAATTGGAAGAGGGCCTTTTCACATGTAGGCAGACATGATCTTGCTGATCTAGTTTGTTTTCTGAAAACTTCAGTATGTACCAGCAAAAAGACTGAGTGCTGCAAAAATGGTACTACAGCAAGCCCCCAAGACCACTGATTTAAAGATTACTGGCCAAAACCTGGGTAAGCACATAGAAATTTGTAGTGACTTTGATGCCAACATTGCAATCTTCAATCATCTCCATCACCATCAATGCAATTTCCCTCTAGCAAATTAAGAAACATAAAACAGAAACAAAACTAAAAGTAACCAACCACTCCAGAAAGAAAATGGAAACAAAGTTCAGCAAGAACAGCAGGTTTTGAGCTAAAAGAAAATGCTGGCATAGGAAAAGGTATAAAAATTACTTAAAAAGACCCTAAAGCTGGAAATTAGGAGAAGAAGTCTAAACCTCAGAAAAATGAGAGTCAGGAACAGCTTTTCATTAACAGCATTGAGTGAGAAGAAGTGGAAATCCAAATCCTTTTTAGTAATGATGGTTACAGTGTCATTGCTTTTAGTGACCCAGAAGATGAGTTTCTGTCCTGTCTTCTTAGCTAATTTGTAGGAGCACAGCATTTGCCTCCCATTGTTGCTGTTTACACTTTTAACCTGCTAGAAGTCTGGGACAAAACTGTCTTTTAACCTCTGCTGATGGATTGCTTAGCACGGCAGGGCTCTGGGTTGTACTGTAGCTTTTAAACTATTACCAAAATACCAAAAACCCAGCATCACTTCCTGGGTGCTTATTTACATGATTCTATAAATGCAGTATCTGAGCACTTCACAATTTTTAATGTATTTCTCCTTGCAATGCCTCAGGTGCACAGAAATACTAACTTGCTCATTACAGAAACAGTCAAGTAAGGAGCAAACAAATTTATGGGCAGATGTTGAAAAATTACTAAACACAATGCCAAAAGCAAACTCAATCAAATTGAGGTGTTAAGGTCCTTGTGAAAAATTTCTACAGGTTCTTTTTACCTTGGAAAAATTAGTCATGCAGGACTTAGCAGTGAATGAAACACTGGGAAATACGATCTCCTAGTACAGAGGCTGACACCTTAAACACCTAGGCTCTCCCACTTCTCCCAGCAGACAGCATATGTTAGTCCTGCTTTGCATAAATTATTAATGTGTATGAAAAACTGTCCTAGCAAGCAGACCATAAATCCCACTGTCTTCCCTTAATCACTACAAAATCATCAACCTTTATGTTAGTTGGTCCCATACATCACTACCAGCACTGCGGCATCCATGCAACACATTCACATACTTGGGTTAAGTAGTAACTTCAGTAAAACAAAATAATCTTTCATAAATACATTGGTGGTTGTATTTCTGTGGAAAAGAAACCTTTACCTTATCTTTTTCAGATGTGAACAGCTTCAGAGCAATCAAATTGTTTATCATGTCAACATGGCCTTTCTCAGAAGCCAAAAGAAATGGCTTTTTACCTTTCTAGAAAACAATTATGGAAAGAAACATAGTATTAGAGAAAGTAGAAGTACTTGCTTCTGGTTACTAGATACATGGCATACATGTGTGTATGTGTATCCTATGTAAAAATTTATGTATCATAAGACTAAGGAGATTTATAGAATAGTAGATATACACAAGCAGATTAATAATTAAAAAAATTATAGTTAGTGTAAATAAAGAGATTATGCATCTTGAATATCCTGAAGAAAATATATGAAAAATGTTTAGAATTGATGAAAAAGTAGAAAATATGCTCAAAATATTTAAATCTTAATTCTTCTCAGTATGAAAGTATTTGTCAAAAGAACTGTGTCATTAAAAGTCTGCTCACAAACAGGTAGTAAAGCAAATCGCAAGATTTATTTCCAAGGTGTAACATATTTGATTTGAATTCTGCAAGCACAGACCAGAACTAACATATCTCAGAAGTTTCATCCAGGAGGCCTGAATTTAGAGCTGTACATTTTGGGGTTATTTTGGTTGGTGTCTAAACTAACAAAAAATTTTCAAATTGTTTACAATTCAACTGCAGAAAGTTTTCTTCACATAAAACCATACCACTGTTCAGACAATGAGGCATTTAAACAGCTAGTTAAAACAGCCTCATCTCATACCTGATAGTGGCCTATATAAATGTCTAAGAAAAAGAAATACAAGCAACTAATAGAGAATTATGAAACAACCTCAACAAAGAGAAGATGCCTCTTCACCTTTCTTTTCCCAAGGCCTAAGACAAAAAGGCTTGTTTTGTTAAATTAATTCTGCTTTGTCAGCCTTGTCATGTGTAAAAAGAATTCAGAATTTTGGGTCAATAACATTCAAGGTTGGAAAAAAAATAAAAGAGGGAGATCTGTTCTTTTGGTGACAGATCTCACAGCAATAGGTTTTCCTCATGTAAAGTTAAAATATCCTACTTAGCTAAGTAAGTTTTCAAAACAAGATCTCAACATTGCAGGAAGGGAAAATAAAACCACAGCAAACCTGATGAGGACGAGGTTCTGGCACTGTTGAAGTGTTGGTGCACCTTTGTAGAATGGCTGCAAAGAGCTTTATGTTATATCTTGTAGAAATATGCTAACAATGGCCATAACTGGCAGGTTTGGTAAGGGCAGGGGGCTGTGAGGGTGAGCTGTGTGGGAGGAGGTCAGAGACTGCCCTTTCATAGCCATTTCCAGCTGGCTCCACAATGGAATGAACAGACCTACCATGTGCCAACACTCAAGGCATTAGAGGAACAGATGATAAATGTATTTAAGAAAGGCTGGTCACTGCTATCGGGAGGATGCACAAGGGGAGGTACAGGAGGAGACAGGGGAGGATGCAAGAGAGGAGGCACAAGAGAAGGTACACCTGCAGGGAGACTGCAGCCCATGGAAGAAGCTTGCTGGAGAAGAGGAAAAGAGTAAGAAACAAAGAGCAGGAAAAAAGGAATCCACTGTGGACTGACCTGAACCTCCTCTGCCTCCCATTGTCTCACCAATGTGACTGAGCATCACATGCAACAAAAGCAAGAAGAGCAGGGTAGGAGAGGTTTCTGCAGTTCAACTGAGATAATCAGAGGGAGAAAAGATGTTCTCTCCAAGTGCTTGTCTGGCTGTTTGTTTTACTCATTTCTCCATATTCAAGTCAGTAATTAAAAGTTTATGTAACTAGCAATAAATTAAAATTAATTGAATTTCCCCAAGTCAGGATTGTTTAGTCCTAAACAAAAGCCTCATGACATGAAAGAAATAAACAGAAAGAAGCACACTGTACCCCATCAGGCTTGTTCAAGTCATTCAGATGAAGTTCTTGGAGAAAATAATCAACTATTTTAACACTGTTGTTCTGAGCTGCAAAGTGCAGTACATTCATTCCTTCCTGAGAAAACATAAGTGACTCTGTAAGAAAAAGTTTGATTTTTTTCCAAACCAAACATGTTTAGAGTTGATAAAAATTTGTCATAACAAACCTCATTCTTAGCCTTTTGGTCAGCACCTGCTTTAACTAATTTTCGCATTATATCCAGATTTCCAGTCCAAGCTGCGAGATGAATCACTGTCAGGCCATGCTTCAAATAAAATTACAAAGACAGAAATTACTGTTAGGAATTGGATTTTTAACTGCCTTAATACATCGCTACTGTAGCAAGCTGTACGAAGAAGCCTCATGCCAGGAGAGAGAAGACGGGCTGAGGGGATGGGGCCTAGCCCACAAACTCTTAGCTTTGTGGAGGCCAGTGGGGAGTCTCTGAGTGTGTGATACTTATCTCCTTTGACCGTGTCAAGGGGGTCCTTCTGTGCACACACCCACCACTACCCCGAGAAGGCCTCATTCTGAGCAGGGGTGCCTCTGAAGCAGCCCCCTCTCCCAGCCTAAATGACTATGAAAAAACCAGCACCTCCAGCCTCTGACTCAAAACTTACTTCTGCCTTGCAGGGTGGATTGCAACAAATACCACCAAAAGAACTCACACCAAATTTCTTTAAATCTTTTTAATTAATTCAGTGTATCAGTAGGTTCTGCTCTGCAGGCTCTTAGAAAAGCAATATTAACACCTAGCAGTATGAGTGGGATTAAGCAACATGTTCAGTGTGTCCTCTTCTTGACAGAAGGTCTGGCATCTCCAGAGAAGGATTGATCCCATTTTAAGGGCAGGGAAGGCGAGAGGGGATATTAAATACTACCTACAAATAATTCTCTCTGTCCAGAAACTACGTAGATAGTTAGCCACGGGTGCAGTGGATGACATTTCTGGGGACGATATGTAGTGGCTCTATATCCATGAATCACCATAATTATCCATTTAGACTTTTTAAGGTTCTTTTCTCTCAAATTCTCTAAAAATATTTCTATTATAGGGGAAAAAAAATAAAAAAAGAACCCTGTTTTTAACTTCTTAGAAACCAAAGGACTAACTCTACTCTGTGCTGATGCAGCCTCATCTTGAATCTTGTGTGCAGTTTTGAGTGCCACAATACAAGAAGGATACAAAGCTGTAAGAGAGTGTCCAAAGAATGGTCACAAAGATGGTGAAGGGCCTTGAGGGGAAGCTATACAAGGAGTGGCTGAGGTCACTTGTCTTGTTCAACTGGGAGAAGACGAAACTAAGGGGAGACATAGCAGCCCCCATCTTCCTCTCGAGGGGAAGCGGGAGGGCAGGTACTGATCTCTTCTTCTCTGTGGTGACCAG
Organism: Myiotriccus ornatus; assembly: GCA_036023395.1. NCBI lineage: Eukaryota > Metazoa > Chordata > Aves > Passeriformes > Tyrannidae > Myiotriccus > Myiotriccus ornatus. The sequence continues at coordinate 47,937,289 of JAYRBT010000093.1, read as the reverse complement.
TGACAGGATGAGTTGACAGAGACTTTAGGGTACTACTCACAAACTCTGCATTGAATAAGAAAACATTACAGGATGGAAGAGACCTCTGGAGGTCCCACTGCTACAGCCTCTTGCTCAAAGCCTGCCCAACTGGATCAGGTCACTCTCAGGACCTCCTTCTGGCAAGCTTTGAATAGTCTGAAGGTTAAAACTAAAAAACTTTCTGGAAAATCTGTTTCAGTGTTTGACCACCCTGACAGTGAATCTTTTTCTTCATCTTCTATCTAACTGGGACCTCCCATGTTGCAATTTGAGTCCATTGCCTCTTGTCCTGTTGCTGTGCACCTGTGAGAAGAGTTTGTCTGTTCTCTCTGTATTCTCCCCATATGTAGCTGTTGACAGCTATAAGGTGTCCCCTTTACCATTCTTCTCCCAAGGCTGACCAGGCTCACCTCTCTCAGCACCTCCTCATACCCCATGTGCTGCAGTTCTAGAGGCTCTGCACAGTACTACAGCCTATCAGTGTCTTTTCAGTATTTGCATAAGTTGCAGTTGGAAAACAGTGGAGGAGCAATGTGGAACGTGCATCTGGTGTACAGGCTACAAGATAAATCTAGGCTTGGGCAAAATTTGTGACTGTGTCTCAAAAGTCTGCCCTGAAAAACCTTCCCAACTATGAATAAGGAGAAAAAGTAACTAGAATTGATAGCCTTACACAGTGAGATGGGTGGATGAGGGGAGAGACATGAATGTTTATCTCAACTTCCATAAGAGTTTTGACACTGTCCCTTATAACATCCTTCTAGACAAACAGAAGTACAGGTGTAGGCAAACATGTATACCAAGGTGTACTGAAAGCCAGCTGAACTATCAGGCCCAAAATCTTCTTTGATTAGCAGCACAAAGTCAGATTAAGGACAGTCACAAGCAATGCACACAGTGATCCTGGGTCCAGCACTGTTTAACATCTTAATTAATAACCTAAATGATGGGACAGAGTGCACCTGCAGCAAATTTATAGGTGGTATTAAATTGTGAGGAATGGCTGATAGACCAGATTGGTGTGCTATCATCCAGGTGAACCTAGACAGGCTGGAGAAAAGGCCTGGTAAGAAGACAGTGAAATTCTACAGGGAAAATCCAAAGTCCTGTACCTGAGGAGGAGCAAACCCAGAAAGCAGTATTGACTGGGGTCAATTGCCTGGAAAGTAGCTTGGCAGAAGAGGACTTCGGGCCCCTGGTGGACACTAAGTTAAACATGAATCAGCAGTGCGCCCTTGCAGCACACAAGGCAAATTATATCCTTGGCTGCATTAGGAAGAGCACTGCCACCTGACCAAGGGCTATGATCCTTCCCCTCTACTCACTGGTGAGCCACACCTGTAGTATCGTGTCCAGTTCTGGGCTTCCCAGTGTAGGAGGCACACAGACATACTGCAGAGAGTCCAGCAAAGGGCCCCAGAGATGCCCCAGGGACATCTGACATATGAGGAGAGGTTTAGCAACGTGGGGCTGTTTAGTCAAAAAAGACTAGGGTGGATCTTATCACTGTGCATAAATACCTGATGGAAGGGAGTAAAAAAGAAGCATCCAGATTCCGTGGGGTCCAGTGACAGGGACAGAGGCAATGGGCACAAACTGAAGGCCAGGAAGATTCACTTCAACATAAGAAAAATCTTTTTTACCCTTAAGAATGATCAAACACTGGAATGAATTGCCCAGAGAGGTTACTGCGTGTCCATCCTTGGAGATAATCAACACCTGCCTGGACACAGCTCTGAGTAATCTGCTCCAATCAGGAGGCTGGACTAAGTCATCTCCAGAGGTCCCACCCTCAGCCACTTTATATGATGCTCTCTGTGTGGTATTTGACAGAGGGGAGTCTAGGAAGAGAAAAGGAAGTAGCAAAAAGGTGAGCAAGGGAAAAGACAAGGCAAATAAAAGAAAAAAAAAAAAAAGGCAAGTAAGGCATAAAATCATACGGAGACCAAAAACGTGGAGAATCTTGTGATTGTGGACTCCTGTGCTAATGGGTGATGAGGTGACCTACAGACCCAAACTCCCTCCAATATAGCAAGGGACTGCCTTGGAGTCTCCATTGGGTCCACCTCTGAAATAGCTGAGATGGTAGAATGGATAAGAACAGATAAACTTCTACCTTAAGTGCAGAAGGACAAGAATTGCAGCTTTGTAGTATAAGATCATGCAGTAATTGCATATCAGTGCTAAAAATCGTAATAAGCAATAAAATTGTAACTCAATAACTGCAGCTTGGGAGTGATATAGTTGTGAATTAATACTCCTGTTAATAATACCATTAATAATACTATTAATACTAGTTAATAATACTATTAATAGTGGTGTGTTTAGTGCCAGTTTCTTAGAAATGTGTTTCTTAATCAATAAATCTCTTAACTACCTCCATGAGTTACCTCAAGTCTCCAGTCTAGAGATGGGAGCACCACGTATCTGCTGCTAAGAATGCTGCTGTGTGTTTTTAATCAGCTTACATTTTGTACTGAGTAATGTTAAAAGGGCTTAAGACTTTACGCTTATTAATACAAAAAGAATGTCAGGAATCAAGTCACAGTGTCTTCATGTATTTCTTATCAGTTGCAGGATCAAACTGATTGCCAGAGAGTACATGAATCACTCTCAAATACAATATGTAATGTCATAATATTTAAGCTCTGTAAGCTAATTATGATGGAGTGTTTCCAAAGGTCTTTCAAAAAGATGAGTAGCTACATATAAGAACTAAAGACAATTTGCAATTTAAGGGTAATCTTTAGTTAGAATGAGATTTTAAACGTCTAATAGAAAACCCAACATGTGGGAGGGTCTATACACTCCAGTGTGGATTCAGTGCAACCTCTCAGGGTCATGAAAGGACCAATAAGATGTTTTGAGTCACCTCATTGCCTCAATAAATCTGGAAGATGGCTAGTGGAAGATAATTTGCCATAAAAGTTTTACATCAGATACAGAATAAAATTTACAGTATACACAATCCAGGGATCCATTTCTTAACTGTTTCTCTAGAGAGCACTAACACTTGAAGAAAACTTATTGCAGTACTTCTCTATTAGCATTTATACAATAGACAATTAATTTTAAATTTCCATTCAGGCAATGTCTTTCAGCTTGCCAGACAAATGGGAAATGTTGCTTACAACAGTGCAAGATCTGCTTATGAGTTGATAGGGTCCAGAAGGAGGATATATTTCTTCAGAGCAGCATGTGAGGTATTCACTGACAGAGCAGCTCAGGAGAACATTTCAGAGCAACTCAACCAGCATTAACAAAGAAATGGTTACCTACACTGCAAGAACATGCCAAAGCCATGAGCCACTGGTAACTGCAACTGATAGATCTCTCTCATCTTATTTTCATTCCAATACAAGGTGAAAACGAGGCAGCTTTCTCCCTCCACTCTCCACAACCTGGCATTTATCTTATTTATAACTTAAACACTGCTGCATATGGTGGATAAGAAGCAGCAAACAGCAGGGAAAAAAGGTAAAGGTAAATTCATCAATTTTCATTACTCAGTTCAATGAAAAACTCCTGGTTTGAATAGCATGTTTATTAATAACACACCACACATTTGGTTTTAATATCTGACTCAAATCTTGCACTGTGGATCACCATCTGGCCCAAGCAAATCAGCCATACACTGATAAACATTTAATGTCTTGGAGGCTGCAGAGTAGCTGACAGTTTTGCATTAAGCTACTCACATAAAAATGCAGGAAAAGAACACAAGGAGTAATTTCTGAGCTCCTAGTGATCCCCATTGCTCATTTTTATTTTCAGTGATTGCTTTCGTATAAAGTAGCTGATGATTAATTTACAACTACCACAGACAACGTATTGGTACAAGTGGCTTCAGCCACCCTTGCCTTGTGCTGACTCAAGTGTTCAACTCAGCCAATATTCCAGAAAATGTGTTTTTCTCTAACAATGTTTTTTCACATAAATGTGTAAAGTTCTAAAACAAACTGGAGTTTTTACATCAAGCGCTTAACTTTGCACAACTGGGAGCAAAAGATAAATATCTCCTTTTACTTTTCCCCTTAGGTGTTCCTATACCGTGCAAATCAAAACAAGCAAAACAGCTTACCTGATCTGAAATGTCAAGCCTAGCCTTGTGATTAAGAAGAAAATCCACCACTGACACATGACCTCCCGCAACAGCAAAATGGAACGCAGTGCGGTTTAGCTGAAATAAGCAAAGTTTTGTTTGTCAGGTCTGTAATACAGTTCATTTTCCTGCGCACGTGATGAGGATTTCGGAATTCTCTGATTGTTACCAAATGTATCTGTTACTATATACTATTTCATATTTCTCCTTCAATAGCCACACTAGGTCTTTATCTACAATTTCGGTCCCTTGTGGATAGAATTTAGGTATTGATCTCAACAGATTTTTTTAAAAAAACAGAATAGTTTAGTTAGTCTACATAGCATTGTTCCTTCACTGAAATGTCAAAGTGGGATGAAGTATCAAACACAGAAGATGAATGCAGTACAAGAAGCATCTTTACTATTTTATTATATGGATTGATTTGAAAAGCCGAGAACTAGATTTACATAATTGGATTTGGTTTTTGTATCCTCCTTTTCAATAAATCCCTGCAAAGCATGGAAAGGGTTCTCCCTCATTCAGTGTTAGTCACCGTCCCAGACTGAGTCATTATCTACGTAAGTGAAAGCTACCACCTTGCCAGCAGTGAGTAATTTTACACAGGTGAATAGGTTCAGTGCTTATCAGGAAGACCTGATTAATTGTTCTGTAAAGTAATTAATGGTCTGAATTTAAAAGAGATTTGTTAAATTGAATTAAACTCCAGTGGAGAGAGTTTGCTTTCAGTTAAAATCAACATAACTGGGTTTAATACAATTCACTGATAGTTCCCATACAAGGATGTGTAAAGAGATTTAACCAATTAACTTTAAAAGTAGGTTTTGATTTGTTCTCTTATTCTTCTCTGCAGATCATCTGACTTACTCATGCATAAGTTTAAATTTACAGCTATATGCATTAAAAACATAAAAAGGTGAGATTTATAACATGTATTTAGGCCAGAAAAAACCTCTTGCACAGAAATAGTACTATAAAACCTCATCTTTGACAGCCTTGCTTATTTGGCTTGGGAGTACAGGGGAAGGCATGATCAACGTGAACAAAAAGAATGGTTTTGCCAGTATAAGCTACATCCCAGTTAGGAGAATCAATCAAAGCACAACCTCCGCGTAGCTATGCTAGTAATTCTCTCATAATACAGATGTGATTTAAGGATGACAGAGTAAAGTTTAAAACTACTTGACTGGAAATGTATTTAGTTTAATTTCCTAAATTCTGGCAATGAATAAGGAAGCAAGAACTATTTTAAGTGACTTTTTAGAGTACTATGCAATTGATGCAAACACTCTCACTGTTCAAGAGAAGTTTACACAAAAGAAATTTTTGTCTCCCTCTCTTTTTCACAAACAAACCAGGGAATTCACATGTACTATTCAACAATCTCCAGTGGGGGAAAATGAACACGGTCATGGAAAAAGTTTTTCCGGAACCTATGGTTCACTTTGGATGTTCACAGGTAGATGATTTATATGTAGCCACTGAGAGCATGCTGTTATCCACAACTGCCAGTTTAATATCACAGCCACTCCCAGATTAATATCATGACCACTCTTGCTGTTGAACTACCTCTCATGTTGAACACAGCACTATATTTTGTTACTGTGAAGTATACATCCTCAGATTTTAGGCCTAGAGTTCAAGGCTGCGTAAGAAAAGCATTTTCATCTCTCTGGGCAAAATCTGAACTCTGATCTCCGCCTGGAGCCAGAGGATGTGACAGAATGCTCCCATGGTTCCATACAAACCAAAGGGTAATACTTCATCCTTGAAATTTGTGATGTTAGTGGCAAAAATTAATTCTTAAAGTGACTGTGAGGTAAAGTCCTCTCACTCTAAAAGATGGGGAACTCAAGAAATTAGTCACCGAAGAACACTGAGGAAATATAGTAGGGACACAATTGAGAAGTCCTTAGTTCCCAATGTGATACCCTCACTAGTGGCTAACTGCAAAAACCTGCGTGTTATGCTGCACAAATCCTAGTGTTCATGATGGAAGTGTGAAATGTTTCTTAATCAGGTCCTAGGGGAGACTCCCACAGTTCCACCACCTTGCAGTTGATGGGGCACACCAGCACGATGGCATTCCACCAAGCAACCCAAGGAGTCACATATCATAGCAGTGATCTGTCAGGCACTTCATACTCACAGTATCTACAGCATTTAAATTAACGTTCTTTTTAAACAGCTTTTCCATGGTTTCCAAGTTGTTTGTTTTAGCAGCATATTGAAATTCTCTCTCATCTGGCAATACTGTGGAAAAACATGATGAAAAAGTTGTATTATTAAAGAAATAGCCACATGCAATATAAAGGATAATGATACTGTTCTTACGTTCCGTTATTTGTCCTGATTCAATGTTATGCGAATAATTTGCTTCTCAGCATAGGAGTGTTTCTGGACTACCTTTTTCACTGGGCTAGTGTTTCTAGTTTCAGATTTTATGTGCAAGTAGAGGTGGATGTTTCAGAACATGGATTACCTTTGTTTGCACTGCTCATGGGAACAGGTTTTTTTACGAAGCTCTTGCCATCTAAATGGGTCCCATTTTATAGGCATACCAGTGAATGGTACAAACTGCAGCATTTATTTTCTGTTCTTTTGAGAAGTTGCTCTGTTTTAAAACAGAACATACCACCAAAATACAAAAAAATGTGAAGCAGTAACCAAACAGTATGACATAGCTGGAAAAACAAAACAACTGAATCCAACCAAACCAACCAGGTTTTGCAGAAGGCAAAAAGAAACAAACGAAAGGTGTCTACTTGATCTCAAAATCTGGCCACAAGGTGACATTTACTTTTAAACTGAGACCTTTCCTTAATGTCTTAATTTAAAAATGAACATCTATTTCGTCAGTTAAAGTAGCTGCAACAACATATTCAGTAACTTTGGAAAGTAATATGCCAGTGTCTTGCAACTGGTTTAGCTGGGGATCAGATAATTTTTCATGTTTCTACCTTAACATTTGATTAATCACTTAGAAGAAAATAGTATAGCCATTAAATTGCTTGCAAAAATGTTAGTAGATCTTTAATTCCCTAGTTTATCACACTAGTAATATAATTACTTAGATGTCTTCTGTCTAGAATATCTTGGCCTGAAAGCCACTTGTCCAGTGATACTATCAAAGAGGACAGCACTTTGCTGAACCAGAAACTGCAGAAATTAACTATTCTTTAGAGGCCTCTCAGGCAAGTTCATCTTACTGCATTATGTCCAAGCTTATTAATGCCTAATAAGAACACAGCTTGAGGCAGATGACTGCAGAGCATACTAAGGAAAATCAGTATGGCATTCACTTAATTGCATTTCACGTGTTACCCATGGCTATAATCTCAGGGGGAATAATCACAGTTGTACTGTAACAGAATGAGTTAGAAATTAAACTGGATACTTGCAAAGGTATTTCCAGTTTTCCTATGAAATTACGCAAGAACCTCAAACAAAAGAAGCAATCCCCCAAATTTCTATGCAAATCATAGAATGTGTTTTGCTTGTATTACAACATGGGGGCATAGGGGGGAAAAAAAAAAGAAGAAAAAAGCAGTTCCAAATAAAAAGGCACCCCTGGCACCTGTGACAAGGAGCATGGTTGACTGCAAAATCGGCATTATGAACCCTGGGATCTTTGATCTATGAACAAAGGAGTCTTTGAAGAATAAATGTCTCACTCCTAGTTTACATAGTCATTACCCTAAAGAAGTATCCACCAGAGCTTTTCTTAGCTTAATTTCAATTCAGATAACAAATGGTCATAGGATACCTTGCTCAGGACAAATTTGTGGCAAAAGAGGAAACAAAATGTACAGCACTAAGCTGCAATTAGTTACAATTAGGCCACATTCGTCCCTGCTGACTGCTGATGAACATCACATATATGTCTTACATGAGGATGCAAAGATAAATGCATCTCAGGACATTTAGGAACAACCCCAAGCATTTGCTCAACACTGCCTTCAAGAAACAAGAGAAAATTATGTTTCTTTACTATATCTGCATCAGGAAGGACAGTTTAGTTGTAGTTCTGACTAAGAATTAATAACTGATCTTTTCTCTCCTGTCCAGAAGCAATGAATTGGCTCTGTGTTGTTAGAAAGACCTTCTGTTCTGGGCATCATGTTTCTTAGTAATCTCTCTCTTAATACCTTTTATTAATTCATGAGTTAAGAACACTGAGAATCCAGACCCACCATTACACTCATTCGTTGCCCAAACTTTTGCTTCTTTTGCAAAGTGATTTTTTTTTCCCCATGTATGAAATCACAGGAGTACAGAGCTATCAGACTACAGATTTATGGAAACTCTCTATCCAAGCTGGGGTCTCCAGGATTTGGCACTCCTTGTGTCATTAGTAACCACTCTATTTTCGAGTAACAGTAGCAATCAATTATCCACTTGTGGTTGTCAGAGTTTTTTAGGGGCTATTTTCCATGGCTTCATACAAAACGTCTGGCTTATTGCCCTACAGCTTGTATCATAGCTGTATATTTATATTATAACAATAAAATAGTTATATTCAATTTCCTTTGCAGAGTGTCCTGGTAGCAGTATATTGAATATCCCAACATCGTTCATCTCTTGGAAGGGCAAGAAAATAAAAAGTGCAGAAAAGTAAATTGCTTTGTTGGCCTCAAAACAGAAAGTGAGGTACCTTCAATTCTTTTCTCATATTTATGTCTTATTTTAGAGGCCTCATTCTGTCTTTCAGTCATATCCCAAATATGGATGATCTCCAATGAAGTGAAAAAGTGCAGCAGATATTTCAGTACTTACAGACAATGAAAATCCCTGCATGTGTGTGTTCCCCTACCTCCCCTGCCTGTTTCTAATTTACTGTCATGGTGTCCACCGGATGAAATCCAAGATTATCTCAAAAGCACATGGAAAAAAACCCCAAGAACTTGAACTGGCTGAAGATTCCAAGGAGGTAAAATGAAAAAATAACAACATTTAGATTCAAATGGCAATAAAATTATTTTTACTGTATTGTTTCTAAAAATTAAGTCATATATTTAATCACTTGACAACCTTTTCAATGTTTCCTATGTTTTCTTGTTACTGGAAATAAAAATTTTTAGGTCAATTCATGAGAATCTTTTTCTAAAGTAATAATTTTATGATTCGAAGAGGTCATAGGAAAGTCCACCAATTGAGTCCAACAGAGATATTTTATCAATTTCTTTCCTTTCCTGCCCTCTTTGCCAGCCTGGAAGCAGGAACCACCGCTCGGGAGAAGGCCTCCTGGCTATCACGCTTCGATCACAGGACCGGGGTGAGCCAGGGTTTCACAACTACCGCTCAGCTTTCACAAATCACGTCTTTTCACTGACTGCAGCCTACGCCAGAGCAGCCTGGTCTTTCATAGACTGGTGTGCAGGATGAAAGTTGGAGAGCCCATCACTGAGACTTGTGCTGCTGAGGGCAAGGTCCTCTGATTTCTGTGTGTCCCCAAAATAGGGGCCCAGATCGGCTGTGGGACGGGTGGCAGGGGCTCAGCCCCCGAGACGTGACTGATGCCAGCGAACCCACCCAGAGCAGTTCAGGGGTGAAGCAGGGCACTGGGCAGTTAGCAAAACTTCTCCTTTAGAAGGCAATGTGTCAAAATCAGCTTCCAATCCCACATCCACACATTTGCTGATGTCTTTCACTACATGTTAAACCTCGTCCCTTCCAACCACCCACCGTCCATTTTGTTCTTCGGTCAAGGCAAAAAGCGGCTTCCGGAGGGTCCCACCGACCCGGCAGCCCTGACGGGCTGTGCCCACCGCACAGGGGCCCCCCAGGCTGCCTCGCCTCCAAGCCCCCAGACTCACGGCCCTCATGGCTGGCTGCCATGGCTCCCCGCACGGCATCCTCCTCGGTGCGGAGCAGGCGGCTCAGACCCTTCATCGCTGTCCCTGGCTCCTCTTCCTCCTCACGCAAGGGAAGCGGCCCCAGGTCGGTGTGCGGAGGGAGGTGCCCTGCGCTGGCCCCGACAAACCGGTTCTGGGGCTGGAGGCCTCACACACCCCTGCGGGCACGCCTGCAGCAGCACCCGCTGCCTGGACACACCGGCCCGAGGGGCAGAGGTGTGGAGCAGCTTCGGGAGTTTGCTGTAAGTGTGAATCACACATGAAGCTTATCACACATGAAGAGATTTCACAGTTCTTTTCTCCTTTAAACAGTTTTGATACAGATACGCTCTACTATATAAAAATCTTTACATTTGATACACCTTAGTCTGATAAGACAATTACATCAACTGTACTTAAAGTACAAAGCCAAAAAAACCCTGAAACCCTGTGAAAATACACCCAAGTGAGAGGAACGAGCAACTGATTTTGCCATAGCTGAATTATCGAGGTTTCACTTCTTCTTGCATCCTATCAAATGTTCCAGCAAAATTCCTTAAGAGGAAGTTTTACTTCTGTATGATGACTGGGCTAGTAATACAGACCCACTGCTTTCAACATTATTGCTCCTTCTCAAAATGAGTTACCAGAGACAACTACGGAGTGATCAGGTTTGCCTACAAAGCTGGCACCAAAGGAAGAATAGATCTGCAGCCTCACGCAGAGCATGAGTTACAGTAAAATCATAATTTTACAGTCTAGAAACACCAGCCGCTAGCTTCCATTCTAATTACTAACATACATACTAATTAGTAACATACAGTACTATTTCAGAGTATATCCTATGAGTACAACTAGATGGGCTCCAATTTTGCAAATAGCAAGTTTGTCACATTTTCTAACTACTTCCCACAATAGTGACTCTTTCAAATGGCTCCAAAAACTGCAGAAAGACTGACACAGAAACCTACAGAGATGCAGAACCCAAAACAAACTGCAGAGCAAAGAAGTAATGTAACATATTCCTCACTTGCCTTCACAGCATCTTTGGCAGGAACTTAGAGAACTTTCTGTAATATTTAGTATTAAAGTAACATTAGAAATAAATATATAAATGAACCAATATAAAGACAAAATGTAAGGTAAGACCCAAGCATGTTGAATAGTGCATAAAGGAAAAAAAGTAAAAATTATCTCCAGTAAAAGAAGGTGAGATTTGAAGTCCAAGTAGTATTTTTTATTAAACTGTGTATTCATCTTTTTAAACTGTGTTCTTCCACTTAAAGTATGAAACTACAGGATTCTGAATCCTCCAGTGCATGAATTCTTAGTCTGTTCAACTGCAGCTCCTTAGTTACCCTCATCCCTTATAGTTACAGCTGCCTGTTGCCACCTGCCTTAGTTTACGAGTAGTAATTAGAACAGTGAAATGGAGAGGCCCATCCTCAACAGGTGCTCGTGTATACGAATGGAATCAGAATGTCACGGCACAGATCCCACATCACCAACTGGATGACAAACCTGGGCCACTGCAGCGTTTCTCTAGGCTGACTTCTTAATAACTCCAGTCCTTGGCTCAGATCTGCAAACTACAGTGTGGGAGAGGGAGAGAGACTGGCCTGTGATAAACCATCCCCAAAATAATTCCAAGGTGGATCAACCTACAGGGAGAACACGTCAAGCCCAAATTCTGTCCTGCTCATGTTTCTTCCTATTATCAACACTTGAAAATAATAGTTCTATGACACTTCATTCACTTCAGATGGTAAGACAACTTCCGAGGCTTAGTCAAACTAACTCATTTTTTTCTAAGTAATGCTTACATAAAAATACACAATTTAAAGATACACACACAATGACAAGGTAATACTTGGATTCTACATTTTATTGAATCAGACAGGTACAAACTAATAAAGGGAGGTGTTCACTTTCTAAACAGCAGTGGCAGGTTAATGTTTCCTCAGTTGCTTTTATGTCTTTCCTACCAAAAGTTTCCAGCTCCTATCTCTGTCAACAGAACAGCTCATGCTGAATGCTCATTGACCTGGTTCAGAAAAAGTCAACTGAATCAATTTGCACATTATGAACTAGTTCAGCTGACTTGGTCTGAGGAAGATAAGGGAGCATTGACATGAAGTCAAATGACAGAGCTGTGGGTACAGTGGCATCTGGTAAACAAACAGATGAGCAGGTTGAGATGGTGTCATCATTCCAGCAATTTTGGAAACAAAAAAGGACATTCTGGACTTAGCCTGGGCATCTAAGACATACCATGTACATGCTGGACTAAACAACAAGCAAATCCCCAAGTACTTCCAATACAGTTAAACAACGAAATAGATGATTCTAAAGCAGCCACATCTTTACATGAGTTTGCAATTAAAAAGCAACCTGTATTTCATACATGGTTTAGCATTGTTTGTATAACTTCTAAGAAATTTTCTGTCATAATAAATTGTCAGATAAATATTTAATTACAGTAAAATTCCTTTAAGCATTTTGTCATGAATAGAAAAGGCTAAACAGTGTATTTTAAATATTTGCATTTAATTCCTTCCTCCACTGATAAAATATAATTTATTCATAAATACAAAATAATTTTAAAGAGAAAGATAGATAAACAGT
>JAYRBT010000093.1:47893165-47919379 GCA_036023395.1 Myiotriccus ornatus | reverse complement strand
CAATAAAGCTGAATTTAGGCCATCATCATAGAGTGCCCAGTTTTTATTCCATGGTTGTCCTCGTATACAACAACAGACCTCCAAAGAAAATACTGTTCTTTCCAGGTAATAAACAGAAATCTGGGGAGAAGGAATAAAGGGATTGTTTCTATCATTCATATCACTGCATGAATATATGAATAATTTGTCAGCAAGTTCAGTACACATCAGATTCTCAAACTACATAACTGGCTACTGACTGGATTCTGTATAAATACGGGGCAGAAATACAGGGTTTTAAATACATTAGCGTTACATAATTGTCCAAAGCATGGCTGATAGACAGTCACCTCTATTACTCCCTTATAAACAAACACTGCTTTTATCAAAAATGTTTATATGCTAAATAACTGGTTGATAAGTTTACTTTTTTCCCCACACATATTATTAGATAGACACTCTACAATATCAAAAAGCTGCCTATATCATTCTAAACATCTGCAAATTAAACAATGAAGACTTCTGAAGGTAAATTGTATGGTATGATGCTGCTGAAAGCATTTACACTGAAGCTGCATTTAGTAAGTTGGAGTGCAAAGTGCTGTCTTTTTGAAGTAACCAGAATAATATAAATACCTTAAGTCCCTCTTTCTGTAGCTCTCGAGCGAGGTCTCTGCAGAGTTCTCGACACAAACTGTACTGGTCTTCTGCTGTGTTTATTTCACTGAATGTTCTAAGACAAAGACATGATCTTTTTTCAGTATTAATCCTACTATATGTTCATATATAACTGGCTGCAATCTAAAAATATTTTTCATACAGTTAAACTAAACTTCATCAGAAGAATTTTGTATAGGCTTGAGCATTTACTTCAAGGAAAAATTATTATTAATAGGAATATTTTGTTTGCAAAATGTTTGCAAGGTCCTTCAAATAATTAAATCATTTGGGTTCAATTTTTCACACACTATTTGAAAACATATCAGATTTAACGTCATTAATGCTTAAATATTTGCAAGACAGAATACTAACACTAAATGAATTCATAGAACAGCCAAGTTATTTGTGTTTAATCTCCTTTCTGATATTACACTCTGTAACACCAGGAGAATTTCAGTATTTGAAAGTCAACATCAGAGCCAAATATCAGAAATAAATAATGCAGATGCAAAGAAAAAGATGCCAGCTAGGATAATTATGTCTAGCCTCAGAGGAGGAAAAGCTATCTGCCAAAAATGTTGCCAACTGCCTTTTCTAGAGCCTCTTAGCAGGGAAATTACAGTTTGGTGGGTTTTTTTTGTTGTACATTTGCTTTTTAGTAATAACGTGACAGGCAACCTTCAGTTAGTAGTGGTTTTAGGAGAAATAGGAAGCAAAACTTAGAGAGAGCAGATGCTTTTGGAAAGGTCTCACAGATCCATTTTTTCGTGTCAGGCTTTACATTTCTGAGTGTAAAGTCCATATAATTACACTGGATTTCACATCTGTAAGTTATATTCAGGTTTACTCTATTGTATTGGAAAGGCTTCATCTATCATCATTCACGTTCCCCTAAGAAATGTTTGCATGCTGCCAAACCAATAGGATGAATATTTCCCTGTGGGTCCCACACCATCATCCAAGGAGTAACTCATGCTATTCTGGCAATGTTGCAGTGACTGGGAAGCTTTAAAAGTCCAAGGTTTGGAAGGAGGAGTATAGAGAGAATGCTATTCCAGGACTCTTCTCTCCCATAAAAACTAGTTCCACCATCTCATCAGCCTGCAAACCTGCACAAGACTAATGCTATAAATTTATCACGTGTGATGGTACCAAAGTCTTATGGGTCTTACTTCAGCTGCTCACAACTATTAAGTCTCAATAGGACTAAGCATCTTTTCTTACCATCTTTTCTAAGAAAATACAACACATGAGCGTAGGGATAATTATTATGGTGCTCTACAGATTCTCCCTGCAGCACTTCTTTTTTGAAAATGAACTTTCGGAAACAACAAACACCACCTTTTTAAGGAACTTTACACTAACAAAAACCTAAATGTTAGGAATTGCGTGTGACTGCAGGCTATTACACTGATATTGACATTCAGCTGGAACATATAAAAAAAATTTAAGCCCTTATGTATTTCCACCCTATCTTAAAGCTTCACGATCACTTTGATGTCTTAAAGGCATTAGCAGAATTGGATGATAAGACAACACACTCACTGACAAAAATATCTCCATAGTATTCTGCAGCCAAAGGAAAAAAGTAATGAAAGCTTGAATCTAATTTAGTGAGCTTATTGTATATGTGAGTTTTTAACACATATAAGTACATAATGAAATTATATGACTAATAAAAGTACACACTACATGGTATTTAGTAGTTTTCATAATTAATGCAATTTTTCTCAATATTAAAGAGGCATACCTTTCAGTGCTCATACTTTTTCTTTCTCCATCCCTTTAAAAAGAAAAGCAATTTATTATATTCACTTTACATAGAACTGTTATATTTTCAATAAACTCTAAGTCAACCAATTATGCTTCAATAACTAACAGCAATCTCTTCTATAAAGTCTGGATGTTAACTTTTTCTACAAATCTTGTACATCAAGTTTAAATAAGTGCTAAATGGAGATTTAAAAAAAGAAACACTTAAACTTCTGTAGATTAAGTAAAGACACAGATCAGCAATAGATGTCAATAAAAATAAACAGTTTGTAAAAAAATCAAAGAAACAACAACAACAACAAAAAAACACCTCCACCCTGCAACTCACCTCTTATATCAGGAGTCTTATTTAAGACCAAAACTAACTACAAATCCTATGCTGTCTCACCTTGCTGTAACTGTGAAGCACTGCTATTAAAATCCCAAACATACTTGTATATTTGAATATTTTTTATCTGAGGAAATAGTTTGCTTTCTGTCTAAATGATTGTTCAGGTTAAAGTTGATATGTTAAGGCTGGGTTTTCTTGTTGCATTCCTTCTTTTCAGTTTTAATTGAGCATCCTTTAAGAACTCTTCTACAGATAAGAAGTTCCTCAGAGCAATTTCTTTGTAAGTCCTTCTTCTGTTTGTAAGTATTGGAAATAACAAATTAGGTATTGTTAGATTTTCTTAAAAGACGGTGGTCAGAGACAATAACCATAATATGAACTATTTACTAAGGATTTAGGCAGTGTTAAAGGCTTGCATTCTCCACACTGAAATCACTGAAATCAAGTTGGTGCTGACAAAATAAGAAGAAATTTCTTAGACATTAAACCCATGGAAAATGTGTTCTCTGTATGATGATTACCTTGACTTCTGAAATGGTCTTTTTTTGACACAACACCTAACTAGGGTGAAGAATAAGGGGAAAGAGTGCACCAACTATTAAAAGACTATTCAAGGTCTGCTTATATATTAACAGAAAAAAATATTTGGAAAACTGGGCTTTATCTTTTATCAAGTCCCCTTTACAAAGTCAATCTTCCAGTACATTTTTTTACAAGACAACATACCTCTGAACAGAAAGAAACCTAATAACACAAACATTTGTGCTAGCACATTACTGGGCTTCAAACTGTTAACTGTATACATTATTTTGCAACAAAATGCTACAGTTTGATTTTTTTTTTTTAAAGAACAAGTGTTCCATCTTTGTCTCCAGGACAGGCTTAGAAATTACAAATATTATTGAAGAGATGTATTCACTAGTCAGACTGACTTCTCCTCAACAGGAGGCTAAAAGCCATTAAAGTAGGGTGAACCTTAGAGGAGCAGATATTAAGGCTATAAAAATCTTCAGTTCTATTCCACCAAATTCACATGTTGATATTACAAATATATATGTAATCCTCATAGAAGATACATAAACTTCACTTACTTTCATTAGAAATATGACAATTTACCACCAGAGAAGATCAAACACCAATGCAATTTTCATTACAATCAGATAATAATAAACACCAATGAATGTGTATTGTTTTTATCGAGAAAACAGGAGTGAACACCTCTGCTTAGGACAATTCAGTTCTGCTCAGCTATTTTCATAATTATGAGGTTATCCTAAATGATCCTCCCCTGATTTCTTGATATACACTTACATACAACTTCCCTGACAAGACATTTTTAGATTTCATATTTAGACATGGCTGTACAAACCTTTGCTTTTTCATGTTTGGTTGTTGTATCTTAGCCAGAAGTACAACACTAACAGATGTCAGAGATTTAAAAAAATATGTTAAACAAGCCATATTTCCATAACATTTGTCAATAAAATAAAATGTACATTATGTAACATACACAAGGAAACACTTAGAAAATTTTTAACACAGGATGAAAAAACCCCCAAAGCATACTTTTCCAAATGTGTTGAGCCCAAACCAAGGGAAATATCCAAGAAATTCCGCCACGATACTTCTGAAAACAGAAGAGAAAGCAGTGCCCTCTGCTGGTAAAGTTCTGAGCAAGTCACAATTCCAAGGGCTTTTAACATCTTCTCTGTTACTTTTCCTATGCCTGGCACCTAAAAAAGAGTAAGTAATGTTATACTGGAAACTTTCCATTTGTAGATCCATTACCAAGAACAATTTAAATCAAGCACAACTTGGAAGACTATCTAGAAAAATGTATTGTTTCAGTAGAAATTTTCCTTTTAGAACAGAAAAAACATACATGACAGCAGAGTAAATGTTATGATGCCTCTTACCTTTCTAATAGGCAAATCTTTTAGGAAGTCTAGCACTGCTTGTCTCTCAGGAGTAATTCTGTACTGCCCGTTAGGCTTATTACGATCACTGCACATTTTTGCTAACATTGTATTTGGTGCTATTCCTTAAAAACAAACAAACAAACCTCACATTTAAAGAAATACAAGACAAAGTTTAATTTCAACAGTCCAGTATTTAAAAGCAAAGGAGTAGCCTACATATTTGGCAAAGACTATAATAAGGAAAAGAATGACAATAACTGATAACCAGACTTGATACAATTCTGCAAAAAATGTTGAGATGGACATCAGAGAACATAAATTTACGTAGCAGATTAAATATAACAGATAAAATTTACTTCCTATTTTAAGATAGTCAGGATAACACAACATGCCCTAATAAGTCATGAGGAGTTAATACCAAGTGCTCAAAAATAACATCAATTACATGATTGAACACTTTCATGATGTGATCATGGTGAGACAAAGGAAATGCTTCCATTGGCAGTTATAAGGAGCTCTTTAGCAGAAGATCTTTCTTCCTTGTATTTCAGAAAAAGATTTTTTTCACAAAATTTACCAAATTTTAGTATTTTGTGAGCTAGCACTGCAAGCAGTAACTTAGAAATATATAGATTTCATAGACACTGGTAGGAATGAGGAGGGATGGCTCTTTTCTATCAAAGCATCTGTTTTTACAAATGAGCTCTGAAATTGGTTTAGCAAGAAAATTAAATAAGTCTGTGCTAGAGTCCTAGTGGTCCAACTTTTGATTTGCTCACTGATTAAACATTATTCAAGATGGCAGAAATACTTCTACTTACTATTGATTATCAGTATTTTTTCAGTTAGCCTTCTGATTGTTTTTCATTGTTAGGCTTAAGATCCCTGATTGCACTTATAAAAGCTGTATTTATTTTCTAAACACAAACTTATCCTTAGGAAGACAAAATTTCAGTAAACAAAACTGGTATTTATCTACCACTTGTGAAATACCATACATGGGCGGAAGACTCATCCGGCTTCCTCTTACAAGCTGTTTCGTTACCTCTGCTTACATTTCACATTTCCTTGGCCTTCTGCATCTGCTTCATAAAGCTCAGCATTCCCTGATGCCTCACTGACCTGGTGCACAAAGCAGTAGGATGGCTTACAAACTATGCGGCTAGGGACATACACTGGTTTTAGTGACCTAATGCAGATTATAATCAAAATACTTGAGATTTAGAGGTAGACTGCCTGAAGTCAAGACATAAAACTTGATTGGTAAATATTAAAAGGCTACTGAAGAGTTTGTTAACTTAAACACATATTTACTTCTCTGAGAACTAACATTTTAATGAATTTTGATATTGTCTTAAGCAAGAAACAGTGTGGAGAAGTCAGAAATACATAACAACATGGATCTGCTATTCAAATTAAGAGCAGTTTAGCAACCAGTGACAGATTTCACTGTGATCCACTGGCTGACAGAAACAATTTACATGATGCACTAAAATAAACAAACACCTGTGCTAAAATCAGCTCGGGTGAACAGGTAATTTTTCCACATTACTTACCTGTATTTCGAGAAGAAAGAAGCAAAAAGATAACTGTTTCAATGATTAAAAAAGAGAAAAAAGGAAAACAAATAGCTGTGGCTTTAAAAGCTATGAAGTCTCTTGAAACAATTGAAAGTCACAGTCTTTGCAGAAGAGAGCATGTACATGCAAAGAGAGCATATTTCTTTGAAGCACAAGAATGCTGTGGCAAGGTTAGATTCTTAACTAATGCCCTCTGAGATTAGAGTAGAAGACATTCTGGAAACAGAAAGATTTATTATTATTTATATGAGTCTGAATACCTGCACTAGCAGTCAGCTGAGTTTTCTGCTCAATCCTAAAGCGAATTTCCTTCACAACTTCCTCTGCAGAAGTACCAAAGACAACTGAATTTTCTACTGATTGACCTCTTTGTTTAAGGTGAGATGTGTTGTCTTCAAACAGTATGGGTGAAGAAGAGCATTCACTTTCATTACATTTGTCAGACATATTCATATCATCTTTATCTAAGACAGAAACACAAACAATTAATACATCCAGATATACCATCCTGATTTCCTTCTGCAGTGGCTGCAGAGTTCATTAGTGGTTTTATTTCTTTTTATTTTTATTTAGACATAGCTTTTTTTTTTTTTGTTTGAAGACATCAGAGTCATAACTGCTTTGTTTTTAACATGTTTTGAACTTGGCTAAGATTGGAGGAATTAGCTAGGAGACTGGACATTAACTTCCAGAAAAGTAAAAAGGTTTAATGGCCTGTTGCTGTAGCAGCAAAAAAAATCAAGATTTTGGCTTGATTTTCATTTCGTATCAGATTGAAGGTCAGATGCTCTCTTTTTCTGGTAGAAATGAAAATCTTTTGCAGAAATTTTTTCAATATTCTCCAAAGAAAATTAGCTTTCTGGAATATCTGGTTCTAGAACCATCAGCCTGGTGAGCTCCTCATTTTCAACTGCAATTACAGCAGAACAAGTAATTCAGCAGTCCTTTGTCTGACTCTACAAACATTACTATTACAGTTTCACATTCCAAGCACTTGTTTGTGTTTTGGGTGAAAAAAGATGTGAAAGAAGTATGAAGAAGCATATGACTACACACCAGTGATATTTATATTGTAAAGATCATGCCAGTTCATTGCTATTTTATTAATACTTTCCTTTATTATCCTCTTAATGACTATTCAGATAATTTCTGAATAGTGATAACATAAACATTCCAGTTAGTGCATCCATCAACCATTTTACCACAGAATTTCGTTTGGAAAACCCAGTACCACTTTTTACACCTTTTATTCATGTTAAAAGAAAAATATCCTCCCAGTTATTAGCAGTATACCTTTTATTAACAGGTGAGCAATAGAGGAAGTTGACCTGTAAACTAAAAATCTGAGGTGGAGAACACATGCAAGGACCTAAGTGTTTACACTTTCAAAGGGTGCAGCTTATCTGAAGCTTATGTGCATGTGTGACCGGCACCTCCCACTCGCGCCTCCTGGTACCGTGGTCATCGTGACTGACGCCATTTCGTGAGGCGAGCAGCCCTTCTTTGGAACCGTGTTTGTGCCCTTTCCCCTCATTGTCAGGCCCAGAAGATCCTGTGCCCCATGGAGGTAAATCAGGTATCTTCCTCCTCTCCCTCCTGGCCTCATGATCCCTGGGCACCAGGCCAATCACTCCGCCCCTCGCCCCCCCGGCCAGCCCAGGCTGTGTGTGATCACTGTGGGTGATCCCTGTGGGTGACCCCAGTGGCTGCAGTGCCAGGAAGCATCTGCAGCCCCAGGAGCACTGTCTGTTTGTAAAACCCCTGCAACGTGTCCTGAGGGGCAATTTTCACCAGAGCTGCTGCTGGACAGAGAGAGCTGGGACCCCCTGGTGTCCAGGGACACTTCTGCCATCATCTGCATCCTCCAAGGACTGAGGGAGGGACTTGTGTTCTTTTATATGATTTTCGAGTCTAGATTAAGAGTGTTATATTGATATATCAAACCATGTGCTATGATCCAACCTGATCTGCAGAGGGTCCAGATTGTATTATATTATAAATTCTTTCTTTTGCTACTTACACGTTGCACTACACTGATTCTCTTTATAGAAATCCTTTGCCATTCTAATAATAAATTCCACGCTATGCTAACAATTAAATCCCGTTAAGGAAAACAAAGCTTAAATGGTAACTACAATTTAGTGCCATCATCATTCCGCCAAGAATCTCTAAAAGACATTGCCTGTCCTTTCAGTGTCAGGAGACCACACGAAAAGTAATTTGCTTACCTAATCCTGTAGCGCTTTCTGTGTTAAGATAGAATCTTCTCCTATCTTCAGGCCAGTTCAGTCTTTCCTCCAAGTGCTCTGTTATGTTCAGGTAGGCTTCATCTAGGCCCATAGGCATAAAGTTGGGATCATATTCAGCCAGTATTTCTCTAACCTTGATAAACACATAGTGAAAGTTTAAAGCCTCATTGCTGCAAGTGCAGATCTTGACACACACAATTAAGACATGAACAAAGGTACTCCAGAACTTCAAGATGACCAATAAAAATTTAAGTTACTTAAGGAACAAATTATTTCTTCATACTGTAAAATTATAGTAGTGCTTCTCACAAGTAGCAAGATATTAGTAGTAGATGAGAACTAAGCAGATTCCGAGCAGTGTATTTTACTGCAGAGGTCACTAAGATCAGTGTATAAGGACTCCAGAGTCACTAGGTTCACAGACACTGCAGTAACCATGTTAATAAAACCTCTGGGGACCTGAAACTCAGCAAAGCAGATGAGCTGATGCACCTTTCTGCACTGTGTGTCAGATTACCACATATGCAAGGGTTAAAAAAAAACCAACAGCAACTGCAAACATCTAAGTTTTAAATTACATTAAAACTAAAGTTATAGACAGTATTTTAGAGCAGTGGTTAACACCACAGTCAAAACTTTTTGGGAAATCTTTACTGATAAGTGTATCTTCCTAGAAGGAAACAAAATAAATGGTCAAAATAAAAGCTCTACCTTCCCGCTTCTTTCTTTTTATTTTTTTTTTTTTTTAAAACATGGAGGAAAATCTGACTGCCTCACGTGTGTTCCTATCAGTTTGGATCAAATCCTTAGGTATCACAACATTTGTTCACACACACTTCATCTTTCTGAAACTGAATAAAGATAGGATTCCCTACTGAACTTTAAATGAAAACATGAAATATATTTAAATATTTTCAATCCAAATCCCAAGAGAAAAATCCAAATCCAAATCAAAGTTTAGTGGTACTATAGTTAGATGTGGACATAGTTTTTTAGCAAAAAATCCAGGCATGGCTGCACACACCCCGAATCTTCTATGATGGCAATTTCAGGTGGGCTTAAGAGATTAAAGAAACATTTAATACTTTATCCTATCAAACAACAAATGAAATACTTATCTTGTGTCATGCACTGGTTTGATTTAAAACATAAAAAAGATCTTTTTTCCTTTTTTTTTTTTTAACCAAGCTTTTGGGTAACCTAACTAGTTCCTCTGGCACTAAGTAAACTACTTCCATTAAAACAAAATATGATTTCTTTTTTCCCTATTTCTTCTGCTCTTTGTATCAAGTCCCTTCTTAAAACAAAAAAATCTGCATTTAGAACTCACTGATGTTGCTTTTCTCTCTCCAGTAATTAGTATTCAAAATTATAATTATGCATTTTAAGAAATTATTATCTCCATGTTTCCTACGTACTTGCAACTTAATAACAATTAGATCATGCTCCATGGTTTTGAACTTTTAAGAATAATAAGGCTCAAGTGCTACCACCACACAGAGGTTTTCAAAACCTCTATCAGCAGCACTATGAACTTCAATAAAACAGCAAGATGGGTGAATGCAATGCTCTTTCATCCCCTTGCCCAAAAGCACCAATGTTTTGTTTAACTTACATTCAAAGCCACATTACTGAAGAGTTTACTATTTAAGCTATCACTTTTTCATATTATCTAGAACTAAGTCTAAAAACAAGTACACTAACTTTTGGTTAGAAAGCACTTTCAGACTTACCTCTTTACTCACTTTGCCATATTTTTCAAAGTTTAGTGGTACTATAGTTAAATGTGGACATAGCTTTTTAGCAATAAATCCCGGCATGGCGGCACGCACACCGAATCTTCTAGCATGGTAATTTGAGGTGGACTTAAGAGAGAATAAATAAGTTTACTGTTCAGTAATCAATTTCTTCTTAAAGTTTACTATTAAAGAATCACGTTCTAATCACGTATCTTCACCCAGAAAAGACTGACAAGGCTAAGAGTTCATATGCATTTCCCCCTCCCCCCTCCTGCCTTTCAGACTGTTAATGTACTTTAAATTTTCATTAGTACACTTTTTACTGCAAAATAAAGTCCAGCTTACACAGTCAAGTCTAAGAACAGTTGTTTTTTCTACTATTTTGGGGGTTTTCCATGCTTTCTATATAGTAGCATCATTATACTATGTTATTATCGTTATAGTTTATTAGGTTTAAGATTAATGTAATCAATTTCTGTAGTTTAACATGTGGCCTTACCAACATACTCATTGATCCCACTGCTATAGGCTTTTCCTTCAGCTCTGGATTGTCTCTCATTTCCACAGCTGCATAGAAGGCATCCATGTCAATGTGTACAATTGTACTGCTAAGGTTACGGCTCTGTTCCAGTTCTACCACCAGTTTGTCCACCTGAACAGAAGAAACCAATAACTGAAAAACTAATCTGGCAGAAGTGCAGCAGCATATGCATCTTGCATATAGTTAATGAAAAAAAACCTAACAAACCCAATCACCACCAAACCAACATCAAAAAAAACCAAACAATGACGTTTCTGACGGAAGAAACTCTGGTAGTTTCTTGCTCCCAGAGAGAATGCTGCTGCAGCAATTGGTACAAAAACCACCCCAAAACTCAATGAAAAGAACAACTGTCGTGGTCTAGCCCCAGCTGGCAACTACGTTCATGCAGCCATACCCTCACAGTGGAATGAAAGAGTCGGAAGAGTAAAAAGTGAGAAATCTCATGGATTGAAATAAAGACAATTTATCACATAAACAAAAAGCTACGTACAAAAGCAAATCTAAATAAGCAATTCATTCACTGCTTCCCATGGGCAGGCCGGTGTTCAACCATCTCCAGGAAAAACAGGTTTCATCATATCTAACAGTTACCTGAGCAGACAAATGCTATAACTGCAAATGTCCCCCCTTCCTTCTTCCCCCCTTCCACTTTATAAGCTGAGCATGATGCCATATGGTCTGAAATATCTCTTTGGTCAGTTAGGGACATTGTCTGTGCTATGTTCCCTCCCAAATCCTTGTGCACCCCCAGCCTCCTCATTGGTGGGCTGGGGTAAGGAGCAGAAGAGGTCTTAGCTGTGTGCAAGTGCTGCTCAGCAATAGCTAAGCATCTCTGTATTATCAGCACTGTTTTCAACACAAATCCAAAATACTGCCCCATGCCAGCTACTGTGAAGAAAATTAAATCCATGCCACGCAAAAGTAGCACAAAAGCCCACCCAACAAACAACAAAATGCCACATGTGGAGAAAAACAGATGATGCAGCTGACTCAGACAGAAACTTCATAAGACCATTGAATACTCAGCTTTAGTTGAAGTACTTTGTTTTAGTGACACAGGTTATTTTTAAAAAATGAAAATATGCTGTTAGAGAATTCCCAACACTCTTAAATAAAGCCAACACACTTCAAAAGATCAGCCTAGAGAGGTTCTGTCCAGCTCACAGGACACAACCATCTTGTCAGAAATAAGGTCTCAAACAAACAAGGTTCATTCAAAAAAATCAAGTTTCATTTATGGCTAAGTAAGCTACTGTCAATCGCTCAATAAAATTTCTTAATTTGTTACAGGAATCCATATCACATGAGGCTAGATTGCCAGGAAAACTACATGGTTTTTAAAGAAAAGCCTATACACAAAGTTTGTTTCACTCCAAATAGTAAAGACCTCTACCAGTAGGCTATGAGCACTACTGCTTTATCAGCTCCATGGGGATGTGAGGCAGAGGCCAAGCACGCAGACTGCTCTATGAAATACATAAATTGTGCTTAATTTGCTTGCATTTTTTTATCAAAAGTCATGCAGATCATGTGCTTGCTCCTGAAATAGTGTTCAGCTGTGAATTAGATATGAACTGTGCGTGTCATGAGAAAGTATGACTGAATTATTTGACAGGAGATTTTTAAGGTCTACTGATATAAGATAACTGTTTTGGCAGCACCACATATCATTCTATAATCAAGACAAAATATAGGAAAAAAAGAAAGAGCTATTAAAATACAATTATCTAACCACATTAATGATTATGGTAACCTTGATTTACACAACAAAAGGCTGCTACTGCTAGTAAAAAAATCAAATGATAGACATAATAGAGCTCAAGAAATGGAATTAGCAAAAAGGAACCAAAGTTCCACTTTGCTTGCAGACACAAGAACACACACAAACTCATGACATTAAGGTACCATTATAGAAATGTCTCTGGACTGACTGCAATGCATTTATGGTCCTGGAAAGGAATGTTCACATGCAATTTGCATGGTCACTTCAAGACAATTTCTGGTTTTTTTTTTTTTCTGTCAACAGAACAGTCTAATAAAAAACCCCATAAAAACCTTATCCAAAAAAAACATCTTTCAAGCTCAAGACTTTTGAACCAAGACAAGTGAGCTTGGAATGTTCTAATTAAATTGCTGATTAATGATTCACAAAGTATTTTCTTTGTTTTGTTCCAACTTGATTTGAGGGATGAAAGGCTACAATTGGGTCTTAAACTAGGCTACTCCATACAGGAGAGCACAGTATGCTCTCTGAGGCTGAGAAAACTGGTTTAGACAAATTAAAAGCACAGGAGGAAAGCCATTCAAACAAACAACTGGAAAAAAAAAAGTGGAGTATTTACATTATTTTCATTACGCTACTAATTCAACAGAATTTTATATAACACTATAATCATCAAAAGCATCCTTATTTTAAGTTATACTTTGCAGATAGTTTTCGGGTTACTCTCAAATTCAAATTGTTCAATTAATACTCCAATTGCTACTCTAGTTACACAACTCCTGCATTTCAATTTATCACATTCATAACAAACTTCTTTTTGCTTTCCTCCCCAAATATATTTCTAACATGCTACTTACTGATCAGCTAACATACACTTCTAAACAGTGAAGCAAAATTACACTAAACTAATCAGAAATACAAAAAGAGATAACTCCTCAGCAAAAGAAACTGATACAAGCAATATGACATAACAAAACCCAGCCAGCCAGAGAACTCTGGTCACCTACAAACGTCTCCTTAAAAGTTATGGAGTAATTCCTGAGAGGTAAGTTTTTAAAACCTTCTTTCAATTACCCTTTGAAAATAAAAAGAGATACTTTTTAAAATTTATTTATAAGCTAGATAAAAAAAACAAATTAAGAAGTACAAATTGTGATTAGAAGTTTAATTTTGCTTACAGTGACTTTTAAACAACTTGAAAAGTAACCTCTCCTTCTTTCTTACCCTATGATACAAAACATGAATTTTCAAAGCATGACAGAAGAATCAACAAAAGCAAGACAATAGTAACTATTTACAGAATAAACATCTGGGATAAAACCAACATAGATGAAAATAGCAAACAACAGTATGGCAGTTTCCAAATCTGGTAGCAGCCAAATACTTTTTAAAGTATTATTAACTATTGCTAAATTTCAACCATTTGAGGAATACCCTCACAAATTCCTTCGTATACACACACTCTACTGGCGAGAAAGACAGCAAAATCCAAGATTTCAAGATGTTTTTGTGGCAGAAAAGATCTAAAATTAGCTAGCAAAGAAGTGTGCATGCTATACCCTCTAATGACAGCTCGCATGAAGTATGACAGCTAACAGTTTCTCCATTGGAAATAAAGATGACTGCTATTTCAGCAAGCAGCATAAAGATATCAAACACAGAGTTTCAAACTTGGGTCCCAGTAAGACCCACATGAGAGAATTTCTCTCTTTAGGTTTCTTTTTTTTTCCTATCGAAACCAGTTTTCATAAGAAACATTAAAAGAATATAACATTATATTAAAAGATCAAAGAATCAAGTTCAGAAAAAGCCAACAGGAAGGTAGACAAAGCAATACAAATCCATTGGTTTGCACTACGTGCCACTACATATTCATTACATAAATATACATTAATATTATATAAAGGATTTGTGTCATTCATGTAATTTATTTTATAAGAAAGACTATTCTCTTTAAAATAAATAGTTCTGTGGTGAAGGTAGGATGGCATTGGAAGTATTTTCTTCCGTAAGTAAATGACTTAAAACCTATCTCAGTTAACTAAAAATAACAACTGTACAAGCAGAGTCATTAACTGATCTATGTTAAAGATTCACTAAAAACCCTTGTGGCACACAAACTTACAACAAACTTTTCTGAGGTACTCAGAATCGCAAGCTTTTCTGAGTGCAAATTTGAGACACTGGCATCTAAGGTACAGAAGCGATTTGCAAATCTGAAATGAACGATAAAGGCTGTACACCATAAAAAGCTCAACCTGTAGTCCTCACAATGGCATTGAAAATTAATGGATGTGTCTAATCTTCATGTGCTTCAGCTCCTAATTTACTAACCAAAAAATAATACTACTTTTCTGGAGTAATGCAAGAATTAAGAATTCACAGGATGTGGTGTACAACATAGAAAACTCTACAAGGAAGTCAGTAATTTTGTATTCCAAACTGACAACTGTGATCTCCCTCATTCCACCAGAGGCCACTGAACACAAATATACATATATTCTAAAACTCAAGACTGATATGATTCTTATTAACAAAGCATTTAACAAGTCTTTACATAAATTAATTTAAGCTGATCAGACAGAAGAACAGGAATTACTTTGCTTCATGTTACTCATTTAAGAGAACATTTTGGAGGGATTTTGCAATCTATTCCTCTAGTAAGTTTTTATTAAGATGACATCATCAAAATATTGTGCACTTCTACTTGGATGTCTAACATCAAAACAGTAGTTAACATTGTGCCTGCCACCAGAACTTAATGCAATAAACTAGAACACACCAAAACGTTTACAATTTGACATTTACTCAGAAAAGCCTCTACAAGATTATTACCTGCAGCTGTGCTTTCAAGAGCTGTTGCGTTGTAATTTTCTCTTTTAGCTGCATCATTTTTTCAATTCGTTGGTTAACTTGTTGATCTTTTTTAAGTTCATTTTCATAAAATCTAGAACCCTGTAAGAAAATCAGAAAAACACTAAGGTTTTTATTTGTCTTCTTTAAGCAACCACATCTGATCTTTAAATACAGAAAACATAAAACACAGTAATGGTTTCTAATGCATTCTTTGGATTTTCACATAAATGATACAAAAAAGAGATCACTGGCCCTTTGCATCTCACGCTTCAAATGACAGAAATATATCTCTCCTTCTCAGAGCCCCTATACTTAAATGAGTATAATGGACATATTTAGAGAACTTTGTATGTTTACCCATTCTAATACTTGACAACAAAAATTCAAAAAGAATAGATAAAAGTCAAACTATTCTTTCCAATACCTCCAAGGTATGGAGTATAAAACTCTAATAAAAATTTACTTAAGCATTTTGCCAGATTTCCATATAATTTAATATATATGGAAATACAAAATGACATTGTGTAAGTCAAATCCACTTGTTACATGGAGTATTCTGTTGACCTTTTAATCTTGAAGGACACTGCAGAATTAGAAGCTATTTGGAAGAGGACGATCAAAACCAAATGGGTATAAAAAAGCCCTGTTGCTCTCAAGTATGTAACTGCTCCTTCAAAAGGCACAAATAAAAGGAGATGTAATGAAAACATAAAAAGACAACAATCATGTACAGAATGTATAATGTGTCTTTCCTTGAAATAGAAAAGAGGGAAATTCAAAACAAGGAAAAAATATTTTTCTTGTAGCATCTGCTTAGCCTACAAGAGAAATAACATTTGCAGGAAGAGGTAACGTCTTTTATTGAACTATTTGGTAAAATCTGCAAAAGAGGACAAATTTTTAGCTTGAAGTGTCGACTACCAAACTGTCAGCGATACCAAGAATTCAGCCACAGTCAAGTAAGAACCAGGCATTTATATAAAAAGCAGAAATATCAACTTTTATAATAATGATAAAAAATATTAATGGCAGGTCTGTAATGTGCCATGTCTCATTGCTTAGAAGAAATCTCTGATTAGAAGAACTTAGGGTGTGTTTTCTTTGAATATCAGACATGCATTTTATCTTTTCTCCCTCTGCAATCAAAAAGGACTTGTTGAGACTCATTGAAAGAAAAAAGTACCAAAATGTAGATGTGCGAAGCAACCCAATACTTCAGACTATTATTAAGCTGTGGGCTTTTTTTACTTCTCTTGTGGTATTTCACAGTTGAAATGCCATAAAATCTTGCTCTAATACAGTTGTGGGTAGTGCTTGTAGGGGTTATTTTGAAGATTATAGAAAAGCTTAATAAAAAGAATCAATGCTTCTGTTCAGATTTCTTGAGGTGTATCTGGGATTCATACCCTCTTGCTTTGTTTGGACAAAAATATATTCTAATAGATACATGCCTGTAAGTCAGTTTTAAAAGCCTGTTTAACAGTTTATTCTATTTCATACTGGGAAATGAAACAGTAACTTTGCTATTGAAATAATTTATGCAAATATCATTATTTGGGATATGTCTGACAAAGCACTGTTTTCAAGAAAGAGCAAACAGAATGAGTAGAAGAAACATCTAATCAAAATGGAGCTTGATAGCATATAAAGTATGATCAACATGAAATTGCAGATACACACAAAAAAGAGTTTGCAAAATAAGAGCTGTTTGCAGCATGTTTAGTTTCCCCCCGCCCCATCCCTGCAGTCTGCCACAGAGCAATAGTAGTCAACACACAATTCATGAGCAAAACATCACTTACTTCAGGCCCATAGTGACACCCAATGAAATACACACCTGATCAAGTAAAAGAAAACCCAGAATTGAGCAAATGAAGTGTTATCTCCCTATATATTGTCCTATGTGAACTCTTGCAGAACAACTAAGAGGACTAATATTTCAATGCTTTGTAAATTTGCGGGGTACTCTGTGGATCTTTGGTACAAAGTTGCACACTACTAGCCACCTCCCTTAAATACTGAGAAGACAGTCAAGAATACAGGCAATAAACACCAAGAAATTCTACTGAAAGTACTAGAGAAACCTAATTACATCAAATTCATCAGTTACAGGAAGGTGACCAATAGAACCAAATTTGCTTGGCTAACTAATGATGGGGTGGACAAAAAGAATAGACAAAGGCAAAACAAGAGGCCTAAGGAAGCTGCAACCTTCACAATTACCTCTGTAAAATGCTGTGACATTTAGGTACTTTGGAAAAAAAGGAGCACTTGAGGACATACTCAACTGTATTCCTCCATTTGAGAGTCCAACAATACCTTACGCGACACTAAGCCACAGACCCTCCCCTTCTTCCCAACACATGCCTTTCTCCTAAGAAGATGCCCTCTATATACACATGTGAGGGATAAAATCTGGGGACAGAGGAGGGCCTTATGATACTGGACCACAGATAAAGTATACAAAAAATGTAATCAAACCAACCTTGGTAGCTTCCATGATGATTTTATTGATTTTCTCTTTATCCAAACCTTGCATTCCAGCTTTGTTATCATTAAGGCCCATTCTAAGTAGAAATCCATCACTGCATGAGCTGTTAGCAACTTTTTTCATTTCACCCATTGTATTTCTTGAAAATGAGTACCTGTTTTAAGACTTAATATCTGGGGAAAAAAAAAAGAATTTACATCAAATATTTATGTTCCAACTGAACAGTAACAAAAAATAAATTTTGGAATATGTTTGCTTAATTTATTGAATAAACATTTTGTACTTATTTCAGAAGACAACACACTTATCACAAATATGAAGACCTGTACTCCTGCAAAGTGGCCACGAGACCTGCCACACTCACCACCACAAAGCCACTCTGAGTGTTTGGAGAACGCTAAGCCTCTATTCTTTTATTAACTTATAAATGTAGTCTATAAGAGCTTCCTAACAGAAACAAAGGAGCACCACCAAATTCAGATAAAGACTAGTACACTTTACATATGCACATGACATTTATGCCTGTCAGATCAAACAACACTGTTTTTAGCACAGAATACTATTCACTAGATTATCTTAAAAGAAAAGAAGGTGAATTATTTTTAAATTACAGAAGACCACCGCTCATTTAGTCCTCATTCATGCTTGAGAAAAGCCATAGAATCTTTCCCAGTCATTTCTAGCTCAAATTCAAAACTCTTGTTTGTGTTAAAGCTCATAATTTAGAAACAGATGGTTTAAGTTAAAAGTTTTGAATTAAACCCTACTGTTTAATTCAGGGTAAAAGTCATAAATTTTTTTTTTCCATTAATGTGTAGAGTCATGGTATCTAACTGGTAGAACTTACCAAGCCTTTACTACTCAATTACTTCCATCAGCAATTTCTCATACATGCAGGTACTTCTGACACGTGAATTTCTGACACCTTCCCTTGTTTTTTATGAAAGTAAATAGCTAAATCCATCAATAGGCTTTAATTATATGGAAAACTGTCTAGTTATTAAACTGATCTCAAAAAAATTTAAGACAGTAAATTCCATCTTCTATTGCATGAACCTGTGGTCTTGTTTTAGCCAGATTCAAACAAGCAGAATCATAGAACAGTTTGAGTCGGAAGTGACCTTTTAGAGGTCATGAAGTCCAACCCTCTGCAATAAGCAGGGACATCTTCAACCAGATGAAAGTGCTCAGAGCCCTGTCCAACCTGACACTGAATGTTTCCAAGCGTAGGGTATCCACCACCTCTCTGGACAACCTGTTCCAGCGTGTTTCACCACTCCCACTGTAAAAAAACCCCACTTTTCTTGTAACTAATCTAAATCAATCCTCCTCAGTTTAAAACCATTTCTCCTTTCCATATCACAACAGGCTCTGATAAAAAAATCCAAGTGTGATAATGGTATAATGTACTTAAAACGTATTTATTACTGGAAAAGCATACAGAAGTAATTTCTTTCTATCCCAAGTCACTGACTCATAGTCTACTTTAGTTTTCCTGTCATGCAGAAAGGATGCTGACTCCTCAACTTCCTCTTCAAGTTGCTCCCTGTGACCAGAGCCCTTCCGATTTGGAGAAGCCACACTATTTCAGGCAAACACAGCAGCTCATTAAATAACCACAAATTACACATATCTAAGACTGTGCCTTTTTTCTTCAAATGCTACTTTTCCACTCCAGGACTTCAGTGGGCCTCATTAGCAACCAAACTTAAGAAGGTCATTACGTATTTTTGTGTTTAGAGATTAATTTTTGCTACTAAAGAACCACACAGATGACTTTTAAAAATTAATGTTCATATTTTCCTGATGATCTTCTACTGAAACACAGTAGACAACTCAAGTCAAGAAATTACTCATAAAGGCCCAGTTTTATAGCAGAAGCTTTAAACACTAATTTATGTCGACAAAAGTCTTCTCTATCACATTGTTATGTATTCAACAATAAAACAAAACCATGATATTACCAGTGATGGAAAAAATAATTGTCCGTAAAAAGTCTCATAAATGGTGGTCTCCTGTTGTCTTTAATCTTAGCTTTTCATGTGCAACAAAATACACTGCTAGTACCAGATGACCAAATGTACAAATATCAAATAGTACCTTAGTTGAATTAAGAAGAAATATTTATTTGAGGACATGACATTAGTTCTCCAGCAAAGTTTAAAGGCATATAGAAGGCAAAACATGAATAACAACTGATACAATTTCCATCTGCTTAACATGAAGAGAACATGAATACTACCTTGGTGTCAGATTAACAGGTCTGAAAAACCCCATAAAATATTTAACATATTGAAGCGAATCACAATAGCTACAATAAGACAACAGATACAGTACCAAAGATAAAACCAGTAGTGATCTGCCATAGACAAAGTGAAAATGGAAATATCTAAAGGTAACACAGAAGCGGCACAGCTTGAAACTATGCAAAATGTGAACAAAATGTCAGTGTGGACACTGGTGAGGACAAGTAGTAACTATTTCAATTAAGCTAGAGAAAACATTTAGTTTGTGATGACACAATGTTATAAATTCATTTCGCTAAAACAACTTGGAAAAAGTGGGTAAAGGTTTAAAGTCTAATGGAACACTAACTCAGGCTAGGCAGAGTGACAAATTTTTGGCATGCTGTCCTTCAAGTAGTTGTTGCAAGACTGAGCTGTTCCCTCAGTTAGAACATAGCATCACACTGAGTAAGCAGATGTGAAACTAGAGAAGTCCGTGAAGGCAGTCTACAGTAAAGTACTATCCTATTATTCCTGTGATTTAGGAATGAGAGGAAGCAGGAAAATCAAATGTTAAGTGGGTAAGATAACTTTCCAATTGCTACAGAAGAGTACAGAGAAAGACTTCGGCAGTGAGCACCAGCATTAATGTAAAACAAGGGAAAAAAAATGTGGAGAGGAATCACAGAACACCACTACTGAGTGGAAACATTTATTAGTAACTTGGGATGCTTACAAGTGGAAAAAAATCACCAATAAAATCCCAACCAAGTTGTTCTAGAAGCAGGCACAGAACTCAACTGTACTAGCCAGACAGGGCTACATAGGATTTAAAAGTATCAAGAGACTGAAACAGCAATAAAGCCAGAGCAACAATTTAATTTCATGTGCCTCTACCTTTATTCAAATTGAGCATATTTTTGAACAGTTGACTGAACCAGCATGAAGGAAATGGCTTGTATTTGTACTTCATGTACAAATGTAGAGAATTAATAAAGGAATACCTTCCAGAATCCTGTCATTACATAGGCTACTTCAGAAGAAAATCAGTATTACCCATAATTTCAATGACAACGTCAAGGTGTTAATATGAGTTCTGTAAAAGCACTGAAAGCACAACAAACAATTAACAAACTTGGGACTTCATCCATTCTGGGACAGATATGAAATTCACTTGTACCAAAGACCCCATTTCACAAGTAAGCATTAAATAATTTATCTGCTTCATTAATTTTTGCCAAGCATTGAACAGTACCTGAAGAATAAAGAACTGAAGAGTGAAATGCAGAACACACAAGTCGAGGAGACAGGTTCAAGAGTAACTCTCACTCCCAAACTTCCAAATGTCTCCTTTGCACTGGAAATGATCGCAGCTGGAAAACACCTCAAAACAAAACCTCTAGGTGCTACCGAAACAACGCTATAATGCATGAGAGACTACATGAGACCTTCCCAATAAGACCAGAACTCATCTAAATCAACATTCTTATTGGAAAATACTTGGGTTTTACTCCAATTGCTAATTTAGATTGGCCATGATAGCTCCACTTCTTATGCCACTTGCTGCACAGAAGTATCTTCATCCAGACTGTGCATGCAACACATACATCATTAAAGAATAAAACCCATCTAACCCACCTTGGTAAAGAAAATCATGTCCTAATAGTCAGGGCTTTGAACAACAGGTTTTACACAAATTGCTAGATTTCTTTAATTTCTAAGACAATAACAAACATAAATTCAACAAACTAGGAAAATTTAACCCCACTAGAATATTTTTAACATTTCTGATATTTAGCAGGTTACACTACAAACTCCATAGAGCATTTTATTTCATAGTGCTTGATTTATTCATTACTTGGATAAGGATTTTATCCCAAAACAGTAACATTATACTAATCATAGAATATCCTGAGTTGAAAGAGACCCACAGGAATTATCATAGTCCAGCTCCTGGGCCTGCATAGGACAACCCCAAGAATTACATCATGTGCCTGAGAGAATACATATGTATATAAAGTATGCATATTGCACACTTTGAAAAAAGAAATGCACACATATTCTGAGTATTCCTTTGGCAAGGAAACACTCTGGCTTGATCAAATTTGGTAAACGGTTTAACTCTCATTTCCTTGTAAAAACATGTTCCTCTGATAATGATATAAGTATCAGTTGCTCTGAAGTCTCTCCTCAGCAAAGTAAAACACCAACAAAGACATGTACATCAGACTGTCCTTCTGAACTATGTACTACTCAATTCCTTGCAGCCACAGAGGGGTTGATATTTACAGGAGCCCTGGTTTCTGAATAGCCCCGAGAAGAGTCTCCCATCAGCTTTAATCCTGTAGTGATTTACAAAAAAATGAACTGGCAAAAGGAACTCCACAACAGTCTTGTCAGCATTTAATATACATTGTGTTAACAACCTATGTTGCCCACTAGTGCATTCAACACTGCTACTGTTTCACTATTCTCTCTCAATATATAATAAAATCTGGGCTTTCAGAAAACAGAATCTTCAGATAAAGATGTGCTTTTTACAACTGTAATCAGCCCAGGTACATGATAAATTAATATGGAACAGAAAACTGCAACATAATTCATGGAAGTGAAAATGGAACTACTTTTCAAGTAGCAGCTGACTCAGCATTTTGCAAAAACAAAGATCCCAAACAAGCACCTAGACTTAGCCCTGAACAAAACAAGGCCCTAGAATTATGTCTTCTCTATACTCACTGACTTTAAGACACAGCAAATTAGTCAAATCCATCCTTTTAAAAAGTAAATAATTCACACTGAAAGTAAACAGATAATAGAGACTGCGTCTGACAATGCCCAGAATTAAATGCCAAAATACGTATTTTATTTCATTCATCAAACTGTTTGAATAATTCTTCATTTATGTGAAGAGCAAAACAAGTGGAATACTCATCCGCTACCAATTTTCTGCAGGCAGGATGAAGTGCAGTTCTTTTCTAAATTCTACTTTCAGTTTCTCTGTCAAAAAACCCTCACGACTTTAAAATGTCAAAGTTTATTTGAAGGGCAAAGAACGATGGTATCTTCTTCTGTCTCTGTTCAGCATTTTACAAAACCTTTTCAACTGAAAGATTTATCTCAAGTTTCTAACTAAGTTTTCCCAGCACTTCCTGATTACTGAAAACAAATGTTTTAGCAGTGTAATCCATAAAGAGAATAATGAAGGAACTGAACACTTAGAAACAACATTCATCAGAAAAAACTACATCATAGGCGGTGCAACATGGGTTCTACAGCTGTGTTTAGTGCCAACATATTCATACATTATTTATTTTCATTTTTTTTAGAAGAAAAATATTAATTCAGTGATTCACAAAGACCACAATTGCTTTAGAAAAAAATCATCTGAATAATTAATGTTTCTGAGCCCATACTATTAGGCAATATGCTGTGGCATAAAAAAGCTTCTTAAAGGATCCTCTTATGAAAAAAAAGTCTCAAATTTCAGAACAAACACGACCATGTTCATGAACATACTAGGAAGTGTTCATATACTAGTGTTGACTTTTAAAAACTTACAACGAACAACCCTAACCACAAAGTATAATAGTGAAAAAAAGATATACAAAAAGGGAGAAGAAAAAAAAAAGATATTTACAAAGTTACCCACTTTACAGTGCTTATTATGACTTACATCCCTAGAAGTAAAACTCACTCTCGCCATTTTATATTACAAGTAATGCGTCAGCAATATAGAACAACACTCTCTGTTCTGCTATTCTAACACAGGTGATGATTATTTCCACTTAAAACAATAATTTGTAAACTTCTTGACATCTCAAGACACTAAAAGGGGGACAGACTGAGGATGGGGGGACGTGCAGTACACAGCAATGAAGCACAAAATAACGTAGAAGAGACATAGAAGGGTGTAAGAGGAGAGTGAGTGCATCAGCACATCAGTTTGATCTTCTCCATTTCCCATGCTTGGTTTTGCATCCCAGACTGGTCTTGGAGGAGGCAAACCAAATTCCTTTCAAACTATACTTAACTGGAAGACTGTGCTTCCAGGGCACACGTGCCACATGACTATTGTTAGCACACGTGCCCTCCATGGGATCAGACTACCGTAGTCCAAAGAAACACTTCTCAAAGCATTTATAAGAACTTCCAGCCCTCAGTAGTAAATCTTTCCTTTACATATCTACGCCCACTGCACCACATGCTTGCTAATACAGATATGGCTCGATCTCAGTGAGAATAACAGACAGCATGTTATATTTTCAAAACACAGTTGAAACTTTAGAAAAAAGAGGTGATTTACACAAGGTATTCACAATCCCAATACAGCTTTTGGAAGAACATAAGCTGGTGACACTGTGGGAAAAAATAAGACATATTAGGAGCATGTGGCAGATGTAAAAAAACCCCTACTAGCTAGCACAGACAGTGCATTATATGAAAAGCTGAAAAGGCACATGTCTCTCCTCCTCCTGCTCTGGATCAGGATAAAGAAGCTCATTCAGAGTTTAACGGGTTAACACAACTGGCTTTACAGGTGATACTAGTTAACTTCAACAATGTATGCAGAGATAAACTATAAATTATTCTCATACATACCAACTTTACAAAACTCGGCCACTCTGCTTGCTTGACAAATACAGTACATTGCAACTGACACTAAGAAGAAAAAAACAGGCTTGGTTTCTTTCCAAACAGATGGTTAATCAAAGAACATAGATTTTCGACAGTGATCTATGTTTTAGAAAATTGTCTAAAGTAGCACCCACAGTAGACTCCTGTAAAAGTTTTTTTTCTGTGCATTGCAGTGATTAGACAAATATTAAGATGTCTGTGACTGTCCTTTATTTCTAATTGTTTAGGACAATGCTTTTTTATGAATCACTCAGTGCTGCATTTATTGTAAATATCTTTATACTTGAGACTTAACACAGGCATGAAATTATATAACTTTTAGCCTCTATATATTGAGAATGCGTATAAATAGCTGTATTAATGCTCTTTCAAAAAATATTAAACCCTCATAGAAACTTTCAAACAACCTAACGTGGGAGAAATACACAGGGACAAAAAACTGAAATTTCCTCAACCAACATACTTAACAGACTTTCCCCCCCGCCCAAGAAATCACGAGAAGGGAGATGAGTTAGTACGAACCATAAGTCCTTCCCAAAACATACACCTGCCCATAAATCTTGAAGTGTCAGGTTCAATCGTGCGGCTGTTTTTTTTTTTTACCTCTCTGCAAATATTCCTCTATCCGTAAATATGGACGAACACAGGTGTGTCAGACTTAAGTCTGAAGAAAGAAATCACCGTTTTGTTCCCTCAAAACGAAGGCAGTTTGATAAATGGATGCCAAGACACCCGCAGTACCTCGCATCCAGTGCCGAACGCCGACACATCAGAGCCTCAGCTCTGCCCGTCCCACGCCTTGGGGCATCACCGGGGAAGCAGAACCGGGAGGGACCCGCCCTCCCGTCACGTTTCACCGGCAGCACTTCCCGCCCCTTCCCGCCGCCTCCACCATCTTTGATTAGGGAAAAGCTTGAAGCGCACACCCCCTCACCCCCCCGAATCCCGCCAGTTCGAGGCGAGGAAGACGGGGCTACATCTCCTCACCCTAGAAAGCAAGCACAGCCGGAGAGACGCTTCGCCTCGCTAAAGATAAAGCAAAGGATAAAGAAAGAAACAAAGCAAACATCGCCCCGAGCAACACCGCCGCCCTCAGGGGCGGAGTTCCCCTCACCGGGGGCGCCGAGGCGAGACCCGCCGATACCGTCACGGGAACGACGAAATCAAGATGGCGGCCGCTTGCCGGCGGTGCTGAGACTACACCTCCCAGCATGCCCTGCGGCACAAACGCCCGGCAGCAACGCCCGCGCTTACGGGCCCGCGGGGCTGGACTACACCTCCCGTGGGGCGCCGCGCGGGGCGGCCGGCGGGGCGGGGCTGGTTAGTGGTGGCTCGGAGCGCCCGCCTCCCCTAAAATGGCGGCGGCGGGGGCGCGCTGAGCGGGCGCGCGCTCGCCCCTCCTCCCTTCCGCGCTCCGGTGTTGTGGCCGCGGGCGGGGTGTGCGGGGCCGCGCTGAGGGGAGCCCGGGGCCGCGCTGAGGGGAGCCCGGGGCCGCGCTGAGGGGAGCCCG
>JAYRBT010000093.1:47878826-47893065 GCA_036023395.1 Myiotriccus ornatus | reverse complement strand
CCGGGGCCGCGCTGAGGGGAGCCCGGGGCCGCGAGCCTGGTCGCCGGCAAGGGCGGGCGGCGCTCGGCGCTCGGCGGCGGCACCCGCTCGGGTAGAGCCCGGCGCTGCCGTCCCTTCGGCAGGAGAAGGAGGAGGCTGCTGTGGGCGGGGGCCGCTCCGGCTCTTTCCCAGCTCGGCAGTGGCTGCGGCTCCGGTCTCCATGTCGGACAACCAGAGCTGGAATTCCTCCGGCTCCGAGGAGGACCCCGAGACCGAGCTCGGGTTGCCCATTGAGCTCTGCGGGGTGCTCAGCAAGGTGAGCCGCCTCTACCCCCTTCCCGCAGCCCGGCGCTCCCCCATGCCCTTTCCCCTCCTCGCTGTCAGCCCCGGCAGCCGGGCCGAGGGGCCGTGCGGGGGGGCCGTGCGGCTCCGCGGGCGGCGCTGGCACGGCCGGGGCAGCCGCCACCTGACGGCGGAGCCGCTGCCAGGCAGAGCCGCGCCGGCGCCCCCGCCCCCTCCCTCGGCCCCGCCGCGCCCGGGGCAGCCCTTCCTTCCCCGCGGACCGCCGCGGTCCCGGCCGAACCCCAGCGCGCCGCCCGCCCGCCGCGGGGCCCCGTGGAGCCGGGCCGGGAGGGTTTCTCCCCGCACCTCGGGCTCCCGGCCTGGGTGTCGCGGCACTCCGGGAGCTCCCGCAGGCACCGTGGTGGCTCCCCGGGAGCGGGCACGGCTTTCAGTGCGAGTATCAGAACAGGGCAATAATGAGATCCTCCTGCAGCAGGAGATAACGGGAGGAGCGGAAAAGGAAAATGGCCCTACAGCTTGTTTTCCCCTTTTAAAAATAGCTGTAATTTTTTTTTCCTCTTTTATCGCTGAAAATAAGGTGACATCCAAGTATGTGTCGGGTGATACCGGGAAATCTTATTTTTAGAAATACTTTGAAGTTGAATATTAAATTACTAAGTTTGAACACATTTATATTTTATTTAATTACGGAGAGTATATTCAGAGTAATGTTGAAATCTGTTTAGAACTGAAGCCCTATGTTTTGCATTCTTTTTTCCTGCTCTTCATGGTAAGGCTGGGCACAAGCCAACACAGGAGGCACAGGTTACAGGATACAGAGATCTTAAACTGGCCCTGGATGCAGAGAAAACAGGTCGCACTCTGCTTGTTGTGAGGGACTCTCTGAAATGGATATGGATGGATATGCTTCCATCCTTCCAGAGATAAGAAGAATGGTTAGGAGACAAGAAGGTCTCTGCTTTTCATTTGTAAGATATTCTTATCTAACAGTGGATGGCGGAGGGAGGATGAGACGGCTGCTACAGCAGTTACAGTGTGAGATTTTTTGATTGGTGTAGTTTTGCTGTTTTGTTTGGGGTTTTTTTATTGCAAAGTTTTCCTTTGCTAAGATGCTTCCATCATTAGAAGGGATGTAATCTGTGGGATTTAATTAAATTTTTATGTTAGCAAATTAAAAATGAAGTCCAGGTACTGCTTCTCTCTGGCATAGGAGGTGAAGCCATGGCTTCAGACATTCTGTAGCTCAGGTATGTGCAAACTTTTTACTTTTTTAGATGAACATGCTGAGTGTAGCAAACACTGACTTTCCTGTGAGGAATTTAATCTGAATAGTCGAGTATGGTGAAACCTGTTGCAATGAGTATGTCTGAGGTATAAGGTTACCTTTTGTTAGTTGATACCTCAGTAATAATTGAGACAAACTAATTGAAATGAAATGGTAGCGTACTGAACTTTCTACTAAGGAAATATATATTTTTATTAGCCTAAGTATACTTATACTTAGTATACTTAAGCTCTAAAATCGAAGAAGTAAGCTGCAGTTCACTATGTACTTAGTGTTTCAGTAGTTTTGCTCTTCACTGAAGAGAAAAGCTTTGAAGGAAATGGAGTAATTTGGTAAGAGAAACTTGTTAGAAGTACATCCTGCTGGTGTTTTGAAATGTTTTGACACTCTAGGCTTTTTTTCTATTTTATTTCCTGCTAACGATTTTAAGGTAGATGCAAAGAAAGAACTTCAGTGTGGAAGAGTCTTTCTTGAACATCTAGTTTTTCTAGATGCCTGGAAAACCAGTGGTCACTTCTCAGCCAAAACCTTGTGCTTAGCGAAGTACGCTTTAAGGAGTCTCTTAGTTCATGGCACACTTGGATTGCAACAGCAAGCTTCGATTGCAACAGCAGATGCAAGATTGACTGCTATATTTGTTTCTCTTAACTTTTTCAGAGAAGGAAAGGTGCTTTCCCTTGATTTTTTGCCCAAGACAACTTTGAGCTCTGTCTTCTACCTCTTAGGAGGAGTTGGGAAATATGAGGGATAGGAAAAGAGGAAGGCAGGAAATAATATACCTCCATAGCTTGTGCTACCAGTTCATGTACTGACACAGCTGAGGCTTTCTTTAAGTAATGCTGAACTTACCAATTAGACGTATTAAGAGATGAAAAAGGCCTTTATATTTGGAGAGCAAATCAAGGTCCTGCCTACATTTGAAAATTGTTAGGAATTTCTCAGCTATAATTTTTTTCTTTAGATCTCATCATCTGATAACTAGAGTTAACATGTAGTTATGGAATATGTGTTAATAAATAAGTGTAGTATAATCTGGAAATAAGAGGGTTAATTGATTTTTATCCCCCTCTCATTTTTGTATTACAAAATGATAAATAATGGTTAGACTTAAGTGCTGACAAGAACTTACTTCTCTGAGCTTTTTGTCAAAGAACATTTGTCATAATCAAAGTAATGCTTGAATCAATGCTTTTGTTTATGTTTTTTATGAAATTTATAGTATTTATAATATTTTTACCATGATTGAAGACTAAGCTCCAGTGTACTGTCAGAATTATAGGATAGTCCTGATTCTCTATCAATGTGATATGATTCTACAAACTGCAGTTGGGAAGATGTTGCAAAGATAAGACTAATAATCAGAACTTCTAGTCACTTCTTAGTAAGTATCTCTAGAATTAGTCCAGAATTTGTTCCTGAAAAATTGTTTTTATTTCATGTGTGAATGTGAAGTCCCTAGAAAAATCTGAACAGCAAAAGCATGATTGGATGTCTGCTGATAAGCAAGTATCTTCTTAGTGAAAGTGGTTAGCATTAAAACCTAAAGCAGTATCTATGGACAATATTAAATTGATAAAAACCTGATTCCTCTAGGCGCTACAATAGTTATTTACTGTATTGTGGGATAATGGCAAGTTTTTATTTCTGTGAAGAGAACTTTATATGACATTTTATATAAAATAATTTATTTCATGTTCCCTTTAAGTCTTTTGGCCTAACTCCCAATTTTAAATCAGATACCTAAACTCTCTTTAGTAGTTAGTGTTTGATTTTTTCCTCTCCCCCATTTTCCTCAATTTGTGTTATCAGTGTATTTATTGTCTTTATTGTGAACTGGCCTTAGCAATGCAGTTGCAGTCACCTGTTGCTATGTTAACTCTTTGGGACAACAGAGGTTTTGTGCCTTTAGGAGTTTGTAAAATTATTCTAGGAGCTCTGAGTAGAAAAAAGATCTCTGTTGGGAAGAACTTGTAAAAATAAGTTGCTTTTTTCTGAAGGTGCTCAAAAGCCTGAAAAATATCCATTGTACTTCCTTTTCTTGTTATCTTTTTATTAGCTGACCTTTGGAAATTTTTTTTACAGTGGACCAACTACATTCATGGGTGGCAGGATCGATGGGTAGTTCTGAAAAGCAACACACTCAGTTATTACAAGTCTGAAGATGAAACCGAGTATGGCTGCAGAGGCTCTATCTGTCTGAGCAAGGCTGTGATTACAGTAAGTACTATTTCATTATTGCCATCATTTCATGGTTTGAGGCGGTATATGTTTGTATCTGGCTGAAAGGAAATATGAGTATGGCTAATTCTCTTAGGTCATCTGCTTATGGCACTGAGTGGTATCAGTGGAACACTGTGAAGCAGAGCAGGGAGTTCTTAATATGAAAACGAGCAGTTCTCATTTGTGGCTTCAGTAAGCAACTTTTTGTTTCTTACATTAGAGGTTTTTGTGGGTAGAGATACTGTTTGCCTCTGAAGGCTGCAACATTTTTTCTGGGGGTCAACTTAACGACCCCAGACTGACTTCCCAGAAGAGTTACCATCTTTCAGAGTCTTTGCACTAGAGAGAGAAAGTAGTAGTTCTTTGACTATACTTTCTGAATATGACTCTGTAGAATGTTTCCAAAGGGAAATATTCTTCTAAAACGTACTTGCTCTGAACAAGTTTGTGTATTGCTGTAAAAGAAGGTTCAGGATACACTGAGAAGAATAAAGAGCTTACATATAAATGAGCACAAGTCTTATGAGGACTGGCTGAGGGAGCTGGGGTTGTTTAGCCTGAGAAAAGGAGTCTCAGGGGGTACCTTATTGCCCTCTACAATTACCTGGAAGGAGGTTGTAGCCAGGTGGCTTTCAGTCTAGTCTGCCAGGTAAGAAGTTCCAGGATGAGAGTAAATGGCCTCAAATTGTTGCCAGGGGAAGTTTAGATTAGATATTAGGAAAGAATGGCTCCAGAGAAAGAGTTATAAAACATTGGAACAGGGTGACCAGGGAAGTGGTGGAGTCACAGACCCTGATAGTGTTAAAAAACCCTGTGGATATGATGGCATTTGAGGACATGGTTTAATGGTGAATGTGGTGGTTATGCTGGGTTGATGGTTGGACTTGATGATATTAGAGGTGTTTTCCAGTCTTTACAATAGTATAAAATCTCATAAAGATGAATTGGCCTTAGAAAGTAAGGAAAAAAATATGCTTTTTTGGCATTCAGAATTATGGATATGCATTAGGACTGATGCTTGTCAAAAAGCATGCTGTTGCTTTTCTTCAGTACCACTAAATAGTCAGTCCAGTTATGGGATTTAGGATAAAAAGGGCTGGACTTATATGTAGCACACAAATTCCTAGAGTAATAGTGTTAGATGTTACTATTTATGTTCTTATTCCTTCAAATATATGGATTTTTTTTTCAAACTGAATTAAAGATGACGAACAAGAAGTATTCTCTTTCTTAGTAATAATCAGCTCACAACTAGAATTTTAATAAACACATCTTGGTTTAAAAAAAAAAAAGACTATTGTTTACATCAACCATATGCATTTTGGAAAAAAGCTTGTGAAGGAAAGGAGACTTTTACATATATGTGTCTGACAGGTTTTGTAGTCACTTATAAATTGAAACAGATCACCTAACGTATTTTAAAACTGCTTTTTAAAGTGCTTACAATTTTTAAACTTGCTCAAGATGTGACTTAATCAGGAATTTATCATACATAACAACAGTCTTTAGGAGTTCTGACTTAGATGTACTTTTGCTAGCCGCTGAGCTTCTGCTCAGGAATTCCAAAAGGTTTTCAAGTTCACTAGCAGCAGGCTTAGCATGCCAACCAGCAAGAGACAGGAAGATGCTGTCAAGGAAGTAGACTGAAGAACATCTGGAAGCACACTGTAGAGCACATCTCAGCATCCTGAATTCCACTTGTGGTGGTGGAGTGATAGTGACACTGCCATTTCTGCTGGAATGTTTTGATACATTGCAGTTTGTAAAGGGAAATTGGCGAGCATGTCTTCTGACTAGTAAGTATGTAACACTAGAACTTCTTACAGGTAATTTTTAACTCTTCTATCTGGCACTTGTTACATCTGGTAACTTGGAATTGACTTGTTGCATTCGATTTTCAGTTCTTGAACTTCTTGACTACACTGAGAAAAGAATTAGAAGTGGCCACAATTCTAAGAGTTAATCTGGTATTTTAGTTGTTCGATTTTCATCCCAGCTCATGCTTTGTGAGTGGTATTTGACAGTCGAATTGCTTGACGGTAGTTTGAGATGGCATCCCTGAAAGCTAGTAAATTCCTGTTAATTATTTCTAGTTGCAGTT
The DNA here is from genome assembly GCA_036023395.1 of Myiotriccus ornatus. Lineage (NCBI taxonomy): Eukaryota > Metazoa > Chordata > Aves > Passeriformes > Tyrannidae > Myiotriccus > Myiotriccus ornatus. Next base: position 47,887,177 of record JAYRBT010000093.1, on the reverse strand, counting down.
AAAATTATTGTTGTGTATATTTTACAGGTTCAGGAAAGCTATTGGATCATGTCTCTAGGATATAGAAATATACTTTCGAAACTGTCCTGTGATTATCCTATCTCTTAGTTTTTCAGAATTCATACTTCTAAGCCAGAGTTTTAGCATGAATGCTTCTGGTTTGATAGTTGTTTTGTAGTAAGTTGAATATTTTTTTAACTTAAGTTTCCAACTGAAAATAGTTTATGCTCAAATGTACAAGTTTAAAATATCCTTCCTGAGGTAGATAGTTAATTTTTATTCTGTGTCCTTGTAGTGTCTTTACTAACTATAAAATTTCTAGCATGTATTTAAATGCACAGGAGATCAACAAGCTGCTAAAGTAAGTGTTGAGATGATAACATTTGGAAACTACCGTTGCTAAGTAAAACTTACTGTTTACTGTGTGGTTTGTGATTTCTTTGCTAGGGAGGGGAAGTCAGGTTTCTTACTGGTTTAATGTAAGTTGCACTGATTTGATGTAGTTGGGATCCTAATCTTTAATATTTTTCATCAATCTTTCTTACTGTAAGTTCAGTTTCCCTTGATGTTGCTATCCAGAGACAGGTGTAGTAACTACTTTTATCCTAACCTAATGTATTTCACGAAGTCTTCCTTCAGTACAATGCAGGACATAAGTGATATGAGATGTTCAGGGCTGCAATGTTTCCTTGTAGGTGGTTGGAGTTTCATGAAGCTTTCTTGTAGGTGCTCAGATTAGGTATGCATGTTTGAATCCAGTGGGGAATGTAATGATTTTCTGTGCATAATTAATTCTACTACTATTATAAAATATCCGTGTTTTGTTGATGTACAAGCATAAGTTTGGAAAGCTGCTGTCACTGAGTAGTCTTACTGTACTTCCAGCAATGAAGATCAGTCTAATTCTAAGTCATAATATTAACTGAGACATGAATCTTGTATGCAGAAACCCACAGTTGTTTCTGCTCTTGTTTTATCATTTGTATTACACTGGTTAGGAATTGATAGACAGATAATTCTACAAGGATACTTTGTAAGACACTGATCTTACACCCTCTATTTACTGAAAGGCAGACTAATTAAATTAGCTTTCTGGGTGTTTCAAGTGCAGAATTATATTGTCATACCTCCAGAACAGGTATGGTCTTGTGACAGTAGTCTTCAGTTGAATGAAAAACATAGGATCTGGTTGGACTATTTGCTATATTAACTTCTGGGGCTGATTTTTCTGGAATAAAGGACGAAGGGATGAATATTTATTGTATAGTCGCTGGATTACCTCAAGTAATGAAGTGTCAAGAACTGGCCATGTGAGCTAAGTTTGTGGAAGGACAATGAAAGTCATTATATGATGCTGAGTTGCTTTTATCCAGCTAAGAAAAAACACCTCAAAGGTGTTTAGTTGGTTTATAAAAGGGCAGAAGCTGAAACTCAAGTTAAAAGTTCTGCTATATGGTCAGTGGATGAGAGAAAATGATGGGTATTATAAAAAGTAGATATATGGACAAATTTAAGCTTTGTTGTGTTAATCTCAGCATACTAAATAACTTTGATAGGCAGTTGTCAGTGCCAGATGGTCTTTAATCAAGATACCCTTCTTTATTTTAAAGCTTTGTAGTTCTTTTTTTCCCCAAGTCAAATTTGCAATGGAGAATTCTGTGCACGTGATTAAGGATGGATATCCATGGCAGTGCTGTAGGTCTGGATCTTTGGGACTCAGTTTTGGAATTGGAAGGTCTAGAGTCTGTTATTAAAACAACGAAGAAAATACTCTGTAGAACTGGAAGTTCAACTTTAAGGTGGACAAGTCTTTCAGCTTGTATTTTCTTTGCCTTGATTACTGTGTCTGTTCATATAGTGTCATCACCAGTGTTGTACAGAGTGACTTGTACATGACTAACTATTGTAGTCACAGCATGATAAGTCAAGAACAACTTGAGGCAGTCTCACAGCAAGGCCATCACTAATTTAATCATGGTAGTAATTTATATTAATAGTTTCTTAAATCTCTTTATAGATTCTTAACAACAAAGTGTTTATCTGGTGAGTTCTAGGGTTTTTCCAGAAAGGATTTGCCTGGTCAGGATAGCTCTTCTGCATGGACCCATATAGATGATCTTGAAAAATGCATAGAGAAATGTCATGCTTGATAAATTTTAAGAATGCTTAAAAACTCAGCCATGTGTGAATGTTGTATTTTTTGTCACTAGAGGTGACTGCCTACAGAGGATGAGGTCCAAAACCTTGAGTTTCAACTTAAAACTTCAGTTCTTCAACTTGCCATGTTGTTTTAATCCAGTGGTTAGTCTTCATCTTCCTTCCTGTCTATATTACTGATGTAGGAAAACATCTTGGTTTGGTTGCTTAAACAAGATGCAATAGCTGTGATGCAGTGATCTTTCCTTGGCTTTGGTTATACTGCAATGATTGTATACTGATATAATTATCTTTATGGAAACATGCTATTGGTTATTAGTTTGGGGGTTTCTAGAACACTTTGTTTTTATGTGTTGTAACAAGATGTTTAGACAGCTCTGTGGAAGGGCCTGAACCAGGACTGAGCAAAAAATTCAGTTTGCATAGTGGAGATACTTTCAAGTAAACTAGTTTGTTGTTGTTGTTTTGTTTTTTTTCCAGAAACAATTCAAAGGCATGGTTGCTTTAATTAAGGCAGTAATGATGCTTTATATTAATATACAAATTGCAAGCAAGCCATTTACTTTCAGAATGAACTTCTAAGAGGTGAGGGGTTTGAGTATCTACTGTGAATATCTGTAGCTCAGGACAAGCAAAAAGAAAAGAAAATGGAAGTCTGCCTGAGAGACAGCTTAGTGAGTTGTCTTAGCTTTTTTCCCCCTAAGTTGTAATAAATTGCTGTTGTAAAGAACTTTGTGAATATTCATTTTATAAATTAGGGCAAATATAAACGTGTTAGTTTCAGTCTGCTAAAAGAACAAGAACACTATATATGAAAGAGCTACACGGGTAGTTTTCAATTTTAAGCTTTTAATTTCTTTACATATAGTCTGAAGAGAGAGTGACATGCTTGTTTCCAGTAATTAGCCACTAAAATTAAAAAACTTACCCCACTTTTTAGAGATAGGTTAACTGAACAGCTGCCATTCTTCACTCTAGTACTTCACTGGCCACCATTAATAACTGGGCACTTGTGAGAGGAAGTACAGATTGACATTTTTAAAAGCAGATTTACAAGTTATCAGAGGATGCTCCATGTGTTCATCACATCAAACAGATGCAGAACCTTGCGATGAGGGCTTTTCTTCACAGAAACTTCAGACTTTACAGATCTTTAAGTTTTAGAATAAAGATGTGTGTTTGAAGGAGGTGTCACTGCTAGACAAATATTCTTGGTAGCGTGAAGAATTGTGTTTCTCAAAATAGACTTTCAAAAATTCAGTTTGACGTTAATGGCATGTTGCTGTGTTTCTTTTGCATTTTATACCACATGAAATGTAACATCAGATGGTGTGGTAATGTGTAGAAGTGGACCTGCTTGGATAACTAATATGGATAAACTTTGGATTTGTTTTTTCTAGCTACTGCTCCAAAATTTGTTCTTGCTAACTGACCTGTTTATGATAAAAGACTGCTGTAATTGCAGTTTGTATCCACTGATAGGTTTGATTCAGTCTGTTGCTAGTTAAGTTGAAGGAGAAGTGATAGGTTTTAGGTGGTGAAAGCTTTTATTAAGAAAGCTAAGCTATAAATTTGTGTCTTGGGCAGAAACACTAGCAGTAAATTTGTAATAATTGCTAATTGCATGGGAAAATATTTTTTTAACTGTCTGAGGTTGGAAAACAATCTGGTTTAGTATGATATGATGAGAATTTAATTGAATAATTAATTTTCTGTAATTTGATGAAGTGCTTCCTCAGCCTTAACTGCTACTAAAAAGATGACCTGAGTAAACTAAGGCATACAATACTAGCCCTAACTAGGTAGGGGTTTATTTAGGACATGTGGCAATTAGTACTTGTAGGCTTTAGTGTGTGCCTGAAATAATCAAGTAGCTAAATCCGGACTGGTGGAAGATCTTGGCTAAATGGGAAACAGATATTTTGAATAGAGGCAAATGTGGCCAGGAGTACTTACTCATATGTGAAAGGCCAGAGGTGATTCTTTTCTGAAGAGGAAATTGCCAAAGAGCAACAGGAGAGTGAGGAAGAGAAAAGGAGGTAATGCCCAGGAGGTAATGGTACTGGGCTGCTGCTTGTGCAGGAGGCAGAAGTTGCTTGAAATGTGGCATTCTCCTGGACAATTAGTTTTAGCACTCACATCCTCTGTTCAAATTTGTGTATGCACGTGAGTTATCTGAACCAGCCATTGATGGGTTGATGTGAAAATGCAAGAACGTCGCCCGATATATATCCAGGTGCTATAAAGTGCTAATATCCTTGTCAAGCCAAACCCAATTACTTGGCATGGTGGAGAAATTATTTCTTCGATAGTGTGTACTGAAGAAATTGTCAGAAATGAAACAATACACATCCAGATGAACTTAGGTGAGGCTGTTCTTTGTACTATGGTGAAGATTCCATAATGATTAAGACGTAAAAAAAAAATCTGTAATATGTATTAAGCAAATATTTTAGTATTACTTAATATTGCGGAAGAATCGGTCTTTAGTACTTGAATATAATCATGTGTTACCACAGACTTGAAATTGGGGCTGTAATCCACCAGTGCTTCTGTCAACACCTTATTTTCAGTGAGAATATTATTCCCCCACATGACTTTTTTATTAAGGTAATTAAATTCTGCCACTGTTCATTATTTGACATCCACTTCAGGATCATAATTCCTGCCCATGGTTTATATTGGAGCAGGTTCGTGCTGTGGAGCATTTCTCACAGATGCTGCATCAAGTCTTAAATAATTACAGCGTTTGCGTTAGGTGTTAACTATGATTTTATAACTCAGCACTTTTTTTCTATTGTATTTACAATCCTTATTCTTACTCAATCTGAATTTCTATGCATCTTCTTAATTTTGATTAATAGTTGATTTCTTGTTTGTGGATACAGTTGGTTCATGTGTCACCCCCTCTGGAGTTGCAGTGTTGCCTCCTAGGCAACCTGTTGTTGGTTATCTGATGTGTCTTGTGATAGCCATTAATGACATTTTCAACAGCTCTATTTAGGATTCGTGCAATATTAGACCTCACTTTTGGATATGCATTCGTAGAATGATTAAGTTAAAAAGTCAGAATATTTTTAATTTACTAATATGCAGCTGCACTCAGCCATCTCTGTTTTAGTTGCTTTCTGAAGTCATTAGCTTACCAGCCTTTCACTTCTGTGCATACATGCAGAATAGTTCTTCATAGATGATTACTTGAGTGTTGTTTTCCCCTTCTCCCAGTTCATCTTTTTCCTCCTTTGGGCATAGTCGCTGCTTTTTTCTTCTTCCAGTTGACTTCTGATCAATATGAATTAGATCAAATAGTCTGGCCAACTTCAGCCACTTCTTAAATCTGTTTGGTATGTCTTTCCACTCGATTGATGTCCATCTTTCCTCAGTTAAGAGAACTAGTTGGAACAGAATGTGTTACCCCATGTCTCCAGGCACTTAACTCAGATTATACTGTCACTGGTGTCTAATATATTCTTAAAGCTTTTTCAAGTTGCTGCCTTTTAATGAAAAATTATGCTCTTTTTTCTAAGCTCTCTTTCTAAGCTCTTTGACAACTAGTTGCATGCATAGATACATATGTACAGAAATATATATATATATATGAAAGAATCAGAGGAAGCTGTGATGGAAGAATTTAGACAGACAATTCAGGTCAATTTTAAGTTTAGAATGAAAGGTTTTAAGCTGACATTCATTAGCATCATGATTTGTGCTTTTAATTAGCTCTTATGCATTGTTAATTATTACTATACATTAGTTCTTACACACTACCGTATACTACCTGTATCACGTTGCCAGCCTGGTATCCTTGTTCTCTATGGTCCTAGTTGCTGAGGTCAACGTAACCTGATTGAAGAGCTCTTCAGCAAGGGGTGGGAGGAGGTGACAGGACACAGGCAGAATTGAAGTAGGCATCTTCTGCTAACACACACCACCCAAAATTAGGTTTTTGTAACCATCTTTTATAAAAATGATTGAGGCACATGATCCTGGACTGCATGTGGTGTCATGCACCACATGCAGTTTGGGTTTCTATCCCAAACTGCAGCCTTTCTGCTTCCTTGCCCTGTTGCTCAGTTGTTTGGTTTTGGTTTTGTTTTGTTTTTTTTTTCTCTGGAGTAGCTGCTCCCACCAAGAGCAAAAACAACCTTCCGGCTCTGGGGGTTTCATGCTTTCACTGACTACTATTTGATCATTAAGGAGTTGTTTATGGTTCTGGAGGCCTCTGCTTTTCATCTATGTGCATAGTTTTAAGGTCTTTATCACATGCTTAAATTTTGTATCATAACAAGAGATACCTGGTACCAAGGTCTAGTTCATAGAGCCAGTTTTCATGACAAGCTGATAATGAGTCTTTCAGATCAAGACTTGGACTTGCATAGTTAGCATAAGTCCTGTTGCTAATAATGTTAATGCTGCATTTATGGAAATGCTTATTCAGTTGTACTGTGTTAAGTTGCTTATGTTTGGATTCAAAGCTAATCTGAAGTTGTGTGCTGCTTTAACAGGTACAGCAGGCCTTTGTTTTAGCTGCAACTCCACTGAATTCCTAGAATAGGAATTTCCATTCCCATCACCATGAATCTAAGTCCAGAATGCTCTAGTCTCTTCACCAGTGAATAGTAGTGCTGTGAAGCACTGCTTTTCTCCTAGGGCTGAGTACCCTCTCTGGATACTTGCTCATGGTTTTCTTGTGAAATCTGTATTTGTTCTGCTGCTTCTGGTGTGGGTGCCACTTTTGGGTCTTCTGCTCCATGCTGCAGTACATCGTGTGAGGTACAATGAAGCTGATCAATACACAAATAGTTATTTTAGGAGTGCAGCAGTGCGTATGTGATTCCTGTTATAAAAGTATTGTAAAAATAAACTAAAAAAAGTGGCACACACGGTGTTTCTGCATTCATTGAAGTTGATACAAAGTTGTCTGGCTTCCTGCCTGCTGGTAACTCTATCTTCTTGCTATGTATGGTGGGATTCCTAAGGAGTTTCATTTGGTGATTTGTAAACAGTTCTAAGCTGATGTTTTTCTACGTGGTGTATACTTCTATCTGTTTGATTTTTTTCCATAGCTGATGCATGTAGGTGTTGAATAAATGCAATTAAATTTTGTTCCAAATGGAAGCCTGAGAAGTATTCTATGAATTTTTCTTCAGGGGACTCAGTTCTCTGATTTGGTTCGCACCAAGACAACAATATGTACACTTCCATTTCCAGTATTTCATATACTAGACTCATTAGCTGATACTTAGCTCTAAAGGCAAGTTTTGAATTAGTCCAAGTTTTGAGCTTTTCAGACTCAAACTCCTGTTCAAATAGGACAGGCCTATTAGTTATATCCTCACTTCTCACAGTGTGTATCTAAATCTGTTAATACTGAATCACTAATCCAGGGAGCTTTTACATAGTCAGTAGTGGATCACTTAAGGTGACAGCTGCATGCACATGCTGACTTACAACTATTTCAGTCTTACCCTCTTAGTAACACAGTGCCATTCCATGTCTTTGACTGAAGTTTAGCTGACATTTCAAGTGCACTTTTGTTACACTCTAGGTCTTGCTATTAGAAGTAATTTTTTTTTTCAGTAGGCATGTAAGGCATGTGTCAGAGGTGTGTTTACATATAAACCAATACAGCATGACTTGATACTACATAGTAATTCCATTTTATTAACAGAGAAATAATTTGATGAAATGTTAATTTTAAAAATCAGGTACTATAAGATATTATACTGTGAGACAAATGATTTGTCACAAAAAATCTTAAAATTATTTCTTTACAATCACTCTTGCATCTGAACCTCTTCGGGAGGTGTGCAGAAAACCAGATTGACCAGGTTTATGCTTGAGAACTGTGGGCTTCAAATTTCAGATGTGGTTTCACTGCTAAAGTACTATGCACAGTATATGCTTGATCCAGACTTGGAAGGGCAATTCTCCAATGAGAGAACCTCTCTGCAATGGATTAAACCAAGCTAAGTTTAAAGTTTGCATAGCATGCTAACAAACTAATTTTAAGTTCTGCTTATCATGCTGCTGCTTTCACTGGCTGTTACTTTACAGAGTCACAGAATATTCAGAGTTGGAAGGGACCCACAAAGATCTTCAAGTCCAACTCTTCAGTGACTGGCCCCTCCAGAGACTGAACCCACAACCTTGGCATTATTAGCACCAAGCTCTAACCAACTGAGCTAAATTCA
>JAYRBT010000093.1:47809325-47851882 GCA_036023395.1 Myiotriccus ornatus | reverse complement strand
CCTCTTGTCCTGTCACTTGTTACCTAGTAGAAGAGACTGACACCCATGTCACTACAGCCTCCTTTCAGGTAGTTGTAGAGAGTGATAAGGTCTCCCCAGAGCCTTCTTTTCTCTGGGCTGAGCAACCCCAAATCCCTCAGCCACTCCTCATAGGACTTGTGCTCCAGAGACTTCACCAGCTTCATTTTGCAAAATATTGCAAATGTTGCTTACTGTGTAAGTTGGGTTAGGCAACTCAGGAAAAGTACCAGGATGTTGTTAGGTCAATGTGGAGAAAAAATTAGAAAGACAAAATCTTAGTCAGAACTCAATCTAGCCGCTGCTGTATAAGATAATATAAAGTGTTGTTACAAATACATTAACAAAAAAAGGAGGGCTAAGGAAAATTTCCATTATCTATTGAGCATGTGAAGGTTGAAGAAAAAGCTGATGTGTTTAACGCCTTCTTTGCCTCAATCTTTATCTGAAAGACTGAATATCCTCAGGCCCACCAGCCCCCTGAGCTGGTAAACAGGGATGGGGAGCAGAATAGACTCCCTGTTATCCAGAAGGAGATATTTAGTGACCTGCTGTGCCACAGACACTCAAAAGTTCCTGGGGACGGATGGTTTTCACCCAAGGGTACTGAGGAAGCTGGTAGAAGAGGTTGCCAAGCCTCTATCCATCATTTATCATCAGTCCTGATTAACCAAGGAGGTCCCAAATGACTGGAGACTGGCAAGTGTGATGGTCATCCACAAGAAGGGTCAGAAGAAGGAACTGTGGAACTATAGGTTTGTCAGCCTGACCTCAGTGCGAGGGAAGGTTGTGGAACAGACTATCTTGAGTGTGATCACATGGTACATGCAGGGCAGCCAGATCAAGCCCAGCCAGCATGGAATTAGGAAAGGCAGGTCCTTCTTGACCAACTTCATCTCCTTCTAGGACAGGGTGACCCACTTAGTGGATGAGTGAAAGGCTGTGGGGCTGTTGTCTACCTGGACTTACAGTAAAGCCTTTGATACTGTCTCCCACAGCATTCTCCTGGAGAAGATGGCAGCACATGGCTTGGACAGCTGTTCACTGGGTTAAAAACTGGCTGGATGGCTGGACCCAGAAAGTGGTGGTGAATGGAGTTAGACCCAGCTGGTATCTGGTTACCAGTGGTGTTACCCAGAGCTCAGTACTGGGGCTAGTTCTGGACGATCCAGTTATGGACAATCTGGATGAGCGGTTTGAGTACACCCTCTGTAAGTTCACAGACAACACCAAGTTGAGTGGGAGTATTGATCTGATGGAGGGTGGGAAGGCTCTGCAGATTGGACATCAGGAAGAATTTCTTCAGTGAAAGGGTGGTCAGGCATTGGAATGGGCTGCCCAGGGAAGTGGTGGAGTCACCATCCCTGAATGTGTTCAAGAAACAACTGGACTTGGCACTTTTTTTAGTTGACATGGTGGTGTTTGGTCAAAGGTTGGACTCGATGGTCTTGGAAGTCTTTTCCAACCTCAGTGATTCTATCATTCTTTACTGCCTGTCATGCAGAACTGAAGTGTGTTTCCTTATGGAATTATCCCTTCAGAACATCGATATTTCCTACCCAGTGTATTAATCTTTTGCTCAAAAGTAAAATTACACTTGGACAGAATTATTGCCTAGATGGTTTGAACTTAACACATGGAATCTTTGTGTTGGCAAATTGATATATGATTAGAAGTGGGTGTAAAGCTTCTACTGATGGTGGAATTCTGTTGCATAAAGAGGTTTTAAACCAGACTGGACTTTGTTTTTAAACAACCATGATTTTGACTCAATAGAAGGACTGCTTTTATGAATCTTTAACCCTGGGCAACATCAGAAATCCGAAGCTGTTATCAGGAACATGACAAAAAGTTGCATGCGTTGGAGAGTCCCTTATTTGGTATAACCTTTTTTGTTCAACTGTAATGGGTGCAGTGAGCCTCCCTTGTTTTTGAAGGAAGTAGGTGTTGAGAGCTGATAAAAACAAGGGCCACAGTAAGAAGGAGATAAGAATAGGAAATAGGTTTTGAAAGTGAAGAAAATTTTGTAAGATTTGATAGGGTGTGAGATGCAAAGCAAGTAATGTGTTCAAAGTCAATTCTTTTCCCCATTTTTTCCCAAAATTACTTTTAAGATTACAGATTAAGCAACATGTGTTTTCATGTATTTCCTTTGGGTGTAAGATAGTTTTCCTTAAATCCTTTGTCAGATGTGTAATGGAATGTGTCAGTACTGATTTTCTTCATCCTCCAGTGCTTGCTATCTATTACATACCCAGGGGCATGCCAAGCATTTGATAGAGATTTCTATTCTCATGGCTAAATGAATGTTTAAGGATTGAGTGGAAGAGAAAAAAATGTTTGTTCCCCTGTGTAGCAGTGACAAGATAAATGCTAACTGCACTGGGTGAACAAGAGATTTAAAGATCTTTTTGGGGTTTGCAGGAGCATTTACTTCAGTAGTTTTTCTTCTTATTGATAAACCTGCTGACAGATATTATATATAGACTGTGTTTAATGTACAGCTTTTTGTAGTTCATTGCTTCCAGAGAAAGTAACAACCTTACCTGCATATGTACTTTGAATCCTGGGGTTTCTTGATATGAATATGTTTATTCTGATTAAGCGAAGCATAGGCTTCTCAAGTCCACGGCCAAAACTGGCTCAGACTTGCAAGAATTGTCTTTCTGCAAAGGTGAAAAAAAAAAACCCCAACCCTTTGCTGTTTAAGATGATCTCTCTTTCAAAATCTGATTGTGGTCTTTAGCCCAAGATTCTCCAGCCTAGCAGTGATGGTGGATGTGTTTTTCCGCTTCTACAGAGGTGATATTAATATAGTACTTAACTGTCTTAAATAGATTAAAAATAAACCCAAACCAAGGAGAGAGTAATAGGCAAACCTTCCCTGCCGTTTTGAAGGATAAGTAAAATATTGCCAAAATGCCTGTCAACTGTGAACTCAGTGTGTGGTTTAGTCCTCCTTGCTCTCTCCCGCTGTTGAGACTTGCTGGGATATCCCTGCGTGTTCAGTCCCGGCAAGGCGTGGGCTTGCTCTCCACCTAGTGGGCGCTCCATGGGAGAGCCGGTTCTCGGGCTCCTTCAGAGGATTTCCCTGCTGCCTCCTGGCTTGTCTGCCTTAGCTAGCACTTGTCCATTGACCCTGGCAACACTCCCTTTGGGATTTTATATGTGGCGATGATTTAATAATATTTAATATAACTATTATGCAATTTCGTATAACTACTAAAAGACAAGTGCTTTCAGTTGGGATCAGAACTGTTCTTATTTTTAAACGCACATTTGTGCAGTTGAAGCAGTGGGTAATGGAATGAATTCATTTTTTAAAATTTGTGAGTATTCCCACTAGCTTTCAAAGCACGAAAGCAAGTAAGAACACTTACTTCAGTGCATTGGGAGGTGAGGCCAGAACATCAGTGCTTTTAGTGACAGTATCTAATAGCATAATTGAGTTTATTAGTTCTTATATAGCAATACAGATCTTACTTGTCCCTCTACTAACAGGTTAGATTTGTGAGAGGGACAAACGTAGCCTTCTCCCAGTCTTGCTCCTGACCCAGCAGTACAAGCTGCTTTATTCTATTACTACATATACTGAGGGTTGCAGTTATTGTCAGCTTGGGTTTCGGTACTTTTGTTCATTGAAGAGCTTTATTTTGCAAAATGTCAATTTGACACAGTGGTTCAGAAGTCTGAGGAGCAGGACAGTCATATCATCCGCCTGGCTGTCTTTCATTCTGCTTTTAGGTTTGATAAGTGAGTATACCAATTACAGTAATCTTAAGGCTAATTTTTCAGTTGTCTTATTTTACTTAGTTTTCAGCTGAGAATTCCTGGCGTTTCCTCCTGTGGGCATAGTGTGTTCATTTACTATGGAGTTGCAACATTTATCACTGCTGGAGGAAAGTTACATCTACAAGGCTTTTCTTGGTTTTGCACTTGCAGAAGACATCATATTAGAAGCTTTTTCCTTTCTGTGTAGTCTTCTGCACTGTGTTTGGGAGGGCTGTGAGGAATCATTCATCCAGCGGCTCTGATTGTGAAATTCCTATTTCTGCCTTCCTGCTAACTACCACCTTGTTTTTGAAACCTTAAAATTCTATTGTCAGAAGATTAAGAAGAGTTGAAAAATCAGACCTACAGTCACATGATAACTGTATCTTTAACTTCAGGGCTCAGAAATGCATCCTGTGCAGCCCTACCTATAGTGTCTTGGGTGGTGCTACTTTGCAGCCATCTGCTGGGTGGGCCTGCCTTGGCTCATCCTGGCACTCACTAACTCTTCTTTCTGAAGCATTTGCTGCAGGTCTAAAAATTACCTTTGGGACATAGTTGTTTTACAGAGCTTACCTGCTTATTTGCCACCCAGTCTTTCATAGTACCTTCCAGCTCTCTAGTTTTGTGTTATTACTTTTTTCTGTTCTGTTTTTTTCCTAAGATATTGTAGGTAGATCTCTTGGATGTGTGAATGGGATTTTTCACAAGTACTGCAGAGAATGAGATTAGACTCACAGTATCCTGATATCTGTTTCCACCTCCTAGAGTGAGCTGTATGCCTTAGGAGGAGGAGCTGCCTGCTGCGTGTGTTATGTAAAATAATAAATAATTTATAATGCTAACTGAATATATCTGCCGTCGTGGATAAACGTACATTGAAGTGCTTCACAGGCACTAAATTGAAACATAATCAAAATAATTCCTTGAAGACCTGAAAATAATTTGCTTTATTTGATTTTAATTGGGAGAACTTCCCTATAAGTCTGTGCTTTACTCAAGAGTATTATTTTCCACTCAAGGAAATTTCTTCGTGGCGGATCAGTGTGAGCAATAATGGAGATCTGCAATGTGATTCTGCAAACGCTTAGCCTTTCTTACTGAAAGCAGCGTTTCTGATGCATTGGCTTGTTGCTGATACTAGCATCTGCTCCAGTTAAAGGATCACATGAAGCTTTGGATCATGTGGCTCTTTTCTCTTGTCTGTCGTAAGAAAAGGATTAATGGATTTTGCTCATTGCCTTAGAAAGCTGAAGGTGTTGCAATATACTATCAAATGCCAGTTTTAGTGTAGCTTTGAAGCTGTGATGTATGCATGGAATTTCAAAGAACTGCATCTTTTTGCTGAGCATGGCAATTTACCATTAGTGCTTGATGGTATGAATTGATACAACTTCTACAAAGAATTTTGTTTTCAAGCAGAGACTGTTGGTTTCTGGGATATGAACTCTACTTGCTTTTCCAGTTTTTATCTTAAATTAAAAATTGTATAAAAAGAAGAAGCTTCTGCCTACATTCCTCTTCTCAATGTAATTGATTATTTCTGCAGTGAATAGTTAATGATGATCTGCTTTGCAAGACATAAATGCGGCAGTGACCTGCTCTCATTTAGATGTTGCGGTAGTAGAATGGTGGGGCTTTGCATGATTCATGCTTTCTTTGTTTGTGTTAATCTGCTTGCTTGTGTCTGCTGTGAGCAGGATGGCTTGTCTGTGCATCTGTTACAAATGAATACTTATTTTCTGATTGTTTTGATAAATAAGTATTCTTGATGTAATTTCATTTTTTCTTCTTGGCTATTCAGACATAATTGTGTTGGGACAGTTTTGTGAACGTGGTCTGTAAATGCACATGCTTTCGATTAATGTGTGCTTTTTGGTCTGCTGTTAATGCCTGCTGAATTTGCTTCTTGATTGCAAAAACAAATAGTTAATTATGTAACACTTTTTTATTGGTGGGGTTTCCAAGCTGATAGCTGTATCTAGATGATAATCGTGTATGCTGTTTTGTGTACAATTCTGAAGTGTGGATAAACTGTTTAGTGGAATTAATAATCACAAGCATAAATGACAGACAAATAAATATCCTTCTGAAAAGGTACCTTAAAAAAAAAACAAGCTTACACATTTATATGGAAAGAAGTTTTTTTTTTCTTTCACCTTCAGCTTTTATTTTATGAATTAAAGTAACTGAGCATTGATTGTATGCATAATACTGTAAGAAAACGAGTTAATTCAAATGTGGAATATAAGCCATCAGATTTCCTACTTCTAAGATTGCACCTATTCTTGGAGGTTCTAGAGCATTGCTATTAAGATGTGGCTTTGATTAAATCTTCAAATAAAGATATCCAGGAATTTCACTTGCTAAGCTTAAATCCAGGGTTTGCATAAATCTTTCGCACTTAAAGGAGAAAGTGATCAGAAAATGTTTGCTGTCCTTAGTTAAAATACTCTAACCACAATGAAATGGATATTTTGGCTACATTTTAAAATTGTTCTGTTCTCTAAGACATATCCTGTTGAAATGAGATTTTATCTTCTTTTGTAGTGTGTACAACTTAAAGAAAAAAATTAAGTGAGTTTCCACTGTCGAAGTGACTGTAATAAAAGTATGTTCAGGGTCATCTTAATATTTTTAGTATATGCTTAAGTAAACACTGAAGTTACTGCAAAAACAGTGAAGTATTTTTATATTTGCATTTAAAATATTTTAAAAGACATGCTTCAAAGTGTTGGGTGATTCTTCTAAAATGTTCTTATAAAGTTTATGCTTATAAAATGCTTTTGAAACAAAACAGTTGTATGCCCAAACTCTTACTTCTAACTGATACATATGTACTTTGTCCCACTTCGTCCAAATCCTTTTTTAGCCAACATTTCAAACAGCTTTTAGTGCTTTCTCCTTTTTTTTTTAAGTTCATTTGCATCTTAATTTGTCAGCACTCTCCTGACTTCCCAAAGCTTATGCAGTTTCCAGTTTTTCCGTAAAATGAACAACAGCTAGAATTTCATCACTCTTTCTTGTTTGTTCTATACTATTTTTGTTTCCTCTTCTCCCTGCCCCATCTGAATTTCTGTCCTACTGCAGAATTTATTTCTGTTGAAAGTCGTTCATAATGTTGTCACCATCTACTTGATCAAACTCATATAATAACAGTATTTCCTATATTATTCTAAATTTTGTTTATTGCTTACATTCTCTTTCAGGATTTTTCCTCTGCTTTGCTGTTCACAGGTCATTCATATTAACATTTAGGGAAATGTATTTTCCTCCAGGTCCTTTGATTTCTGTGGAAATTTTTCAGACTCTATATGTTTAGATCTTGTGAATGTTATTTTAATCAAGATGTGTTTTTCTTTTAATTTTTTAATTAGTCACTCCTGTCTTAGTTTTACTATCTCATCTTGTTTTATGTAGACGTTTGTTTTCAGTAAAAAAATAATTTCAATCTAGTATAAATAATTTTGCTAGAGAAGCCTGGAACAGGAAGAAAACTTGATAGCAGTAATTGTTTCATTTTCTATGACCTCTGTTTTGCCAGCTAAGTCCCCAACATTATTTTGTTGCTTTTAAAAAGAAAATGGTACTGTTTTTGTAATTGGAAGGATTGGCTGGGTCTGATTGTCTTGACTGAACTGTGTTAATCCCCCAATTAATTGTACAGTAATATAGTTTTTTTAATAAACTGTGTGAAAATTACTTGCTAGGAATTACATAAACCAAAATAATGGAACATGGTCCTTTTCTTGAACCCTTAAATATATGTTGCCTTGTTCTTTTGGGGGCACATGATCAGTTGTAGGTAGCAAATTTTTTACAGATCATTAAGATAACAAAAAACTTTACAGACTGCATCAACATCTTAGATGCAGGGACAGTTTGAGTTATTAAAACCACTGCCTCTACATGACAAATACTAAATGGGTGGGTTTCAGAGGAAATGGCATTAATCTTGCTTTTGTGATTTCTTTTTCATTTAAAGCATCAGCACTCTAGTTTTGTGTGTGGTTTGCTTTTCAGACTGAATCTGGCTATGGATCAGAGTCAAGTTTGCGACGCCATGGCTCCATGGTGTCTCTTGTCTCTGGAGCAAGTGGATACTCTGCGACATCCACCTCTTCGTTCAAGGTTAGTGAATTAAGTTTTCTTAGTATTGGTGCATAAATTAGTGCACACACACCTTGAAAAGAAGTTACATGTGAAGACTCATTCACATAATTATAGGAAAAATACAAAATAATTAGTTTAAGTGTTAATATTTCATCATATGATGGTGAACAGATGATATGAGGAAGCTCTCTCAAACCACTGTGAAGTTGTCTCTTCTAGTGGCATCTTCTAGTGACAAGGAAATCGAAGTTGTGAGCATGTTTATTAGCTTTTTCTAGTTTACTCACCAGACTAGCAGGGGCTCCAAATGAAAAAACCGATGATTCTGTGGCTCAATAAGCTTGATACACTACTGATGGACAAATTATGGCTCTCCTTATGTCCCCTATATGAATATTTAATGTATGAACTGGGATGTTCTATACTTCCAGGAGAGCAGAAGAGGAGCAACACAAGAAAGGGGAGTAAGAATCAGAACAAAGATCTTAAACTAGGGCTGACTTTTCAGAGAAATGGCCATTAAGTTGATAACATGCAAGACCACATTTTTAATGAGCTCTTGTTGAATGCTCTGACATAGCAAATGCAGTCAAGAGGGAAATTGAGACCAGTGGACCAAATGAGTGAGGAACACTTGTATATGGTTTCTTCTGACATTAGCAGGATTTCATGATTGCTGATTTCAATTTCTTCACTATTGCTGCAGAAATACATTTTTAAAATTCATGCATCAAACTATTACTGAGTGTGTAGAAGCATTTCAGGCTTTTTTCATTTTTCCTTTTTCCTTTTCAGAAGGGCCATAGCTTACGCGAGAAGCTTGCAGAAATGGAAACTTTTAGAGACATCTTGTGTAGACAAGTTGATACTTTACAGAAATACTTTGATGTTTGTGCGGATGCAGTTTCCAAAGATGAACTCCAGAGGGATAAAGGTAACACTTTAACTGAAAACTCTTCCTTCCATAAAATTTAGTTTTTTACCCCATAAACCTCTTGGTATAAGTACAATAGCATTTGATGTCATATAAACAAAATATGTATCTTAAACTCTTTAGTGAAGGGATCAATCATATATTTCTACATAAACAGTGTTAATTATTTTCGCTTCAGAATTCAGATTTGCATAAAAATCTGCTTGATGTTAACCTGTAGCTGTCAACTGTACAAAAGAAGTGCTCTTTTTAAGTGTTTTACGTTATAAAAACCAATTGCTAACCCTCATAAGATGAATTTAAGTTAATTTATTGCTCTTTCCTTTTATTTGGAAAAATAAATGGGGTATTACTTCTGATAGAAACAGTACATTCATTAAAAATGTCAAAGGTTCTGCCATAAGGAATGGTTCTGAGATGTATTGGCTGGAACTAGAGCACTGAATGCCCACTCAAGGCCTTAGTAGACTAAGGTATGGATGTCTAAATATCTAAATTGCTTACCCCAGAGCACAGCTTGTTGTCATATCTGTGCACTTTACTGAGGCATTTATATTCATCCCTGTGTTTGTTCTGGCAGTCTGAAAATTTTGGTAGTAATAAAACACTAGATAAATACAGTTCCACTTTTTTTAAACTTTCCAGTGTAGAAGACTAGATAGCTGCTGGAATCATGGTTCCTTTCTTATCCAGTGGTAGCACTGAAATATGTCGTTCTTACCATAGAATAAAATGCTAAACTTCAATACTTAGCAAATATTAGATTCTGATGTTTACTGACATCTATGCTGATGTGGTCTTGGGTCAAAAAAAAATGGGAGGGAGGGTTCATGACTGTTTTTATGAGAAAAATACTGCTTGCCCATGAAAACGCTCTTAATTCTTTCTTGCACACTAAAGAACTAGCAAAGCTTTCTCACTCCCATAACACACTCTCTCTCAAATTTAGTGGTAGAAGATGATGAAGATGATTTTCCTACTGTGCGTTCTGATGGGGATTTTGTACATAACAGTAACAGCAGTAAGGAAAAATGTAAGTGTCTCAGTTTTTTCACTGATGAAAATTAAGATAGAGGGTATAATGAAAAGTCTGATACAAGACAGGTACTTATGCTCTTTTCTAAGCAGAAAATGGTGAGAATGTTTATTTAAGTGTATGTGATAGGAAGTTCTTAGTCATATAATAATTCTTTAGCTGTTTTTCATGATTCTCTGAGTTATTCTTAATCCCACAAGCACTAATGCAAGTTTATCAAGCTAATTTCCTATTCCGTGTCTAAAGCTATTATCACGATAAAATTCTCTTGAAACAGCTGCATCATTGAGATATTGGGAACTGAGATTTGTAACAGGTAATTGCAGGTTTTCTTGCAAGTGTTACCTGCTTTAGGAGTTTGGTGGACTGCAGTGCTTTTCCAATAAGGGATGTCGCACTGTAGTTTTTCCAAATACTATAGCTATGTAATGGTTAAATCAGCACTGTTACTGCTTCTCACTTATCATAATTCTAACTCTTTTTTTACTGTACTTTTCATGGTTATGATGACAGAATTCTGGTTTTTATTATTATCACAAATGATAAGAATATTGTAGTCATTGCATCCATGCAGCAAATGTGAAGAGCTCACACATATCTTGCTGTTCTAGCAATCTGATACTTCTGGCTTGGAGGAAGTTGTGTGAGCATTTAAAGTCTGTTTGTATTCTTCTTAGACCTTCTCATGTTTCCTGACTGAAATATTTTAGTGTTTACATTCTCTACCTGTTGACAATTCAGTTAGTCCTAAGGTATTGCTTAGACTTGATTCACAAGACTTTGAAGTTGCACTACCTCTAATTTCAAATGTGATAGAACCTCCTGAAGTACTCACCAAAAATGTTTTTAAACATATAAATGCCTTCATCAAGAACCTGGAAAATATAGACCAAAATAAGCCTTCTCTGTGTCTTCTGCTTTTTTTTTTAATTGGCTTTTGTTCCCAGGTATTACATATTTCCTTGTTGTATTTAAGTGGTCTTTCTAGAGTATAGCCAACACTGTTATGAGGGAAGAGGAAAGGAAATGAAAGGAGCTTTCAGTATACATCCAGAATTCATCATATCAGTAGATTTTTCTATTAAGTGCCTACTCTACTGAGGTTTAATTGTAATGCTGATTTCAGAGGTTAAGCAGCGCATAACCCTGAAGTTTTGAAGAAATCTGTTTTGCTTCTTACCACTAAAGATAGGCAAACTTGCAATGTTCACCTGTAGGCAAGCATACAGTTCCACTAACCCTGTTGTCTGTGTAAAACTGTACTTTTTTTTGAGGACTGTTAAGTCAGAATTTAATTTTACTGCATGATTCATTTTGGAGGAGATGTCTTTGTCAGACTTAATTTTTGTAGGATTGTGTAGGAGTTTCAGCTTCATTTACCTTTAGAACATTTCTTCATATGTACATTCTTGTGTTGCATCTGCTACATATATGCATAGACTATGGGGAATGTCATTAGGAAAGCCTGTATTTTTAATATATCTGGTTATCAAGCCTTTAGAAACTTATATGCTTAGAAATTTGTATGTATTATGGAGTTGTGTATAGAAACTCACATTCTATAGGTCACTACAGGAAATAATTTGTGCAACCCCTTGCTTTTTGCAGAATTTCTAATTCCAGTTGTTATGATTCCTGTACTCCATTAAATTTACTTTCCATCAATTATTTCTATGAAAATATTTATCTCCATTTTCATTTTTCTGTGCCTCAGTTTGATTTCTAAAGACAAAATTCATTAAATATTTAGTAGCTGAGTGCTGCTAAGCTTGATTAGAAAGGAAAAATTAGAGTGTCTGCCCTAAGTGGAATCATAAGTGATGCAGTGAGGGAAGCAGGTATCTCAGGTTGAGACAGCCATCACCATGTATTCAGGCTAACTGACAAGGAAAGATTTATCTTCAGCTTCACCCTCTTCTAAAGCTTAGCTGCACAGCAGTTGTTAAAATGTGGTTTCTTAAATTTCAGGTTCCCTTCTAAAAGTTTCTCTCTGGTTCTGGAATGACTGTAACAATCTTCTTAACTGTAGCTGAGAGGTGGTTCTCTGTTTATTCTGGGACTGTTCTCCACTCAGTGCTCCAGGAAGTGAAACGTTGGCTCAGCCTGTTTATTGAGCTTACTATAAGGAGGAGTGTTTAAGCCCACTGTTCAGACTCCTAGTGCACCAATGTAATGCTCAGATCATTAGCCTTAAGATTGACCCATGGGACCATATTCACATTGCCTTTTGCATTTTGTTCTCTGGGTGGCAGAAGAAAGTTAACATGAGTATGGACATTTATACCCTGCTCTGATATGAGGTTTTGGATGTGGAGGCTTTTTCTTTTTTATGTTCTCTAGGATCTTTAAGTGAAGAGCTAGGTAGAGTACTGTGAAGGTATTTAGAATTAGTTTAGTCTCGTAAGATGTTAAGGGGGCATAAAATGGAAAAGCTAAAGGAACTTCTTTCTACTTACTGTCTTTAGAATATTTTCCTGTTTCACTGAAAAACAGATTTGATCAAACACATGATATTTGGGAAATCTTGTAAAGTGTTACGCACAGAATCTTGGGAACAAGAAGGGAAAATGCCTATCCTAACAGACATGGAGGTGTAGGAGAGAAGAGCTTAAAAGCTATTGAAGGCTAAAGCACAGTATGAAGAATTCCTTGTATGAAATGCAAGGGAAAACAAATCAGAAATGGAGCATAGATGGGGTAATTGAAAAGGAACCACATGGAACATGTTGAAACTAAAATGCAAAAAAAAAAAAATTCCTGCTCTTTTCAATTGACTTCATGCATTTTGATCACCAAAGTGTAGTTGCAACAGTAAGAACACTTTCCTGTTAGCCTTTACTGTGAAACATAGATCTCCTGATGCCTGATTTGATTCTGAAAAAAATCAATATGTAGCTGATATGAAGAAAAGCAAGAAACAGGAATTGGAAAGATGTTTGGGCTCTCCAAATAGAAAATCTTCTGGCAAGTACTTCTAATGTGCTGAAGCTCAGTGTTGCTCAGGAGAGGGTTGAGGTCATCTTCTGACATGTTTCAGAAAAACACATTTCCTGTGATTAGGAATGAATCAAAATACATGCATCCATTGTAAAGAATCTCTGGAGTGACCATCTCTTTAAAGAAGCAGGGTTTATACATCCTTCTGCAACATGTTCATTTTTGCCCATAATTGTAATGATTGAAAGGACTACACGTACTGACTTTAAGTCTGCAAGCTCTCCACTATCACTGCTGTCTGAGACTAGTTACTAAAGAATGGCTTAGAATATATGATGACTAAAACTGTGTGGAAGTGTTAATGAACTGTGGCTGAGACCTAGAAAGAGATACAAGCTCTCTTTTCCAGGAAATGAGGCTGGGTTGCTGCATTTCCTTTACAGTCTACCATAGAGATTTCTGAATTTATAAAGTTTTGCAGTTAGGGGCAGTTTCTTCAATGTGTCTCCACGTTTCCTAGTTGAGAGAGAAAAATCTCATCTGTAAGCATTATAGCTGTGCTGGTAAGCCTGTCTACACCAACAGGAGAAATTATTAGTTAAAAACGGTCTTTCTCAGCTGTGAAATGTTATGGGCGAAGCTCTTGTGTAGTTTTAAATATTTTCGGCCACTGCATCACCACCTTGTCAGCTTATACCACTTTCAGTCTCAGCTTCCTTTATGTTCCCTCTGAAGGAGGAGCTGCTCCCCTCGTGATCATTTCTGAAACAGTTTTTTCTTTCCCTTCTTTTATTTTATTTCCCCTCCAGCTCCCATCATCTTTACCTTTTAGGAAATGTTCTTGATTAACATTAAAAAAAAAAAAAAGCTGGATTCTATCGTAGTATGTGTACTGGGTAGTCTGTAGTCACTGAATTAAAAAACAGGTTGACTCTTTCTGAAAGGGGTGCATAAAAAACCTCTGGAGACTTAAACCACTGCTGAAGACCCTGTGACAATTACTTTCTGTTCCCAAAGTGCAGGTACTGTGCTGTGCCATTAGAGAATGACAGTAGCATTTCTATTCCTTACAAAAACTAAAATGCTTGAAAGCCTTGCTTTGCCCTTGCAGACAGATACTGGATACACTTACTCGAATACTTATTTGTATTTTTTAAACTATAGCAGTGGCATGGTGACAAACTGATAGACTGGGGAAAAACTTGTAGCAATCTGGGTGATAAGTCATTATATTGCTCAGTGGCATAGCAGCAGTTATTTCAACTTGCTGGACTCCGTCAGCTTCAACTTGAGTGTTACTTCTGCTTTATATTTTCTAATGTTCATGTGTAGTACTTGATTTGTTATTGTGTCAACCTACATACCAGTTTGACATGTAATAGGTACTTTTTTTTTGTGTCACACATTTTAAACGACTTGTTTAAATATCCTTAGCAACAGATGGCCTGGTTGACAGCATGAAGTAGTTGTTGGAACTGCAAAACCCACGGTGCTTGGATAATTCAACACATTTGATACTTTTTTCTTATACCGTTTTACTTTGAGGTTTAAAAATCTATAATTGCATGCTTAAAGCAGCCTTGAGTATTACATTTTGGGTTTGATGACGTTTTGAAATTGTTCCTTTCTTAGTGCTGTATCCGATATGTTTTAAGGTTGCTCGGTGTTAATTAGGCCCCATTTCGAGCTGTCAAACTGCTATTGTTACAAACTATTACCACTCCCTCCACCCACATGATTTGCATAGTGCAGAGTAATGCAGCATTACAAGCAGGCTTGAAATACAGTATAGCAGGATGAAGCTGTAGGGATAGATAGCTGAACATTATTACCACTTCTGATTTTTATTTTTAAATTAGAGTTCTTTTCTAACCAGTCTGTTGTCTTCAAATATAGTCCATAAGTGTAAAGTGCTTGTTTGATTTAAGGGCTGTTACCAGAGATTCATTTATGTGTCTCTTTAGTGTTTCCACACGTGACACCCAAAGGAATTAATGGCATAGACTTTAAAGGAGAAGCTATAACTTTCAAGGCAACCACTGCTGGAATCCTTGCTACACTCTCTCATTGTATTGAACTCATGGTAAAACGTGAAGAAAGCTGGCAAAAAAGGCTAGATAAGGTAAGATCATTTTCCTTTTGCTGGGAGAAGTTTTCTTTAGCTTGAAACTAAAATTTCAGATGAGCTGTTGTTAACTTTTTTTACTCCAGGAACTGCTTTTGTTTTTATGTACAACGTTTATTAATTTTAGGTGCTTTCATTATCACCCATATAAAATGTTAAGGGCCTCGTCCTTACTGGTGATAAAAAGTAACACTATTCATCATAGCCTTTCTTTTCCTAGCTCTTATGCAGGTGATAATCCTATATGTTTTATATCTATAAAGCACTTGACATTATTTCATAGTAGTAAGTGTATTGCTTGCAGCCTTCTAACATGGATATAATTATCCACGTGTGCAAAATGATGTGCAAGTCTCTGAAATGTTTTATTGTGGTAAGAGATGCTGATAATAGGAGAACCAGTTGTAACCTGAAATGTCTCTTCAAGATACAGTTATTTCATTTTACTTTGGCAGATTGAAGAGATTAAATTGTGTTTTATACTAAGTGGTTAAATTATTTATGTATGGTGTTGCAGTATCCGGTATTCTGATGGCAGTGATGGTTCACGCTAAGCCTACTCAAACACTGTAACACTTCTAAAGGAGAACAGTGTCTTTCTGCCTGAGATTTGTTGTTGGAGACATGGCAGGTTGTACTTCAGACTTTAGTTTCCATAATCCTGCCATCACTGGCTTTTGTGCAGGGCAGCTGTTGTTCTGTTCTTTTTAGTTAATGTTTCCGTGTGGTATATATTATGCTTCAGCTTTTACTCCATTTAGTGGTACACTATTCAAAGAATGAACATACTCAGACAAAATGCATCCATATTTGAATCCTATATTGTCTTTGTCTGTATGTCAAAGGCCTGGCCCTGTCTAACTGTATTGTGACTTCTGTCAACAATGGGTTACTGTTTCATCAAAGTAGTTGAAGGAATTACAGTCATAGGATCAGAGTGTGATTCAGGTTGGACTAGGGAGCTCAAGAGGTTTCTCTCTCTTTAACTTTCTGCTTAAAGGAAGGACAGTTTGAGGTCAGATCAAGTTGCTCAGGGTTTTATCAAGTCTGATTTCAGGTCTCCAAGGCTGGAGACTGCGCAGCACTTCTGGGCAGCCTGTTCTGCTGCGCATCTGTTGTTAGAGTTGAAAAAATTTTGCCTTATATGCAGTTTGAGTAACTGGATATTCCAGTATCTGCCTCTTGTTTTTTATCTTTCTAATGTAAACTACTGTGAAGCATCTGGCTTAGTTTCTTTATGACTTTCTTGAAGGTATTGCAAGGCTACTCTTAGGCCCACCTGCAAAAACCTTCTCTTCTCCATGCTGAGCAAACACAGTTCACTGTATTTGATCAAACTTTCCTTAGAGCATGGACGAAGTGATGTTTTCCTTGCCCCATACTTTAGTATATTTTAATGCAGAATAATATGTTACTGTTAATATAAAATTTGAATTTATTTATATTAATTTGTTGTCATTTCTGTCTTTTCCTTTGGACTAACTTTCAAGCACTTATTTAAGGTGCAAGTGGTTAGCAAATTCCAACCTAAATTTCACTTTGGGTCTCATGTGGGTAACATCTCATATGGCATGGCTAAGTACATTTTAAAGGGGGTCACAAACTTATTTTGATTTGTTTTCCTAGAAATTAAGGTGGCAAAAGCTCCTGCAACCTTGGAGCTTTTAAGTTGCTCTGCTCTAGTAGACTTGCAACTTTTTTAAAGTCACATTTGTCAATGAAATTTAATGGAGATTAGAGGACACACATGGTAAAGTACCTTAATTTTAATATAAAATAATTACTTTGTATTCCTTTATTTCTTTTGGAAGAGGAAGTTTTTTATGAATTAAACAGCATAGAATTATGGTGAAATAGCTTTGGCTGAGAGTGAAGCTATGGTCTACTCCCACAGACACCACCCCTGCAGTCTCCTGTGAGCAGCACCTTGACACCTACACCAAGGACAGCAGTTGACTGTATTCAGGCCGGTGCTACCACTAGAGCTCTGCATTCTGTAAAAGAGCTGCTTTTGTTTTAATTTTATCTAGTACTTAAACATGGCTTTATAAGGAGTATCTTCTATAACTCTGGGCCTGAGCAAAACCATTGTTTAGCCATCTGATAAATAGATGTGGGATGAGAATGGTGTAGATCTTTGTACTTCTGGTTTTCTTGGATAGGTGTGCAAAATGCTCTGAAAAGAAAATAAATATTGTGAGATTATAAAAAGTACAGGTTCTGTGGTTAGTTTTCTTTCAGTACCAAAATAACATTAATACAAAGGCATATAGTGTTTTCTAAAGGTAATTGTAGTTACAGCTTTTCTTTCCACCTTTTACACTTAACTCTTAAGATCTTGAGCTTGACTTTTTATTTTTCCAGTGCAGTATATAAAGTGTTGAGTGTATTTTAATAGGCTTTTCTTAAAATGGATACACAAGGATTTTGTCTTTAGTATTTGGACCATTGTTTTATTTGCAACAAAGTCCTTGTGTTAATGCTTTTCATATCTTCTTGATTACGGCAGCATTTTTTTGTTGTTGTTTCGTTTGGTCTAATTGTTACTAAAAAGCAAATTTATCTTTGAACATTAAATGTTACCTTAATAATAATGTGTTTAGATCACTTATTTTGTTCACCTTAGACATTTGAAACTTAAACATCTCTTTAAATTTTACAGAGTTTTAATACAGCAAATAGGTTTTTTGTTTATTATGCAGGCAGTTTCACAATTTCTGCTTATTTAGTGTTATTACCAAGAGAAGCTGGCAGATTTGGGGAGCTGTATTTTGACATATGTGAATTATCACTAATTTGCAGATTGAAGTACAGAAAGTGTGGAGATTTGGAGTGAGTGGGAGGAGGAGCTGTGTTTTGGAAAGGGTTTTTTTTGTTTGTTTTTTTGGTGTTGTTTTTTTTTTTCTTGGTTTTTTGTTTTTCATTCCAAGTCTGGTAGAATTTCTATGCTTCTCAGTGACTTACACTCAAGTCATGCTTTATGCATCTTCACAACTCTGCAATTACTTTCAAAGAAGATAAACATGCAAAATTTTGTGAAACCTGTTAGCAGTTCCTGCCTCTGTGATAGTTTCAGAAGAGAAAAGCCTACAGTCACAGTTACAGACAATACTGTCTTCATCTAAGTGCTGGGTTTTTTTTATTTTTCTGGGGAAAACTATACTTTGTTTTACATCAAAGCTATTGCTTTACTGGAAACTGGAAAATGTGTTCCAGAGTGAATGTTACCTCCAAATTCCCAGTTGGTAAACTCAGCCTTTCCATATTGCTTCATGGTTTTCCACTGAACTTTACATTTCAGTTTGGGCTGTTGAATAATTATGCTCATATCTGCAAGAAGTAGTCTGAATAAACTCATATCTACAGGAAGTAGTGTGTGGTCTCCAGTTGTCACCTGTAAGACTTCACTTTTTTTCACTTGAAGGGATTCTGAAAGGGGCAGAGAAACATCTTGCATATAAAAGCTGATTCTGCAAGAATTTCAGAAGTCTTTGTAGCTTTTTCACTGAAAGTATCTAGCAGCATGCAGAATTTGCAGAGGAAATATTAGACTTCATCTGATTCTACTATAAAAGTAGTGTTACTACCAATTTGTTCAAAATATACAGTGATATAGACAATATCAGTGGCTGTATTACAGTCACAACCTATTATGTGAGAATGATGTCAAGTTGCTAGTCTTTGCATGGTGTCCACACAATGATTCACATTGATCCTATAATTAGGATACAAACTCACAGGGTGTAACTCATTAGTATCACCATGTTGAGCATGTTAGCCTTTTACTAGTTTTACTTTTTACCTTTTGTTATTCCTGCCCAAACATCTCTATCAAGGAGGTTTATATAAACTGTCAGACACAAAATATGACACTCAATGAACCATGCTTAAGCTAGAAACTAGTTTTTGTGTGCTGATCTAGTTACTTCCACATGAATTAAAAGGTCTCCTCAAGATAGCTAGTTCCCTAAGCTTGCTATAATATATACATGTATATGGGCACATATAATGCATGCATGCAAACTCATTCAGAAAATCATCAATTTCAATTGCAAATTTTCAGCAAAAATCAGCAAATTTTCGGTTGCTACTTGGGGAGAAAACTACCCATGTCATTCCACTTATTGATATGTTGACAATTCATTCTCACTGCATCAAATCGTCGTGTAATTTTACAGGAGATAGAAAAAAGGAGAAGAACTGAAGAAGCATACAAAAATGCTGTGACAGAACTGAAGAAGAAGTCCCACTTTGGAGGGCCAGACTATGAGGTATGAATTCTGCTTTTGAAATCTTTTAAAATGCTATGACTTTTCTGGTGGGATGACCCTGGGTGGACAACGGGTGCCCCCAGGGTGCTCTATCGCTCCCCTCCTCAGCTGGACAGGGGAGAGAAAATATGATGAAAGGCTTCTGGGTTGAGATAAGGACACAGAGGGACTAATCAGCAATTGCGGACACAGGCAAAACAGACTCAACTTGGGGAAATACAGCTTAGTTTGTTACCAGTCAAATCTCAAACACCCTTCTCCTGGTCCTCCTTCCTGGGTTTAACTTTGCCTCCAGTTTCTGCTTCTTATCCTTCAGCTGTGCAGAGGGAAAAGGAATGGGGGTTGTGGTCAGTTCATCCCACATTGTCTCTGCCACTCTTTCTTCCTCACAGGGAGGACTCCTCACACTTGTCCCCTGCCCCTGTGTGGGATTCCTCCCACAGGAGACAGTCCTTCATGAACTTCTGCAACATGACTCCTTCTGTGTACTGCAGTTCTTCATGAACTTCTCCAGTAGATCCCTCCCACTTGGTGCAGTTCTTAAGGAACAGAATGCTTCAGTGTGGGTTCCCCAGGGGTCACAAGTCTTGTCAGCAAACTTGCTCTGGCATTGGGTCCTCTCTCCACGGGGCTACAGGTCTTGCCAGTTGCCTGGGCTTCCCACAGGGTCACAACCTCCTTTGGGCATATCCACCTGCTCTAGCATGAGGCCCTCCCCAGGCTGTATATGGATCTCTGATCCACTGTGGACCTCCATGGGCTGCAGGGCAATCTCTGCTCCAGTATCAGGAGTATCTCTTCCCCCTTCTTCACTGGTATCTACAGTTGTTTCTCACATATTCTCACTCTGCTGTTCTCTGGATGCAGTTGCACAGGCTTTTCACCCCCAGTTCTTAGATTCACTATCCCAGAGCAGCTAGCACTGTCAGTGATGGACTCAGCCTTGACCAGCAGCAGGTCTGTCCTGGAGCTGGCGGGCATTGGCTCTGTTGGACATGGGGGGAGCTTCTGGAGTCATCTTACAGAAAGCCACCCACCCCTGTAGCCCCCCTCAGCTGCCAAAACCTGGCAACACAAGCCCAATACACTTGTAAAGATTGGGTTGTTTCTCAAAGGGGAAACCAGTGTTGCTCAAGCCTTTGCAAGTGTGATTTACAAGTGTGTTCATGACACATTTATTTTTTCACCTTGAAAACTGAAACTATATGAACAATCGGAGTCCTTAATTTCTTGCAAGTGGAAATATGTCTTTATCTTCCATGTTCTGATATTGTCTGAAGTGTGTTTCTTATAGCTGTATCTGTTGATTTTATTTTCTTCTACATTTGATACTGCTTATATGTATTGCTATTGTACTTTCCCTCTTTATTTGTTCAGATGTAGAGATATGTAAAGCAAATATGAAAACCCTGACTGCGGAGGCAATCCTAAAATCTGAAGTCTAACTTAAACTGATTTTTGGTTTGTCACTGGCACTTGAAATATTGTGTTGTCAAATTCAGTGATTTTAAATTCCATCTGTTAAATTGCTTATTTCATTAGCATCCTCCTCAGTGAGATATTTAGTCTGATTCTAAGATGCTTGAACCACCTTTTGAAGAGTAATCATAATATGGCTTAAGGCTTAAGGGGCCTTAAAGATTATCTAGTTCCTACCCCCCCCACCATGGTCAGAGACACATTTTCCACTAGACCAGGTTGCTCAGAGACCCATCCAGCCTGGCCTTGAACAGTTCCATGGATGAGGCATCCACAATAATGATGTAAGATAATGCAGTTTGCATAGTTTTTAAGAACTTAATTCTTTCATGTACATTAATCAAACACATTTCTACTTACAAGTCAGCCTGAGAAATAGTACCGTACAGATATTTAAGATACTTGAGCTGAGATTATCTTTTATCACTGAGGCATGCACTGTAAAATGAAAAAATGGGTAGGAAGTTGGACTTTGTCTACTTGGTTATAAACCCAGCTGCTTCTTCCAAGTATTTGTGTCATAGTTTTTTTTTAATTTGCAGGACTGGGTTGTTTTACAATACAGTAAAGGAAACAAACCTAATTTAATGAAATTACAATTTTAATCAAAAAGTGGAGTTTTTAATTGGTGACTCAGTTCTACCTACTGTTTAGTGCTTAACTGTGCTTTCCAAGAATTTTCAGTAGAGATCCCCAGGATTTTGTCTTCTCTTGTTATATTTTGAGGAAATACCTGAAATTCAATGCCTTAAGGCACTGAAATACTTGGAAAGAGTTTAACTACACAATTATGTTAATAGGTGTACTTCACTGACACACTCTAAGCATTTTCAAGAGAACATATTTATTAATTAAAACTTAAATTTGACGTCAAAGCTTATTGACATTATTACTCAGTTTCCTGGAGGTTTTTTCTTCTTTATACAACTATCCTTAGATTGTAATTAAAGTGAGTAACTTCCTTTAACAAGTACAGGTTTTCAGAGAATTTGCAATGTAAAAATATTGGTGAAAATGTTTGAGGTCTAGAAGAAATTTGCTTCCATCAGTTATATATATATATATTTCTAATAATAAATTGAAGTGGAACTTTCATGTCTCCAGGATTTTTAACTAGTTTTGTTTCTTATGCTCTAGGAGGGTCCTAATAGTCTGATTAATGAAGAAGAATTCTTTGATGCTGTTGAAGCTGCTCTTGATAGACAAGATAAAATGGAAGAACAGGTATTGATACTTGAAAAATATCTTAATGATGAGCCCTTCATGAGAGACTTCTG
Source organism: Myiotriccus ornatus (assembly GCA_036023395.1). Taxonomy (NCBI): domain Eukaryota; kingdom Metazoa; phylum Chordata; class Aves; order Passeriformes; family Tyrannidae; genus Myiotriccus; species Myiotriccus ornatus. The sequence continues at coordinate 47,829,921 of JAYRBT010000093.1, read as the reverse complement.
TGACTTAAACTCAGGCCTGAGGTGCATCTCCAGAAACTGTAGATACTTTATTCTGACACTGATCAGGAGATTTCACTTAACATTTTTACAGTTAAATATTTTTGCTTAATGCCAGTTTTGAGAAAGTGACTTCATAGGTTATATAGAAAAGGATAGTAGAAATGTTAAGCTAATTTAATGTCTCTAGTTTCTAATTGCTAAATAGGTGTCCTGTATGAAACTTATCTTTATGTGTAACTGATGCCCCACTGAAAAAAGAATATCATATGCTACAGTTGCATAAATTTCTTTTTACTCTAGTGGTATGTGAAATAGAAAAGATGTAGTTCTGTTGGTGTTTGCTTTTATTCAAAAATTCTGGGGGCTCTGGCTACTTCTTTAACTCATTTCTTGACTACACTTCAGTGACAAGGATCAAAAAGTGATATGATACATGTGAGGAAAGTATAAAAAATATTAGAAAGTATAGCAGTATATAGAATGAGGGGGAATAACAAAATGGTGCATCCTTTGTCTTAAATACTTATATGCTAAGGAATACAGGGAATAACAATTACTCAAGAATTAAAAGACTTTCTAATGGACATGTAGTACCTCACAGAGCTTACCTATGTTGAGGTCTCTTAGCAGAGAGTATGAGTTTTTAGTGACTGTGATAGTACTGCATGGATCCTTGATATGTTTTCCTTAACTTAGAAATACACCTTGAAGTTCAGATGGATTCAGTCTTCAGGCCCACTCACTTAATGAGAATTCCAGCAGAATGACAGCTTCATTCCTGTCATGGACAGCATTAGTTGTTGTAGTCACTATGTAGATTAAGCATGACTCACTTTGTTTCACAGTCCACCCAGCAGCAGCTGACTAACAATAATTAAACCTATGTTGTTGCAGTCGCAAAGTGAAAAGGTTAGATTACACTGGCCAACATCTTTACCTTCTGGAGATGCATATACTGCTGTGGGGACTCATCGATTTGTGCAAACGGTGAGATATTTTTCCTGATCTCCTCAGAATAATGGGCTGGTCTGTGATGTTTCTGTATAATATTTTGTATGGTAGATGAGATTCTTAGGTGTTTCTAGTAACTTCCAACGATCTAGTCATTTTCAAATAAAGTAGCTGGAATTGAAGACCTTTTTTGTCTTGGCTCAAAAAATACTGATTAGAGTATCTGTTTAGAATATTTTTGATTTGTATTAAGCCTGTCAGTCATACAATAAAGGAAAAATCCCAGCTGGCTAACCCGAGTGTTTTCAAGATACCTTCACTCAAATTCGTTGAATTGATTTTATTAAAAAAAAAAAAAAAAATCCAGTCTGTTGCATCAGGATCAGTTGACTGTTTTTTAATGTTACTGGAAACACTATGCTCCTGTCAGGGCTACACTGGGAGCATAATATATAATAGGTGCATGAAATCAGCATTCGCCGCTGTGCTTGCTGCTTATGGTGCTTTTGTTTTCCTTTTCTTCATTATCTTGTGCTTGCAAGTTGGTACTGATCGCTCTGTTGTGCCTTTGTTCTGATTACTTGGTTTTTTCTTTGTCTGTCTCTGGTAGCCCTATAGTCGCTCTTCCTCCATGTCTTCCATTGATCTAGTCAATGCCTTTGATGTTCACAGATTCAGCGCCCAGGTACTGTATTAATGTGTAGAATGGGGGTTGCTTATCTTTGCTGCATTTCATCCTCTTCTCTAGAACCTGGGTTTTTTGTTACATCAATCACTGCTTGCTTTAAACTAGTACATTGAGACAAACAAAGCAGTTCTCTATTCCTGTACTAAATGGTTGTCTTTCTTTACATCCAGCTTGCATGCATACCACTTGTGCAGAGGCCCAAATCTTGTGAAACTGTTGGATTTAATTCAATAGCTTTAAAAAAATACCTACAATTTGAATTTTTTTGGTTTCTAGTTATAATAAGGTAAAATAACACCTGCTTTATGTAGGCTGGAAATGGTCTTTGCTTCATATTGAATGGTTTTTCTCACTTCTAAAGTCAAAGGTTTGATTTTAGTCTGAAACATTTGTTTGTAATGACACTAATATGCTAAATCTTATGGTTTACTATCACAACTTTTTACCTCTTCAACTAGTTTGATTAATGAAAGGCCATAAAGTATGTGGAAAAAAAAGATTTGTGGGTATGAAAAATTTTACTGAGGAGTTTATATATATATATATGTATTTGCTTATCCTTCAGAAAATAAGCCTGACATCCTGAATGTGTCAGTGTAGCCACAATAATATATTCCAATGATGTCCAAAATTTCTATAGGTGCTTGGTCTGAAGATCATAGTTTAGACTTGAATTAGGTAGGTGCATTCACATGGGGTTTTTTTTGTTCTCCTGAAAGTTGTTCAGGTATGGCATTTATGCTATTGCTTTTCTTCTGCTGTGGTCCATGTGTGATTGTGAATATGGAGCTTTCTTCTGGGATCTGTTATTTTGGAGGTTTATTTAAATTATTAACAAACACTCCAAACAATCTTTTTTCAAGTAGGAATGGATTTTTTTTGTTTGCTTCATTAACAGAGCCTGGAATTTTAGTACTTGCAGACCTTACTACCACATTCATGAGCAGGACCAACACTTAGATTTGTCTATTGGAATAAAATCTCAGCACCTTTTGCAGTCACTTTATATCTGAAATTTGAACTTAAGGCAAGGAAAAAAGTATGGAAGTCATATTGCATATCACTGATAGGCTCGTCTGCTGGTATTCCAGTAGTTGACTTAGTCTTTTAGGTTTGTTTGGGAGGAAGTGATAATAAAGTAAGGGAGTAGTAAGTAACAGAAAGCAAGTTTGATTGCCAAGATAGGAATGAGTACTCTGTCAGGTTATGAGTACACAGGCAGTTCCGTTATAAAGAAAACTTTTAGTTGCTAAGATATACAGGCATCCTCATTTTCACCTCTTATGCCTGTGATAACATTTCTATGTTCATCTGATAAACCTAAATGTCAGAGCAGTAATGTGACTGCAGAACTAATAATTTAAAAACGAACCTCATGTGGACTGAGTCTTTATCACAATAATGCAAATTGTGACTATGTATCAGCATCAAATGAACTGGAGTCAAATTATTCTCTTCAGCTGCTGCATGGATTTTACTACGTGGAAATTACTAAGGAGTGCCTTTAAACGCAGTTTCAAGTTAATGGACTCACTGCAGAAAGAATGATCTTCGTTTACAGAAAGCTACTATCCCCATACACACCCCTAACCCCCCCATATTTTGTCTAGAACAAATTTTTGCCAAACAAACAAGTCAGTCAACGTGCTCTGGAGTTTCATTTCTAGTGAACAAGCAGGTGAAAGACAACAGAGAGCAGGATGAGAAAAGCAGCAAATCTTTTCATTACAACTGCTCTGGACTTCATTAATAAAAAATTGGCCTTTGGCCCCGGGCTCACAATTTGGCTTTTGGGAAGGCAGGCTAATATCTTGATTCTTAAAAAAAATTTTTTTTTTCTAGAATCCATATGAATGAAGGGAATTTTGATATTAATAAAAGGTCAAGTAGAAACTTGCAACCTTGTTCTTTATAAACGTATTCTGATGGGAACTGTTTCTTCAGTGTGCTTCTAGAAAGGCATTGATTTGCCTCTGACAGTTAAGTGGGAGGTCAGATCACTTTCTTAAAGATATAGCAGCTTTTATAATAGGTTGAGGTGTCCTGAGGCCCTTTAAAGTGAAGAACTTGCAACTTGACTTCATTCAATTACCAGTTTTCTTCCTGGTCTTAAGTGTATAGCCCATGGAGTACATAGTACAAACAAAATTACTGCCTTAAATTAAAAGTAAATAGCATCTTCCAATTCTGTATAATATCACTGTTATTTAATTTTTCTTTCTACTTGTTTTACTGTTTGCTTGGAAATACATTTTATATGTTGTTTTATTGCATACTAGACTTCATATTTTCTAAGTTGTGCAAAAGCACTTTAAGGTTCAGGCTATTAATCCTGTGATTGGGAACTTCTTAGGCTCATCTTTGTGTTGGTGAATTAACCAACCAGTGCTTTTCCTTTTGAAGAAAAAAAAAAAGGTATTTCTAGTAATTCAGGAAAATGGTGTGAATCACGTGGACTTGCTTGCTGTGACAAGTTTATTAGTAGTCACTTAACTTTTTGTCACCTAAAAGATATTAGAATGTTTTCAATACTTGAAGCATTACACAGCAATGGACACTTTATAATTCTGTCTACTTTTTTAGTCGAGGCTCTTGCAAAGGGGTGGGGAACCAAAGAAACAGAATTACATAGAATAACAAAGTCCCTGTACCATCATAATCTTTTGACTGTCGGCATTTCTGTCTCTTTTTTTTACTAGTTGGCAACTGTACAAAGATGCCTTTGAAACAGAGCGGGAATGCTTTGCTCATGACTGTTTTCTTCGCTGCTCTTCCAGTATTACTTTTGATATGCATTCACTTTTTTAGAGCTTGTCAGTCTTCTTCCCCAACCCTCTGCCCTTGTTCAGCCTTTTAAATGCTCTTCAGTGAATATCTTAGTGTATGTTAATTCTATTTAGAGATAACTGAAGTTCCTGTATGCTGAAATAAAACTGTTTTATGTAGAAGTAGTGAGATTTGACAGTTTAGAGACACAAAGAAAGGATAGGAAGTGCCCACAAAGAATGAAGTTGGAAGTTGAATCAAGGTTTTGGCTTTGTTTCTGAAGGCCAGCATTATCTGCTTCTTCTTAACCTGTAATAGAAAGGTCTCAAATTCACCTTCTGCACAGGAATTGAAGTATTGACTTGTGACTTCCAGTGCTGTACAGTATCTGACCAAAAAGATGGAAGGAATGAGTTAAAAATGCCTTTTTTTTTTCCCTTTGAAGGTGGAAGAGATGGTAAAAAACCATATGACATATTCCTTGCAAGATGTAGGAGGAGATGCCAATTGGCAGCTAGTAGTAGAGGAAGGAGAAATGAAGGTAAACATTTGGGGTTTGTTTAATTTGTAAGATGATATGCTGTGAAGACAGATACTTTCAGACTGGTGGACTTGGCAGTGTTACGTTTATGGTTGGACTTAATGGTCTTAAGGGTCTTTTCCAACCTAAATGATTCTGTGATTTTTCTGGCAATACTATCACTCAGCAAGGTGTGCTGTTGAAGCTTCTCTCTGAAAATAGCATCATTTGGGTTGGGACTGGAGTCCACCAGAGTTGTGACTTCCAGTGTATTTATTCATACAAAATCCTGTGTAACTCTTGCAGTAGCTTTGTCTTTGCAGATTACTTTCTCATTCCCTCCTACTTAAAGCTTTATATCAAAGTAACGTGTAAATTCAATTTGCAAAAATACTAGAGTAGCAAGCTACTGTGTTGGCTGCTCTGCTGTGCTTATGAATCTTTGTGCATAGTGATAAATAAGGTAGCTTAATCATTTTTGGAGTAGAGATCCTTGGGGTTTGGTTTGGTTTTTTTACTGATTAAATTTAAACAATTAAACACATGAACAGTTTTGACAATTTCTTTTCTACATTTCTTTGTTCATGTTTGGCTGTAGGTATACAGAAGAGAGGTGGAAGAGAATGGAATAGTTCTAGATCCTTTGAAAGCAACACATGCTGTTAAAGGGGTAACTGGGCATGAAGTTTGCCACTACTTCTGGAACGTCGATGTTCGTAACGACTGGGAAAGTAAGGAATTGGTTCTTCGACTTTGCATGTTTATCAGCAAGGATATTGTTGACCTAATGTGTCTGTGATTGTTTACTGATGGATTTTTTTTTTCCCTCCCCCGCTTCTTTTAGCAACAATTGAAAACTTCCATGTTGTGGAAAATCTAGCCGATAATGCAATCATCATTTACCAGACACATAAGGTAATAACACTTCATCCCTAGGCATACCTTCCTGAGACAGTCTGAGGAGTGTGTATTCCAACGTTATTCTGAGTACTGCATTGGCTTAACAACTTAAAATACTCTTCAGGACAACATTTCAGAAAAGTTCTCTATTAAACTGCAACTTCAACAATTTTTCAAACTTGTCTTGAGAGCATAGTCGGTTGTGTACGTGTCTGATAGAGCTTGTAATAACACATGACGATGGTTTTTAATCTCATAACTGTATCACTGCCAGCAAGGCAAGAGTCATCTGAAGCAAACAGAAGCAGTAAATAAACTGCAGGGAAGAATCCTATACCACTGTATCAGATGTTTTTTGCAAAAATAAGAGGTCCTGTTAACCACAGTTAGCTGACATACCACTTCATAATGCAAGAGTTTGTAATTGTTGGTACATTTGTTCTTGAAGCTTCATTGTTTTTCCTTCCAAAATGGTTCTGCTGTCAATTAAAAAAAATGTTAATTTAAATTACAATCAAACAACTGTAACTTAAAAATTTTAAAAATGGACAGGAATGAAATATACAGATTCACCTTTATTCTTGTATGTTTCTAGGTATTAGTATATTCAAACGTTAAAACAGGTATTTTTCTTTGAGAATCTTACCAGTAGTGTGACTACTTAAAAGAGGACTCATGATTTTGAGTAAGACATTGTGTAATCTATATTGTGTTCTGGTAAAAGCCAGACTTTTATCCTACTGAGTGTCAGAAAAGCCAGGAAAGCTTTTGTATATTTTCTTATTTTATCAGGCATTTTGTATCTCAAACTTTCTCTTGTAAAGTATCAGTTTGCCATTATCTGTCCTACTGAAGAAGCAGCTTTTGGAAATAATAGTTGTTTTAAATATGTTTCTTCTCTTTCTCTCCGGAGACATAAGTAAATGTAGATGCATTGCTATATACGTAAGCGTTAGTTCAGTTTGTAGCTTACCAGTATCAAATAAAATGTAAACCTGATGTTGAGGAAACAGGAAGGGAACTGCCTCCTCCTGGTTTTCTACTGAAAAATTCATTGCACCTTGGCTCTCTGCATTTCAAAGGCCTTAAAAGTTTTACCTTAATTTTTTTCGTATGAAGCGTAACCATACAACCTGAAGTTTGTTACCTATTTATAACAGTATGTCTGTTTTAGTTTTGAAAATGAAATTACTAACTTGAAGAAACACTCAATAACATAACTGACCTGATTTGCCTTGCTTTTTTTCCTTCAAGGTTAATAAGTACTTAATATTAATAAGTGAGGTTACTAAACAATTAATTTGCAAACCTGGAAAAGCTTATATTCAGGTGTTTTTCTGCAGAGGGTGTGGCCAGCTTCTCAAAGGGATGTGCTGTATTTGTCTGCTATCAGAAAAATACCAGCATTCAGTGAAAATGATCCAGAAACATGGATTGTGTGCAACTTCTCTGTAGAACATGACAGTGCCCCTGTAAGTACTATTTTGATTCTGTGAAGTTCTGCTTTTAAGGTGAAGTTTTTCCATTATGTGCTAATGCATTTGCAATATTAGCGTTCGGGGAGATGGAGGGCTTATACAAAAATACAGCTAATTTAAAACAGGTGATACAATGACCTGATGAAGGCATTCTGAGTCAAAAGCTTTCTTGCCTTATCTCAGTTGGCAGATCTAAGGTGTTTCATTAGAATGGAAGCAAAATTTTGGGGGATATAAATCATTGTAAAGAACAGAGGTTATTTTATATGAATTCAAATTAATAACTCCTCAGTATTGTCAGATATAGGAGTAGGCTTGTATAAGTGTATATATGGTTGAGTCTCTATCTTACACAGTTTTACCTTGGCTATATCAGATAGTTGCAATGATTGTTTTCTTTCGGTTGTTATGCCATAGCTTGCTGTCAAGGGAAAAGTTAACTGATATTTGTAAATGGTGATGTATTATCCTTGAAATGTTCCTTTACTGATTTGTCACAATAATTGAAGTAATCCACTTGTCTTAAGCAAGCAGAAACCTGAAATTCAGGCACTTTAGTTTAATCCTTTCCCTATTCACCTTGTACCTTTCATTTTACTCACTTTCTCGTTACGTGGACGTAACATGGGTGTAGTGCTAGAATGCAGACCTTCAGAAACACAGCTTCCAGAGTGTCTTAGACTTCTTAGTGAACTAAAATATTCATGGTCAAGTATGCTGAAACAAATTTAGTTTGAGGCTTAGAATGTTTCATGTTTTTTGACAGCTGAACAATCGCTGTGTCCGTGCCAAAATCAATGTTGCTATGATTTGTCAAACGTTAGTAAGCCCACCAGAAGGGAACAAGGAAATAAGCAGGGACAACATCCTGTGCAAGATTACATATGTAGCTAATGGTAAGTTTAAAATTTTTCAGTATGACGTTCATGATAGATTTGGGGAGCTGAATACTGACAAAAAAAAAAAAAAGGACCCTCAATGCAATTTTTTGTTAAATCTGTATATAATATCACACTTGTGGTATTCACATTCAAAAAGTATCAAATTAATGTGCTACATGAATTGATGAATGGGGTCATTCACTGTGTGGTGTTCTGGGAGCTCAGTCCTACGTACACAACCTTAGGCTGGAGGAAGGTGAGCAGAAATGTCTGCAACTGGGATGAGTTGGTGTAGCTTTTAGTTTCAGTAATGGTATGTTGTTTTTTTTGTGTACTGCTGAAATTTTTTTCCTCTCAATTCATCTCATTAGGCTGAAAAGCTGCTGAAAGTAAAGATATGGTTCTCACCCTTGGTGCCAAGAATGAGCAAATACGTTTTGTATGAAGATGCTTGGAACTGTATAATCTAGCCTACATTCCTTAATTAATTTTGTAGCTGATAGAATTCTTGGTATTAACTGAAAAGTTGTCAAAGCCAAACTGTATTGTGGCTGTACCCAGTATTTAGCAGTGTGTTGTAGTATTGGAGGTGCATACTTATTAGCTCTTCTCCGGGAGCTACAAAATGCTTCAGGAGTAGCTCACCCTGCTTATTACTTTTTTAAAAGTTTCACAATTACTTAAATACATTTTCGTTGCTAAATTCTGAACTATGATTACATGGTAATTTTTCAGCAACATACTTGCTGCATGAATTGAAGTGTGATTCAGAACCAGTTCAAATTTTGTTTAAATGCTTTAAAATAATTTGTAAGGCCTTGGCTATGTAGCAGTTCTGTAGACAAATGCAGCAATTATTGGAAAGTTGATTGACTTATGTTTTCTTTGAAATAAGAAGTTACTCAAGTCTCTTTCTTTTGTTTCTTGGAAGGCCATAGAGAATGTCCTCTTTCATTTGGGCATTCTCCCAAGAGTCATAATACTAAACATAATTTGTTTTCCAAATAGTAGCATCACAGACTTGGACTGAGCTTGAGTGTTATGAGTAAGAAAGTGCTACAGCACAAGCTTAGGGACATAAAAAAAAAATCTCATTTTCATTCTTTCCTGTTACTTCAGACAGAGTTGAAGGAATAATGAACTTAAATTTTCTTTCTTAGCCTTTAGTGGAGTTGCTTTATTTCAATGTCCTTCTTCCTGTTTACTTGTAGTGAACCCAGGAGGATGGGCACCAGCATCAGTGCTACGCGCAGTGGCTAAACGAGAGTATCCAAAGTTCTTGAAGCGTTTTACATCATACGTGCAAGAGAAAACAGCAGGAAAACCTATTTTATTCTAGTATTGGCAGGTATATATACTTTTTTTGTTCTTGCTTCACCATTTTAAATTTAAGGCCAAACAGAAGTATGCAGTCTAGAAATGCCTTACCTGATTAGCATGAATTCAGTGCTTAGTTTTAGTATATGTATGCAATATATAATTTTTTAAAACATTTGTGTAATTTGTGTGTATTATTAGCATGAAAAATAAGGGCTGCACAAGTTGGCAAACATTGTTTTTTGTAGACTTTTAATAGTTTATCTTGCAAGTTTTTGCATACATGTCCAATTTATGTAGAAGTATGAAAGGATAAAGCATTTTTTTTCTTAGTTATCACAGCCATTTTACGCTTGTTCTGAAAAAATACATACTTAAGTTTCTCTAACGCCTTGTGTGGTTTTTATATCCTAAATTCTACTTATAACTGCATATTGGGCTAATCTAAAATTGTTTTAACATTTACATGATGATATGACATTAGAAGAGGGTCACTAAGGGGCTATCTGAGCCCCTTAGCGTTAAGTAAGGCTAAGCTTAATTTTTGTTAATGTATAACTGCTGTGTCAAACCGTGGAATTCCATTTAGGTGTTCTATTGCTGCAGCATCATTTGGTTACATCTGAAAATGACTCTTTATTGCTTTTTCTCTGCATGACATAGCCCTCCCCTCTATTTTCAGGTTCTATTTATTATGTCAGACTCCAAGTCTTAGTCGTTTCATCATTCTGTTATGAGTAGCCCTGTAATGATTCACAATTTTAATTTTATGTTGTTAGAGACGTAATGCAGGTGAAGTATTAACAGCACGGCTGTCATGAGCCAACAGTTCACACAGGATCATAGCAGTTCTGGTGATATTTAAGGTATTTAACAAGTTCATTTTTCTATTAGTATTCAAACTTTTCAGTGCTGTCTTTTTGTCTTTGCTTACCTGCAGCAATCAGAATAAGACTGAGTGAGCATTCCACGTTGGAGAAGTGACCATGCATAGAGCACTCCATGCTGGAACGAAGGATCTACAGTCTTTTTATGGCCTGAGTTCTAGGCTTCGTATACTGAAGAAGTGTTGCAACACCATGAGGCTGAATATTTAGAAGTAGCTCTCTCCTGTTAACTTTTCTTGCTGAATCAGTGTGTAATTATAAATACATGTATTGATAACATGTATATGGTTCTATTTTTATTTGCTTGCTTTAGAAGAAGAGCATATATGACTTTGAATCGCCAACATGTCTTACCACTTTAATTTTAAACAAGTTGCAGAATTTCACTGTCAGCCTTCCTAAGATACTTGTGTTGTTTTTGTGCATGTCTAAAAAGCACAAAAGACAAATGCACATATAGCATACTGTATGTGCTTTATATGCACAAAAATCTGTGCAGTATTTTGGGGGGGTTTGGAGGAGGGGCTTCAGTAAAACTTTAAGTGACTTGTTGGTAGGTTTTGTTCTGCTTTGTATAATCTCAGTTCATTGCTGCTGATTTCTATAATGAATCACCTTGTTACATAAAATGTCAGTTAATAACTGAGGGCTGTCAATATCTTTATGACTTTGCCTTTTCTATTGTCTTACTCTTATGACGATCTTTAGTTCTGAAGGAGTAAGAGTGTGAAAAGCTTTATTTTTTTCCAGATATCTTTATATTTCTATTGTATTTTTTAGTTATGTAATATGTGCTGCAGAATTTTTGTTATGAACATGATCCAGAACTATCTAGAAAGATTCTGTATAAGAGGGCAAGAGACTGCCTGAAACCTAGAAGACATCTGTCCGTGCTATATGTGGACTGCTTTCTTGCATGATATCCAGGATTTTCTCAAAGCTGTGAGAAGGTACACTATAATATTTATTGAAGTAATTTGGATTACGTAAGACAACATTCCCAGTCTACAACGAGGATGAGTACATTATTTTCAGATCCTGCATGTGTTTTCCTCATCTTAGTAAAAGCTATAAGGTTCATGTAGAAATTATTTGCCTCTTGATCAAAAACCCATCAGAGCTATAAGAATGCATAGTTCTAACTGGAAAGTTCCTTTTGGCTGCTGTGACAATTTAAATGTCAGATGTTTGCCTAGCTTTGATTCTGGAGGGGCCTATCAGGAGAGGACTGTATCAGGCTAAATACTGACTTCGAGGTCCTATAGTTGGAAGCTCTTCAGAGACTGCTCAGTGCTTCACTAACCTGTATATCTTGAGGAAAAAAGTTTCAGACATCTTATTTTCAAAAGAAAGCTCAAAGTCTTATTTGATATATTGTGCTAGGTGCTTGAAAAGAAATAGAATATAGTAACAATGAAGATTTGGTAAATGATTAAATGTCATCTGCATAGTATAGAAAAACTTTTTTTCTTCATCTTCTATGTAGAGATGAAACCATACCTAACACATGCATGCAGATTTCATGCTCCATAACTCTTCCCTTTTTATTTGCCTTTCTCTAATGGTGTGCATGGAATATGCCTTATTACAGAGTTATTCTGTTAATTTGACTATGTAGAAAAGTGCCTATATGGTAATGTTAGTAAGGCAAATAAGATGAAAATTTGTACGTTTACTATATCACCAGTGAGCATTTTATATACCAACGTTAAAAAACCAAATCTTATACCTCAAATGTACTTCATCTTTTTACAATCAACCAAGCAGTGGTATATTCCACCATAGCCACTGATGGGAACTTTAAAAAAAAAAAATCCAAAATATAGAGAGTTTAACTCCTCATTTGCCATTTCTGGTAACTGTTAGAACACGGGCAAGTTTATTAATTTGATAGCTTTATTTTACAAAGGTATGGAAAGTTTACAAAGCAGTATATAAAGTTATATCATTAGTTGCATTTGCACTAAATGTGATGTACTTTTGCGATTTATTCTGTAAATAAAAGTACACTACAGATACTATTTGTAAAGAAATGTTTTACTTTTAGATAAAGGCACTAGTACTTCACTATAGCTAGCCCTGCCCAGAGCTGTAAGGGGCTTTTAAAAGAATTTGGAAGGAGTTGCATGACTGAAAAATCAGTATCAATTGATCTTTTGGGAAAAAAAAAAAAGGAAGAAAGCAGTAGCCTCTCAGATTATCCTTGTGAGTAGCTATTAGATCCTGTCTTCTGGAAGGGATTTTGCTTTTATGGTTTTAGACAATGTGCCCTGTCTCTTGAGCCCATCCCTCTTTTCAGTCACTGCCAGGTATCTGTGCGCTCTGAGTTCATTTATTCCTGTTAATGGATCAGTAGAATTTATGCAGCTGTGGTGGTCTTTGCAGAAGCAGCTCCTGACTCTAGAATGAACCAGTTTGAACGGCTGAAAGTGCAGCCATCTTCTCCATCAGATATCATTCTCTGACTATCTGCATCTATTTGGAGAATCTGAATGTTGCCAAACTAGATCTGAAGGACGTAACTTGATGGAACTTGTACTGGGAATGAAGATGAGATGGTCCTTGTTATTCTGTCTGAGAACCTGAACATTTTTGATGAATTTATCTGTGAAAAAAATGTGATGCACTTTGAAAATACCTTACCTTTTACTTAGTTGGGCTGAGCTGGCTTATCTGAAGTTGTGCAGATTCTCTTTAATCAGATTGTCCACCTGTATTTTTGTCAAGTTGTACAGATAACGCTGTATTTGAATTACCACTGTTCATTTACAGATTTAAAACATGAATCATATTTTTGAGTACCTTGAGTGTGTAGAGTTGTAACTGTTCTATAATAGCTTTATGATCCTAATCATAAGTTTTAAAAATTAAAAGTTGGCTCTTACATGTTACAATCACAAATTTAAAACCAGTATTTAAAAGTGAAAGGTATTAAAAATGATGAAGAAAATCCTGTCTTCTCGTTATTTTTAACTTTCCAGTGCTTTGGAGACACTTATTTAGAACATTTTACCTTTTAATTAACTTTTAAATCTTGAATAAAGTTATATACAGTATTCTACTGTATGGAAGACATTTAACAGGAAAGCAGTTTGCGTGTGTAACTGACGTTACTGAGATGAAAACCTGAATGCCACGTTAGTTCATACACTGAGAAGTTCTTTTTGTGCTGGCATATCAGAGGAATGTTAAAAGGTGTGCTGCCATGCAGTAAAAGATCACATAGAGCACTTCCAAATATTTCAGCTCATCTTCATTTGTACATAATTAACAACATTTTGAAAGCTTCCATGGGTAGAACAGAGATCCAGTACGGAGACATGCCAAAGGATAAACTGGCTTTTTCCAAAGTAAGCATAACTTTTAGGAACTGAGATGAGCTTCCACAGAGCGAGCTTTCTTAATACTACAGATAGCTGGTGCCTAATGGATCAATAGCAATCCTACCTTTATTTGTTTCACAGGGATTCCTACTTTTTTATATAGTAATCAGTAAATTTTTAGAAACCTTACAGGTATGCAAGACTGGAGGAACAGTTTGAAATAACAGAAGGCATTTACTTGCACAGAAAAAAAAATTACCTTAAGCTCAGCTGCATCAGAGTCCTGAGGCAAGCCCTGACCTTGAAGAATGAAGCTATTTTATCTTGCAAAAAGAAATCTCCAGAAATAGAATGAAAAAAATATGGTCGCACTTGACATTTCTGGTCCCATAACTTAAGTGCTTAGTTTAAAAACTACCTCCTTTCCAGTAAGGAGAGACTGAGCATTTCTGTGTAACTACAATTTGACCCTGGATAATGAATGATAAGTAGGGATATGCCATGCAATTTACTACAGTATGTATTACTGATACTAGTTGTCTTTAGTCTCCAGCTTTTATAGGGAGAAAAATATATTTCTTAGATTGAAGAAAGGGACACACTGAGTATTTTAACTGCCTGAAAGCGTTCTCAGCTGTAGCCATTGATGAAGTAAGCTCTGCTCTGCACCCCTGCCTCTTCTGTGCAGGGATTACAGCTAAAATAAGGAAGCCTGGTATTGTGGGTTGCTGCAGTTTGCAAAGTTTAAACCAATTCTTCTTAAAAAGAACAATTTTTTTTATTATTATTTTTGGGTCAATCAACAGTCAGACCTATTGTCATCTAAACTGTAAATATTTCAGTTAGTGTGAATAGTAGAATTGTAGGTGTGTTTGTACCCTCCAGAAAACACTTCCACGCTGGGTAGTGAGCAGTTACACAGCTCACACCTCACTGTTTGTGCCCTGCTGGAAATCACTGCTCTGTCCGCAGTGCAGTTGTGCTCATGTATCATCCAAGTACTCAGCTTTTCCCCACATCCCACACTAGAGCCTGTGGCACTGGAATGCTTTGGACACTGCACTTGGTTTGCTGATCCAGTTGTCAAGGCTTATCTTGACCAAACACCGGTGTTGAAAATGTAGCTGTTAACTTAATAGGCTTTTTTGAAGGTTTTTCAGGGAGTGGTCCCTGCCTTTAGTTGTTACATAAAGCACTTCTGCTTAAGTATGGCAACATTTCTGGCAGAGGTTTCAGTGAATACATTTTTTTTATATAAAAAAGCAGCAAAAGTGCACTTAACATTTCAATATTCAATATTGCTGTCAGCTGTGACAAGTCCAATAACAAAAAATACCTTATAATTTACTTTCTTACTAACTAAGACTGCCATACCCAAATCCAATGAAAAAGATGGAACACCACTAAAAGATGTAAAAACCCCTTGCAAATGTCAATATTATTAAATTGTCTTCCCCTTCCAACTTTGGTTATATTAGAAACAGTTTCCCTGCAAGTATCTTTGTCCTGGCTGTTCCTGTCACATGTCCTATTATGAAGAGGTGTACACCTGCTCTTTTATACTGCATTTCCTGGGTTTATGCTTGTATTAAACATTAAAAGATATTAACTGTATGTAGTATGTAAAAATTTTGGACAACTGGGTAGGAAACACAAATGGTGCTCAAAAAGACCAAACAAAGACAGCACTGGGATGTGAGTAGGAGAGGGATGAATTCCATTAGGAATGACATTTTTAGAGTGTTAGGCAATAGGCTTTCTAACAGGAAAACTTCTCAGCAGGAAAACTACCAATATTAACTTTTTTTTTTTTTTCGAATGGTATTAAAGTCTCCACTTTTGTTCATATCCACTAGTGAAGGGGAAAAAAATTAGTAACTGCAAGGGACAGAACTGGTATGTAGTCCTTTATTCCCCTCTCCCTGTTTTGATTTGCCCTCAAAAAGCTTTTTTGAAAAACACCCTTTTCTGGAACCCTTGCAAAACCAGTGCCTTAACCGCCCAGATTTCAATCACATCAGTCTTTTGGGGTCAATCTTCTCCAGGTGCACCAGAGGTTTCAGCTGCTCAGCAAAGTTCCTCATGTCATCAGAGACCACGTCCTGCCCTGCTGGTGCGACCACGTTGAGCTCCACCAAGTAGGACAGGGAGAGCGGCTCGATGCTCTCTGTGTTTCCCGGCATCAGGATGCGGAAGATCTTGTACACCACGATCTTCATGATGCCCTTGCGGAACACGTGCCCCTTGGCCACGAACTCGTGGTCCATGCGGAAGCCCATCTCCACCAGGAAGTCCGTCAGGTTGTCGGATGTGGCGATGTCCACGCAGTTGCGCACCAGGGCGTGCCGGTTCTTGTCGCCGATCTCGGGCTGCCCCAGGTAGCGCAGGTGCCAGGGCATCCCGGCCTTGTCCATGGAGCGCCGAGCGCGCAGCACGAACGGGCTGGCCTGCTGCCCCTTCAGCAGGAACACCATCTCGTGGTCCAGGAACGTCTCGGGCTCCATGTTGTCGCACAGCCCGCGCAGGCGGTGCAGGAGGCTCTCCAGGCTCTGGTCCAGCACGCTCCCTGCAGACACAGCGCCGCCGTCACCCGCGCCCGCTCTCCCGGCCTCCCGCCACCGCCCCCCGGCCCGCCCGTGCGCGGCTCCTGCCCCGCACCGCCCGCTCCCCGGCGGCCGCCCGCGCTGCCCGGCCCGCCCGCCGCCCACCTTGGAGCAGGTACTCCATCATGTTGATGGTGCCGCCCGTGACGGGCATCATCGTGACCGGCGGCGCCTCCATCGGGCCCGCCCGGACCGGCGGCGGGCGGCCGGAGCGGCGGCCGGAGCGGCGGGCGGCGGCAGCGCCGCCTGGCGGCCCGGAGGTGCGGGCGGGCGCGGGGGGGCCTCGCCCAGCTGAGGCGGGGCCTGCGGCCTGGCGGGCGGCTCGGCCGGCGGCGGCGGCCACAGGCGGAATCACGAGAAAATTAACATCAGCAGGAGGAAGAGCTGCTTCACACTGAGGGTGGCAGAGCACTGGAACAGGCTGCCCGGAGAGGTCATGGAGCCTCCCTCTCTGGAGACATTTTAAATGCACCTGGACATGTTTCTGTGTCAGCTGCTCCAGGTGACCCTGCCTTGGCACGGGGGTTGGACTAAATGATCTCCAGAGGTCCCTTCCAGCCCTAACAATTCTGTGATTCTGTATTTCTACTTTTTATTCGAGTTTGCACAAAGCAGGGATCTGGGTGGTTACCCATGAAAGGCTGGCTCGGGGCTCGCCAAAACTTTACGCTGTTAATACATTTTAACAAACGTCAGCGCACTAGCGTTCATTGGTTATAAGTTGCATAACTTCTCTGTTAATTAGCAATCAGCCCCCTATTTGCCAGTTGTATCTCTCGCTTCTCATGCTCATTAGTCCCCATGTGCAGCTCTTCCCTCCCCCTGAGCCAGGGATCCATTCTGAGTAGGTGGTCAGTGGGTCCATAGTCACAGTCACTCCCTGTCGGGATTCTGTTTCCCCGACTTACTGCCCAGTCCTGCTGACTTCACTCCTGTTGGCTCTTGTCCAGACAACCCATTCATCTTGGGATTGTCTTCCGTTTTCCTCAAAACAAAAGATTATCCAAGGGTGTGACATTCACAATGCAAGTGTGAACAATGCTTAGTCATAACTGTTCAACTACAGCTACTGAGAACAACCAATTAAAAAACCTGCAAATCTTGAGGCACACAGCACAGCTCCTCCCACTCCCCTCTGCAGGGGGAGGTGGTGTGTACAGTGATTCCATGTAACATCTCAGTTGGAAATATCCTGATCTGTCTCTCGCTACCTGCCGTTCAGTGCACTGGGGTGCAGCAGCGAAGGGGCCAAGGCTCTGGGATGTTGTGGGCTGGGCTTCAGCACCTGCAGCAGTTTCGGTTAAAAATTGTTATTGGGGTCCAACAGGTGTGATCCATCAGTTTGGAAAGGCAGAAATCCCACCTGGACACAGCCAGGTTTGCACTGTTTATAGGCGGAAAAGCGTCTGTGTTCAAAAACGAACAAAAATGCCCAGTATGTACCAGTTACATTTGCTCCTGTCGGTCCCCAAACTAGAGTTATAAATTCGACCTTTTCCTCAGCAAACAAACAAAACTTCCTGCTGCACAGAAGGTGAACTGTGTGTCTGTCTTTCCTTTGTCAGCACTGACAAGGCAGTGGTGTCCCCTCCCATCCCCCAGTAAACTATAGAAATTTTCACACAAGCCACAGACCTGGAAATGAGAAATGGCAGAAGTATGCGCTCCCAGGGCAGTAATGTTTTATTTCAGCACTGATGTATTGGAGGTATCTTGGAGTGCCACCATGCAGGGGTGACCTGAGGGGCACAGTGCAATCCAGGAGGGAAATATGTGTATTTAAATATAAGGGAACCACACCCCACGGAGCTGCCACAGTTGACACACACTGTACATACTTCTCAGATTGCAGATAAGAGGCCTGTGTTGAAGTAGAGTAATAAAATAGTCAATAAAAGGTTGGGTAATGGCCTAAAAGCTTCCTTACACTTCAAGGAGCAAAAGAATAAGTTTTACTTACAGATCAGCTACAGTTAATCTGGTCATAATGCAGTTAGCGTGAAAAAAAATGATATTGAGAAAGATATCTAGAAAAAGTAAAAATGAGTAAAAATGCATTTTAGCATATCACAAAAAACAGTTTCTGAGGTTCGCTTCTTTCTGTGGTGATACAAATTGTCTCTTTTGCCTAGCTGAGGTACATAGTACTGTTAGTTCAGATACTTAAAAAAATCTAAGAGGATATCAGTCTTCTATTTTGAAGTGTGAATTGATGCAAAGCTGCAGCAACCCTTTTTTGCCCTGCAGTCTAAGAAACTATGCAGTAGTGCTATCCAGAAAATAAAGGCTGCCTCAAACTGGTCAACTCCCCTGTAGTTCTTCCCTCACAAGGAGTGTAAAAGACAGCAACAACACAGTCTGCAGCTGCTGAGCTGCTTTCACTGTGGGCTTGGATGCTATGTGGTGCATCTCCATACTTTAAAGGTATCCTAAAAAGAACCTTTTTCTGCAGTTCTTGAAGATAAGATGCAGCAGACACCAACGACAGTTGATCAGACAGATGGAGGTGGAGAGAAACAGAGAGAGATATGGAGGGTAAATATGTTATTCCCAGCCACCTACCTAAGTTCTGTTCAAGTCCCTTTAAAACCTTTCTTACTCACCTGGCTGAGTAAGGGAAATAGGATGCCCATGTGGGGCTAGGCCTTTATCTCAGCTCTGTGTCACAACTTGTCTAGTGCTCAGAGCGGAGCTCTGCAGGGGAACCTCAGGTGAAATACGTGATCCAGCCATGTTCACACTGAAATAACACCAGCAGTAGGGAGGATCAGTTAGATGTAAACTGGATGTAAAGTTTTTTTCTTCCTTGTTACTAAAACTGGGATTTTTTTTCTCACTCATCTCACAGGCTTTGGGTCCACTTTGTCACATCTATCAATCAAAATTCTTTCAGACTAAGCATACGTGTTCCATTCATTCATGGTGAATTAATAACAAAAATTTCACTCCACAAATCTGTGTGCAAGCTTATTGAAATTAATTCACAGAATCACAGAATCATTGAAAGTAGAAAAGACTCCCAAGGTCACTGAGTCCAACAAACATCAGCACATCAACCAGACCATGGCACTAAGTGCCACATCCAGTCATTTTTTTAACATGTCCCAGGATGCTGATTCCATCACTTCCCCAGGCAGCCCCTTCCAATAATTGACAACCCTTTCAGTGAAGAAATTCCTCCTGATGTCCAACCTGAACCTTCCCTGGTGCAGTTTGAGGCCATTTCGTCTCTTGAGGCCATTTGTCCTCAAGTGCTCTCACTTGTTGCCTGGGAGAAGAGACCAACCCCCACCTGGCTACAACCTCCTTTTTCAGGTCACTGCAGACAGCAATAAGGTCTCCCCTGAGCCTCCTTTTCTCCAGGATAAACACCCCAGCTCCCTCAGCTGCTCCTTGTGCACCAGACCCTTGATCAGCTCAATTGCCCCTCTCTGGACTCACTCCAGGACCTCAATGTTCTTCTTGAAGTGAGGAGCAATTACTCCACTCAGTTATGTAATAGGCAATTTATATCACGAGTTCATTATATAATTTGCATTTTCTAAAGCTGTCAACAGAATTTCAAAGCTAGGATTACTCACTAAGTGATTTTCTGTTTTAGATAACTCGGGCTGGGTTGTTCTTAGCCATTTCATCACAAGCAGTGATGTGTCAATAGCTGAGGCACTATTGTAAATAAAGGGACTACATAAGCTTACAGCACAGAGAGAGAAAACGAAGTCAGGTAATTGATGACTAATTACAGCCTCAGTGTAATACATGTTATGATTTATTCCTTCCCACCTCACAAAGCAGGGACATTTTCCAGGTGAGATTATTTCAATAAGCTGGTCAGCCTGGTGGCTTCCAGACTTGGCCCTGTTCCTAAATTTGTATCACCAAAGCAAAAACTGAAGTTGCATGTAGTTTTCTATACTATGTGACTCTGTTCCCTGGATTTCAAATGGTCAGTGTAGGAGGCATTGTTAAATATTAAAAGAAACTGCTGTGAGAACATTTATTTAGTGAGTGCTCAACCCTTTAGAGTTACTAACCCTGAAACAATTTTCATATGGGAAAACCAAGATTATTGCTCAAAAAGCACAATTCTGTTTAGCCAAACAGCAGTGTGCCCCTGATAGACCTGCTCATTTTCCCAATATTCACAAAAGTAGAACTTATATTAACTTTTAAAGTTGTTAAACTGGACTAGCTCACTCAGAGCTACACCAGCTCTCACATAGAAAAGAAGAAGAGTGAGCTGGACTACTCTGTGTACTATTACACTGGTATGTGGCTTGTT
>JAYRBT010000093.1:47797087-47808209 GCA_036023395.1 Myiotriccus ornatus | reverse complement strand
CCCTTGTACAGTGCTTTGGCTGGGTGTGGGTTATGGGCAAAACACTGTTGGAGCAATCAGTGCTGGGCAGAGGAATGTTGCAGTATTGCCCAATAGTTTTAAGGGTGAAGATTTTCAGGGCAGCTTTACGTGGTGACTGCATCCTTGGAAGACCACTTTTCTGAGATTGTGGATCGATGATGGCAGCCTATGGCATACACACACTATAGGACTGACTTCCATTTGCTCTTGGAGACCAATGGTTCATTAAGGGGAAGCAGGAAGCAATTTGGCAAACCAGGTGGAGAGCTAGAAGTTACAAACCCATGCGTTTAGACTTGCATTGAGCATGGTAGACTTGCCTAAGTCTGGTCCTTCACTCAGTGGTCCTAGGAGAGACTGGTAATTGGCTTAATTTTTATGGCATGGTTAATTTCATCCTGGTGTTACAGCTTGTGAAAATTCTTGTAGAATTCTTCTCCAGAAGAATAAAGCGGGTAAGGGAGAAATTATTTACTGTGAGGCTGCTCAGAAACTGGAAGAGAGAAGTTGTAGATGAAAGTGTTCGAGGCCAGGTTGGATGGGGCTTTGAGCAACCTGAACTTATGTTTCTGGTGGTTGATAAAAAAATAAGTGTTTTCCATTCTGCTACTGCTGCCTAGTATGAGCTGCAAGGAGCAAGGAAAAACAGCTGGCTCCTGCTGACACCCAGGCTGTGCCTAGTGCACTGTGTTGATGGGAGAGGCCTCCAGGAGGATTCAGGGAGAGGAGGAAAGCTGCATCATTTTGTCTTCGGTGCCACCTATGGGCCACATGATGGGAAGAATCATCAGGTCCATTAGGCTGATGCTTTCTCAGTCTGTGTAATTGGCAGTGTTAGGTTACAGTTGGATTTGATGATCCTAAAGGTCTGTTCCAACCTAAACAACTCTGTGATTCTCTGGTCTAGTGGGTTGTGCCCCTGCCCATGGCAAGGGTGTTGGAACTAGATGATCTTTAACCCAAACCACTCTGTGATTCTAAGAGCTAGTCATTACCTGGCTGTTGTGGATCTCAGTTGTTAAGGATACTAGTGCCAGGATTTATACTTTCTATTTTTGTACGGGCTGTGGCTGAGGTGGAATTAGTTGTCACCATAGCAGCCTGTATGAGGCTGTGTTCTGAATGTGACTAACAGTGCCAGTTACACAGGAGCACTTTGGTTGCTGCTGAGCAGGGTCTGCCCAGCACCAAGGTTTTCTTTTTTGTGCTTCTTTCTGCTGCACCCATTGCCAGTGAGTGGGTTGCAGGTGGGCTAGAGGCTATGAGGGAACACAGGGGGGTCACATCTGATCCTGACTGACCACTGAGATATTCCATACCCTATGGCTTTGTGCCCAGCACTAAAAGCTCTGAAAAAATAAGAAGGGGGGAAAGTTTGTGTTTATATCATTTGTCCTACCAAGTAACTGATGGTGTGTGGAGGGTCTGCCTGCTGATGAGGAGTACTGAATAAACTCTTCATTTTCCTATTAAACAGTCTCTATCTCAATCTATGAATTTTCTCACTTTTGCCCTTCTGATGCTCTCCCCTGTCCTGTTGGGATGGGTGTGAGGAACAGCTGGGTCAACCCACCTTGTTTTTCTAGATAGCCTATGTCCTAGTGGGAATGAAATGGGAGGAACCTATGATAGCTGGGGCTAAAACCCCTAGAGTCCCCTAAAAGCAGACTGAAGATAAACCAGTGGTGAAGATGGGTCACTGGGTAATTTCTAAAAGCCTTGGAGGTCTGTAGAGATCAGGTTAGCTTTGGAGGCAGGGTTTCTCCTTCCCACAGGCTAGTAAACAAGGTGAGCCTGGGGCCTGGAGTCATCTCTGGGCAGGAAGAGAAGGTACAGAATTGTCAGTACTAAGAGTGGCACTGGATGCAGAGCACTGTCATTGTGTTGTGTGTAAGGCTAGGTGGACCTGAGAGGAGTACAAGCTTTCCCTGAGGCAACACAGAGGATCCCAGACCATCATCTTGTTTCACCAGGTATCACAGTGCAGTGTAAACCTTCCCTCACCAAGAAGGATAACACCTCAAAAATGGTAAGCGGTGTCCCAAGAGAGACAGAGATGATAAGGTACCCAAAAAGCATTATAAGTAGGAGTAACAGCTCTCACAGCACCCCAGAAGGCAGCTGGGAGGAGTGGGAGGACAGCCTACCTACCACAGCTGTATTCACGTTATGAGCAAGGGTTATGCCAAGGATGAAAATTCTCCTAAGTGTCTGTGCACAGATACACCCACAACCCAGATATACTTGCATGCTCCTATGAGAAAGCAAATAGTCTCCCAGCCATGCTCTCTTCTGGGAACCAGAGTGCCTCCCGGAACACCTGTGCTGGCAGGGCCCCATCCCACCTCCTGGAATCACAGCTGTGCTCAGAACGCTGCGATGTTGGTGTACATCCCTGTGCCACGGGCACAGGAGCCACTGCCTCCGTCACCGAATTCAGGAACACGCTGTTCACTGGTGGGGCCTTACACCAGCTGAGGGAAATCAAAGTGGGCAACAAGTGTGTGGTTAGAAGCAGCTGCGGCTGCAGTGCTTGCAGCCTCACAGCCCCAGAACTTCCACACCAGGGCAGCAGAAAGGGACTGGTGTGTTACAAGGGATTGTAAATACCAGTAGATTCAGGACACAGAGAGAGGAGGTAATCTAGAGAAAGAGAGAAGCAAAGCATTACCAAACACAGTATTTTTACTGTTTTTTTTCATAGGGTTTTAAAATATTTGGGAAACTGTATCAATTGTAATAGTACAGGATTTAAGTCACAGCAACTCCAGAAATTTTATTCCAGATAGGTGGTTTGGTTTTGCCAAGGACACAAAACAAACAGTGTAAGACTGTTTCTTGTACTGAAATTGCACACAAATTTGAAGTGATGTTGAAACACTCTACTGTGGTGTATGCAGGGAAATGAGAGTGCTTCAGTTCCCTAAACTTAATTACATGTATGGCTGGGGAGACTGAAAAAGCACATCTGATTAGAGACTGCTGGATGTGATTGAGATCAAGGATGGGAGCTGCACTGCAGGTGAGGAAAAGAGGGAGGAAGTAGGCTCCAGCAGGAGACAACTCTAATGCTGCAGTGAGTTAGCTCTCCCCTTGGACAAGCTGCCTCACTCAGCTTTGAGGAGAATACATGAGAAGATGTCACGGCCCCACTGTGTTTAGCACTACACACCAGTCAGATCTTCCTTAATCTTCTTAATTTAGTTTGTAAGTCACTAAGTTGTGAAGTAAGCTTAAAATATCACAAGTAAACCGATATCTTTTCCATGGTTTTACTGACACTGAAAAAGTAGTTCTGTACCAAAAGGTACACAATTTAGTAATAATACAAAAAGTTAATTCTGCAAGACAGAATGTCAGTTAAATCCACCAAAATGAACACTGAACCACCATTTATTGACAGAACAGTGTTACTTTAAATAAGATCACTGAATAAACATAGAAACAGAGTATTTCCAGCTTTCCTTAAAATAGTAGCTATTAGCAACAAACCGCAAGAAGCTAAACATTCATGGTATTTAACATTTACATGCCATCATAACATATCTAGCATGTAGTATGGATTCATGCTTGCACATTAGCTTTATGAGCTCATTACAGTAGATACTAATGTGTTGATGTACTACAAAGCAACCCATGATTTACATCGAATTTGCACATTAGAAGAGCACCTCTGCTAGTCACCCCTTTAGGAATGATGCTGCAGGAAACACAGTCCAATACGCTGATTCATTCACCAAAACTCAAAAAAACCCAAAAAAAACCCAAACGAACAAAAAATTAAAAAAAAAAAAAAAAATCAAGCATATCAATAATTTTCCTTCTAGAATTAACTAGGCAGGGCAATGCATTTAGGAATATTCCAAAGATGAATCAAACCAGAATAAACCTCGGTTTTCTTTATTACAGTAAGAACACCTGAGACTGCTTCACTGGTCCAAGTACAGTATTTTATTAAAAAAACTGCTTGTTACATTGACATATCATTTCATTGAATTTCCTTAATTAGTAATTTTCATTGAAAAAAGGGTAAGATTTCTTCTTAAAATAAATACTCTCCCCTCTAAAAGAAAGTTTAAAAGGGAACTGAAACATAGTAAAAACAACCTACTTTTTATTTTTTTTTAAGAACAGTGTGATTTTTCTGGCTTCATTTTTCTTCAGCATGAACAGTGAATACACACCTATTCCTGCAGAATAAGTGACACTGTATAAAAAAAAATCCCCAACATAAGGTACACAATGTGTTTGTATATTTCTAAAAGACACTTCTTCTAAACTAAGTGTAAACATCTGGTTTTGACTCGTTTGAATGCACTCCTATCAAACAAAGTTTGAGAAACTGCATTTGCTTACATGCCTGTCTTGTCTGACAGGTAACTGTTTGAGTTACCACTTTCATTTTTCTATCTGAACAAAGCAACAAACTGTTGAAGACGCTGTTTTTCCCTACTTCAGTACAAATTATATTTAACAATCAGAACTTTACAGATCACAAGTTTTACATGAAGGAATAACCTAAATTGTGGAGTTAAAATATTGAACACTGCTTAGCTGAAGCAGCAGCAAATTAGGTACTATATATATAGACAGATTTCTAAAAAACTAGTATAATTCAGTTAAACTGATAGCCTAAGACCTGTTTTACAAGTGAACAAAACTAAAACTGGGAGTTCATAGAAAGTGATTAGGCTTGCCATCACTTTAAAAAACATGCTTGTCTAACCAGAAAATAAAATGGCAAGGGCTCGTGCATTCAAGCCAAGTTTACACCAACTTTTTTTGTTTTGTCATTTTAAACACCCAAAGTACATTACATCACTTTTCAGCTTCGTAATTACCAGGACCTTGGTAAGCAAAATAATTTCAACTTGTAAAAACCTAAGAGACTGACCCTTTAGAAAATGATGTGTAAGATTAAGAATTCCAAAGCCACGTTCAAGACATCTGACAGAATTTCAGTCATGAAGTCACCACTACTGAAGAAGGTCAAAGGTATAAATAGGCTCAAGTAAGTCTGTTGATCTCTTAGTTTATCTTACACAGACATCATTGAGTTGAAGGCAATCTTCATTCTAAATTTCACAGATTTTGGTTTTTTTCCCCCTGTACTCCTGGTCAGTTACTAGAAAAATTCTTCATTTCAAAGCCATTTTAAAGTACTCAAGCTGCCTTCTTAGTGCAGGTTCCTTTAAGATCCTGTAGATTTATTTTTGACCTAATAAAACAGTAAGATAACTCATTAGATAGTTAGAAGGTTACACTGCTCTTATGTGTTGCAGTTATTCATATAATCATCACTGCATTTCAAGTACTTATGAGAAGGACAAAACAGCACAAAATACAAGAATTTTTCCATTTTTTACCTGTTGTGGATCATGTGGCTTTTGACTAGATGCCCAGCCGCCAGAGCTGCCATTAGTGATAACTCCCCTGCCATCACTGTAGCACAGACAATTTTAGCAAGCTGACGGGCATTTTCACCAGGGTTATCCTGGCTGGCACCTTGAACCCCTAACATCTGGAGAGAAATACAGGCAATATTATGCTGTCAATTCACACTAAATTCATGGACAGAGAATGCTTAACTAAAAAGTAGATACAGAGAAAAGTTACTAACAGGAATTTACTGCTGATGTAACGGGGTATATAAACTGTGAAAGAACTGCAATAAATGATTCCATTATACCGCATGGGGTCTGTGCCCGAGTATGTCACGAGTGAGCTTTAATTTAAGAAGCTAAGTTGCTCTGAGCTTTCTGAATTTTACCTGCAAACAAGCCTGCTGTGGGAGCAAGTTGGTGCCTCCGCCAACAGTCCCTATTTCTATAGAAGGCATCGTGCAGCTGATGTACAGGTCTTCGTTGGTGGAACCAGTGCGCTCCATCAGAGTGATGCAGTTAGAGCTGCCCACATTCTGCGCAGCATCCTTTGGATCAGGAAGGAGAAACAAAACAAAAATCGAGACGCTCAAGTAAGTGTTTGATTGAGAATTACTGAACTAAGGAAAATGTGAGTTGGTGTAAAACAAACCTACCTGACCACAGGCAATGTAGATGGCTGTCACAATGTTTGCTGCATGTGCATTGTAGCCACCTATGCTTCCAGCCATCGCAGACCCCACCAGATTTTTGTTTATATTGACTTCAACTAAAGCTTCTGTAGTGGTTTTCAATACCTAGACAAAGCGATAAATACATTTTGACTACCCCATTCCTTAAGCAGGAGTTGAAATACTCTATTTATGGTTAATAAGCCCTTACCTCGTGTTTGTTTCTATATGGAATTTGACTCAACCATTATCCTAACTTTTATTTTTGCTCCAAAGGAGACTTTCAAATGCAGGATGTTCCAGGAACAATGGAAAAGTCAGTGCAAAGGGTTTGGACTTGCACAGGCTTTTAAGAAGAGCTCATAGCTATCTACTCTATTTCAAATTCTCATTTATATTCAGAATAAAATGAACAAAATGAACTTGAACAGAAATATCCCATTAATTCACCATGACACAATAGCAACATTCCTGTCAAGTTGCTTCAGACTCTCAATTCTTCTCAATTTTGCTTTACATAAGAAGATGGAGCCAAACTCAAGAGTTCCAACAGAAAACACTGTGCTACATGGGCAAATAAACATTTTACACAGTAATATAAAATTAAGTGGCACATTTACACTATACTGACTGTACTCTGAAAACTTCAAGTAAGAGCTTTACACTGAATTTAATATAAAAATGACCAAAGACAGTCAAAAGAGAGAGTGTTGTGAGCAAAATTTAAGATATTCCTGCACAGCAGGAATAGGAAGCGGTAACGCAGATGTGCAGTAAGTCTGCAACACTGACAAAAAAACCCCAAAACACTTATGTATTAGAGTTCAATGTAAGTATAATTTACTACAGTAAATGTAGTGATGTATAGGACTGGGGGTCAAAGAAAAACTTCCCAAATCTACCTAAAACTATCCAGGCCCATTACAAAAGTTCTGCAGTTTTGCAAAATGTACATATTTTTATAAACAAGAGAGCAGACACTTACTTCTCTAACAACCTTGGCTGGAATGACTGCTTCACAGACAACAGACTTCCCTCTTCCTTCTATCCAGTTTATAGCAGCAGGTTTTTTGTCTGTACAATAGTTACCACTAATAGCTATAACTTGAAGGTCAGGAAATTCTTCATTCAGCCTTGCCAGTGCTTTTTCAGTACCCTGTTAGGAGCAAAACAGGTAGTAGGCCAGGTTTATCATTACGATTGCAAAGTAAGCTACCCAGGGACAGAGGAACAGTAACATTAGATTAAGTCTAATGAGATACTCAGTACAGTGGTAAAAAAGAACATAATTTCACAAAGAAGCATGAAACAGGAGAGAAAAAAACCCAAAACAATTATGACTTTTTTCTAACCACTTTGGGAATTATATGGGGAATAACTGGTTCTTTTCAATACATATGGACTCCCTGAATATATTCTAGGTGCATGGGCATATGGTGCCATACTGAAGATACAACATGAACCCAGTGAAACACTACAGGCATGAAATGAATTAACTTTGGATAGTGGGAAGAGCTTCTCTACAGTAGGTAATCAGACTAGGAAATCTGCTACATTAGGACTTATGACCAGATCCACCTATGTAACGATTATGATTGCCTATTCTATGTAAAATTATGTCTAGAACTATCAATTTCAAGTAGCTCAAGGCACCCCAGAAATCCATGGATCATGTTCTTCCCCATGTTTGCACAAAACCAAAACCAACCAAACTAAACTAGAGAACACCACTCAGCCGCTATTCACCGCTCCTAATCCTGCACTTACAAGGAAGTGATAAACACAGTAACAGATTAATTATTGCTAGATAAAATCTTTGGCTCAAAGCAACAGAGCAATCAGCTTAATTTCTCTATATCAAAAATACTTCCTATTAAAAAATACTTCCTGTATCAAAAAAATAATTAAAAAAAATCAGAACACAAAGTTACTTTTTTGTTTTCATCCTATTCTTGTCTACACTTGACAAATGCTTTTATTATTTAATAGCACTGCAAACAACATTGTCATATGTGTCTTTCAGATGTCAGTTAGTCACAGATTAGTAAGCTATCTCTATTTTTAAAAGAAATACACATTTATTAAAAATACTTAAGAGGATTGGTCCTTACTTTTGAAATCATATTCATTCCCATTGCATCCCCCGTTCCAGACTGAAAACGGATATAAAGGTTACGACCAGCCAAACTGATGAGAAGTTTTTGCAGGCGGGCAAACCTGCAAGAAAAATTAACTATTACCTACAATCCTCAAGGAAAAAGATTCATTTTAAGTGGCAAAATGGCAGTAAATCATTGCAATACAGAATCACAGAATTACTGATGTTGGAAAAGACCTGTAAGACCATCAAGTCCAAGCTGCTACAGAGCACCACCTTGCTAACTCAACCCACAGCACCAAGTGCCACATCCAGTTGTTTCTTTAACACCTCCAGTGATGGTGTTTTCTCAGGTAAATACTATAAAAACATTCACTATAAACGAGTTCACTGCCTTTTTATGTTTACTACCTCCGGACTTCATGAAATAAAGTATTCTGAGGTGCTAACAAATTTAACCCATTTGCACTCCTTAAAACATCTGTCTATCAGTTATAAACTAGCAATGAGGCCTGCGGAAATTCTGATGTCAGTTTTACTGCAAGGCAAAATGCTTGCTTATCTTCAACACTGTAAGCCCTACAAGTCACACCAAACCCAGGAAATACTGCATTTAAACAGCAGTATGAGCTGGTTCTGGCCGACATACAGTGTCAGGCCTGTCATATCCTTGCCTGACACTTTCAAGAAACAGAACAGGTGAGGAAATCTCTCTCTGAATCTTCCTAAAGCAAGCAGGAAATCATAAGCCTTAGAAAAAACTCCAGGGCTTCAAACAGACTTAGTATTGATTTACATTTTTTAGCATTTCAGTTCTAGCATTAGTTTATCTTGTATTCTGTGGAACCTCATAGATTAGTTATTAATATTAGTAATATCATCTGAAAGGCTCAATACCGAACTTTGAAGGTTTTTTTGCGAGGTAGCTACTAAATATCAAAACAAGCTTATGCAAAGTTTTTTTAAAATGATTAGACAAATTAATATTCTACTAAGTGTTACACAGCATGAATGTATTTTTTGCTAAAATACAGTTGTTCACCATTATCACTGGATGATGTTTATTGATTGCAACTTTGGCAGGTAGGCAGAATGACTTTTGTTCTCTTAGATACACACTGCACAGGATAGTCAAAACGAAGACATTATTTCCTGTATTGCAGAACTCAAAAAAAAACAATTAGGAGTTTTCTACCATTCATAGAAGTCTTATGTTGGGAAATGAAGCTGGAATAGCCATTGTACTAACCTACTTGTGCTGTCAAAAGCTTCCTTCATTATTTTAAAGCCTTCAGGGCTCTCAAGCCAAACCTTCACCTCTGCAGCCTCGCAGGCAGTGGGCAGCCTGACAACAGGTCCTCGAGTCATCCCATCTGCCAGAATGCGGCTATTTGCTCCTCCACCAAGCTAAAAACCAAAGCAGAAGGGAAACACAGTAAGATTACTGAAATTTTGGATTTTAGGAAGCCAAAAACATGTGTTATATAACCCCAAGTACATTTTATAACATAGAAAGCTTTTCTAGTCAAACAATACTTACACATATTGCTCTACATCCTCTGTTTGTGCTTGCTACAAGACATCCTTCTGTTGTTGCCATTGGCACCTGAAACTCTTTGTTATCCAAAAACAGTGGTCCTGCTACTCCTACTGGAATAGGCATATATCCAATCACGTTTTCACAGCAAGCTCCCATAACCTTAAAAAAAATCATACAAAATGATCATTAAGGTTACACTGCCGTGGTACAGTACATACTATGCCTGACATATGTATCTGACTACAACAAGGTATCTTGGTAAAAAAACTATAAACCTACCCATAAAGCAACTCCCACCTCAAAAAGTTAACAGCTACAGCTGTCAACAGATAGTACTATTCAGGTGTAGGCAGATGTATTGAATCTTATATGGTCTTAAATGTTATTAAAAAAACCCCTCATATTATTTTATTAATTTTAAATAATCTTCAATTTTAACTTGATACAAAGTAGTACTATTCAGTTGAACTGCAGCTCAGTATTAGTAAAATTCTGCATTTCAGAGATAAAGCAGCTGCATACTTTGATAGGAAATATTTTTTGGATAACCTACAAAACTCACCCACCTCCCTAAATTTAGAAACATTAAGAGCAATAAAAGGAAGTGCCTTATGTTTGTCTTTTATTTTTCCTTCTACATCAGTTTTGACCAAGCTCATTGTTAATTCACATACATCACTGCATATTTACTTCATAGAATCATAGACTATTTTGAGTTGGAAGGGACCATAAAGACCATCCCGCTCTAACCCCTCCTGGGACACCTTCCACTAGACCAGGTTATTATGTAGAGCCCCACCCAACCTGGTCTTGAACACCTCCACAGATGGAGAGTCCACAACTGCTCTGGGCAACCTAGTCCAGTGTCCAGCACCCTCACAATAAAGAATTTCTTCCTAACATCTACACTTACTATATACTCTCCTTCAGCTTAAGGCCCCTTGTCCTGTCACTCCATGCCCTTGTGAAAAGTCCCCCCTCCAGCTCTGTTGTAAGTAGGCCCCCTTCATACTGGAAGGTATTATAAGGTCATGCCAAAGCCTTCTCTTTTCCAGGATGAACAACCCCAACTCTCTCAGTCTGTCCTCACAGAAGAGGTGTTCCAGCACCCTGATCATCTTAGTGGCTTTCCTCTGGACTTGTTCATGTGTTTGGAAAATTTACAGTGAGTTTTGCTCGTCTACCTTTTACTTACCAAAGAATAATTATAATTCCTATAAGGAAGATATTGCAAAGATGAAGGTTCAGGGAGTTTCTTGGATAACATCTGTCTGCGAATGGACACACCTCGCTCCTGAGTTTCCATCAGGGCTTCCAGTTTGTACGCAGGAATATGCTTAGCATTAACTAAGCTGATTACCTCAGCATCAGTCAGAAATTTTGCTCCTTCCTGGAAATACAAAGGACAGGG
>JAYRBT010000093.1:47785986-47796987 GCA_036023395.1 Myiotriccus ornatus | reverse complement strand
CCTGGAAATACAAAGGACAGGGAGAGAAAATACAGATTCTCTTGATGAAAATCCTTTTTCATGTTTCCAAACAAAAAAGGGTAACAACTTTCCTTTGATATTATCTGAATACATCTACAGGAGTCAACTGCCAACATCAGGTTTTACAGTAGGCCAGGATGTGACCAAAAACTTTTATGATCAGATACTCAGTTACACATGTACGTGATGAAGCTTCAATGAAGGACAATCCCTCCTCCCTCCCGTCTCAACTGCCTTAAGGTGGTAACCCATTAAAGGGTTTTGTTTTAGCTGTGACTCCCACGCACCCCGAAATTATTAATGTAATGGAGAATGACAATACAACCAGTGGGAACATGTAAAGGCTGGAAAATGAACTCTTAAGAATTCTTAAATCAGCCATTGCAGTAGAGGTTAAATAAAACAGAAAAAAATTATTTTTCCATACCTGTGCATTTCCAAGTATACGAACACATTCCTCAATGGAACGTGGCTCTTTAGGTAACTCAGTTTCTTCCTCTTTTTCATTAACTAGTGAAGAAGTTTCCACAGGGCTGCAACTGCCAACTACAAATGTAGTCTTGGTTGATGACTCTATTACAGGTTTTATGACTTCAGCTGCACAAAGACAATTAAAAGGAACTCTGATTTACAAAATACTTAAGTTTTGGTACTAAATACAACATGTTACAACAGATTTCACTATTTATTCCTAATATGCATGAATAGGTTCAGACTTCAAAAAGATAAGAATTACCTACCATTTCCATCTTTGGGAATGAAAGCTTCTTCTACTGTGCTAGATTTCTGATTGTTTTTCAGAAGTCCAGATTGCTTTCTGCAACAATTCTCAGGGACCTTTTTCTGGACCATCACAGGAGATGTTATGGGATTCTTCAGTGAGAGGGTAGATTCAGTCTCTGCTTGCTCAAAGAAAATGTATTTGACAGCAAGGAGAAGGGCTAATCCAAGAGTGATTACTTGCTCAATATCCATACTGGCCATTCTAAAACAGACAGATCAGAAAGTAAATACACAGTATATACAAATCATTGTTTTTAACAGCATTCTGATATTCTTTGCTTTTGAAAGAGTAAATATTTCACCATAATTTACAGCTACAGAAATCCCAGTCAAAATATATTTTCAACCAGGACATCTAAGTACACTAGGTTAGGCTAGAGAAATAATTCTCCATATTATTAACAACATAAAAATTTTCAGATGTCATTAAAGAGTTACCTAAATCTGGATAGAAAGCAGTCCCAGTAAGAAAAAATACTGTAGAAGATTCACTAACAGCTACATCAAATTGATGTAACACCTATCTCCCAATGATGGGATACAAAGTTTCATTTATCATCCTCTACCAATAATGACCATTATGATGCAAGATTAACTGCTAAGAGGGGGAAAAAAAAAAACCAAACACCTAAAACAGAGAGTTCTGCTTTCAGAAGTAACAGGAAACCACATATGTCACTAACTTGAGCTGAGCTGAAGGAAAAGCCACAGTGGCATGGCTTTTGCACTTAGGTGTGAATGGTCAGAAACTCTGCATAAATAATTATCCTAGTGCAATTAGAAAATTTATTTTCTAGTGTACTCTGGAAAGTATCAGGACTAGTGGAAAAGAGAATGCTTTAATGCATACAGGACAGCTGGCTCGATCATATTCTTGACTACTTCAAAGAGATTGGACAATTGGCACATTATTGAAGTACTTCTTCTGAAATGTCATCTCTAGTTCCAGGAAGTCCTACAGTGGTCAAATCTGTGAGTCTTTCAGGGTTGTGCTCTAGGACAATGAGCTTGGCAGTATTAGAGGATACACCCCAACCATGGAAACACACTCTGTGAAGTCACCCACCGAGAAAGGTAGAACTGCCACAGGGAAACATTAGGTTCAATTCTCTTTGGTGCATTCTCATCCAATCCCACTGAATTTTCAACAGTACTGTTCTGAGCAGCTGGTTCCGCTATCCAACGACTGTGCGCATGAACAAGAACCAAACCCAGCGACTGTATCAAAAACAAAAACCAAATATTAATTTTTCAACTGTAACTTGGTATTTAGCCTACTAAGAGTAAATACTGTCCTTCGTTTGGGTTTTTTTGTGGCCTTTTGTCCCCCCATGCCTCAAAAGTCTGAAGCTAACAGCTGATTTTCCACACCTCTCATTAACACCCTTTTTGGCCTATGGTAACACTGCTGTACAGTACTTTTGGATGTGTCCCACCCACACTCTTCCCCTTGCTCAAGAAATAACCAGAGGAAGCCGAGGATACTGCAGGGGTAAGAGGGAGGGAATTGTACACATAAAAAGTCCCACGTGTTTGGCACAGAAATGGCATAGGAAGGAAAATGATAGGTGTAGATACAGGAGAAGTTATTAAAAACTACCACTGTAAATCAAACTAATGGGATGCAGAATACAAGTCTATAGGAAACAAAAGCTTGACTCATTGTACCAGAACACCTCACTGATTGCATAACCACAGGTGCAAAATTGCTACAAACCATAATCATCTTGACCCTCTGTGTTACAGGATTTGGTTTATTCTCTTCTTCTTCCAGAACACGAGCAAAATGGCTGAGCTGCCATATAGGGCGTCCTTCACGACTCTCTCTTGAAAGCTGCAAAATGTAACATAAATTAAAAATGGGTCATATACAGCACATATTAGAAAAAACAACAAATAAGCTTCAGCATTGCACTTTTATTTGATCGTTGAGAAATTACCAAGAAAGGAGTCAGACTACAGTCTACAATCCAAATGATGTTAGACTTTCAATAGTGAAAAACCCTGGACAAAAATTTACAATTAATTATTGTAATTAAGTAATTTGTTTACTCTGCTTCAGATCAGAACTCCTACTATTGAGTGTGACTCATTTACAGTGACATTTACAAGTTACAGTCACCAGTTCACCAGTGAAGGAAGACAAACATGCTGTCATGTAACTCCGTGATGAAATATATAGTCCATAAGAAGCACAGCAGCTGAATACTAAGCTTGATGTTGTCTTGAAGTTGGTCTTACCTCCAATACCAAGGACACACAAGCCGGAAAGAAGGTCATGAAGACAAAGTAGTTGGCAAGAACAGACATACAGCCAAAGCAGCACATAATTTCAAGTTGCCGCACACCTAAATAAAAAGACATTTTTCCATTTGAATATGCAATGGGCTATATTGAAGATGTGTCGCAGAACTAAGAAAGAAATCACTGAACTGACACTGCAGATTACAAAAGGAATCATCCAGATTAATAAAAAACAAGCACATTAAGCCCTAGTCACTGTGCACTGGCTTATTCTAAGCACAATATATGTTTCTGTATTGACAGAAAACTCTATTTTACGGTGTCATTCTAAATGAATACAAATAAATTTCACCAAGATTTTGAAGCTTCACATTGAAAGCTTGAAACTCCTTACTTACCTAAGCAAAGAACAAGTAGCCAACATTATGTATTTAAATCCTTTCTGAAAGGTAGCCAATTAAGTGTTCAGGCAATAAGAAACACTATATACACTTCCTACTCTTTCACAAGTCTGGTATCCAGAAAAAGACAGCCATACTGCATATGCACTACAGAACTGCCTTAGTAAAGATGAAAGTGCTAACAGTATAAAATCAACTATATGCAACATCAAAGTGGTTTTTTCCCTAAGATGTAAACAAGAGAACTACTAACACACAATACCCTGAAAGATCCAAAATTTGCAGAGCAAGTGCTTTTGAAGATATCTTTATGAGACAGGTAGGGAAAAAACCAAACCAAGCCACGTTAAAAACAACAAATTAAAATAAATATGCAAACAAACCCCCACTTTAGTCTTAACTATGGAACCTCAATTTATTTTACAAAGAATTTAGTTATTTTCATGTGAAAGTCCTTTGCTTATTACATTTGACTATTCTCTTTTTAAGAGAAAACCAACTGCTACTGCACACAGAACTGATGAAGATCACAGTGTGTGTGTGCTGCCTAGAATGCCAACCATATCCTGGGCTGCATCAAAAGCAGCATAGCCAGGAGGTTGAGGGAAGGGATTTTGTCCCTCTACTCCAGTCTCCTAAAACCCCACCTGGAGTATTGCATCCAGCTCTGCTGCCCCCACCATGACAAGGACAGGGACCTGCTGGGACAAGTCCAGAAAAGAGCCACTAAGTTGATCCAAGGGTTGGATAAAACCTCTCCTGCGAGGACAGGCTGAGAGAGCTGAGGTTGGTTGTTCAGCCTGAGAAGAGAAGGCTCCAGGGAGACCTTACAGCATCCCCAGTACCTACTGGGGCCTACAAGAAAACTGGAGAGGGAGTTTTTACAAGGGCATGTAGTGATAGGACATGGGATAGGTGGGAAAAAAACCCCAACCAAACAGTAAAGATTTGTTATTTTTAACTGAACTAGAATAACCTTCCTCACGTGGAGTAATCTCCAGACTCATTTTTTGCAAGAATATGAAATAGGCATGCATGTATGAAAAATGTAGCTCCTTTTTAAGAATGCCCAAGACTCGATTTTAAAAGGAAAGATACTAATTTTATGAAAGCAGCTGCACAGAGGTCTATTCCTACTGCACCATGGTCAAGGAAGGCCATTATCTGTATTTTAAACTTTGGTTCAACATGTACGTATTATTCATACTTCCAAGAAACTAGTAAAATAGGCTAATTAGGAAGGTAAATAAAGACATTAGGTCACTCCACTCTCATGGGTAACATCTATGATGTAAAACTCTTAATATCTCAATGTCTCTCAAATAGTCTTTTTTAACCGAAAATGTTTGACCTTTTAGACTATATGGCTCACCTGACATGGTACCAACACCGATAACAAGACACTCCACAACTGCATCCAGTGTAAATGTAGGGCCTAAAATTGCCATCCCCCGTGAAATATTTTCTCTTACTTCATCCTAGAAAGAAAAATTTCTGTCCATTAAAATGAAGACAAAAAGCAAAATTAAGTTTATAACATAACATGATCAGTAAACTGAGTAGTATTATTAAAACATATATCGAAAATGAACTTCTAAGAGAAAGCATTTAATGTATTCTATTTCTTTTAAGATAACATACTTCAACAGTTTTTATTCACAGGTTAATTTTAATTTGTCCACCTTTGCCCATCAGTGTTATAGGGGCCTAGAATACTGAGGCAGAGATTCTGCACTAAATTCAGAACAAGACTTCTACATTTTAAGACATAAACCAGACTTCACTTGTGTTTCATGGCATTTCAAAATTTCTTGCAACCACATATCTGTACCCTAACTACTATTACTTTATTATTATTTAAGTCTCTAGAGTTTGCTGATAGAAAAGAGCACACAAAACCCACAAAACTTTGCCTGGGGGAAAGGGATTTCCTCCAGCAGGCAGGCATGGCAAACTCTGGAGTTTGCTGCTTTTTTTCTGGTGTGTTGCTTTTGGGGTGAGAAGGGGAGAAAACTGTAGGAAAAACATATTTTTGTAATATTTTCTTTAAAACTAGTAAAAAATTCTGTACTTGCAATTATAATCAAATAATATACAACATACTATAACAATACTGCATATATAGAAAATGTGCAGCATAATATACACTACATTAAAATATAACAGACAATATTTTGTCACAATTAGTACACTCAAAGACCATGTACAGTATTTTGTAAGTATAAATTAACTGCACTAAATATACTTTTACTTCAGAACTTAAGGCTATCAGGAAAAAAACATTACTAGGTATGACAAACAAAGTATCCTGTCAATCCCTCCTATTGTGCTGCGCTAAATGCACTAGAGCATGAATGTTCCTGTCTGCACATATGCTCCATTTGTTCTGCTAATATTTGCTCTAGAAATACGCTTTTTCCAGTAGCAGCACTGTAAAATTAGATGTCTCTTTATCTACTGTTCCTGAGCCCTAGAAATTAACTTTTTTCTATCAGTAACTGTTCTAGGGAAACTTTGGTCTAGGAACTCTAGCCTCCTTAGAAGAGCTGTAAGCACTGCTAGTTTAAGTTCTGATTTTATAAAGTCACACTCGTACTTTACAGTTAACTTAGTGCACATGACTGTGCACACTAATTTAAACAGCGTTACTAGTCACTTAAACACTGATCTGACTGGAAGACAAAAGAACACACAATCTGGATAAGGTCTGATTTTTGACATTTATATATCACCAAGACAGTATTTGCCTGTATGTCTCTCCACCTGGATTATTCATATATAGTTATAAAACGGTTTGGTTTGGAAGAGACCCTGAAGATCGTCTAGTTCTAACCCCCAGCCATGGGATAATGTTCAGTTATGATCATTAAATTCAAAATCTCCATCACAAAACAAAAAAGGCAACAACAAAGTAAAACACCAACCAACAAATGAAACCCTCAAGAAGAACCCCCCTGACCTGTGAGTTGGAACTGAGTGCAAATTTAGCTAATGCACTTGCTCTTGACAAATCAATCAGAAGCAGGAAGAATGGTAAAGCTTCACTGAAAAGAAAAAAAGAGGCATACGTTAAACTTCAAGGTTTATTCTACGGGCAAAAAGAAGCAAGGAATCAAAAATAATAATTCATTACTTACTTTAAACCCGTCAGTTCTTTATCCAAGAAGTGAATTACCACTGTACTAAAAACAAAACTTGAGAAGATTGTGAAGAGGCCAGCGATACCTTTAAAAAAGAACAGAAAATTTTTCGTGTGTATATACATATATAGGGAGGAGGGGAAAAAAAGGGAAAATAAAACCCACACCTTTAGATTAATAATGACAAATGCATGAGAATTCTTGTCTCTCGGAGTGTATTAACAGCAGTCAAGATACAAACTGAAGTACATACTATTTTTATAGATATTTAAAACTAAAACTTGGACTGCATTCAAAGTAAGACTCAGAGATAAGAGCCATAAATCTTCTCAATTTATTTTAAGCAAAATTAAATAAGAAATTAAGCTGGCTTAAGCAGCTCTATAACTTTAAGTGTTTCACACAATAAACAGTTATTTTAAGAATTAAATTTCCAGTGTTTATATAATCCTACCACCTTTCATCAAAAAAAAGCACTTTGATAAATGCAAAACATGTCTTCTATGTAACAAATAATTGAAATAATGCTGTTTTGAACATAAGGATTAAAGTGTTAATATTTGTTAACAATTTATGTAAAAAAACCCCACAAATAATTAAAATGCATATAGAAAATATAAAAATCAGACACGGTACCTAAAATGTATTTTGATCCAAGCTGCCTTAGGTTCTGGAACTGGAAATATATATAAAGGATTGCTATACAGCGTGTGATTGTCAGGATGATGATGTCACTGCTCAGAACATCCTGTTTGAAATACAAAGAGATTTAGTTAGCTTTTACACCAAGGAGTAACTTGCTAAGTTTCAGTAATAAAAGAATCCCTTGGGAAGCTGCACTAAAAATGAAGTATCACTGATAGTCTTGTCTTAAGAAATTAAAATACGAAAATCCTTGTTCACTCGACACCGTGCAGCTGAACGTTAGATTTAAAGAAACCCATCTGTAGTGCATCACTGTTTGCATACCGCTTTAACGTCCAAAATGAAAAAATACGGCAATAAGGAAGCTTCTACACAGATACTTTACTCCTAATACATCACACCATGATCTTATTCTACAGAAAACCCTAGATCTACTGATTAACACCAAGTACAACAAAATTAATTTAAATACCTACTTCTTCGAGTTTGGGGCACTCATAATTCCAGCCACAGATCTTATCATTCCCAGTGAACATCTTCATAGACATCATACAGATGGTGAGAGTCACTGTTCCCACAATGACTTCCCATGGATGAGAGGCTACGAAAAGGCCATGCATTCGGAATAGTCTGGACAACATTTTCAAGACAGTTCTTCTATACTTAGCAACCCTGCAACAAAGGAATACTTTGTATGTTAGCAAGTCTGAGATTCAGAGAAAAGACAGAGCTCTACATATTCCTGCAAGTCATCTTCCAGGAAAAAAAAAGCAAAACTACTTAAGTAACAGATGAGTGAGGAAAGTAATCTTCACCTTTCAACCTTCCATGTAATACACATCTATATCTAAGATTCCAAAATATAATACAATCTGCTCCTGCCTTACCTCAACCCTTTTTTTTAAATACACATCTCCCCTGTTTCTTCAAGGTCTTACTGGTAAGTCCCCAGTACTCCCACATTTCTCAGTATTGCAAAATTCTCATACAGCTTTCACTTAACTTCTTGTTTTTACCATCTATATCAGCACTCAACAAATTCTGTTGCTTCTTTATACTCATTCTTCCTATCAAAAATATTGCTGAACCATAAAAATTATCAATTAATCATTACTGGCAATGCTCAGCAGCAGGACTTGCAACATTATCTCTCTGGCTGCATCTTCTCTACTTTCTGTTTAATATTATTCTGTGACACAAATTAATTACATTCAAAAAAATGTTCCTTCTTCACCTCAAGCATGCAAGTCCTCACATACAGTATTCTGTGACAGTTATCCTTTACCCATAACTAATTCCCAGGTTACTGATGCATTTCATCATCCCTTTGCTTCCAACAAATAACAAACATTTCCCAGAAATTCTCACAGCTGTCTTTCATGGAACTAAGAACATGGACATTCTTCACATCCTTCAGACCCTATGCTGGTCTATTTGCTGTGTGTTGTAGCTTTACGTAAGTTTATCAAGGAAACAAAATGTGATAACCTTCTCTCTTAAATGCATTAATAATTGGACTTTCCTTTTCTCATTACACAAAAACAACATCTTACAAAACCCTATTATAAAGTTCAAAAAAACACTTAATAGTAGCCTAGTTAACAGAGACAATCTATAATTCAGTATTTACATGTACCAACTTAGCATGTAAAGATTTCCATAGAGGACTGAGGGCTGTACACACTGCCACTCGAAAGAGGATTTTAAAAATCCCTTTGCGTTGCTTTAAAAGTAACAATCCATCCAGTGGGCTTCTAGTATTATTTCTTTTGCTTGGACATCAAAAATGAAGCTGCCTTTCAATGAAGAAAATAACAGGCAGGGCAAAACTATCTGATTAAGTGTTCCTGAAGATACCAGAATCATCTTGGTTTCCTACCAGTGCTGATCTCAATCACATGAGCACCAACAGCACTGATCTATTTCTCTTTATTCTTCCACAGGGAAGGTGTGACAGATGTTTGTGGTTCACGGAACCAAATGGGGAAAATGACTGAGAGGACTGCTTTCTTTAAGAACAAATTATTTCATTTCCTGAAAGAAAGCTTTTAAGAATAAAATTAAAAACCAAAAGCAAATACCTCCTTTATAACGTAGTTATCCCTTCTTTTTCCCTCTGTAATATAATCTACACTCTGGTTTGTAAATTTATGTTCCCATCAAGCTGTACCTAAATAGTATTATCACTTTTCCTCAGCAGAATAGAAGGTATTTTTAAATTAGAAAAACATTACCAGAGAAATACCACACTGCTGAGTATTTAAAAAAAAACAAATAGGAAAAGCAAAACAACGTTCTTTGAAAATATAAATACTTTTGAATATCTGTTTCAGGAAAATCAGAACTAGTAGTTACTACACTTACAAAGTCCTACTAGTCCTGAAACTAGTAGTACAGCTAATACAACTAATTCTGCAAGTTGGAATGATTATCTGGCCATCAAAAGATAAATAAATTAGTAGGGACGGAAGGATTTCAAAATCCTTTTTCAGAAATTATTTGTCACATTTCTACACAAAACCAGTAAGAGTAAAATGGTTTCACATAAATCAGAAGAAAAAAGTGCATAAATTAATTTATGAAAATAATTATCCATAATATCTTAGATTTTTATTAATGGCTGCTATGAAACGCAGGATGCCTCATGGCTGATCTTGGGGTTAACTGAGTGATACTAACTCCTAACCTGAAAGGATTTTTTGAAGCTTTCGTGTTTGTTTAACCTGTCTGAAGTGCAAAGGGTTTTTGCAATGCAGTTGACTTTTCTAGAAAATATTCATGATTACACACACAGATTCTGCATTAGAGTACAGTAAAAAAAAGTCAATGCATAACAAGAACTCATATTTCTGTTTGAAATATTTATACAGTTACACTGACTCACAGCTTGAAATTAGCAAGACATAACGTTAAATATAAAGCCAACATTTAAAACTGAAATAATTCTGCTAGGTTTCAAAATGGTGGTACAAAAAGGGTGCTTTATAAATTCTGCTCGCCTTTGTTTTCGACCGGGCAATCAAAACAGAACACAAAATACAAACAAAACCCAGCTGCAACTCCTCCAAACCAGAGTGTAAAAAGCGAACTAGATCGGTCGTATGTAATGCTTCAGAGCAATTACATACCACGTAACTGCACGACTAGTTTGTCAAATACCCAAGGTTTGTCACCCAGCTCTAACTAAGCTCAGAGCAGCCCTCTGCAACACCATCAGTGATGTCAGCACGAATTTCCCACCTCTTGCGGGCTGACTCAGCAGCAGCTGCAGGAACCCAGGGGCGAAAGCGGCCGAGCGAGACCCTGTGCGGCGCTCACCTGAGCGGTCCGCACCGCCGCAGCCCGCCCCCGGCCTCCACAGCGCGGAAGGCAGCCCCCGCCGGCCCCGGCCTGCAGCCACCGGACAAGAGCCGGGCGGCTCAGCCCCGCAGCCCGCGGGCGCCAAGGCGGCCCCGGGACGCCGCGCACATCGCCGAGGGCGGCGGCGAGGCGGGGCGGCCGCCGCTGCCGACGGGCGGAGATGGCGACGGTGCCCTCCTGCCCGGAGCCGCCGCCGCCGCCTGCCCGCTCTCGGCCCGCAGCCGGAGCCCGCCCGTGTGGCGGCCCCGCGGCCGCGGCCCCGCCGGCCCCCACTCACCGCCGCGCTGCTCTGCTCTGCTCTGCCCGCTCCCGCCGCGCCCCGCCGCACTGCCCGCTCGCTGCGCGCAGCCCGGTGCCCCCTCGCGCCGCCCCGCCCCGCCGCGCGAGGACACGCCGGCGCCGCCATC
>JAYRBT010000093.1:47767771-47785311 GCA_036023395.1 Myiotriccus ornatus | reverse complement strand
CGGGCGGGCCGTGCAGAAGCGCCCGGCTCCTGCTTGTGGGAAGCAGCGGTGACCCTGACGTTCGGGGAAAAAGAGAAAACAAAAAAGGCAATATATTTCTATTTGTGTCTTTCGGCCACAGAGGAAGTGCAGTTTTTTGGTTCATGAAGTATTGGGGGGTCTTGGGAGGTTTTCAGAGACCCACCTGGGTGCATTCTTATGTAACCTGCTCTTAAGTTACCCTGCCTTGGCAGAGCGGTTGGACTAGATTGTCTCGAGAGGTCCCTCCCAGACCTAATGGTTTTGTGATTCTCTTTGGACACCGAGTCGGGTGTGACACGCTATGGTCGCTCCAGGCTGGCACTGCCGTTACGTGTTTCTGGGGCTGAGCTTGCGGGCTAACACGTTCAAATAAAAAGGGTTTTGTAGCGGATGATCCATGCTCCGATGTTCCTGAAGCTGCTTCTTACGTGTGGCACCTCATTTGGAAATATTTCTAGTAGCTCCGCGTGGTGCTGTGCTGTGAAGCATTAGTGTGATCCTCAAAAAAGGAAGCACTTTTGAAAATGCTTCCTAAGAACTCCACCCAGAGTAGTTATCAGTGACGAAATCATTCACGCAAGCTCAAGATGCCTTCTTTGGTCTCATCTTCAATGCAATACTTACGTATCTTAATAATACTACTGTGTATCCATCTTTTCTGACACCTTCTTTTACCTGACACATTTTCTTCAGTATCTCACCTTCATTAGTTGAAAACTGTAAAGTGTTACCAGTGAGATTTCTGGACTCACTTGATAATATGCACAGCAATTGCTCTTACTGCATACAGATATGAGTAAGTCAAAGCACAGTAACAATTTGTATACAGATTCAAAAATTATGTGCAAACGGTACATAATTTAAGACGATCCTTAGTATCTTAGCTCTGTTTTCCACATTTTCCATGAACACGTTTTGGCAAGTACTAAAAATGCGAATTTTCTCATTAAGTTCACTGGCAGCAGGAGTCACTGCGGTGATTTGGGGTTTGAAGTCTGTGTGACACCACATGTGCTGACATCAAGTTCTCACATCTGTAGCTCTTTGTGGTGGCCTGCTTGCAGCCCAGCCCTGGCAGAGGCCAAGGGAGCAACACTGCTCCACTGCCAAGCAGATCGCAGGTAAAGTGGAGGCAGAGCAGCTCTGCTTGAGGAAAATGTTGTGATTCAGAGACGATCACTGCAAATACTGTGAAAGTATTGTGAACTAATAATTTGGTTATCTCAGACACGTTCCCACTCATGAGCACATGAACCATTCACTGTGCTCAGGACAGCAGGTGAAGTTAGCTACTTAACCATGGCCATGGAAGTGCTGCCGATTTAGGGACTCCAAACAGGACCTAGTTTAGAAAAGAGACATTGTTTATTCTGTGCAGGGTGCAAGGTGGAATTTTCTCAAAATTTTACACTATATACATATTTTAGAAAACAAAGAAGGCACAGTTCATTGGTTACAAGTTACTTCATTTGCTTATTAATTAGTAGTCTAGCATATTTTGGTTAAATGATTCTCTTGCTTCTCATGCTCAGTT
Source organism: Myiotriccus ornatus (assembly GCA_036023395.1). Lineage (NCBI taxonomy): Eukaryota > Metazoa > Chordata > Aves > Passeriformes > Tyrannidae > Myiotriccus > Myiotriccus ornatus. The sequence continues at coordinate 47,783,756 of JAYRBT010000093.1, read as the reverse complement.
TTTCTCTTCTTTCAGGTTGGTGGGTTTCTTGAGTCATTGGTCCGTGAGTGAGTGGTTGCAATTTTTGACAGCTGACTGCCAGACTCAAGAGGCCATGAACTGGCACATGTTCAAGGCCAGGCTAGATAAGGCTTGAGCAACCTGGGCTAATGGTCCTTGCCACTGGGGGTTGGGACTAGATGATGTTTTAAGGTCTATTCCAACCCCTTATCATTCTATGATTCTAAGACCCCAGACTATACAATAAAAGCCCAGCTGGTCCTTCATTCAGGGTCCCTCCTTTGAGGCCTCTCACTGATAAGGCCAGACCCTGTTTCACAACCTCCTTCTAGTTCACTGTAACTCTCTGGGCGAATAAGCGTTTCTGACTCGAGATATCAGCATCAGGAGTGCACAGACGCGTAGAAGTGAGCCCTTCTGACGGCACACAGCACGGTGTATGTTACAGCTCTGCGGCTCTAGGGCACGATGTGCGCCCCGGGCCGCCCGAGGGGCAGCGCCTCCGCAAGATGGCGGCCGCTGACCAGGGCGGGCGGCCGCCTGAGGAGGTGCCGGGGCAGCGCCGACAGCTCACCATGGTGCGGCGGAGCCGCGGCGGGGACACCGACTCGGACAGCGACGAGACCATCCTGGAGGGCTCTGTGACGGAGAGTGATGTGGAGGAAGAGGAGTTCTGTAGGAGGAGGTGGTAACACAGATAGCTCTGAGCGGCACCTGCCTGGGCGAGGGGGGCGGCAGGTGTGGCGCGCTCACGAAACAGGAAGGGGCCCGCGGCTGAGGGGCCGAGCGGCGGATGAGAATTTTGCCCTCTTTTTTTCGTTTTATCCTCCTCCACCCCCCCCCCCCCTCTGTTCAGAGCCGTTTTGTATGCCTTTAGACTCAGAGGTTATTAGCTCCGCTGATGGCCCCGTTTATTTTCACACACCTTCTGTGCCTTGGAGCTTGTGCCTCTAGACCCTCCTGAGTAACGTTTTAGTCCACAGAAGTGAAATGCCCCAGAAACCAACTCGGAGGAAATAAACACTATTAAATGCAGTTGGTGCCGATATTATTTCCCTGCAACTTTGACTTGACATTTTCATTACATTTTCTCTCGTATCATTTAAGACGTGGCAAATGATTTAAAAAACCTGCAGCTGCACCTCTTTGTGCTGGCTTTGTGGCCCGGCATTTCTTGGAAATACATAAAGCAGCGATGTGCTTCAATACCCATGATTTTCTATGCAGAAAATCAGGTATATCCCTACAATTTGGGGTCCTTTGCTGTTGGTGTTAGCACTTGCCCGGTGGTGTCCCAACATCAGGGGCTGGGATCCTTATCCTCTTAAACTGAGGATTTAAGAGAACTTAAACTCTCACCTGCCCTTTGAGTTTATAGGACTGTAATGCTTAAAGACCTTTTATTTTATTTTTTTTTTCCAAAGGTTGGCTTTTCCTAATGTGGACATAGCGTTAACCACTGAGATAAGTATTACTAAAGGTAGGACAGATGCTTTTTTTCAGTCTGTGTTTATTTCTTTTAACTGTTGCTTTAGATGTTCCCTGAGTCTATGGTATTTATACTTCAGAGCTGCATGAAGTTTATTCTTGGGAAGTGTATATGCTCTTTTATTACACCTATAATTTTAGCTCATATTTTAGAAGATTCTTCAGCACTTTTTTAATATTTGAAAATTAGGTTTGCTCTTGATTTCTCTGTCCTTTCTATATACTATAACTGAGGATCCCTGTCTTGGGAAGTATATGAACTATTTATAGGGATAATCTTTTTATTTACGTGTGTGTATTTGTATGTATGTGTTTGTGCAGAATAAAATAAATGGAATCTATGCACGTAATAGTTATATGTAACTGTAATTCCTTACAGTATTTTTAAAATCTTTGTAATATTGTTAATATATCCATTCTCTTTAGCATACAAAGTTTGGGTAGGTATATTTAAGTGCATTATTTTAAGTGTATCATTAAATTACTTTCAGCATAAATGATTGCACACTCATTTAAAGTCTTAAAATCTTACACAATAACTCCCATAAAGTATGCTGCATGAGCAAGCATGTCTTAGTTACATAGTAGTTTCACTGGTACTTCCTTTGCATTTTTATATAATATGCTTGACTTGCATCCTGTAGGTTTTATTTCAGCAATATTTCGGACTGACTATTCTTTAAGTGACACATGGTGTTCTTCCAGGTTTTTATGTTGTTTGTCTTTTTGCCAGTTTGAAGATCTGAGTGGACTGTCATTTTTTATCAACCTACTCTGAGTTAATATAAATCTTACCTACAGCTCATTGGAATCTGAAGAAACTTTTCCAATGGCTGTGTTTTCCTGATGCTGAACAATTTATAGTTGTTTAATAGTTTTGACTGAAGAAAGAAACATCATCCCATTTTGAGCTTACCTGTGATTATTCACTGAAATTAAGACCTGGCAACATTCAACATACAGGGTTTAAGGCATGTTTGTTTGGCTCATTCTTCAGTCTGTGGAGTAGGCATTTGTCTGAGGGTTGAGTGAGGGGGTTTTGTTCCTGCAACTGTAATAGATCATGATATTTTTAGCATTCTGCCTGCCACATGTTGTATTCAGTAAGTTGGAATTAGAATTTAATTATGCATGGGTTTGTACATACTTGAATATTAGCAATTTGGGGATGAGATACATAACACAAATATTAATTTGATTGATGTCAGTATCAACATCTTAGTTTTCAAACTTAATGGTCCAACCTTAAGGGCTTTTTTTTCCAGAGAGAAGGTCTGTCTTTGTATAGTCATTAAAGAAACTACTCCATGTAAGAGTACAAGTATATTTTTAGTCAAATGGATCAGGTGGCTTACCAAAGTTGCAGTTGTTAGTTTAAAAATAAGAGGAAAGAGTTAATCTCCAATACAAACTCAAGGAGGGTCCCAGAACACGAAGTGAAAGAAATTTTTCCCCCTGGCTGGTTTTATTAATTTCTGTACCATTCATTGTAGTTTCAAAATCTAGTGAGATAGATTATTTGGCCACTTAAATCCCTTGCGTATCAGAAGCTTTGATGCGTGTACCTCAATTACTGACTTATATAAAAGTGTGTGCAATTACAGAAAGTTATGTAGAAATGAAGGCAATCAAAACTTTAATTACTGAGGATTTTTTGTTTGTTTGTTTTTTTCTAGGAGATCATTCTCCAGAAATCTGTTTTATACCGAAAATTGGTGACCACACATACTGTCAGAAGGAAGACAAGATAAATCCAGTAGGTACACCAATGATAATGTCTCCTGTAAACGTATCTAAGGAATGTTACTAAACCTGCTGGGCCTCCCTTTGATTACATGCAAAAGGGTCTGGTGGCTTACAGCTGGAGTGAATTTCATCTTGTCACACGTGTAGCACGTTGTCTCCAGGAATGTCTATTTCCTGGTATTTCATGAAGTATCTAGTATTTGAAATTTCCTCTCAAATCTGAGGAACAAGCCGAGGACAAAGATAAAGAAGTAGTGGAGCACAGACTTTTTAGTATATTCCCTTTAGGAGCTGAAAGATAACCATCTGGATTGACTGTGCCAGAACACACCCTTGGTTACTCATTGTGAGATCAGCTTTGATCCAATGATTGAACAATTGTTTCTCTCAAAAGAAAAGAGATAATAATCTGAAATTCAGAATAAAATGTCTACTTGCATAATGATGGGGTAATAGTTTTACTCTATAGATAATTCTGCATTCCCTAATCTACTAATTAGCCTACCTTTTAATGTATTTAATATGGTTGTTAGCTGGCCCATAAACCTCTGTTCAGTTGAGCAATGAGTTTGCACCTGCATATGATACGGTCATGAAATAGAGACAGACAGGTTCTCTGCTTTTAACTGTGACTGTCACACCATCATTAGCACTGTGGATCATCAGTCCAAAGCCCACAGTGTGTGTAACCTTATTCAAGTAAAAGAGAGGTATTTTTAAAAGAGCTAAACTGTTTCCTAGATGACAAAAGCTATGTTGAAAAAAGGCACTTCTACTGGAGTGAATGTTTTTACAGCTCATTATAGGATTGCAAATAAATTTGTCTCAACTGACAGTGTGGAAAACAGTGAACAAAATTCCAAAAGATGTTATTTTGAAGACTTATCTCTGTAACTTTATTTTGCTCCTTGCATGTCCCAGGGTTGTCTTGACTGAAGTTTATCACGGTTTTCTAAGGATGGAGGGAATAAGGGAAGTGCACATTTGCTCTCTTCCTTTCCGCTCTAGGAGCTGATCTGACTAGCCTCTTGCTAACCTATGTCTTCGGCTTCAGAGTTACCAGCAGATTAGCCAGTCTACAATCCCAGTAAGGGATTCTTCCAAGTCTAAGGACAAATACCCTGTACACTAAGGAAAAGGTCAGAAAAGCAAAGAAACCTAGTACTTCTCACCAAATAGTTTGGGTAATCCGTGCTAGATTTTTTGGGGGGAGACCTGTGTAGCATGCCACTGGCAGCTTGGTCATGCAAAGCTTGAGGAAAGTGTAAAAATTAAATCTTTACTGAATGCTGTAAGGAGTGGTATTGGCCTGTCATGTTTGATACCCACATGTGTAGATTGCACCAATGTGGCTCTTCCAACTGCTCCAAGACCCAGCATGGAATACGATTACATAGAAGGTTTCCTTCTACTGTGTCTTAAGAAATGATCTTATGTGAGTACAGGTTTTAGATGTGATGTGATATGAGGGTCATGCAGCCTGGACTGGCTGTGATTTTTTTCAGGAAATGTAACATCCATTCCAGTTGTTCCAGAGAGTCTTAGCTATCTTTGAATGTGCTGGGGGAAGGCTTGTGATCTGCAGTCCTGTCTTTGATTCCGTCATGTAAGAAATTGTAATTAAGAATTTTCTTCCACGAGAAATGCAGTAGACATACATCAGATTTTGTAGGATCCAGGTTCTTTTCAACTGACAAATCATTTTCCTTATCTATTGACACCCTGTTCCATGGCTTATTCAGACAGGTGTCATGATTGTTAGTTTGTGCTTTCACTTTTCCATACTTTGTTTTACTTGCACTGTTTGGTGAAGTGTGCCTAAAATTGTTAGGTAACACCTGACGGTTGTTTAGCATTAGTCTTTCTTTGGACCACGTACAGAGTCCCCTCATATGGTTTGCTGTATAAATAAGTGTTACAATTAAAAAAAAATTAGGATTTTGCAGGAATTTCCTTACCAAAAACAAGAGGGAGGACAAAAAGCTGTTCCAGTACTTCCAGTCATTCGCCACAAATACTATTTGTGTAACTTACATGATTTGAGAAGACCCTTCAACCATTGAGCAATACATGGATTTGCTTAGAACTTAATTTTTTAGGAGGAAAAATAGCTCCTTTGTCTTCTGAGTTATAAGGGTAGTTCACTGAGCTTTTAAGAGCAGTGTAAAGCAGAGTGGTTTAATAGCTATTCTGTTATTCTCTTGACCTTGCCTGGTCTCTGAATAATGTCCTGTGTAAATGTTCAGGCTGACTCTCCTGAAGGGTGTGTTTAAGCAAAGTCAATAATTTTCTGTGAACTATCCCATTGTCATATTTTGGAATTATTTCAGTCGATAATTGTTGCACAAACTAAATAATCTGTTCTGGGAGCCTTTTAGCAGTCCTGCTACTGGGCAATCTCCACCTGTTACTTTTCAGGTCATTGTTAAGATGGTTGATCTACCTGCCTTCCTAATGTCTTGTGTAAGCCAAAAAAGTCATCACTTGGTGTCTGCACCGAGGTCTTTCCAAGAATCTTCCTAGTGCTGTTGATGTCCACTGTATGTCAATGATTAGTTTGAAGTTACAGCCACTGTGCAGACAATTCACTAGTAATAGCCAGTCTTCAGCTCATCGATGAGAGAACCATTCTGCAGTTTACTTGTCTATCTTAATCATTCCTAATTTGCCTTAGGCTTTATATAAAGGCTCTTTTTTATGTATCGGAAAAGGTGTATAAAGACTTATATACCTTATAAAGTATACAAAGGCTCCATTTTCCATACTGGAGGAGATCTCTTCTTTATGTACAAAGACAGAAAAAGCCGATCCAAGCTCTTTGTACTGAAGAGTTGGAATTCGGCACCTGCTGTGACATTACCCTTATGCTCTTTCCTGTGGCATGTGGCAGCCCTGCCACTTAGAGCTTGCTGATGTGCAGGTCTTGAAGTAATTAAACTATGCTGTTTACAGGGATATTGAGAGTAGTATACTGAGCTTCAAAGTCTCTGGAGCAGCACCCTTTTTTATTTAATGAAAAAAGGGAGTTGTTATCAAAAGAAGACAAAAACTGTGAGTTGAAGTTAAAATACCTTGTGTTTTGGTCCTTTGATGTGTAAAACATCGAAGTTTGAAGCACTCACGTCTTAATTGCATGGGTATGTTTTCCTTCTGGGTGAGCGTTAGTCTTCCACAGTCTTATTTTTCAACATCTTTCTCAAATAGTATAAATAAAAAGAAGATTTAAGCAGAATACTTTTGTGTCTTATTAGTAACGTATGTAAAGATAGGATCTAAAAATTCCATTTCCTAACTCAATTACAGAAGGAAGGAGATAGGCAATTGGTAATAAAACAAAAAAAAAATAATTAAGTACTTTGTTTGCTTCTTGTTAATTTTTTTTTTCTTTAGATACTTCAAGAGGCATACACACGTGACCAGTCTCAGTCTCTACTGCAGTGAGTATAATACATCATATAGAAATTCCAGTCAGGCATACTAGAAGTAATTCCATTATACATCCATCTGTATGTTATTTTATTCTCAGTGTACTATTGAGAAACAGTTTTCTTGTTTGTTTAGTGAAGGTTCTGTATTTATGTCACAGGTAGTTCTATGTTCAGGATATACCTGGATTTATTTATATTGATAGTATTACTTTTATTGGTTTAAGAGCATAACCAACAAGAGTAACAGAAGTTGGAGAAAACCATTAGACAAGCAAAAATTTATAATAAGTAATATTAGACCTTTTGTTCCTGGAAGCTATGGAAGGTTTTCAGCAGAAACGTAGAAAGAACTAATAAAAAAACAGGAAAGGCCGTTATTTCACTTAGAGAATGCATGTGCAAACATAGCTAGTTCCATGTAGGAAATCCAGAAGTCTTATTTGTATGCTCTTGTAAAATAAAAGTGTGCCTCTGAAATAACTGCAGCTGTTTTCATGAATAATGGTTAGCACAAAATTACAGAAGTAAACTCAAAGTACTGTAAAAATTTTCATAAGATGAGCAGATTACAATTCTTTAAGAACTTCTTATTGTATTACTTAATTCTAGGGATTGGATAAAGTGTTCATCACCTACTGAAAGTATTTCTAAGTCTGATTTTTCACTAAATGCTGCAGTAGAAGAACAGCAACTTAATTCTGTAGGTATGTTGTACAAAACTAGCAGTTGTTCTAGCTGTGCCAAAGTCATTTGAGAAAATAATTTGAGAAGTTGAAGATGAGTATCCATGTAGATTTATTTAGAATATGATACGTTTTTTCCAACACTTGTTTAGTTTTTATAGTCCTGGACTAAAAGTTCTGTTTTTGTAAGTGTTCTGTTAGGATTGTTTGAAGAAGTAACTGTTTTCTCAATCCAGTGCTATATATCCAGTTTAAAATTATTTCATTGCTGTGGAATTTTCTGATAAAAGTTATAGGCCACACAAATATACTCAATACTCAAGTGCCATATGGAGGTATAAGGTAAGCAGGTCATTGAGAGTTCCCAAATGGTTTTTACTAACACGTCCAAGAATCAGAGGCATCTGTAAGAAGGGAGAAACAGAAATGCTGCTGTTCCTCATGTCTGTATGTCATTTGATGCTATTTTAGTTGTGCCTCCATTCCTCTCTGCTCCCAACAGTGCAGGACTGCCCCATCTATTTAGCTGTCTTCTGGCTTTACCTTATTTTTACTAACCCTACAGAAAAACACTCTATTTCTGATGAGGAAATTGCCAGGGTTTGTCAAGTGAATGTCAAAACAGGGTGATAGGAACAGGGGGGTTAGGATCATCCCTTTACAGAGGCAGCAAATTATTAGGTTATTTTAGCAGTGTTGTCTAATTGCATTGTAATTAGAGAGGGCAGGGGATAAATCTTATCCTGTGGAATGGGTGGCAATACCATCTGTTGACAGTTTTGGAAAGACAGGCCTCTAAACCACAGTGAAGAAATATGGCAAAATAGCTCTGGGATATAATTTACTGGCTAACAGAGCCTAAATAGAAATTTTACTGTCAGTTCCATTTAGGGAACACGACTATAGTAATTTTTAAGCTTTGAAACTTTAGACTTAAACTTACGAAATGGTGCCAGTTTTTAGAGGCAATGAGAACTTTCATAAGTGGAAAGTAAAACTGAAATATTTGTCTACTCTCCTTAATTTAGATATCACATTGAATGGATTTCAAAAGGATTCAGAAGAAAAGGTAAGTGTATTTTTACAAGAGAATGTATATAAAATAAAATTTATTTAGCATTATAGAGTATTTTACTGAAAAATGACTGTTTCTTTCATTTTAAAAAGCAAGCACATAGCTGTTGAAACTGTCACTGAGCTCATTAGGTGAAAACAACTTTAAAGCTAAGCTTTATTTTCTGCTTTTTAGGTAAGAACTGTAATTCCTAAGCTTGCAGAACACAAGGGTAGGAGCACAGCAGTAAAAGGGAAGTGGGGAAGACATCATCATGACACGGATTCTGTAAGGGCTGTTACTTAAGATAAAGCAGTGAAGACCTGGAGTAGCTTAAAATTTTTCCCAGCAATGAAAGTTATGGGAAAGGCATTACATTTGGAAGCTCTCTGAGGAGGAATAGATCTGTAATTGCCTTTCTGATTGAAGTAATAGTTGGAGAAAAAGCAACTATTTTTGGTATAATTCACCAAAGGTAGATTTGAGACCAGTATGACAAATTGTTCATGTCATGCAGCAAATACCATTGATGACCAGGGCCAAGTATTCTTTGCCTTGGGAACAAAGGGAAAAAGTTTGAAATCTCCTAGGCTTTTCTTTTCTGAAAAATATGCAGCTATCAATATAAGCCTGTAATACCAAGTTTATTAAATGAAACTTTCTCATTGCACAGAATTAGTCCAACAGAACAAAATCTAAATGCTTTGAAAGAGAGATTGTCTATGATTAATAGCCTCTGGAGAACAGGCAGGTTGAGTGCATTGAGAATATCTCCAGAGAGAATATTTTAGGAGACTGGAGAAAGAAGGTTGGAAATAATCACTGCAGTGAATTATACTTTTTGGATAGTGGCTGATGTTGGCATGGCAAGATCTGAGTCCTGCAGAAAGATTTTAGTGAGAGGAACCAAGGGTCATCCCTTACTGATTAGCATCAAGGGCGGGACAGACACCTTAACAACCAGCAGTGAGTCAGTAACCATCTTAGTTTTGTGTGTCCCTGGAAACACAAGATAAATCTATAAATTAAGATAATCTGCATAGAATTCTGACACCACAAAATTAGTCTTGCTGTGTTTCCTTGACCTTGGTGACATAGCAACGCTGATTTCTGTTCTGGTTAGTCTGTCAGTAGTGGGGTCAATACTGTTCAACATCTTCATTAGTGGCCTGGAAAATGGAAGAGAATGCACCCTCAGCAAGTTCAGAAATGGTACTGGGAGGAGCGGCTTAAATACCAGATAGTTGTGTTGGCATTCAGAGGGATCAGGACAGATTTGAGAACGGGGCAGAGAGAAATCTAATGAAATTCAGCAAAGGGAAGTGTGAAGTACTGCATGTGGGGAGAAATCACCTCAGGCACCAGTACAGCTGGGGACCAGCTGACTGGAAAATAGCTCTGCGTAGAAGGACCTGGACCCTCTACTCTGGTCTTGTGAGACCTCACCTGGAGTACTGGGATCCAGCTCTGGATGCAGGAAAGACATGGACCTGTTGGAGTGGATCCAGACGAGGGCCATGAAGATGATCAGAGAGCTGGAGCACCTCTCATATGATGACAACAGGCTAAGACAGTTGGAATTGTTCAGCTTGGAAAAGAGGAGGCTCCAGGGAGACTTCATTGCAGCCTTTCACTGCTTGAAAAGGGCTAATAAGAACGATGGGGACAGACTGTTTCCTTGGGGCCTGTAGGGGTAATAGTTTTAAGGTAAAGGAGGGTCAATTCAGACTAGATATAAGGAAGGAATTTTTTATGATGGGGGTGTTGAAATACTGAAAGAGGTTGCCCAGAGAGCTGGTAGATGCCCCATCCCTGGAAACATGCAAGGTCTGATTGAATAGTGTTCTAAGGAACCTGATGTACTTGAGAATGTTCTGGCCCATGGCAGGAGCATTGGACAACAGCCCATTCTGTGATTCTGTGATCTTCCATATGAGGACAGGCTGATAGAGCCAGGATTGTTCAAGCTGAAGAAGAGAATGCTGAGGGGGATCTTACCACTGTGTATGAACATCTGACAACTAGAATGAAGATAAGGGACACTGACTTCTCAGTAGTGCCTACTGATAGGACAAGAGGAAATGGACACAAATTCAAAAGAAATTGTGAAATCTCAAATCCCATCTAAACACAGAAACATACTTTTTAACTGAGAAGGGATGTCAGACACCAAAACACGTTTCCTAGACCAGTTGTGCATTCTCCACCTGTGTCCTGACTGGACATGGTCCTGGGCAACCTGCTGCAGCTGGACATTGCTTGAGCAGCAAGGTTGGACTAGTTGGCCTCAAGAGGTCCCTTCCACCCTCACACAAATGTTGTGTGATTCTCTGTGCCTCCTTCATGTCCCAGTATATTGCAGTAGTCTCCAGCAAAGTGTTCTTAGAGAAGCTGGTGGTGCTGATCTCTCTGAAAGCTTAATTCTTCTATAGTGATTCTCTTGCATGTATGTATTGAACAGCTGAACTTCTCTGCTGTTGTTTTACTCAGAGCTATCAGATACAAGAGTCCACTTAATATTTCTACTCCACCCTTTATTTATACTGCAATGTTAGTCATTCCCTTTTTGTGTTGTAACATTTGTAAGTCTCAGGCTGTGACACCCAAAAGCCTAAAATTTTTTGGTAACTTTCAAATTGTTCTCAAACATACAGGAAAAAAGTCCTTGTGTGTCATGATTCACCAGCACTAAGGTGATGTGAATGTCCTGCTGGCTGCTGGAGCTGCCAGACCAGATTTAACCTTGCTCGTGTAGTGCACAAAGAGAAGGAAACACCTAAGGCTTGGCAAAGCCTGGCTCACTCACTGGCCTTTGATGCAGTGCATGTAGTAACGTACAGTTTTTATATCCGTGGTCAAGTTGGTTTTTCTATGAGACCTCTTCTTGACTTCCCTGGATACCTGTTTCCTTTGGTGCTGGGTTGTGGATCAGCTGAGGCTGGAATTGACTGTGTCTGTGCTGAGCTGTTAATCAGTGCATGCTTACTGCGTAAGGTAGCGAGGGAGACAAGACATTCTGGGCTGATGCTAGGTCACCAGGACTTGTGCGTGGGTTAAGGAGCGCTGTGATTTGGGTTTGTACTGCGAATAATTAAGACATGAGAATACTGGGATTTAAATCATGTTTTTTGAAGTAGTGTGACCAGTGGAAGAGATTCATAGATGCCAGGACATGGCTGGCATAAAATAATCAATGGCGTTATGCCAAAGTGGTACATTTTTTACATAGAAACCCCTTTTTAAAATTAATTGCTTGAAGTAGCTCTTCTGGTGGAAGATGGTCCTGAAACTTCATTTACCACAGTGTTGATACTTGTTCCTCATTTGAGAGAAACCTAGGTATATTCAAACCATATTTACCAGGCTGGGGTCAAAAGAAGAGAGAACTCCCAGTTTTGATGCTGGTCACAGCTGGCTCAGCTTTGCTTCTTCGGCAGCTCCTCTGTTGCTTTTCAACAGATGGTTGAAGGTACAGGGACTTTAGGCACTGGGGCTTTTAAGTGTCTTTATGTATAACTGGCAGCTAAGGATGGGTTTTAGGGAGGGAAAGTTTAAACTTTTTTTATGTTCTGCAGATTTTAATTATTTGTAGAACAAGACCCACAGGATTTTGCCAACAGAAATGAGTGCTAAAGAAGTTTAGGCATCTGTAGTTGGACAGGAGTTTTTTGAACACATCACATGTACAGGTTGGATTTCAGCTGGCATTTAGGTTTTTAGGATCTTGCAAAACTAATTCTTCATTGCCTGCCTTCTCCATTAATATAACTGTTTCACCTGCCCTTTAACAAATGCACTGAGCATTTTTCTGAGGAAATTTGTAATATACATACATGCTGTTTATACCACAGTTCTTCAAGTACAGAAGGTTGTGTCAGTAGAGTTTTTTCTGCAGTTGTTTAAAGTCTGCATATATTAGAGAAGTGGTCTAAAAAGGAAGTGTAGTTAAGTACAGCAAAGTCAGAAGTAGCCAGTACTTAAAAAGGAACAATTAGATACAAAGGTATAAGATAGGAAACGGCTGCCTGGGGAATAATTTTTCAACAAAGAAGTAGGGATTTAGATTTGCTTACAAACCGAATGTGAGTCAATGCTGTCAGATTTCTGCCCTGTTTTATTGTGTGTGAGCTTTATTGAAATCGTGTTACCAGTGGTTAAAGGCTTCTTGCACTGCCTAGTATTGCCACTTGCTGGCAGCAAGACCCTAAAAATGCATTGAAAGATACTTTTTAAAGATCCAGTCTTACTAAGTAAGAGCACTATTATATACAAATGTTATATAGAAAAAAATATGATTTAGGTTGGTGGAGGCATCATACTTTCTTCTGAAAACATTTGAAACAGGGATAGGGGAAAAAATGAAAAAGCTCTTTCTCGGTATAAGAGCAGCTCAAAGTGGTTAGAAAAACAGAAGCAGTATTACATTTCCAAGAACAGTTGTGCCTTTGTATTCTGTACTCAGTGTGGAAACTCAAATATGGATACTTCTCAAACTCTTAAGCTTTTGAACTGAAGCTTGTGAGGCACAAATGTTCCACATCTGCATGGGATACACATCATCAAATCTCATATGTTGTGTTTTAGTAACTATGTGTTTTGTATTATTATGAATATGGTTACTTTCATTATTTCTGCTTGACAGAAATTTTAAATTACTTTCCTTTAAAGCCTTTTAATACCCTCAGGTCACTGGCAGTGGCATAGTATTTTTAACAGATCTAGTCTCTCTTGCTCTGGATTTTCACTGCTGTGAAAGTCAAGAGCTGAAGTGGTTTACTTTTGCAACTGAGACCTCAGCTTTGTTGCAATTGTGTGAAGGAGGGCTTTGAGTCTTGTAGTTTATGCAAAAATTGATAATAAAATGTGCATATATATCTATATATGTAGATTACTTTTAAAGTGAATGTTAATTAAATGCTTTATAGAGAGAGTTGTTACATTCCTTTTTGTAAGCTTTTTTTTTTAATTTTTAGATTACACAAAAATTAAGTAATGAAGATCTCTCTCCAGAAATAAGCCGCTGTCTAGATGGCCGTGCGGAAGACGTAACAGTTCTAAATGAACAGACACCAGAAGATACATTTCAACATGTTTTAGATGATTGCCACATCTGTGACGATCATGTTGTGACCTGTGTCACCCCTGTTGACACTGATAACATAGTAGAGGAGCATTCCCTTAAGAATGATACAGATCTTTCTCTGGCATCCCCAAGGAAGATTTTCATGGATGTATTCACTGAAGAGACTATAGAGACTGGTGGATTTGATGGTAGTGCTATGTTAAGATCCCCTGGTGATTCTGAGAGTCTTAAAGAAGTGATAAACCCATTGCCTGACAAGTTAGAGTGTCAGGGTCATGCCTTTTCCATTGATCCATCAGCAGCTGAGAGCAGTGATGCCCTGCCAGTAGAGCTTGTGAGGCGTCTGGATGCCTTGTCAGGATCTGTGGTGCAACCTGTCACTCCTGTAGTGCCAACTGAGAGACAGCTTAACACCGCGGGAGAGCAGCTAAGTTCAGAACCCAGTATTCCCCAATTAGATGATGACTGTACACAAATAACGAATGTGATGGACCCTCAACTTGCTACATGTCAGGCGGAAGGAATAAATGCCTTCAGAGGATCTGACTCTCAGAGGACAACAAATGAGCAAGTAAATACACAGGTTAATTCATATTTGGAAATCTCTGTTTGTCATAAAATATTTTATAATAGCGAAATTACTTGGAGATGGGAATCTTAGGAAAGAATAAACTGGCATCAGTAATTTGCATGTTTAAATCATTTAAGTTGTTTTAGTTTTGAAAATCCAGTAGTGTATTTTCTGCTTTGATATATCCATGTGATGAAGAAGTTTAGCCTGCTGGGAGACGAAATACTATTAAAGTTAATTCATTGACTGATGTGAAAGTCTAGAATCAGCATGGGTTCAAAACCTCTAGATTTCTACCCCATACAGTTCTGCTTTTTCTCCAGGCTATAGTGTGCTGTTTTCTTCTGTTGCAGTTCTCACTGCTGTAACATACAAATGCTTTGCAAGTATTATAAAATAATTCAGCTGTGTCTTTTCTATAGTCTGTGAAGATTGCTCAATGGGGAATTTTTATACCTGTTTTTAGAAATGTATTTATTTGATTTAGTTCTGCTTATGTGAGACTTGCTGAAAAAATTAAGGCATGATTTTATGTCCATGTCCTCCCCTGAAGAAGTCAGTGTATGTGTGGACACAGCATACGATCCTTCTTGTTACGCCTTCTGCTGTAAAGGTGTTCTAGAATAGGTAGTTTGTATTCAAATGCAAAAATCTGGAGAGGAGCATGAAGGGAAAGCAATGCCATAATCTCTTCCTGTTTAGATTATAATAAGGGAAAGAGAAGGACACATACGAGATGTATGTTTATGCTACAGAACATGATAGGCATCCCTTGTACGCCTGTAATCTGATTCTCTGCTCTGTGTTGTCTTTGAATAATCTGGAGCTGCAGATCAATGATCACTCACATATAGCCAGCTATATAAGATGGGTTTACAACCATTTTGTTTCCCCACAATGGTATAAAGCATCCAAAAACTATGAGTTAATTCTGTCTTTTCGTAGTGGTATTAACTGAATATCCTAGCATGTAATAAAATGTGGCACAAAGGTGACAATTTCAAGGTGCTGGAAGGTCTGTCATATAATTGTCTCAGAACCATAGCACTTTACAAAGCTCTTTCAGTAAAGTGTTGATTTCTGAAATTTGTAGCATAGCTGTGTGAAGCTTTATGTTTAGATCTACTCAAAATCACAGTTAAGATTATGAAGTAGAGTTTTGTGGAAATGGGTATCTATAACCTCTTGTTGATTAATTTTAGCTTTTTTTGTGTCTTCATCTGGTGTTCTTGAAGGCAGGAAGTAAGGAGGCAATTTAATGAGAAAAAAAACCCCAGTTAATTTGTTAGTAACTGTTGAATTCTAACAGTATATTCTTCACCTTGGTCTTTTCTCATTCTTGTTTCTTCAGAGTATTCTTGTTGTGGTAAAACAAGTACTCAAAAGAGGAGAGCCTGTCCTGTCATGTAGATGCAGTCAGGGTTCTAGATAGCCCATTTATTTTAGTATATGGTCTCTAATAAAGCAAGTGGTGAGGTTTCTTTTCATTGAAATATTTTCTTCTTCTTCTCTAACCATTAAAAAGTACCGCTGTGGTAGTTTTGTAAAGTAACATATTTGATTTTCCCCAAGTGCCATAGAATCGTAGAATCACTGAAGTTGAAAAAGACCTCCTAAGAGCATGAAGTCCAATCATCCAACCATGAACCACCCTGTTCACCACTAAACCATATCCCCAAGTGCCACATCCACATGTTTTTTGGACACTTCTAGGGATGATGGTTCCACCACTTCCCTAGTCAGCCTGTTCAAATGCCTGACCATTCTTTCAGTGAAGAAATTTTTCCTAATATCCAGTCTAAACCTGCCCTGGCACAACTTGCAGCTGTTTCTTCTCATCCTGTCCCTTATTACCTGGGAGAAGAGGCCAATCCCCACCTTACTACAACCTCCTTTTAGGTAGTTGCGGGGAGTGATAGGGGCTACTCTCAG
>JAYRBT010000093.1:47738334-47752262 GCA_036023395.1 Myiotriccus ornatus | reverse complement strand
ACTGCTGATTGAAAATATTTGAGAAAACAGCTTGTCTGATGAGAAGAGGAAGATGCAGCAACTAATTGTTCGTAGGAATAATTAGCAAAAACCCCAAGGATAAGAGCAAAGTGCAAAATTGCACATTTTGAACCTTACTCTTTCAGGTTTTTTGAATGAATTACAGATTTTCAAGAGAACAGAGAAAGAACACTGTGAATTTTTAAGAAAATATTGATAGCATGTTATTAAAATAGAAAGTACAAGAGTTTTTAAAAAGCTAACATGCATGATAGAGCTTTTAAAGATTCATATATCCTGTCTTTTTGGTAGCAGTTTGAGGAGGGGGTTGTCCTTACTCTACATGCATAATCAGTACTTCGTGAATCTGGTTTTTTTTTTTATTTCTTACAATTTGAATTAGCTTCAGAATTAGAATTTGAAGCTTCAGAATTAGAACCTGTCTGATGATCACATGATAAAATTTAAAGTGAGTGTTGTTTGCTCTGTGAACCAGTAAGGATTAAATCAAGTTTATTTACAATTATGGGTCCAATCCTGCACAGGTTTAATTAAAAGACAGTTTATCTATGCCAGTAAACATTAATCAAAAATTTGTAATCAGCCTACAGGACTTTTTCACATCAGAGCTGTAAAAATACCTTATGTATTTATAGATATATATAGATACATATTCACCTATTTGTATTTATACCTATATGTCATCATGTGTATATATATATATATATGTATACACACGTATCTGTCTTTTCCCTGATATAGAATTAGGAACCGATATAGTTTAATATAGTTTCTTAAATACAATTATGTGTGTAGTTTATGTATTTAGCAGGCGTGCCTGGTAGCCTGAAAGCAGTCCATGGATAAACATAACATACTCCCTACCTCTATACGGTATCGAACTTCAACCTTGTTACCTTTTGTTTCATCCTACATTTGTTGTACCATTGTTAAATCATCTAGGTTTGAACTTTAACTTCTTTTGTTTAAGGTCTGTTTGTTATCTGAGCTCTTAGACACTACCTTCTAACCTTTTGATGTAGTTAGTTAATGTTATTGAATAATTAAAGCAACAGTATTGCACACATTTACAATAATTTAAATGAGTTATGAAGCTTAATTTTCTGTTTATAATTAAACATTCTTTGTGAAAAAATTTCCTAAGGAACACCCAATATGCCGTTAGAATCTACCAGAAAAGAAGCTGTAATTGTACCTGCTACCTGTAATTCAGGAACTGGAGGAAAGAAGAAAATCAAGAGAAATGAAAAAGGGGAAACTCAGCTGCATATTGCTGCTAAGAGGGGAGATTTGTCCTTGGTGAAGACTCTAATATCATCTGGAATTTGTGTCAATGAACAGGATCATGCAGGTTTGAAAATTACTCTCTTATGGGCTTTTTTATGATACATTTTTACATAATTTGTAGTATAAATACGGATTCTTGACTTAAAATTGTGAGGAGGAAAGGAATTCAATAATCAAGTGCAAGCACAATCAATGGATACCTGGATTTTGTGTCTCAGCATGGAAGTAATGCAGCCTTTTTCTCAGCAGGCGTGTTAATAGGGTCTTGCTTCTCTGCTGAAGAGCACATTTTCAGAGATATGTAGAGAAAGTGAGCTTGAAAGTTTGGTAAGAGAAATAATGCTCATGCACATGTATATGAATGTGAAGCACATTCAGACAGGTCTTATTCCTTTAAGAAATAAGGACAAAAACCAGATGACAAGATTATCTTTTCTTCTTTCTCTGCCTAAATGTGTAATGTATTTCTGTTTTCATACTCTCAAAATGCATTGTATTCTATTCTTGATGCCTGGCAGACTTAATATTATAAAACGCTACTGAGATTAGAAATCAGACTATTGATGTTGTGCTTCTGAATTTTTAGAGTTTTTTTACTCCAGTGTTTTGTTTCTTTTACTGTTTTTGGTATTGTAGTAGAAAAGAAAGCAGTATATTTTCTGCTTAGTACTGGATACATTTTTCTGAGGTAAACTGAATTACACAGAAAATAGTTGCCCTTGGCATTTCAGAATGGTTATTTGTATAAGATTTATCTTAAATGCAGCAAAATGTATAATCACTGATAAGTGATCTGTGTGGATCTTTCCAAATCAGATGCATGCTGTATGTGTTGTCTTTCCTTTATTAGGTTGGACAGCAATTCATGAAGCTTCCAGTAGAGGATTTACTGATGTCATCTTAGAATTACTGAAGGCAGGTGCTCATGTCAACAGCAGAAGTCGTGATGGTGTTTTACCGATACACGATGCTGTTTCTGGCAATTATTTGGAGGTACATTTTTCTTTTTCGTAAGATTTTCTGAAGCTGATTTCCAGCAGAAGGTCAGCAGAATAAAATCCTCATTTCATTTAAGTGTAGATTTGCATTTAGGAAATAAAGTAGGATTCTTTAAAGTGATCCAAATTAGAGAAAGAAATATTTTTCAGTAGTGACAGTTGCAATTGTACAGTTAGTTGCCCTGTTTAGTACAGCAAACAGATGATAAAAATTCTGAAACTTCCTTTGTTTTTCTCCCGGGTTTGGGCTTTTTAATACTAAAACTGAGCATTGTCAGTTTGATTGTCTAGTCCAACCCTGCTGCAGGTGAAAGTGATGCATTTCACACGTAAGAGAGAAGCAACAATATATTTTATTGATAGAAAACAGTGAGTTAGCAAAGTTCACTGGTAAATGTGACAGTTGTTTAACAAGATTTGAGGCAAGATGCATTGATTTTTTACTGCGTAGAGGGCACAACAGAACCAGAAGGGGGACCCTCCTGTTGAGTCATGATGTCCAGAAAGGACCCCCTTCCTTTCTAAACTCCATCTCAGATGACTAGATCCAGACTTGGTCCCAGACTCAGTCAGCAGTTTGTATCTAAAGAATTATGTGTGCACAATCAATCCTTTCTGCCACTTAGCTAAGATTTCAAAGTTTAGCATGCAGTTAATCACTGAGAATCTGTTGTGGCAAGGAATCTCTCAATCTTGAGGAGCAACCTTGGGAGATGTCTCTACTAAAGGGGAGATCCTGGTGTGCAGACCACTGCTGTTCAGGAGAGCTTGAAGAGCCCAGAACTGTCTACTATTTATGGAGTAAGATGATTTACTTACAGTCATATTTGCATGCCAGCAAGACACCTGGGTCACTGTTCCAGACGGTCTTTGGCTACCTTATTGCCATTCATCACCCAAAGTCCAGGTAAGCTGGATGCAGCCATCACAGCTGCCCCTGGTGGTTATGGCTTAAGCAGAGGAGCACATGGCCACAAAGCCCCTTGCCATGGGCAGGAACATTTTTTTACTAGCTCAGCTTGCCCAAAGCCCTGTCCTACCTGACTTTGAACATTTCTAGGGATGGGGTATCCAAAGCTTCTTTGGGCAACCTGTTTCAGTGTCTCACCACCTCCACTGTAAAAAATTTCTTTCTTGTAAAGACCCTAGGCCTGCTGTTTAAAAATGGTTCTATAGAATAGACTATTTCAGTGGGAAGGGACTTACAGCAATCGTCTAGTCCGAGTGCCTGGTCTCTTTGGGGCTGACCAGAAGTCAAAGCATGTTGTTAAGGGCATTGTCCAAATGCCCCAGTCTTAGGCCATTGATCACCTCTCCAGGAAGCCCATTCTAGTGTTTGACCATCTCTCAAAGTAAAGAAATGTTTTCTAGTGTCCGGTCTAAACCTGCCCTGGCACAGCTTTGAACCATTCCCACACATTTTATCACTGGGTCCCAGGGAGAAGAGATGAACACCTCCTTCTCCACTTCTCGTGCTCAGGAAGCTGTAGCTTCAGGTTGCCCCTCAGCCTCCTTTTCTCCAAACTAGACAAGCCCAAAGTCCAGGCTAGACAAGCCCAAAGTCCTTACTGGCTCCTTGCAGGACATGGCTTCCAGCCCTCTCGTCAGTCTTGTTGCCCTCCTCCAGGCACATTCAAGGACCTTCATATTGTTCTTAAATTATGGGGCCCAGCTCTGCACACTAATAAATAAAGTGTTCTTTTGGCAGAGTGAGTTCCGATGAACTGAGTGTAAAGAAGATGACTCCAGACTGACTCAAACATACTACTTCTGTTTCTGTCAGAGGAACTCATGTTTCATCACATTTATCTTTTTCCATGAACAACAGTCAAACAAAGGGGATGATTCTCAGGCCTGGTGCCAAACTATCCTTAGGGTTCTTACAAACATATAAGCTTATTCTTGAGTATTGCAAGGGAAAACCAATGGAGAACATTCTGCACTTCAAGAGAAGTTTCTGATCTCTTTCTGGTACTTTTTCGTACTTAACTGCACTCTGAGTGTAAGAAATAAGAAGAAATGCTAAAATTGGGAAATCATACATATGAAAATTCTTTAACATCCAAGCTTTGACCTCATCAGCACTTTCATGTGATCTGAATTTTAGGGGAGAGATGATTCCACTGATGCTACTAATCTTATTTCCACATTGTATAATTAAGCAGACTTGCAAGTTATTTGGAATTAGGGAAAAACTTATCAGTTCATGTAACCAGAAAACCAAAACCACTATTAAAGAAAAAAATCTACTTCTTTTCTGCATTTTGGTCTTAATTCAATTGACCAGCTCCTTTTAATTTAGATATATGATGTTTTGTAATTGCTTTGTATGACAGTACCATAAAAGTGATAGGTTTAATGACAATTTGTGGATCATTTGTGTATTTTAATGGGATGTAAGATGGAAGTCTGTATTAATAATAGCCAGTTAATGGGGTTTGTTTAATTTGGATTGCAAATGTAACGGGTTTTGGAGTATCTTATTTATATATGTATTATTTGTGATATGTGTTAGATACAACACACATAGTTGTATTATAAGTCCACAGTAAGAATTAGCACACCACAAATAATAAAAATACATAATAGGCAGTCAGGATTCTACTACAGCATGGAGCGAATCCCTTTGAGAGGAATGGAGAAGGGAAAAGTGCTGTGGATCAAGCCTGTGATGAAGAAATGAAAGAACTTCTGAGGTCTTACGGTGCTGTGGACTCTGTATTTCCTGTTCCGACTGTTGAAGTTACTGGTATGTTAGTTTTGTAATGTAAATTATAATATTACCCCAGAGTCTTAAGAAAAATATTTACATTCAAACAGTGCTGATTTGTGGAGCTGCATATTGCCTGGCACTGATATTTTTAACTATATTAACTATTGAATTATATTAATTAATTTACAGAAAATAGGATACCTGATTGGGTTTGGGGTTTTTTGAGAGAATGAGATATAAGAACATATTCAGGTCTTCAAATTTTGTTGTTATTCCTATTTCCCTTCACAGGAAGGGAAATAAGTGGGTTTGAAAGTGTTAGTTTTCAGGACTTATTTCCTTATGCTACCTAAATTTGATCTCATTTTTATATACAAGATATTTTTTATTATTTGATCTGCCATTGTATCTTTGTAACCTCTTATGCTCCTGCAAATTCATGTTAAATTTTATTTATTTTTTTCTGAATTGTGGAGAGAGGAGATCAGAACATCATTGCTTTGACTACTGTAAAAATGATGATGCAGCTTGGGAGCCACAACGTGAGAAATACAGTGTGGTGAGTATAGATAACAGAGTTTTGTTAAACTGCTTCCTAGTGTGGTAGTGCATAGTGACATTTGCTGACTGAATAATATAAAAATATATTGTAAATAATTAATCCATTAGAATGTATGTAAAAGCAGAATCATGCAAAGGTTTATAGTAGGTAAGCTGTGTTTTACATCTATGAGAGTGCTTACTATCACCTCTTTCTGTTAATGATTCTTGTGTACTTACCTTTATTGTGCAAACAGTATTCAATACTTATAATTTTTACTGGTTGTATGACTAGAAAAAATGTCATGAGTCCCGAGGCTTTTCATCATGTTTCCAAAATGGTTCTTTTTGAAACAGTAATGAATTGGCTTCATGATGAAGGTACTTAGAAATCGTTCATCTTAATGTAAAACAACCAGGAAGATTTTTGCACAGGTTGTTAGGAGAGCTCTTGCTGGTGTCCGTAAGCTCTATCTGCATTGCCTAGGTGATGCTATCATGCTGAAATTCACTGGTAAATGTGACAGTTGTGTCCTTGCAGTGTGCACAGAGGTGGGTCTCTGAGTATGAACTAGTTTGAATGCCTGGGTAAAACCAGACTGTAACAACCCCTTGCAGAGCAAGCCCTTGACAGTATGTGTGTCTGTCCTACCAGTGCCTCATTGCCTTTACACAGTAATTCTCTGCCTGGAATAACTTGAGGCCACCAATACTTAAACTGCAGGCCATGTATCATGGCTTGTTTTTATGGTGCACTTGGCTCTATTTCTTAATGTCATTTCGTGTTTTTTAATAGGAGTCTGTTGCTGCCATACAAGATACAGAAAAGAAGCAGAAAGAACTGTTGCTATATGAACTGAGAACTTCCAAAGATGCAGGTAGACATAAATTAAAATGTTTCACCTATTTTTAGAGGGTAAATATCTTCTGTAATATAATTGTTTTTAATGTTATTGCATGTAATATATTTTTATTATCTCCTCTGGAAAATACATCTTCAGAGAATAAGATTTTAATAGCATCTCTCAGGTAAGTGCACTTCCTGAAGTACTTCCGGTTTACATAGGAATGAATATTATGACAAGCAAGGTAAGCATACCACTTGGAGGCACACATCTCACATCAACTGATTATATGAAAAGGGATCATTAGATAAGAATGCCCACTGTTGGCAGCATTGTTCAGGTGCAAGTACATGAGCCTCTCCATAATCAAGAACATCTGTGTCTGTAAAGTAGCAAATGCAGCATTTTCATTCTACTGTGGCTGGACTTCCAGGAGCCTGAAATAATTTATGAGAGAAGAAAGAGAATTCTTTAAGGCAGACACTGTGGATGATTGACAGTTTCAGAAATGCTGATGCCCAGAGGTGTAATTTGTCTTAGGCTATCAAATCTCAGTTCAGATTAATCTCAAGAATTTACTAAGTGACAGTGGCTTCCTAGGAGATCATGATGCTGCTGCTGTGGAGCAGTTGGAGTCTGTTGTGTCTGTGCTGTGACTCTTTAAGTGGCACATCTTGCTGCAGGAATGCCTTTGACAAATGCCTCTCTCCCCAGCTACCTTTGTTAACTAGGCGGGGCTGTTCACTTTGGAGTAGCTCATGCCCATGGAACAGTTTGGATTCCTGACGGAAAGAAAAAATTTGGTTTTAAATTTATTTTCCTGAACATAGGGTGGAGCTTTCAAATTATATTTACAAATAAATTTTTCCCTTTAAAAATAAATGTGAAATATGGAAGTATGCAGATTTATAGTTTACCAGATTTGTGATGTATGAACTCTTAATTGCAATAGGTATGTTTCCTTGAAAAATGTTTGACAAGCATGTAGGATACAATAGGCAGGAGCCTGTTGTAGTTGATAGAATAGACAGGAGCCTCTGGACAGAGATAAGTGTAATTTCATAAAAAGAGTGAAAATGATTATCAGACTTCTCCTGTTTAGGAGTATTAGAGAAATGAACATGGTGCTATATTACCACTACTGGCAAAAGCATTAATAATATAGCACATCTCAAACTAAGTCATAATCATTACTACTGAAGAAGCACAAGACTGAACAAGAACATGGAAGCACAATGACAAACTTAAAACAGAATAAAATCTCAAGGTATTTGCGTGCATGAAACCTACTGTAAATAACAGATTCAAATTAACTATTAAGCTGTCTTAATAAGAGCAGTATATAAGTATTACTGAATAAGTAAATGTCTGGTAGATGCTGTAAAACCAGTTTAGATTTTACAAATGCTAATTTTAATCCTATAATTTCCTGTTTTTCATGATTAAGAAAAGCTCCCATTGACTGTTGCAGACTTTCAGCGTGGTTTAGCAAATTATCCCAGTGGTATCCACTGGTCACAACTTCTAGCCCTCCCTTATGTTTTATGTCTGAAGAGATAGCGTATATAAAGGGGAGTTTATATTTGCTCTTCTTAATTTAAAAGAATAAAACTAACAAAAAGGGATAATTTATCATTCTATTTTAAAATATGGGTTTGAAATATGAAAACTTGATAGGTATGCTTTTACCACTATATGTAACTTTGAACAGCCTTGGTTCATTAAACTATTTTATAATACTTCAGTCATAGAAGTTTTACGCACCTGCTTAAGACTGTGTTACTTCTAACTTCTACAGGTATCCTCAGTATAATTGTCATGGTAAGTAGCTCCTTGCAATACAAAGAACTTCAAAATTTTCAGAGCTTATAATCCATAGGGCAGTTCTTTGTCCATTTCTCTTAGTAATTTCCTAGGCAAAGTATGTGCACTTCAAAATTGTCCAGTGCAAACTATTTTCTTTAAGTTAAACTTGCATTTAATTCTGAAGAATTTCATTAAAGGTAATCCAGTTGTAAAGACCTATCGGTATGCATGACAGTATCTGAGGATACTCTAACTGTATCTTCAGACTTTGGCTGTGTATTTGCTACATTAAAATATTACTGTAATTATTTTCTACTCCTTCTTGCCATTGTAATTTTGGTTATGTCAAAATATTGAACAGGTGTATATATACAAAGGCTGTCTCGAATACAAGATGCTTTGAATGAAATGCTTGCAAGCCAGAAAACAGAGAGAGATGCCCTTGCTAAAAAGTACAGGTAGGTAGAATAGAGAGATTATATTCGTAGGAAGCTATTCTTCATAGAAGTAGCGATAGAAGTTTTTTGGAGACTAGCATACAGTGGCATGAAAGTAACTCTGTGGTTTTCATTCAGATTTTGTGGGAGCATGATCCATACTGGCTTCAGTTACCTCCAGTAAGCATTTACGTCAAGGAAGAACTTCAGGGTTGAGCTAGTGCATGCAAATCAGTTACTGTGCGCACAGTGAGCATTGAAACACAGAAGTGCTTACCTCAGTGTGAACGTGGACTGTGTGAATTGTCAGCTTCATGACTCTAGCTCTCACAAGGCCTCTTTTTTCTTCCTTCTGAGAGGGACTACCTCAGTGCTGGTCATGTGGTGTGATAAGAATATAGCATCCAGTTCAGTGGATGCTTCTAGGCCAGCTTCTGAGAATGTCTCCATACTGTTTGTGTGAGCAGGATTGGTTGGTCATGTAAAGCAGCATGTACAGCTCCCAGGTAGACCCATAGCAAAACATACAGGCAGTTGAGTAGGGACTGAGATATTTCTGCCATGAACCATTTTGCCAGCTAGGAAATGTAGCATATGTAGATTACCAAATAATTTAAAAAATTATGAGGAATTAAGGTTCCAAATTATCTCTGTGAACAAACTAGTGACTGAGTTAAAAAACAAGAACAGTAAAATTAGTAGCTACATAAATTTATTTGCTTTCTAATACTGAGAGTGAAACTGTTCCAGAGGGAAGAGATAAATATTTCTGGGTATTGCAGATACCCTGCAGGTAATCCTAAATTGCTTTGTCCTCTTTTCATAATGGTCATGTGGTATTAATACAGTGTAGCTTCACAAAATGTTTTGTGTACACCATAAAAAAATTCTGATAGTATCACCCTTCAGTAGGTCATCCTGAGCTCATTTTAAAAGGCTCCAAATTAGAACCTCAAAGGCATTGAATTCAAAGAAGTATTATTTGTGGTGATGAAAGAGAAGACAGTTATAATACAGACCCAGTTTGGATTCTGTGAATTAAGGGTGTTATAGGAGTACAAGGTTGTTACTGAAGTTTTGATGCTTTGCATCCAAATTCTATGGGATTGCTACTTGCATCTTACTTCTACATCCTGCTGTGAGATTCTGCTGTTTGTCCATAAGCCTGTGATTCAAACTTCAAGCTTCATACAGGATAAAAATATTGTTGAAATTTTAGGTGTTGGCAGAGTTCTTTGAAAGATATTCCTGTTCTTAATAGGTTACATCTATGAAACTGTCTTTATTTTGTGTTTACAGTAACTGACACCCTTGTTTTTTATTTTCTATAGGGCTTCAGTGGAATCTTTCAAAAAGGGAGCACTGAGGAAACAATTAGTTAACCTTGCTTCTAGGCAAAAGAGTCTGTTGACTCTTTCCCAAAACCAGGAAAAATTAGTGCAGAAAATACAAAATTACAGGAAAAAAAAGCAAATGTTCAGTTCATCATCTTCAGAGAAGCAAAGCTCAAACTTAGTTATTTTCCATGGAAATGATGTAAGACAAAGTTTAACTGCTGATGAAATCATGTGTCCTGATGTAGTTACATTTAGTATGGGGCTTGGTGCCAGCATGCCTAATGGAAACAGAGTAGGAGCACATGTCTCTTTAGAAAATAGATTTTCAGCTCAGGAATGCAGCCAGCATTCACACGTCTGCTTGGATGAGACAGGAGCAAATAAAGAAGCAATCAGAAGCAAAGAGGCTTCTGATCATGCTTTGGCATCTGAAAACAGCGTAAGAGAATATCCCTTTGACAACGTGTCAAAGCTGACAAACACTGCAGAAGTGGTGACATTGCCTTCAGAACCTACTGTTTCCACTGCTAAAACAAAGTCCTCACAGCAAAAAGACATTGATAGTGTAGCATTTGCAGAACAAGGAAACAAGTCTTTAAATCCCACTTCAGTGACCAACACATTAAATATTGTAGAACCCCGAAGCACTGCTGTGAATAAGAATGCCTGTCAGCCAGCCAGTGACTGCCAGCAGGTTATTACTCATGGGAATCTACACAGATATGTAAACAAGAAAGAAGCTTTTCAGCAGCAGCAGCAGCAAGTAAATTTTTTAGCACCTATGAAGAACTTCCCTAATACTTCACAGCAAATGGTCTTTTGGAGTTGTGAGAATTCATTTAATACCAACTTGGTCCTTACAAATCTTACCTCAAATACAGATTCTCTAGTAAATGTCAGTGAGAAATCTTCACAAGGCTGTAGCAACCAGGAATGGGAACAAAAACAAGTGAGGTATGGAAGGAAAAGTAAGAAAAAGCTTCAATTGATAGATCTGCTTGAATTGGGAAGGATTAAGCCAGGAGAAAATGTTTTAGAATTCAAACTGCAGGTAATTGTTGAAATCTAATAATGTTAATAGTAGCATATAATGAAAAAAACCCTCACACTAAAATGGGGAAACAGCAGTTCTCATAGTTCAGTCTGCACCTTCAGCACTTGTTATTGAATGTTTTTGTTCATTGGTTACAGTGTTTATGAGTTTTAAAGGAAAATGCTATGGATGAAGTCTTTTATCGGTCCATAACTATAACACACAGACTATTGCATGTGTACAATTTGTGTTTAACTTTGCATTATCAGTTTGTTAATGTTTCCTGTTGCTAGAACCAGAAGGAAGGAGCGGTAATGTAAAGATTTTGTGATTTAATGTGATTCTTGGAAGCAAGTCCCTCAAATAAAGAATTGTGACATCAAGGGTTTCATAGACATAAATACTGCAAAATATTTGCTTGTATGCTAGCTGGTTCTTTAATTTTACAGAATGATATGAACCATATTTGAATAAAAAAAATAAAAAAAACCCTCTTTTTAATAGAAAAGTGTGTCCATGTCTCTCCAAACACAGAGCAGATTTGCAAGGCAGCTGGCAGGGGCCTGGTTGAGTATTGAGCAAATGAGGGAATTACTGACTGAATTCCCAGATGAGAGCTAGTTATTTGCAGGGCAGCATATTGATAAAAACATGAAAGGTTCTCTTCAGCCAACTCACCAGGTGCACTTAATATAGAAAGGACTCCTTTTTTTTTTTTTTTTTTTGCACTATTTAGCTTTGTCAGTCTAGTGAGGACAAATATGACAAAACCAAAACTTGCTCTGTCATAAACAATTGTTTAACAGTTATTTATTTTGCTCAGTTTTAAACAGTTATTAATTAAGTTATTAAGTTGTGCTTCTGGAGGTTGTGTTTGCAGAACTGAGCTGTATTCCCATTATCAAAGGAGCATTAACAATAAGTTCTTTTATACTTATTTTTGCATAAGATAAGACTGTCAGGTTCCTCCTAAAGCATGTAAATTATATCCCTTGATTTAAGGGAAATTTTAATGCAAATGTGTTTCATCTTTGCATTTTGCTGGAACTTCACTGTGACGTGCATGTTCCACATGGGTAAGGCAGATTGCATTTGAGTAGCAGTTTCTTGTTGCACAGACTTGCCTCCTGTGAGTGCCTGAGTTCACTGTTGCAAGTTAATTTATTCAAAGCCTTGTTATGTCTAGGAGGAAATAAGATGCAAATACAATTCTGATAAACACACATAGGGAGATTTGTCTTCTTATTGGCTATGACATCTTTTTCTGATGGAATAAATCCTCTTATTTTACATAACACAGTTTATAATAGTGGCAATATATTCTTTAACTTTTTTCCCAGAGAAAAACTTTTCAGCTATACAGTTCTTCAGCATTTGTCATGTTTCAAGAATGTTGTTTCAGATTTTTTAATTTATGAGTTGAAATTATTTTTTTTCCCCAGGAATTTAGTCATAAAGCTACAATCTTAAAGAATGGCAAGATCAGAACCAGTAAAGGACAAATTCTGCAGAATCCAGTTCAATGGGTTAAAGACATACTAGGAAGTGATATTTCTGTGACATGGAAGTATGTGTGGAATAAGGTAGGTCTGATTTTACTGCCAAAAATAGCAACAATAAATGAATATAACAAGTTTCACTAATCTAGATCTCTGTACTGTTATTAAAGCTAAAAAGAGTACAAGTCTAAATTTTAAAAGGTCTGCTTACTTTTACTGAGTGAGCAGCAAAGAACAGAGCTACAAAGCTGTAGCTGTACAGAGATGAACTAGTCATAAGTGTTGAAAGAATGTGGAATGCTTGCACAGTAAGCTATCAGGGATTTGAAAGAGTAGTTTTAAAGATCACAGAACCACAGAATATGCCAAGTTGGAAAGGACTCTCAAGGATCATTGAGTTCAGCTTCTAGCCAGACTGTTCTCAAGAGTCATACCATGTGCCTGACATTATCATTCATTCTTGAACTCTGTTAGGCTTGATGTTGTGACCACTTCCCTGGGGAGCCTGTTTCAGCACCGAACCCCCTCTGGGGGAAGAACCTTTTTTTCATATCCTACATAAATCTCCTTTGAAATAACTTCAGGACACTCCCTCAGGTCACCACAGAGAAGAGGTCAGGGCCTGTCCCTTGTCTTCCCCTCATGAGGAAGCTGTAGACTGCAATGAGGTCTCCCCTCAGTTTCCTCTTCTCCAGGCTGAACAGACTAAGTGACCTCAGCCACTCTTCATACGGCTTTCCCTCAAGGCCCTTCACCATCTTCTCTGCCCTCCTTTGGACACACTCTAATAGCTCAATATGTTTCTTATATTGTGGTGCCCAGAACTGCACACAACATTCAAGGTGAGGCCCTCCCCAGTGCAGAGCGGAGTGGGACAATCCCCTCCCTTGACCGGCTGGTGATGCTTTGCCTGATGGCCCCCAGGACACGGTTGGCCCTCCTGGCTGCCAGGGCACTGCTACTCATATTCAACCTGTCCTTGACCAGGACCACCAGGTCCCTTTCTGCAGCACTGCTTTCCAGCATCTCATTCCCCAGTCTGTCTGTACCAAGGTTGCTCTGTCCTAGATGCAGAATCCAGCACTTCCCTTGTTGGACTTCATCTGGTTGGTGATTGTCCAGATGGTGATGGCCCAAGATGGAGCCCTGTGGAACCCCACCAGTGACAGGTCACCAGTCTGATGTCACCCCATTCACTGTTACCCTCTGTGCTCGACCCATGAGCCAACTGCTCACCCACCACATGATGTGTTTATCCAGCTGCGTGCTGGACATTTTGTCCAGAAGGATCCTGTGAGAAACAGTATCAAAAGCTTTACTGAAATCCAGAAAGGTTACTCTGCATTGGTGAGGCCACACCTGGAGTATTGTGTTCAGCTCTGGGCCCCTCAGTTCAGGAAGGATATTGAGGT
>JAYRBT010000093.1:47699524-47716300 GCA_036023395.1 Myiotriccus ornatus | reverse complement strand
CAAGGACAAGTCAGCAGCCTAAAGATTACTCCAATGATGCCTAGCTGTCTGCAGACATTTTCCAGTTTTACATGTGCTGGAAGCTTTTATCTGACAGAAAATGTTCTCTGTTCTTAATTTTTTTAAATCAATTAATAGCATTTGATACATTTGGCCACTATATCCTCCCATCAGACTGAAAAGAGGTAATGTTGACCCAGCTACTGTCATGCCACATGGTATCTTATGCATACAGACAGTGCCAAATATTAAGAGGGGAATCTAGGAACTGTGTTCTGTACGATTTTGCCGTGCTGGGGGCATCGAGCTAAGGTAGGGTCCCATGAATCTGTGACACCCACAGCCCTCTTTGGAGGTGTCATAAGCTCTTTGGAGTTTATGAGATTCAGCCTACTCTAGCCAAAGAAGTACAGGTTATAGTTCTGTATGAGCTGGATGTCTGATGATGAAGAGGAGGCTGGTGTGCACAGTACTTTCTTTGGTCAAAATATGGACAGAGAGTTACTGATGCTATGCTTTCCTTGAGGGAAAATACTGTGATAATTGTTTGTTGTATATGCAAATATATACGTATATGCAGTTTTTAGTTCCTCAAATTTCTTTGTAACCATTACACACAGAAAAGTTAGGTATAATTGCCTAAAAATGTATTTCTTGCCATGTAGGAGATGTTGTATACCCTATGAAGTACTTAGGCATAGGTGAACTTGCAATGCAGGTCATCATATCAGAACAGAATTTCAGGAAGTATCACCAGGGTTATGAGTCTTTTAACAGTAGCCCAAACTTCTGGTCTTGGCTTAGTGTCAGAGCTATTTAATTTGTGAAATGAGCAAGACTTCCAAGACCTGAAGTTTCAGGTACCATGCACATCTTACTGGTGAGGCTTTTGACAAAAACTCCTCACATCCCAGTGCTTTCCTGCCTGTCCCCAAGTCCTGTTCAGCATGCTGTAGAGGAAATTAGGTTGCTTTGATGTGATCTGTTCTTTTTAGGTTTTGGTGCTTTGTTTTTTTTTTCCTCCTTACCTTCTTTTTTTCTCCCTACCTTCTTGGTGCTTAGAAATGCTACGTGGGTAAACAAAAACATAGGATTGTGTATTGATTTTGTGTGGCCAGGTTTTGGTAGTGGTCGGGGGAATACTGGGGTGGCTTCTGTGAGAAGCTGCTAGGTGCTTTGCCCGTGTCTGGCACAGCAGCACTCAGAGGCAGAGGGACATCATTCAGGCCACGATAGTCTATTGTCAATCTCCACTCTCCATTAGACTTACACTAGCCATATGTGAGCAACTCCTGCTGAGCACTCCTTGGCTCTCTAGTTGACAAATTAGCTTATGGATGGGAATTATGGAGTCTTGGTGTGATTTCTGCCAGTGCACTGCTCTAGTAGCAATTGGCACTTGCTGGTCTTCAGCTTGCAGCAATCCTATGATGAAGGGATCTTCTGAGAGGCCAGGCAGGATAGATAATTGTTTGATCTTCTCCGTATTCACAGTAGCTACACCAAAAGCCTATTGATAGCCCTTTGGAACCTTGGAGTACCTCTCTTGAGGTAGTTGATGCCAAGGATATAAGGGGCCTCTCCTGGTCCCTATCTCAACCAATAAACCCTTTGTTATATTTTCTCTCCCCTGCCCAGTTGCAGAGGGGAGCAATAGAGCAGCCTCGGTGGATACCTGGTGTCCACCCAGGGTCAACGCCACTACAGTTTCTTATATGGATAATGCCTTCCACAGCTTTTCATGGAAAGCCTTCATGTTCACTATTTTTCAGCTGACTTTTACAATTTTCTTTTGTAATTTGTGCAAGAAACAATGTCATCATTACTACTTCTGTACATCCGGCTTCATACACGCTTGAAACACTGATGATGGTGAAGGCTGCGGGCAGTGGCAGGATGGAGCAGACACCAGGACTTTGCTCACCCACCAAGCTGGACGTGCCTGTGCTGGTGTCCTGGGGAAGAGCATCCTGAAGAGCTCTGCAAGGGGAAGAGACCACAGCAAAGTCCAGGAGGTAGGTCTGCTGCTTTCCATGAACTGATCTTGCTGATGTGACAAGCTGTGACTTTGGCAGAGGGGAACTGACTCAAAAAGGGTGATTTACAGGAAGGGGCTTGCAGAGAGTCTGCAGGCAGCTTAGTGGAGAGGTGAAGGAAATGGAGAAATATTTTGAGCTCTTAATGGGAGCTTTTCTGCAGTGTGGTGCAGTTTCTCCTACCTTCCTTTCTAATGGAAAGCTTCCACCCTCTTTTACAGTGCTTCTCCTTGACAATGAATACAGGTTCTGGCCCTCTGGGTCTTATTTTTTTTGTTATACTATAGCTTAGGAGATGACCACCCACCCTTTGCTGCACAAGTACTACTGTAGTAGTATCTCATATGAGCCAGAATAAAGCTGTTAAACTCTAGATTGCCCTGAATTAGAAGGGAGTAAACTCTATTTGCTGAGATATGTATTTTGGTTTCTTTTTTTGTCTTGACTCCTGGCTTTATAGTACACTAAATCCTTGGTAAGCA
The DNA here is from genome assembly GCA_036023395.1 of Myiotriccus ornatus. Taxonomy (NCBI): domain Eukaryota; kingdom Metazoa; phylum Chordata; class Aves; order Passeriformes; family Tyrannidae; genus Myiotriccus; species Myiotriccus ornatus. Next base: position 47,713,782 of record JAYRBT010000093.1, on the reverse strand, counting down.
TGAATACTCACATTTCAAAAAGTCAAGAGCATTTAGATACTCAATGTATAAGCAACCAGGCTTGGGAATTTTCAGGGCTGACTATCTCTGGGCCTTCTTAACACTTCCTAGCTTTAAGAGTGCTGCAAATCCTCAGACAGAGTAGTATGCAATGTACCAAGTGATTTGCTGAGAGACTTCTTCAGGCCTTCACCAGAACAGCTTCCACCAAAAGTTATTGTAAAACAGGTCAGATTAGTTGGGGATGCAGAAGAACCAGGTTCGCATCTCTCTTGTGCTGTTGTCTTCTTGCATGACCCTACAGAAGTTGCTCACCCCTTCTCCTAATCTAAGAGCAGAGACACAGACTTTCTTTACCTCAGCATATCTCTGGGACATGGGCATGCAGAAACTAATGTAAGATATTTTACTGAAATTATGGGGATTGCCGGTGGAGACAAGTGGAAAAGAGCATTTGGCCTTTTCTAAAGAGCATACAAAGAGTTGGGACTGAGTAGCAGACAGACAAGCAAAGCAGCTTACTGTGTGCACAGCAGGTTCTCTTAGGAAACACAGATCTGTGTATCTTGTGCAATGAAGAGTCCTCATGCTTAGCACTGGGACAAAGTCGGGTGTGATACCCATCACTGCCAAATCTTTGCTGAACCTGTGTTTCCCATGTATGTGGTAGAACCTGTTTTTCCTCTTTCAGAAGCAAAAACCAGGCTGTGTTAAACTGTAGATTTTTCTTTCTTTGTGACACTGTGTTGTTTTAAGTCTTCGGGGTCTTAAAATTGGCAGACTTATTTAGTTAGGGTTGGGTCTAAAAGTAATGACATTCTTCCACCTCTGGCAATTAAGTATGTAAACAATAGTAGTTAATCCTTCAGTTGTGCATCCTTTAGAGAATATCTAAGTAGTACATCAGACGAGCAAGCTAAAGCAAGGCTGGTAGTAAGTGTCTGTGTTACAGGGACACAGGCTGGGGCTCCAGTGCAGAGGAAGAGGGTGCAAACCAGACAAACTTGATAGAATCAATTGATCTAGATTTAATGCCAATAAAAGGTATTCCTACAGAAATCCCATGATCCCAATCAATTTTGCAATGGAAATAACTAACTAACAGCAGTAAAAACTAGCCCATTAATAAATTAACTTTTCCAGCTAGCGCCATTGAATAATCAAGTAGTGTTAAAAGTTTAATTCAGTCAGACAGTTTATTAAAAATAAAATAAAATAAATTACTTAGCAAAGCACTTGATTACTTTTCCCCTTCACCAGCTTCCCAGGAACAGTGCCTCTCTACCTTTTCCAGAGATCCATCACGACCCAGACTTGATTTGTATCAGCCAGAGGGGAAAAAAAGAAGGAACTAACTATATCTTTCCATAGGGCTGGTCATGCAAACAATCAAGTTCGCACTGCTGTGTGAGCAGGTGTGTATTAAGCAAACAGAGATATTTTATGAGGGAGAACTTTCCCAAAGTGCTTTTGCCTGAAGGAGAGGGAATTGTTCCCATGGTTCCTGGTGTTGCGTAGTAATGGTGTTGGTTGCTGAAATATACTGTGACCTGGTTTCCAAGGAGAGGTGTCGACACTCGTTATGCCTCAGGTGCCTTTGAGTGATGAGTGAGTAACTGGTTGGAGAAAGCACCTGTTCTACTGCTTTGATTCTTGTTGTTGTTGTTACCATGAAAGCACTTACCCTCATTGGTCTCTGTCTCCATTCTCCTCCTTTGTAATTTCCCAACCTTTGTTCTGATGCTCCTCCTCTTCTCAATACCCATTCCCTTTTTATTTTTTAACCTAGGTGACAGCAAGGAGCTTGGTTCATGCTGTTCATAGGCAGAAGGGCTTCTGCATGCAAGAGAGAATCACATGGTGGGGTAAGAGCACTCCTGCTCCCCTGCATCCACTCCCCTGTTCCCTCTCCTTCCACAGACTTTCATTCATACTTGACCTTTTCACTTACCTCTTGCTCCATGGTGAACACAGCAGCAGTTTGCCTCACAACAGCATTTATAGTGAGTACTACGTGTTTCAGAACCACTGAGGAGAGAGCACTGCCTACTCACAGCCTGAACTTTCCAAGAACCCCTATTCTATCCAGAATAGCAACTAGTGTGTCTTGTCACTTGATGGTCTGCGTTAACCACTCCCAAACCAATGTGACAACAGATAAAGAGATGGTTCCCACAGCTGGACATCTGGCATGGCACTGAAAGTCATTTGTGGCATCTCTAGGGAGTCACAGACCTCTTTGATGGGTAACAATAAAGTAGAAAAGAAGGAGTATAAATTCAGGAGGTCTACACATTAGGAGAGATCATGTCTCAAATAAAGTAGTTCAAAAACTGTCAATAAATCAGTGTGCTCTGAATATAGACAAACTAGGAACACCTCTGTACTGCGCAGACTGCAGGTGAGACTTGCCATGCAGAGCAAGAGGAATGTGAATTGGTAATTTGTTCCTGCTCAGGGTGAAGGGAGCTGTAGACTCCTCCTGTGCAAGAATGGCTTTGGCATCACTAAGTTGCACAGACTGGGAGTTGCTGTTACTCTGGGTAAACTGAGTTTATGAAAACAGCAGAAACAATTGTGTGAGGAGCTGCAGTAAAGCCCTGGTCTCTCTCAGGAACCAGGGCTCTCTCCATATGTATACCATTAGGATCTTAGTAAGGCAGAAGGATGCCTTCAGAGAGGCAGTGTGAGCACAGTTTTGCTGTGCTGAAGAAGGGAACTTGTCCATTCCTCTGACTTGCTCAAATGCCTCCTTGAACCTCTACAGAGGGATGGCCTCAAAGAGCGCTGAAGCTGCTGCAGCACTGGTGGATATGAGCCACTGGAGGTTAGAATCAAGTAGGAACTTGATTCTCTGGGCTGACTCAGACTTCTGTGGGCCAGAGCAGCTTCCAGGCTGGCTTTTCTCCATTGCTTCTGAGTGCCACTCTGGGATGGAGGAGATGCTGGGGTGTTCCTGGCAGAGGATCAGAACTGGGTGCAGTGCTGCTATCCCCAGAATACTTCACACTGGAAGTACAACAAAGCTGTGCCATCACAAGCAGAGCTGGCAGAGCTTGCAGTCATGGTGCAGAAGCTGGGCTCTTTTCCTGTCTCCTGTTTGCTGGGGCCAAGACTTTCCCAGGAATGCTTCATCCAGTCCATCTACAGACAAACTGATGATCCTTTGCAGTTCCTCGTATCTTTCCACCAGCTGCAAAGGGACTTCACATAGTTAGTCAGGGCGAGGTGTGTCTTATGTGTGTGGTAGAGTGACCAGGATACAGAATACGCTCTCTGCTGGTTTCTTTCAAGGCCAAATCCAGAAGTAATCTGGGTAGTTTAACCATATTGTGTTCTGCTTCCTGACATAAAATATGTCTAGATGTGGTGGGACAACTACAAGCAGTCTAGTGAAAATGTCCCTGCCCGTGGTAGGGATGACCTCTGAAGGTCCCTTCCAACCCAAGTACTTCTGTGTTTCTGTGATTCTATGAAATAATGTATGATGGTTATACATATATACTCCATACATAATAAAAGTGGTTGTATGATTTCTCAGTAGGAGTGATGCTTTAAACTTGATTTTACTCTGAAGGATTTTTTTTTTAATATTATTCCAAATAAATTAACTTATGGGCTTACAGGAGGCTCTTCAGAGCAGAAATTAGGACCGCCATAACTCATAATGTACAATTTCAGGCAGTTAATATCTGGCTGTTCTGTTCTTCATCCAGTGAACATCATCAGCAATTCCTATTTTAATTTTAAGGGGCTGTGGGCTTACAGGGAGGTGGACACAACTTGTCTCCATTCCTTTTTGTGTATGTGTGGTCTGCTTCCCCCGAGGGGTGGGGGGGACGTACAAGATATCCTATGCTGCCCAGATATGTAGTTCACCAGCTGACCCACAACAATTTCTTTGTCTGCATAGCACTGAGAAGATGCAAGAGTTTATAAGGTTCACTTTTCAGCAATTTGGTAAATACAGTGAAACTTCAGGTGGGCACACTAAAAAACAATTTAAATCTAGTTTACACAGATTGGTATTGTTTCCACAGCATCTTAGATATTAGATGTTATGGAACTATTAGAAATACAAATTAAATAACATACGAGTCATAAGCTTCAATATTGCAATAACCTTAATACCTGTGTGATAGTGCACAGTGGCCTTAGCCAGTGTGTTTAGTTCACAAACCATCAAAAATTACAGAGCATGCAGGTGAAACTGCGGAACAGTTTTCTGGGCAGGCAGATCATCACTCCCTCTTAGGGTCTCCCTTGGAGGCCAGGATTGCCACTTTTACAAGTTTTTACAGAAAAGAGCATTTTTTTTAATTGTGAAAAAATGCAAACAAAGAAGAAAACAGTGCTCTAATCCATCTTAATTTTGATAAAAAACCCTAACCTGTAGAACAAGCCAAATTGTGGATTGTTGCCATCACTAATACTTTGTTCTCATTCAACTGAATTTTTTTTAGTACTTATTTCAGTTCCTTTTAAACAAAAAATCCTGAAATGGGAAATGTTTCTATTGAGTTTGAAAGAAATATGTTGACTCGAGGCAGTGCACATGTTTTTTGGGAGTGCCAGTGAAAAGCAAAACCATGCAGTTTTTCACGTGGCTTGTAGAACAGGATGTTCAGGGTTTTACAACCAATTGCATCTGAGTTAGCAGCATACCTGACCTTTGCTTAACCCTTTTAAACTTCAGTATCACAGAATGCACTCTAGAGCCTTGCTGTCAATCAGAAGATTTGCAATTAACACCTGCTTTTCATGACTGGAAGCTTTTAGCTGGGCCACTTGCCAGCCACCATTCTGTGCTCCCACCTGAAGCCTGAGCAAGATTTCCTCCTCTTCTCGATAACTTCACCCGTTTTCATTTTGCAATTGAATCCTGAGCAGTGTGCATGGCTTTATGAATCAAGTAACCTTTGACAGGGTGATCTTGGCAATTGAGGGCATGATCTTTGAGAGGCTAAGAGCTGTAGGCGGTGCTTGAGGGACAGATGCTTTGCTTTCATCCGTCTTCTCTGAATGTGAGCAGCAGTTGTGAAGGGAGAGACACTTCCCAGATTTTTTATTTTGTGTGTGTGTGTGTCTTGCATTACAGCGCTCATGACAAGGGAAATACAGATTTTTTTGATGTAACAAATTGCCAATGTGTCTGTTAATCAGACTGATACAAATAGATGTGTTTGGCTAGCTTGGAGGGGGTAAAATCTGGGAGGTTTGGCAATAGTGTGGTGTAGAGGCAGGAGAGGAGGATTTCCCTGGGAGACAGGGTTCATGAAAGGGCTGTATAACCTGGCAAGAATCTGATAAGAAGTCTTACGCCAGATGAAGACCTGGGGCTCCTGCCCTCCTCAAGTCCTGGGCCATGCAAACGTGTCTCAGGAGTCTTCTCGCATGTACAAGAGACAAGACAAACATTTTTAAAAACAAGACAAGATGGCAACACCAAGCTCGTAATATAAAATCATAATATAAAATCTTTCTGCAAATGATAGGACTTTGGTGCTTTGTATGGCATCACCTGAGGAAAAAATTTGCATGGGCAGGATAACAGGAGTTAGCATCTGGTCAGTGCTACCCAAGATAGGTCCTCTGGGTAGGTATAACTTCCTCTTCTCATCTGCCACATTCATTCATTCCCTGCTCCTCCAGAGAGAACTGCATGTACAGTACACTGCTGTGTTTCAGTAGGGCTCTGAGAGCTGCAGATGCTAAGAAATAAGTGTTTTGCACTTGAGTCAAAACCTGATGAGATTTGTGGTGGCACTTCTGTCACAAGAGATTTAATTCCCTGGTCATACACTGTTCCTCAAGAAATCCCAGTCTTTTGCAGAAATTAACTTTATCCTGGTGAGAGTCAAATGATATAGAAAGGCAACAAAGCTGGTGAAGGGTCTAGAAAGTAAGTCATATGAGGAGTGGCTGAGGGAGCTGCAGTATTTAACCTGGAGAAGAGAAGGCTCAGGGGAGATCTTCTCACTCTCTCCAACTACTTGAAAGGAGGCTGTACCATGGTGGGAATTGGCCTCTTCTCCCACACAACTAGTGACAGGGTAAGAGGAAATGACCTCAAGCTCTGCCAGGGAAAATTCAGGTTGGATATCGGGAAGAATTTCTTCAAGACAAGAGGGATGACCCTGTTAACTACAGGCCTGTTGGTCTCACTTCAGTGCCTGATTGAATTTTGAAGAAGATGATGCTCTGAGTTATTAAAAAATACCTGAAAGACGATGCAGTCATCAGTCAGAGCCAGCATGGCTTCATGAGGGGAAGGTCTTCCTTGACAAGCTTAATTCCGTTTTTTGACAAGGAAACACACCTGTTTGATCAAGGGATGTGATCAAGGGAAGCCAACTGATGTAATCTTTCTGGATTTCAATAAAGTTTTGATACTGTCTCTCACAGTACACTATTGGACAAAATGTCCAGCACACAGACAGATAAACATGTGAGCAACTGGCTGATGGCACGAAGGGCACAAAGGGTTGTAGTAAATGGGGTAACATCAGGCTTGTGACTTGTCACTAGTGGGGTTCCACAGTGCTCCATTTTAGGGCCAGTGCTCTTCAACATCTTCATAAATGACTTGGATACAGGACTGGAAAGGATATAGGTAAACTTGGACACTAAATTGGGAGGACCTGTTGAAGGCAGGGAGGCCCTGAAGAGAGACCTCAACAAATGAGAGGACTGGGCAATCAGCAACGGGAAGTGCCGGATTCTGCACCTGGAACAGAGCAACCCTGGATGTACATACAGACTGGGATACAAAAGGCTGGGAGAGCAGCCCGCTGGAAAGGCACCTGGGCTCCTGGTTGAGGACAGGTTGAATATGAGTCAGCAGTGCCCTGGCAGCCAGGAGGGCCAGCCATGTCCTGGGGGCACCAGGGAAAGCATCGCCAGCCAGTCCAGGGAGGGGATTGTCCTGCTCTGCTCTGCACTGGGGCGGCCTCACCTCGAATATTGTGGCAGTTTTGGGCACCACAATGTAAGAAGGATATTAAGTTATTAGAGAGTATCCAAAGGAGGGCCTTGAGGAGAAGCCATATAAGGAGAGGCTGAGGTCACTTGGTCTGTTCAGCCTGGAGAAGAGGAGACTGAGGCGAGACCTCATTGCAGCCTACAGATTTCTCCTGAGGGAGAGAGGAGGGGCAAGCACTGATCTCTTCTCTGTGGTGACCAGTGACAGGATCCGAGGGAATGGCATAAAACTGTGACAGCTGGAGGGGTTAGGTTAAACAGAAGGAAAAGATTTTTCACCCAGAGGGTGGCTGGGCAGTGGAACAGGCTCAGGCTCCCCAGGGAAGTGCTCACAGCACCAAACCTGACAGAGTTCAAGAAGCTTTTGGACAACACTCTCATGGGCATGGCGTGTCCTGTGCAGGAACAGGAGTTGGACTTCGATGATCCTTGTGGGTCCCTTCCATCTCAGGGCATTCTAAGATTCTATGGCTTTGTTTGGTTTTGTAGCAACAGAATGTTTGGCACTGGGTGGAAGCAGACCATAGATAGGCTTTGGAGCAGTGGGGAATGTGTTGGTTTTTTCCCTTCCTTTTTCTTTCTCCATACTCACCTTTTCAAAGGAGAGAGTAAGAGAAGATTTGCTCCTTGAATTAAGCAATCCCTGTCCAGCCAGGGCTGGTAGGTGTTGTCCTTTGTATCCAGGGAGATCAATCAGCTTCATGAAAAGGTCATACCACACAGGTCTTCTCCCTCCAAAGAAAAACCCACAAACAGGTTAGCTGTGTTCCCCTTTCCAAGACTTTTGTCATGTGGCTGAAAACCTGCCTTTGGTTAGGAGCAGCTTTTGAGAGTGACTTTTCTTCAGGAACACAGATAAAGGAAGGAAGGAAGTAAAGGGGAGATGCAGATTAGACATTGAGCTGGGATTAGTTTGGAGATGTGAAGGAAAGCACCTGCTGGCTAAAGGAGAAGGTGGAATTTTTAGTTTCATGGGGATATGAACACCTCACCTCACTGTGAGGGTGGTGAGGCACTGGAACAGGTTGCCCAGAGTTGTGGATTCCCCATTCCTGGAAGGTCTGGTGCAAGGTTCCCTGCCCATGACAGGGGGGTTGGAATGAGATGATCTTGAAGTTCCCTTCCAACTCAAACCATTCTATGATTCTATGAGATAGATCTGGTTTTTCTCTTTCTTTGTTAGCACATCTAGAGACTGCTTGTAAAACCTGCAGAGAGCTGCTGAGCTTTGGCCTCTACAAAATAGGTAAATGTTGACTTACCCTGGTCTGTACCTGGCACTCCTAGGTGAAACAAGGACGTGACATTTCCTCCTCCTTTCCCTTGCCCTGTAAGAGTAATATCAAGGACAAAGATACACAGGGAAAGGTAAAGTCAGGGAGAACAGACTAATGAAGCAGCTCTGCCTTGACAGGCTGCTGTTTAAATGCACCTACAGCTTGCAAGACCTGACATTTATGCAAATGCTAAGGATGCCCAAGTTAGTCTTGCAGTGTGTTTGCATGCACACCTCAGTACTTGGTTTTACATGCATATGTGGGATCTTCAGGCATCTGAACCACTTCTGCTGGCCTTAGCATTTTATTGACTCTGAAGCATTCTGGAACAGCTTTTATTCAAAAGAAAATACTGTGAGACGTTCAATTCAAAGGCAAAGTAGAGCTTAGTTTAGTGCTGGACTTGTATATTGTTCTGGCCTGATGTTCATTCAGGAATAGTAACAATGTTGCTTGCCAATACTCAGCACTCAGCCGGTAAAGCAAAGCTGTACTGAAAGAGGATCTCTGTATTTAGCTTTGATTATGGTAATACCTCAGTTAACTTGTTACACAGGAATGTTATTAAATAACCACCTGTATGAAAAGGGGCCATGTGTTTTTGCAGTCACATCGAAGGATGTGTCACACGGCAGAGTGCAGGATAGGTGTGGTATTGCTCATTGCTACCCCTTCTGCCTTCAAGAGGTTGCATTCATTATATGTTCATACCAGCGGATGAAAGTATTGTGTATTCATCCACCTTTTTCTTCAGCGCAAGTTAGCACTAGAGGAAGGACTTTGGACTTGTCAGATCCTGTTGGGTGAGGAGGAAGGAAATTCATATCTCCTTGGATGTTTTTGTGGGCTGGCTCCAGTGTTCGAGAGAATGAGAATGGCCTGCTTGAATTCTGAAGCTTTCAGTTCCATGCTTTATTTTTTAAAAATGCTAATATCTGCCATTAAGCACACATTCTATGCAAATTCACAAGAGATCCCAGTGCTGCTCCCATCGAACCCCTTATAGTTACTCAGGAAAACAAACGATCCTTCCTACTCACATATAGGACAGTGATGTTTGTGCCACTCCAGGGGTTGCTGTACTTCAGTTTGTGACTCATTAGAAATTTAAAAATGGTTTGGAAAAGAAACAGTAGGAGCCTTGTTCCAACATTCTTATTCAGCTGGAAATCATCTGAAATTCGAGTTGGTTTTTTGGTTTATTGTCTTCAGTCAGCTAATTCAGGGGAATGAAATTTTAAAATGATGATTAAGAAGAAACTTCAGATTACCAGTGCCCTATCCTGATAAGGTGGTGTTTATGGTGTAGGCAGACTGGTGTGTGCATGTCTTTCTTAGAAGCTGGAATTGTCTCTGAGGATTTCTTTCTGATTTAAAATAACTCCATGTCTCTCTTCTCTTGCAGAATGAAGAGACGAAAGTGGCCCTACACATGCCCCGCACGAAGGAAGATCCTGATCCTTTGTGTTACTGTGTGGTTGATTGCACTGCTGAAGATCCTCCATGTTGAAAGACACTTTTTTCCTTCTAAGGGCATTTACTTGGTTGAACACTTCTTAAGCACTTCTTCTTATGTTAGAAACAGGTATTCATATCCTAGAAATGAGTTCCACTATGAAATTAATTGTTCATCTATATATGAACTAGATCCTCATGAAATTGGCAAGAGTTTAGAGATAAGAAGAAAAGAAATAGTTGATTTAGCTGATGAAGATGTTGTAGCAATGACAAGTGATTGCCATGTGTATCATTCACTTAGGAAATACCACCTAAAACCTGTTTCTCCAGAGGAGGAAAGTTTTCCAATTGCCTACTCTTTGGTTGTTCACAAAGATGCAGTAATGGTAGAAAGGCTCATACATTCACTGTACAGTCATCAAAATATTTACTGCATCCATTATGACAAAAAAGCAGCAAGAAGTTTCAAATCTGCTTTAAAAAATCTGGCTAAATGTTTCCCAAATATTTTCATTGCATCAAAGTTGGAGTCAGTAGACTATGCACACATTTCACGTCTGCAAGCAGATTTCAATTGTTTGTCTGATTTGATGGACTCTCCAGTTCCTTGGAAGTATGTTATCAATTTGTGTGGTCAAGATTTCCCTTTGAGGTCAAATTTTGAGTTGGTCGCTGAACTGAAGAAACTTGATGGAGGGAACATGCTGGAAACTACAAAGCCAAGCAGTAGCAAAAGGGAACGATTTACTTATCACTATGAACTTATGAAAGTGCCTTATGAATACATGCAGATGCCTGTAAAAACCAATATTTCCAAGAATCCACCACCTCATAATATTGAAATATTTGTAGGCAGTGCCTATTTTGTTTTAAGTAGAGAATTTATTCAATATACGCTTGAAAGCTCACTTGCAAAAGACTTTTTTGAGTGGTCAAGGGACACATACTCTCCAGATGAACATTTCTGGGCCACTCTTGTGCGTGTTCCTGGGGTCCCTGGAGAAGTTCCAAGGTCATCCCAGGACATAACAGATCTACAAAGCAAAACTCGTCTGGTGAAATGGAATTATCTTGAAGATTATTTGTATCCTCCATGCACTGGTACCCACCTTCGCAGTGTTTGCATCTACGGGGCTGGAGAATTAAGATGGCTTCTGAATTATGGACATTGGTTCGCCAACAAGATTGACTCCAAAGTAGACCCTGTTCTGGTGAAATGCTTGGCTGAAAAAGTGGCAGAACAACAGAAGGAGTGGGTACATTTGTCCTCTGACAAACACTTTCTGCATTTAAGTTCTACGAATGCCTTGCTATAGCAGCACTGTGCTCTCTTCTGTCCTTGCTGAGTCCTACTGTAGCACAGCACCTGCAGTTCCTCTGCCTCGTCTGCTGCAGGACGTCAGTGAGCAAAACCTCCATTCTGTATGAAGTCCAAGCCCCTGAAGAGCCAGGTGCCTGGCTGTTTATTTATGAAAAGTTACACCTCTCTGGTTAATCATTTTGTCTCGCCACAATAAACCTGTAATTGTTCTTCAGGGTGATTCTAAGAGGTGAAGTTTTCTTTTGGAGGCTGTGGTGTTGTTTGTCCCAAAGGAGTACTCCAGAAAAGTGTTTGTGTCTTTCATAGGAAACTCAAACATGTCTGTCTACCTGTCCCCTTTTTCTTCACTTTTGCTTTTTTTAAAGGAATGAAACAAAGACCTCTGTGTCTGCTGCCTCAGGAAAACTGCAAGTGCTCATCTCACAGACAAAACTAAGAGATCATCATGACACCAGTGTGATCATCATGACCAACATGAGCCATGTGACCTCACCTGAAGTTCCGAAATTCTCATCTGTGGGAGCTGCACAGATCTTTGCAATGTCAATATGACTGGATGATATAAGAGAAAGAAGATCCCTGTGTGCTGCATTGTCTGTAACATTGTTCTCTTCTCCCTGCTCACCTGTGCATTGCTTTTCCTTTTGTGAAGCATGTGCTCAGGTGCTGTGCAGTGCTATGAAACTTGTGATAGCTGGTTGAAACAGAATTGTGCAATGTTATTCTTCAAAGGTACGGGTGTGTCCAAAGGGCAGTCTCTGCAGCCCCTTAGGATAGATATCCATGCCAAAAGAGATCAATCTTCATTTCTATATCTGTCCATAGAAATATCCTTCTGTGAAATCCCAGTCCTCTTGAGACGGTATGTCTATACATAGTGGATGACAAGTGCTATTTCTAGTCAGTGTTGAGCAGCTTGGTGCTATGTTGTAGTGCAGAATGTCGAAGTTGAGCAGTAACCATAAGAATAGCCATATAGCAGAAATTAAGACCCTGTGTAGAAGTGTCTTTCTGTGCAAGTCCTTTGGCTTTGCGCCACCACGATCCCAGGCTGACAGGAGCCTGAATGAGGTCTGGTTTAGCTGTAGAGCAAGTGTTTTCCAACAGCCTCTGCTTACCGTGGCCCTACCAGATCTTCAGATAGTGAAGTGTCTCTGGAGCCTCCTTGCAGATGTGCTTCTCGTGCTACAGCATGCAGGAAGTGTTTGCTAGTATAGGGGTCTCTGGAGAAACTCTTGCAACTTAGAAATGCCTCTTGGCATTTTGGGGATTTCCCTGGAATATTGGTCTGCCAGAAGTTCAGTTTTGGTAGTTCCAGTGGACCCTGGGGTCTAGGTTTCTCCATGCCACTCTCTGTCCTTTATTAAGGGCCCTCTTCCCATGAGTGACTTTGGGATATCTGGCCTTACTGTTCTACAGATTGCTGCAGTAATGACCATGTCTCATATCCATGAGAAATCTTTGTTCCTTATTTGAGCTGAAAGAACCAAGTTACTTTTTCCTCTCAGTTTTTGTTTATAAATCTAGTCACTGTCAAGTCATCTGTGGCTTAAGACTGGTTTGAGAGTCTGGAGTCTCAGGCCTTTTGCCACATTTGTGACACTGATTTTCAGTAAGACCTCAGACAAACCCCCTGAATTTTCTGTTTCAGCTGTTCCAGCTGTAAAGTGGGAACTACAGTCTTCTATATTCTTGCTAAGCACTTTGAAACCTGTGGGTCTTGTGAGTTGGTTGCACAATACTAATTGTATATCAAACTATTTATGGAGTCTGTGGGTGCACAGGTCACATATTTCTTTAATATATTGTTTCTGAAATAAATGGGGATTACTTTTAAAGTCTGTGTTGCTTACTTAAGTAAGCCATGTCTACCCAGGGCTGTCCTGACTTGATGTAATTTATAGACACTTTGTAGAAAATTAAATATTGATAGAATTTACAGATTCATACATTAGTACTTGTGTATAAATAGAGTCCCCATGTGGTATAAAGGTTAATAAAAGAGAATGTTAGGGTCCCAGAGGCCAAGCTACAGCCTTCTGTGCACCTAAACCCATGCTTAATGAGATATTTAAAATTTTGTATTTAGTTAAACTGGCTTTATGTATGTATGTACACACATAACCATTCATGTTTAGTTGGAGTTGTTTGATCTGCCATAAATTTATAAAAATAATTCACCAGCACAATAAACTTTACTGACCTACATAATTTTAATCAACATGCAACTTTGTGCTACTTTAGTTGAACTGGGTTGAATGATACCTGTCATTTAACTAGTTTGGAATAAGGCAGCTCGTCCTTCTGAGGATGTGGACATGACACAGTGTGAGGCAGCATCATGCATTACAAACAATATGTTTGCTAGATGTGGAAATTGTACAGACATAGCTGCAACTTTATGAAGTTCTGATTTTTTAAGGAATTCTAGATATTTCTGCTTTTTTGAAAGTAACTTCAAAGGCGATTCAAGGTTGTAGAAAGGCAGTTCACAAAAATCACAGGACTGATCAGGCTGGAAGATCAGCTGAGCCTCCTACTCACAACAGGATTGACACTTACTTTGAGCTGAGTTTCTTGGGCTTTCCAGGGACCCTTGTAGAGGACTCTTCCTCTAAGGAAGGAGGAACATTTTCCATTGTTTCCAAAAGAAAAAAAACCAAACAGTCAAAATGTAAGTTTCTTAACTTTGGAATAATTTTATCTCTGTTTTTGACTTTAGATTCAGCACTGTTGCCATACTGATGCCTGTATTGCAGTTAAGTGATTACACTACAGGGGTGGGTAACAACTTCATTATTTACTTTCAGCTTCATCATAATTGCTCTTTACACAGGTAGGTCTGTTTTTGCTGAAAATGTACCTAAGACATGATCCACAATCTTTCTGTGAGGAAAGAACCTGAACCTAGTTTATGGCAAAGCAAGTATGAAGTTTTATTAGGGCCAAAACTTAGTTTAGAGGCATTTACCTGCTCTCACAGGGGTTGTTAATTTTTATTTTAGTTTGGTTTGATTTGGGTTTTGGGTTTTTTTTGTTTGTTTTTCATAGAATCATAGAATCAGCTGGGTTGGGAAGGACCTCTGAGATCATCAAGTCCAACGCTTGATTCAGTACCACCATGGTTACTGGACTATGGCACCAAGTGCCACATCCAGCCTCATCTTAAAAACCTCCAGGGATGGTGAATCCACCACCTCTCTGGGCAGGCCATTCCAATG
>JAYRBT010000093.1:47685408-47699424 GCA_036023395.1 Myiotriccus ornatus | reverse complement strand
GTAGGTGCTGTGTGATTGCACTCAGGATGATCTGCTCCATAACTCTGCCAGGCACTGAGGTCAGGCTGACAGGCCTGCAGTTTCCCAGGTCCTCCTTTTGGCCCCTCTTGTGGATGAGCGTGACATTCGCCAACTTCCAACTGTCTGGGACCTCCCCAGTGTGCCAGGAGTGTTGGTAAATGATGGAGAGTGGCTTGGTGAGCTCTTCTGCCAGCTCCCTCATCACCCTCGGGTGGATCCCATCTGGTCCCATAGACTTGTGAGGATCCAAGTGGCTCAGCAGGTCTCTAACTCTTTCCTTCTGGATTACAGGGGGTCTATTCAGCTTCTTATCTCTGTCTATAAGCTCCAGAAGCCAGCTGTCCTCAGGACAACCTGTCTTACTGTTGAAGACTGAGGTGAAGAAGGTGTTAAATATCTTGGCCTTTTCCTCATCTTTGATAACTATATTCCTGCCCATGTCCAATAAAGAATGCAGGTTTTCCTTGTCCCTCCTTTTGCTATTGATATATCTGTATTTTGTTTTCTTTTGTTTTTGGTTTTTTTTTGGAGGGGGTGGGGATTAGTTTGGGTGGTTTTTTTTTTCCTTAGTAAAGCTTAGATATCCTTTTCGTCTTCCCCTTCCTCACTTCTGAAAGATTTCTCCTGTAAGTTATCTCCCAAATTTGAAGGGCACATACATTTACACATACTGGATAGTTTCCTCTGTATTTTTTCTGCTGAAAAAGACCCATGCTGGCTTTCTTCCATCCACCCTGCCTTGTGCTGGTCACATGGAAAATCTGGACTATCAGTTGACCTTGTTTTCCTGTTCAGGAAGGATGCACTAGCAGAGCAATAATGCCAATCCTGGCTGTCAGCACTGGTCCAGCCCACCATTTTGTTAGTGGATGAAAATAGCAAAATTGCTGAATGTGTTCTAATATGGACAAGTTAAGTAAGGAAGAAAATGAAATAATGAGCCAACATTTGTACAACTTGTCTTGTTAATGAATTTATTAGGGAAGACATGGAGTCAGGAGAATAGTATATACAAATATAAATGCCTCACTATGTATTTTCTTCAATGCTGGAATAAAAGACTGTGAAAGGAAAGACTAGAAATTAGACATCTAATCTGTAATTGTAATCAAAACAGACTTGGACTGTTGAGTATTTTTATGACTGCAAAATCATTACTGTGGCATTTAAATCAGAATGTATAAATATGAGAAAACCAGATTTGGGCAGCAGATACGCAGTGTATGTGGCACACTGGTGTGTGTTTACAGTGTGACCTTGAGTTTTATTTCAGGTATAATATCTGTTTCTACTTGGTGTTTTTACAGAACTTGGATTGGTCTCAGTGATAATTTCCACTCACATAGATGTGATACTTCAGAACAATATGATCTATTACTCCAGTGCAGTAAATCTGTACTGGAAATACCCCAGTGCTGTTTGGTATTCCAAGCTGATAGTTAAACACTGTCCTAGTCGTGTTTCTTCAGAGCTACAAGACTTGTTAGGTTTTTATGGCTAAAGTATACTAATCTTTGTAGCACTAATCTTTCTTAGAGGAAGGAGAAAGCAAAAGACATAAAACTTCGGAGGAGGCATTTTCCCAAGTGAGACAGTACATTGATCTTGGTTGCCAAGTAGGAGAGGAGGTGTTCCTGGTAGTGGAGCAGAGCTTCTCCTGCACCTCATGGTGCAGACCATAGTGAGGCAGCTGTGCCGCTGCAGCCCATGGAGGTCCATGGTGGAGCGGAGATCCACCTGCAGCCTGTGGAGAACCCCAAACCAGAGCAGGTGAATGCCCAAAGAAGGCTTTGACCCTTGGGAAACCGATGCTGGAGCAGGCTCCTGGCAGGACCTGTGGCCTGTGGACAGAGATCACTCTGGAGCTGGTTTGCTGGCGGGACTTGTGATCCTGTGGGTGACCCACTCTGGAGCAGCCTGTTCCTGAAGGACTCTGCCCTGTGGGAGGGACCTACACTAAAGCAGTTGATGAAGAACTGCAGCACATGGGAAGGACCCCCACACTGAAGAAGTTCATGGAGAACTGTCTCCCAGTGGAGGCACTCCATGCTGGAGCATGGGAGGAGTGTGAGGAATCCTCCCCATGAGGAGGAAGGAGTGGCAGAGGCAGTGTATGAGGTACTGACCACAAACCCTTTTCCCCATCCCCCTGCACTGCTGAGGGGGAGGAGGTAAAGAAAATGTAGGGTGAGGTTGAGCCCAGGTAGAAGGGGGGGGGTGGGGTAAGGTGGTTTCTTTTTTAAAGATTTGTTTTCCCCTACTCTAAGTTGGTAAAAACTAATGTTTTCCATGAGTGATCTCTTCCTGTCCTTACCTTGACTCAGAAGCCCTTTGTTATATTCTCTCCCCTGTTCAGCTGAGGAGGAGAGTGACAGAGCAGCTTTGGTGGGCACCTGGTGTCCAGCCAGGGTCAAACCACCACAGACAGGAAGGAGCCAAATCATATATTGTTAAGACGGACAAGGAAAATATGTTTTCTTGCTGCTAAGCCTCCACTTACGTATCTTAGCACAGATTTAGCTTAAGTGGAAACGCTTGCATATAGCATGGCTGCTGCTGCCATCTCTGATCAAGGTAAGGTAGACTTGAGTTAGTACATTTTGAAAACAAAGATAATTTAGGAGATAAGTACCTGGAGCCTGTATCACTTTCCTGTCTTGTAAGAAAATAGGTGCTTAAAAATTTACTGTAATTTGTCTTGGGATCAAAAAAGACTCAGGAAGTTTTGCTGGTTGCATCAGAGAGAGCAGAAGAAGGAATGTCTGATTTTTTTCCTTGTGTCAGGTCAGTGGTTTTTAATGATGCTTTCTGTATTCTTTGTAGAAACCAATTTAAATATGTGCTAATTTGAAGACTAGGGACTGACTTCTGCCTTGCATTTGAAGTGTTTGCTTCCAACACATATGAGTTATTTAAAAGACTCTTCCCTGAGTTACAATTAGAGACTTCATTGTGATTTAAATTAAAGGCAACAACTTTTCTGTTGTTGAGCCTCTTTTCTCTAACTGAGTTTGTGCTCTGAGATGGAAAGGATGGCAAGTCTAAGCTTCACCTGGAGCAATGAGAAGATTAGAGACTATAAAGAGATGCTGCAGGTAGCATCATTACCACCATACCGGTTGTTATGCTATTAGTATATTATTATAGCATAACAGCTGGGAAATAAGAATAACTGCATCTTATACTGTAGACTTCAAATCTCCATTTCTTCATATATGTAATAGGAATTGGAAATCACAGTTGGAAATAACTACATACAAATATTTCAGCACTAAACTTCCAGGGGCCATAGGAAGTAGAATGAAAATACTGGTGGAATGTGCATTTTTATCTGATGTGTGGAAAAAATTAGCCATTGCAAGACCTTTCAGTTAGCAGAAAGTAGGTGCCCTCTACTACAGAGGTCTGAAATAGCAGAATTGAAGGCATCCACTTATTTTCTCCAAGCAATGTTATGCTTGGTTTTTTTCCCTACAGTTGTTTCTTACCTTTTAATGCAGCAGTCCCAGCTCCTTTATGGCTATGAGATACCCATACCAACTGAATTTTATCACTTCTCATTTACTCTAAATTGCTTTGGAGTCCAAAACTTGTTTTCTGTTCTGAAGCAGTTCTAAGGGCTCTGAGTGAAATCAGCATGTGGCAGGGATGAGTTTCTGTTTAATTGACTTAAATTGTGTACGTGCATGTGCTCGGCTACCCTGGGCCTGAACTGGTACAACACCTATAAGCTTGCATCACTGGGAGATTAACCATATTTTACTCCACTGGTATTTCAAAAAAGTAGGGAAAAAATTGGTTTGGAGGAGTAATTTCAAGTAATTGAAAAAACAGATGATGCTGTGGCTTGAATAGTGGCAAGTGCAGCTGTTGTTGCAGACAGTTGGAGTAACTTCTGTGACTTTTGTATTGCTAACAATATTTTTTAAAATGCACTCTTGATTCCAAGCTTCTTCTCAATTGGGATGTGGATGCATACGATTGGTAAAGCTTCATCCCTCTTCTTTGCAGAGTAGTACCCTGTGGAGCCATGAGCAGGCTTAAGCGGTTTTTTTCTTTTCTAAACCTCAGATTCCAGGATTCCTGTAAGGTAGAGCAGAACCAGAAAAGCATCTGGCTTTTGGTATGAGAGTGATCACACAAGACAGCCCACTGAAGATATAGCTGCCTCCAGAAACCTCGCTGGAGCAGGAATCAGCCCACTCAGGCAGCAGAGCAAGCACTGTCTCTGTTTCATTTCATTAGAGCACATCAGCATTACAATTTTCCAGACCAGCCAGCTAATTGTATTATGTGTGTTGTTTTACTGGCTGAAGAATCATGCCATTCTCTCTTATGCCTTTCTTAAATTAAGATTTATTTAAAGTCTCTACATATATTTTTGGAACAGACACAATATGTCTTCTGGTACTGCATGCCTTGTCCTCATTTGAAACCAAGGCAGCCAAATCAGCTTCTGCAGTAATAAAACCATAAAGAGCTGAAGACATGAAAAACTGAGTCATTCTAAAATTTAGTAGCTGTAGCACTTTACTTCTTTGCAGTTATTGAGGGGATAGTTTTATATACAATTGCAGAAATCTGAGGCATTTCATGAATCAGAATAGCAAGAAATGTAGATATTAAAGAAAAGTTTATCTGGAGCACTTACCTGAAAGTTTTTGTTTTAGTCTATGTGAAGTGAGATGCTTCCATTTCAGCTGGACAGACCTGCACACCACAGAGCTGCTGCTGGCACTGTGGCACAGCTTCCCCAGTGCCTCAGAAGCTGTACTCTCCCCAGCTGAGGTATTGATCACTGCAGTCGTTAGGTGAGGGGGCAGAAGAACAGGTGTCTGTCTCACCACTCTAGAAATAACCCTTTGGGCAGTGATCCTACTTAACAGTTTTTCCAGACCATTGGAGTAGATAAACCTGACAGATGATAAAGCTTCAATATTGCAGCTCTGGGAAAGAATGAAGGTAAGGGCTGGGCTACAGTGCATTCCAACAAGAAAAACACTTAGGCATCTAAAGATGTTCCCTTCACATGACCAGATGCAGGAAGTGGAGGTTTGGGTTGTGATAAGGAGATGTGTTGCGCTCTGCAAGCTAGTTTAACTTGCAGCAGGAACTCACTTGCTTAGCTCAAGAACATGTGGCCCCAGTTTTCTCTGTTGTCATATTTCTACTGTTTTAATTTGCTTGGGTTTTTTGACAGATTTTTTTTTCAAATCTGTTTCAAATTTCTTAACAACTGAACTTCTGAATTATGCATATTGTGCAAGTCCAGCTGAGGGGTCACATAATTTGTCAAGGTTTTCAGCTGCCTTAGAGCTGAAACTTCCACATTTACCGGGTTAGCTGATGGTAGCATGACGTGTGGGTATTGTTCACAGAGAATTTAAAATTAAATTGAAATGTTTCCTGTTAAGCAAGCAGCACTTTATGTAGTGTCTGAGAGAGATGGTTCTGAATATCCACTCTCCTGGTGGCTGGTGCCTTCTTCAACAGAGGCATGATGAGGTGGTGAACCTTTGTGTTCCAGTAAAGTGCAGTCACTGCTGGACTACACAGGGAAAAGACCTGCATTCTCTTTTGGGTGCTGTTAATTGAGGTTACTGTCCAAGACTGGGTTAGCTGGCCAGACTGGTGATACGAGCATGTTTGTCCACCCAGTTGAATCATAGGGACGTGGGAAGTGCCTGCTCAGACAGTTCAGTTAAGATTAGGCTGTTTTTCACATGGAGTTAAAAAGGGATGCCATCCTGGAGTGCTATCAGTCAAACGGTAGTGCACCCAGGAGCCTCTCCCGTCTTCAAGGTTGGGATAGGGATGTGTTTGAAAACTGGAATGTCAAACCAGAATGAGTTGTGTAGCTGCTGGGTTCATCCCTGCATGATTACTTTGCTTCAAAATGAACAGGTCCAGAAGCCTTTCTAACAGTGGATTAATTCTCCTTTCCTCTGGTCCTGGGTAAATGCTTCTGCAATATCCTTCTATTTCTGTTTTCTGTTTGGTCTATTGCTGCGATCAACCATTTATCCATTCTTGTGACATGAACAGAGCAGCAAATCCATAGGTATCTCCTAGCTGAGGAATCTTGAAAGGCACAACTGGGCCATTACTCATGGGTGCAGTTGACCCTGCTGATGTGAATGAACCATGTGTTGAATGTTTAATGGAGACTGATTTATGGACGAGTGACTTGACCAGATAAAATAAAATAACACCCAGAGGGAAGGGAAAGCAGCCAAGAAGAAATTGTGTCAGTGCTTCTGATAAATGGAGATACCTGCCTTTTTTTAACCCCAAGTAGAAAAGCAACTTGATTTGGACCATAAATGAAGAAAATTAACAAATCAGCTACCACAGTATTGCTTAATCTAGCAGACAGAAATGTAATAGAACTGTAGTGGCTGGAGCACAATGCCAGTTATTAGCAATAAAATTCAAATTATAACTCTTTTTTGGCAAAGGAGTTTCCCTTTGGAGCAAATTACCAAAGAGTATGTTTGATCTTTTGTCATTTGAAGATAGTTGTAGTTTAGTGGTAACTTTAGGGTTTGATGTGGGAATTACTCTGATTTTTCATGGTCTGTACTATGCAGAAGGCAGGCTGCATTTGCTTAAGGCTGCAGATAAAATAGCAGAATCAGCTTAGAAAAGAATACAGCCAAATTCAAGTGGGAGTGGGAGTTGGAGCTGTTAATATTGATCATTACAAACACAAAGGGGCCTTCTGTTAATTAGCACCAGTGATGGTGGTCTGCTCTTAAAAGTGGCTGGCTTTAATTTTTCTGCTCTTACTGAATCAGCAGAAACCATACTAGTAGGAAAAGTTACACTTCTTTAGCAGTGTAGTTTATCATTATGTAGTTTAATCTTGTTAGGAAGGAAAATAAACAATGAAAGGGAAGATTATCTGTACAGCACAGACACAGAAGTCATAAACTTAATTGAAGGTATTAAACTGGTACAGACACAGCAGTGCAAAGGTCCGAAGTTCTGAGATCCAGTGATCCAAACTGGTAACTGTGGCCCTGGGACTTTTAGTACTGTCAGTCACAGCTAGTGGTGCTCCTGGGTTGGATACGTAGGAAAAGTCTGCAGCTGCCACCTGTGATTGCTGTTCCTGCTGCTTTTGGGCTTTTATGCCACAGCCTTCTGTACCAATACACCTACTCAGAGTGTAGATTTACACTCTAAGGGAAAGTCCACAGCTAGTGATGCAAACTCACTCTGAAAGCCAAGCTGAAATTTTTGGCAGGTCATATGCTACTGCAAAGCAACACCTCTAACAGACGTTAATGAAGAGGTACTGATTTTTGCTGCACAATCACACCTTGATTCTTCCTTGGTGTAAGGTAATCACCTTTCTTCCAGAACAATTCCACTTCAAACTTTGAACTGTTGCCATTTGCTATTCATTGTCTCCTTCCCGCCACCAGCCTGATTTAAAAATTATAAGTGGGGTTTACTCAAAGGCTTTCTGAGAAGCCTAATTGTTGACAGTCTCCAAGCAACTTTTCCTGTTCTAGATTTTTGTTTTCATTTCCTGAAACAGAGTTTAAAACTCCAATTTTCCAGGCTCTGTGGGGGCCCCCTCAGAGAAAGATTACAGCTTAACTAAATATTAGGAGGAAAGAGAAATGGTTGAGGCATGAGTGAACCACGTAAAACACAATTTCTGCCTGTAATTCTGGCTGTCATGTCAGGAGCATGCTCCTGTGCGCTCAGCACCAAGGGACTGATCACTTCTTGCTGTGGCTGCAGCAAGTCAGCCTATTTTTTTACTCATTTTCCAGTTTCAGGAATGGCTTCCATGGTAAAACAGTTTTACACTTCTGATGAAAAATATCTGGAATTTAATGACTCTGAAATGGGTTTTGATATGTTAGGGCAATCTCCGTGTTCATAAGTGGACAGTGGTCTTGCAGCTGCATTGGACTAGTCAATTGGTTTTTCCCAATGGACAATCCACATTGCGCTACGTTCATGAAATGTTTATTTCATAATCAAATTAGCTAAAAAAATTTCTGTTTGTAGATACTGCTCTGGGAGCAGAGCTGCTCTGTGAAGACATGTTTTTTTTCTGGGGTTGGTGGCATAACTGGAGAATCTGCTGCTGCAGGGGGTTGCAGGAGGGAGGCAGGGAGGGATGTTCCCCCAGGTTCAGCTGTGCCAGGTCCAAGCAGAGGGAGCTCCGTAGCCCACCCTCCCTGCTGGGAGGGGAGTGAGCTCTGTAAGGCCAGACAAGAAGGCTGGGGGCTGCGAGGGATGCCATGGGGGAAAAGTGAGGGCTGGGGAAAGATAGAGAAGGGTGCTTCTGTGTAAAGGCAGCATATTTGTATCCTTGCATAGTATATGTAAGATCTGTTTGGTGTGAAAGCTCTTTCCCCCTGCCCTCCTCCCAGTATGCATTTTGTTATTTTCTGTTTTGGTAGTATTTTTCCATTATTACTTTTATTGCTTTTAAAAATGTGGGTTATCTAAGATAACTTCCAATTTAAGATGGACCATATCTGGGGTCCTACCTTCTTCCTGGATCCATATGTAAAGAAATAGCAATTTCTGGGGGCCTCAATATAGTCAAATTAGTGCCAGTGTGTATATGCTGTCTTTGTTGTGCTCAAGTAAGCCACCATTTAAATGGAATTTTTTTGTCTCTGTACCCTCCCACATCTGTACAAAGTCCCTGAATTTGGGAGTTTTGATATTGCAAGTAACCACATGGGAGAGCAAAACATGAATGATACTGTGAAGAAGAAGAGACAAAGCATCACAGGAGCAGAATATCTGTGAAAAGATAGTGTTTAAAAGTACAAAGAAATTAGTTTTGCTTAGGTTCTGCTGTTGCAAAGCCATTTAAATAATGTCAATTGGATGCTAGTTATGGTTTGATTTGAAGCAAAGCTCTGAGCTTGATACTAAATTATATGAAGTTTTAAGGAAGATGCCAGTAAAGCTGTCAGAAAATCTCTGCTGAAACTGCTGTTCTACAGAACTACAGACTTCTGATAAAATTAATTTTTCTGCAACCATATTGACTGTCTTTCAGAAAAAAAAGTTAAATTTTAAAGATTGCCCTGGGTTTTATTGTTGCTTGAATGCGAAAAACTCAGGTTTCCAGGTGAAACATTTTCCCAGTTTCTCAGTGAAAATAAAAAAATTAAAAAATGCTGTGGGGTTGCAAGGTAGCATGCTATTGGAAGTGAACTTGTTTGCAAAATGTGTTGAAGAACAAAAGCACTAATAAAAGTTATGCAAACAAATCTCAAGAAATGTCTGACCAAATATTAATAACTTGAAGGCACGTGTATACTCTGAAAATGCTCTCCAAAATATATTTATCCTTATGCTGGCTCCTTTTTCACATCTTTTCCTCCTGACTTAACCTATATGGCTCTTTTTTCTGCATTTGTGGCTGGGTAAATTCTACTCTGCAACATGTCTGCTATACCACTTGTCCTGATAAACTCAAGAAGAATGACTTACCAAGGTGTATACTACCTTTGACCAGGGGAAAGGAAAACCTCCTCTTCATATTCTTCAAACCTGTGGCCTAAGATAAGCTATAAAGCAGTATGAACAGCAGCTAAGGCTTTGGACTTGGCCGCCCAACCAGCACGCGCAGAACTGGAGGGTTCAGAATATGTACTAGAATCCTGAGACTTGATGTCACCATTAAAAGTGGAAGTGGCTCTTGCAAAGCAAGCTGGTGGTAAATAATAAACGTGTTGTGCCCCTGTTAGGATGCAAGCCTCTGCAAACAGCCTGTGGCTCTTGTATGTGTATGTATGTCCTTGTTACCCTGCTGCCATGAGTAAACATTTGACTCACTACTTGGCAAATAAATTTTCTATCAGCCCATGTATGGTGAATAATGCAACAGTTACCAATGTGATATTTATTCCTAGATGCTGAAAGTTGGTTTTGGTTCAATAATTTATGAAAATTAATCATGCTGTCTCCATCAGCTTTGGGAATGTCTGCAGCATACATCAGCCCAAAAGGTCACTCTAAGGATTCTGTTCTGATTGCTTCATATCGGCTTTCTCCCACAGTATTAAAGAAAAAGCACCTCTGCTCAGTGTATTCTGCCAGTTTGTATAAATGGATAGAAATAGATGTATGTGTATGTATTTTCACTGTGATCTCATAGGCACAGATTAGGGTCTTCCCATCCTTATTTGACCTTATTTTATATTTCTTTCCTTCATAGCCTATTTAATTGTCTTGCAGTGATCAAGAAACCCACAGAGCAGTTCTTGTACTGCTTCTGAGGACAGAGCAGCTGAGCAGCAGATTTCAATAAGGCTGAGCATGACTAGAATAAACATGATTTTATGCTTCATAATCTGGGGCCAGCAGAACTGTCAGGAAATGTAAAGTAAAAGAGCAAATGCTACAACTGTAGCAAATCCTGCTACAACAGCACTGTACAGGCAGATCTTAGAGGCTACCTTTTGAGAGCTGATGAAGTTATGGCCGAAGCAATTTCCTAATAACAATTTGCTTGTTATCTGTCTATATTAGCTTACATTCAGCTTACTCATGTGCACTGCTTAGAAAAGTTATCAATAGTCTTATAGGCTAGAAAGTTTCTCCTCTCCCAAAGGACATGCTTATTCTTTGAGAAACTGTTCTCCTGCAGACATGTGTTGTAATGACAGGAGACTGTCACCCTTCTGCCTATAAGCCAGGTGTGCCTTATATGTCTTTAAACAGCTGTGTTGTTCAGGCAGTGACACTGGTTGCTGGGCCAGGGAGCAGGGTAACTGAGCTGAAAATGAACCTTGGAAAAATTACTGCACCAAATACAGGCAAAGTGATACAGACAAAAAGTAAGGAGAAGTGCAAAAATATCTGAAAGTTTTAATTCCTGAAAATTATCGGTTTGAGTTTTGTGTATGATGCTCCTGTGAATTTCACATGGAGGGGTAGCTGTGGCACACAGCATTCAGGGCAGTTTACCTAACTCCAGGCTGCAAACAAAAGAATTTGCAGTAAGGAAAAAAAAATGTAATTCAGTCAGTTCACTGTTTTCTGTAGGACAAATGCATTATGGAGCAGGTTACTGACTTACCAAGCCTGATGCCCCACTTCACTTTTCATCTTAGACAGCCCTGATAGGAAAAGCTATTAGGAAAACTCACTGAAAAACAATGTGTCATATTTTGTACAGAACCACTTGCGGAAAAGGTACTCACTCTGCCTTCCTGAAGTGCATGGTAATGACCTGAAAGATTGTTTTAGGCTTGACCTTATCTCAAAGAAGACAAATAATGAAGGTCATTTGTGTACTTTGTGTTATAGGGATGATTTTGAGCCCTCATGAACCATCTGGACAGAGCTTTGATACCTAAATCTCATCTATTCATCTTTTAAAGACAGCAACCTTCAAAACAGTGAATCAGACAGTGACAGAAGCAATGCAAAAAGCTTTTAAGAAAACTGTTGCCTTTGTGAGTGGCAGTGCTTCTTAAGGATGAGAAACAGTAGTGAACACCCAAGGCATCACTTCTGAGCAGTGAGAGTGTGGTTTGCAGAGAACAGCCATGTGGTTTTAAACTGCAAAGTTTATGACAGCTTCCCCACAAAATAGGATGTGTGTGCGCACGTGCGTGTGTGTGTGTGTGTGTGCGCGTGTGTGTTTAAAGGTGGCCATGTGCATGCCAGTCACCTTGGGCCTTTATGCTGAGTTGTCCTTTCAGGGTTTTTTTAAGCAAAATTAATATTCTGCCATTTGGGCTGTGGTTTCCTTGTGCAGTACTGACTCAGATCAGTCATCAGGGCTGCTTTGAGGAAAATTTCATGACTCTCCTGAAATATCAATGTACGTATCAAAGTATAATAATGTAATCACCACTTCTCTAACTACCCAGACCTATGTTTAAGGGGTGCTGTCAAATGCAGGAAAAGGGTGTCTCTGCTTGGCAAGGCTGCTCAAATTTGGAGAAGTGTTGTGCCACATGACCATGTATCCAACTCTTTGTGTGGGCTTGCCCTGGCTTGGCCAGGCTCTGGGAGAGCTCAATCTGCTGCCGTGGAAGGTCTTTTCAGCTCTGGTGGAAAGCCTCTTTCCTCCTCAGACTTGAGCCTTTGTACTTTTGCTTCACTGTGACAGCAGATATTTTGTATAGGCACACCCTGGAAGCAAGATGTGATACCATTTGCATTAGCCATTGCACAAACATTAATCTCCAGGTTTTATAACCATTTGTTTCATGCAAATGCTATGAAGATATTGTATAGCGTTTTCAGGACACTGATTTGCAAAGATTACTAGTGACCTAAGAAAATCTTCCCATTCTGTGTAATACAACCCCTGGTAATTAGGACTTCAGACAAATGAATCAGAAATTATGATTAATTTCTTCAAAAATTTTGTTAAAATTAGAACAGACTGCTGTAATATGGGTCAGCTAGTCATACACATTTGTAATCACTAAGAAGATTTATGTCAAACAACATGAGAATTTAATTCCTAGGTTTGCAACAACGCCCCTCCTCTTTCCCAAAACAGAAACCTGTTCACTGGTTGAGGATGAATGACTTCATGTTTTTCACAAAGACAGCCCTAAAAGCAGTCTCATGTTCTGTTTCCAGTGACTATCTGGTCATGATAGTAACTGACATGCTGTGTTGATGCACCAAATGGAAAGTATGATGACTAATGACAGTCAAAAGGCCAGGAAGGTGCAGCCTGGATAAACTAACTGTAACCCATTAACAGTGGCCCACAAAAAGCAAGCCAAATTATAGAAAATAAGGCTGTGTTTAACTGGTAACCAGGGGAATATGAAGAAGAATTTGTATGTGGGAGACAGAGTGAGATTCAAGCAAGCCACTATCTGTAAGAAAATGAATGGAAGTTCAGAACACAAAGAGCTTGTGCTGCTAAGGACCAGGACACTCAAAAATAGCAAAAAAAAAAAAAAAAACCCAAAAAAAACCCACACACAAGAACCCCCACAAACCAAAAAAAATTGGCAACAGAAATGTGTAGGAGTAGGATGAAGCTGAAGAAAAGGGCAATGTTATCTGGGTTGCATGCACACAAGGAACTTGACTGATGCCTCTGTAGAAATCAAGGAAGCCCAAACACAGTTGAGTTAATCTGGATTTTCCTAAATAAATTGGTGTCCAGCAGCCTGCGATTTTGTCTCTTGTAAGCCTGAGTGATAAGTCATGTTTGCTGCTACCCAGAAGTCTGATTTACTGGCAAGGCTTTCCTCCCATGTACTGAAGACCATTGTGTTTGTTTCTGGGAAGTGCAAGAGAAGATCATGTTTTAGTGGGCAATCATTCGTTGCTCCCTGGCAAAAGTGGCTTAGTCTCTACACGTACCTGAGAACATCATGAGACCAGAATTTTCATGGGCAAATCCTTGAGAGTTTGGTAGGAAGCAGTCTTTCTGATGGGTGGTTGAAAAAAATCCTACACAATAAGTAGCTGATTATCCTACTGTAAAACTAACAGACAGGTTTTTTTCTAATATTCACAGAAGTGTACCATTGTCCGGGACAGCGGATTGACTGCAGGGGGAAAAAGTTCTATGTGTTTGTTTTGTCAGTGATCAAAGCAATTCCTTTTTTGGGGTATGATCTATAACTGCTTCACCTGACAAATTTGGCTCTAGATAGAGATAATCATCTGTGGGAGCCACAGAATGAAAGACAGGAAGGGTGGAGTTAATGGTAAGGATGCTGTCCTCCAGAGGGACGTGTCTGCTTCTAGTGGGAAACTTTTCCTTGAGAAAGTGCCATTGCAGTGCTGTTCCTCTGAGGAGGATGGGAGGGTGGCTTAGACACTCCAAACCTGTGGAGTGAAGGGGATGCCTCTGCATACACACCTTAGGACTTCATGTTGCTGAGGTCCTTTAATGTGTTGCTGATTTCTGAATGTTTTAAATACTGCACTTAGAATCTATGAATCATAGAATCATAGAATAGATTGGGTTGGAAAAGACCTCCTAGATCATCAAGTCCAACCCCTGATCCAACTCCAATT
>JAYRBT010000093.1:47673018-47685351 GCA_036023395.1 Myiotriccus ornatus | reverse complement strand
GACGTAGATGGATTGCCTTATAGGGCTAACGAGCTCCATCTGCCCGGGGAGTGGCCCTGACCAGGAATTGAACCCGGATCTCGGCGGTGACAGCGCCGCGTCCTTGAACACTAGACCACCAGGGGCTCCCCTGTTATGCACATGAGGTGGTGATAAAAAAACCTTCGAACTTGGGCGGCAAAATCACCAAAAATCCTTAGCTTGTGTTGCTAGTAGTGCTCCTTCCTCTCTGCTGTGTGCATAGCACCAAAGAGACTTAAGGATGGTGAAGAGATGCTCTGTTGACAGGCAAAAATGCTCTTACCATGAAAGCAAGTTCAGGTGGATGCACCTGACTGAAAGCTGTATCCTTTGGGCTGTGAAGACAGTGGGGTTGCTCCTGAGCTGTGAGTGACAGGGTCACAGGCTGCACACTGAGAAGCAGAAGGCTGCTTGAGCCCGTGGACAAACCCCAGGGAGGCTGCAAGCTCAAAAACTGAAATCTAAAGAAAGAGATAAGGACAGGGCTTTGTGATGCAGCCTGAGGAGGAAGAATTAATATAAACATCAGGTATGTTTTTGATGAAATTCCTGAATGGAAAAGCCCCTTGCATTTTCAAAATTAATATTCTCCAAGGAAAAATAAAATTTGTAAAAGTTAGTTTTTTTCAGTGTCCCTCAAATGGCAGAGCACATCTGATACACTGGATGGAAAAAAGGAGGGAGGCTTCAAGGACAATGACAAGCTGCCTCTCCTGTTTCCTTCTAGGTATTTTTTTAACATAGTATTACTTCTGTACTACTGAAATCGTTCTCTAAGGAAGCCTACTAGGAATGGAGTTCTTTTTTGGGGGAAACAGGAAACTCTCTTTTGGTGAGCAAGCTCTTTCACATGGCAGAAAGTTCTTCCCTTGGCTTGGCAGGCTCTGTCACTTGGCAAACTAAAACCAGTGTGTGGTGAGTAGGGCATCAGAGGCTCTTCTGAGCCAGGTACTGCAGGGAGATACTTATGTTTCTGCACCAGCTGATGCAAGTCATGTTTCTGCAGCAAGAGTTTTTGCATTGTTCACTCACTGGAGGTGGAAATTATTGGGGCTGCCTCTGGTTGCTCGCTGCGCCACAGACAGCAATCCCTGTGCGAGCACCTGTACATGCATAAATATGTGTATATATATTCCTGTGTGTATTTATGGAGATGTATAAATGCACACTTTCATGCAAATACAAGCATAAAATACCCACTCTAAAAAAAAAAAAAAAAAAAAGGTTTTTTATGTGCTTTCCTGAATCACAGATAATTATGCTGTTGTACCTTTCAAGAGGAAAGGATGTACAATTTGTGTATTTCTTTTTGACCTCTTCTTAAGGACGTTCTTGTTGCTCTCTGTACATACAGAGGTGCTTTCATGAATACAATATTAATGACTTCTGGCCAATTTCTTCCCATTTTATTGGCATGATTGTTAGAGGATTTTATAGTGTTTTGCTCAGATATGAAGGAACTCACCCTTTCCATTTTTTCCTTACCTTTACTGGCTTTATTATGATACTGCTTTGATCTGATCTTTGGGATCTGCCTTTGATGGTTCCTAGAGCTCTCTGTGGGAATTTTTGAAAGCACATGTTAAAAAGAGAAGAATGAAGTGTTAATTCTGTCACATTACCCTGTCTCTAACAGCAGCATTTGGTCCAGTCACTAAGCAGAGCATGTCCTTCAGGGTTGTTCCAGACCAGCATAGCCTGGTCCAGCAGGGATAGCTCAGGACTTTTGCTGCTGTCTCATCTATCCTTTCAAGATTCAGAAATAACCCACTGCCATGGCTAGGACATGGACATAACATAGGCTGCATAAAATGTGCGGACGTGTTCCGGCATCTGGGACATCAGCGTCCAAGATCTGCTGCTTTTTTGCTTTTGCTGGTCCTGCATGATCTATATCCACACTGCTTTGCCCCTGTTCCTAGGGTGTCAAAAATTTCAGTTATTTCTTTCCCTTCTTTCTTCACATCTGCTTTCACAATGTCCCACATAGCAGAGACCTCCTTCCTTCTGTCTTCAAAATAAAACTTTGTTTTCATGAAGTCCTGATCTCTTCAGATGATAAAAGTAAATCTCCCACTGGATTCAAAAGGTTGTCATTACCTGGCACAACATCTATAAGCTCTTGTTGCTGACTATATCCTCTATTCCTAGCCAGTGCTTTCCTGACACAGTGTTTGTTCCTGCCACTCACACAATGATAGTTCAGTGTAAAGTCATGTGGGTCTTGTTGATGTAAGCAGGCTCTATGTGTGATTTAGCTGAAGAGAAATTGGTGATCCAGCTTGTAAATTAAATAAACCAAAAAAAAAAGTACAGCAGTTCTTTCCACTCTACTGGATCTCCTGATTTCATAGTGCTGGAGATAAGGACCTTGCTAAAAGAGGTTAATTATTCCAAAAATGTTCGGAGGAGCACAGAATAAAACCACTGGATTTTAAGTTCAGTTGATGCATAAATACCTACAAAATACCTTGGAAAATTCATCACCTCTTTATGAGTACCAGAAGGGGAAAAAAGCATTCTTTTCAGTGCTTTGAACAGATCTGTTTTTCAGAGTCTGTGAGTATGTACATAGATACTAGTAATACCAGGAACTAAGCAGAATCAAGAAGAAACTATCTGATTATAGTGATCCTACCTATGAGAAAATGTAGAAAGGGAAAGTCAATGTATTAGATTATCACTGAGGCGTTTGTAGATCGTGTCCTGTTAAAAGACCAGGCTATTTGACAGAACATGAAACTTAAGCCTCGGTATGAATGTGAGTAGTACTGCCCACGGAGATGTAGCTACAGATTGCAATCGATTCGCTGTGAATAGGGCAGATAAATGATTTTCCAGGCAAATGTTTCACAGACCTGTCTGTGAATGCTGCATAGGAAACAATTTTTCCATAGTCCTTCTGGATTTCTACAGAATAGAATTACCAGCTGTATCAAGGGTTCGGAGCCCTGATTTTGGAGCACTTTTTGCTCTTAGAGTTTATGCCGGCTCTTTGCAAGGCCCAAGAGAGTACTGGAACAAAACACGGGGGTAGAAAATTAGGATACAAAAATTTTCAACCTCTGTAACTTGCATATCTGTCTGATTGTAGAGTCATAAACTACTAATATATATATCGACCCCTTATCAGGAATAAAGTTCACTGTCTTATCACTCTCAGGCAACTGTCAGTGGGGAAAATACTAATTACTTGCAATGCTTGAATATACTGAGGTTTTTATTAACATCTGCAGCTGCAGCAGTCTCTAACACTCGAAGGAGCTCTGCATTTAGCTGTCTCCTTGAGGTGCTGCCTGACTTCTCCTGAAAGCTGTCGCACTCACATTAATTAGTAAAGGGATGACTACAACAAAATCTCTCACACTCAATGACTGTATTCAGTGGGAGGCCACTGAAGTGAGCAGACTGCATCTGCTGGATGTGACCCTCTGCTGGCTGACCTCTCCTGCTACTGTCACCTTGATTCATATTTGCCATGGTTTTGTAGGAAGCACACAGCAGGTGAAAATCAGACAGAAAGGAGAGAAAGGATTTTATACACTTCAACTCGTGGCTCAGCAATGGCAAAATCAGTCAGACAAAGCTCTGCTGCAACACTCTGCTGGAACTGTATAGCAGCACCTGCACTGGCAACCTGGGCGTATGAGAAAACAAGGCTAGCTGTAGTCAAGGCAAAGAACGAAATAGCTCAGGGCAGAAAAATGTCAATGACCTCTTTTTAATCTGTTACAGGTAACTGGGAACTCAGGTGGGAGTGCTCAGAAAAGGAATTGAGCTGCGCAGAGCTTGCACTATGAAAGTGGCAGCACACCTCTTCCCAAAATCTCTCATAGCTGATGTTAGAGGAACACAAAGACTAACTCCTCACAATCTCTTTTCACTACTGCTTCCATTCCAGAGTGCACAGTAATATGACCTTGGTCCAGCTCTGGCCCTTTTTGCTGATGTGACCAGACAAGTCTCGAGGCAACTCTGCAGAGAAAATGCACAGCTGAATCCTCAGCACTGGTTCTCCCAGGCACGGGATGGGGTAACTTTGTGTTCTCTAAAAGAAAAAAAAGAGTGAAATACAACTCTGCTGTGCTTGGACACAACATGGAGTAATTCTGAGAGTCTTTTTCCTATCTATGTAACTCCTGGTCAGAGGCAGATGGAGATATCTTCACAGTTCCTAGGCCATGGAGTTAATCAGAAAGGCTAAATCTGTCTATTATTACAAGTACTTTCTGTTGCTGATGCATCCAAAGCATGTGGCACTGCCTTCTGCAATTCAACCCCACTGGCATCAGCACAGCAGGCTCAATAAAAAAGTCCGTAGCCAAGCTGATGGGTGCATCTGGGAAAACAGAGCCATGTTTGTTTTCAAAGTGTTTGGTGATACCCTATATTGCACTGTGGTGTGAAACAAGGCAGTGACGTCTATCACTGGCAACAAATGTAACCCACTCACTAAATCAGAACACATCTGGCTTAGTGGCCAAATAAGCGAAATCAGAACACTTTGAATTACTGGATCGTATTTAGGCAACTAGTCCTGGACAGGCTGGTCTCTTCCTATATCTTATCTCTGTAGGAAACATAGGCATGAATTTTAGGAAAATGGTTTTCCTGCTTACCTTGAATTAAGGTATGACTTCAATGTTTAATTCAAACAGACTAATATGCTTACCCTGGGATCCAGCAGAAGGTTGGTTTCTTCTGGCCAGTGGTCAGATTAAAATCTGTTTGACTGAGCATCTGTACTGACTTGTGGATAAGACAGTGCTCACTAACAATGAGGAAGAGAAGGGAATGAGGAAGATACAGCAGCCTGGAATGTTTGGTTTTATTGACAGAAATGTCCTGGATACAGATTATTTTCCTTCTCAATCCTTTATAAGTAGCCTTATTTTACCTGCCCTTAGGTGAGAATTGCAAGCTCTGCAATATGCTGTGGCCTGATACTGTCTCAGCCTGCTTTGTCATCTACAAATATGTGTGTCCCTTTTCATTGGGTTATGTCCAAGCCTAATACTCAGTAGGTCTCAGAAAGGTTTCTCCACCTCTAATACTTTGCCCTTCTCTTTCATTCCTGCCTTTCTTACAGTAATTCAGGACACAGAAATTTCTGTCTTGGTCTGATTATCAGTATTTTCTGCATCAATTCCAGTGAAGCAACACTATTATATGATGCTCTCCAGTGAGCAGGGCAGCATTTCCTCTTGTAAGTCTTATCACACAGATCCTGTTGAGAAGAATTATATTAGGGTGGTATTTCATTACTTTTTGTTCTTTTAATTTCCTGCTCATTGCTGAGCAGGATGTGGTAACATACCATGTAACCAAGGTGTGGGCAAACTTGTTCAGAAGAGGTGGGAGCAGAAGCAGACAGAACATGTGCTGGGCAGAAATGGCTGTTGTTGTTTTTGGTGTTTTTAGTAATTAGGGCATTATATTTCCATGACTGTAGCTGCAAAAGTCACAAAGTTAGATTACATTAAAAGATTTCACACTGTATGAAATACTGCATTGTTTCTGGAGGGACCTCCTTGAACAAGCCAGAGAGCCTAATGCTCCTTACTTAGGCAGCAGTTTTTATTGCCAAAAAAGGTTTGGCTCTTCTGCTGCCTTTTACATCATCCAGATAGGAACCAGTCATACATGCTCTGTGAGGGGTTGTGCTGTGGAGCAGATGAGCAAGCATAGCTGTGTCACCTCCTTACAAGCCATGTGATGTTCCTTCTGCTTTCCCCACTTCTTCCCATACTTTTGATGGTCCTCCTGCAAAAGGAGATTATGATTTCTTCACAAATGCATTGACAAAACCAGAAGAAACAAAATGTCCTGATCGGATCCAGAAGCTCAGGCTCCTCAGCACACACATATCTGTGTCAGATAAAGCAGTCTTCAATGGACCCAGACTAACTGTAATAAAGAGCAGAGATTTAATAAATCTAAGAGTAGGAAATAGTTCACCTGGGCTTTCATGACCACCCTTGTGACTGAAGATTTGAGCTCTCAAGACCCCATTATAACATTCTACTGTGGTTAAAAAGAAATTATGAACTTAAAAAGTACATGGTGACAGATCCTGCAAGGAAAATGGATCAAAGCCTGCTTTGAGACACCTTGTGGGTGCAGCTGTGAATCAACTGGTCTTAAGGACCAATTGCTAGTTGCAGTTGTGTGAAAGGATGCTCAGGAGCCGAATGGCAGCTTGTGCTTGCCAATGCAAGGCCAGGTTGGATGTGACCTCGAGCAACCTGGTCTCATGGAATGTGTCCCTGCCTGTGGTGGGAGTGTTGGAACTAAGTGATCTTTAAGGTCACTTCCAACTCAAACCCAAGCATATGATTTTAAGCTACCTGCTTTATTGTGTATCCTTCACATGGGGAGGGTGAGGAGAGCTCCTCTAAACTCCTCCTCCCAGCCCAATCTCCTTCAGGCGTCTCTCAGTTTTTCTAAGCATCAGTTCAACCATTTGGACACATGTTTGGGGAGGGCGTAAAAATGCTCTACAGCTTTACTGCTTTACTGCTGAGTCTGCAGGCAAACAGATAGCATGCGTATTAGATAACACGTAACTTGATTAGGGAAGCCAGCTTCATGTTTCTGCAGCAATGCAGACAAAATCATACCAAAGCAAGCCACCTTACATTTTCACACTCAGTTTTTGCCTACTGAGAAAAGTCATCTGTGTATCCCTTGGGGCAGCAATGTGAAAAGGAAGGAATTTTCATCATTTGTCAGATTTCCCCTTCTCAGAGCTGGCTGCTCAGGTCTCTGCTTCCTCCAGGTCTTTCCAGGCCCTGGAGGAAAGCCTGCCCTATGACCTTGTGGGTTTTATGTGTTGTGCTTTGGGATTGACTAAGGAAGCCCATTAACCCTGCTGTAATCTATAAATCCCATGCAGCTCAGCAGAACAGAACAAAGCTTGTTACTCTCCTGGACTGATGTATTTGGCAGGCAAGCAGGCAGCTGACACCAAGCCAGTTTGGCGTTTGTTTCCTACCATCTTGGTCTGCTGGGTCCAACAATCTGATCAGACAAACATTTTCATTAGCTATTGCTGAAAAAAACCCAACCAAACAAAAAAAAAAACAAAACAGGAGTCAAGCTTAATATGGCAAGCAGCCAGCATAGTTTGTTAAAAAGCAGTTCGTTTGGAAGATGAAAGCTTTATCTGCAGTATTTTTTTCCTAAGGGGGGGAAATTCTTGAAGACATTCACACCTAATTGATCTTCACTTCTGCTAAAAAGACAACAAGACAAGACAAAATCATGTTTTATCAGTTCTCTTCATTTTCTCTCTGGTGTCTGTGTCCCTCATCATCAGGAGACTGGCACAGCATTTTCCCACTGAGTACTTTTGCAAATCCCACTTTTTCTCCTGTCTCTGGGTAGGGAGCTGGGAAACAGATTGGACTTAAATTGGTGTTACTTTATACATGGTACTTGATCTCTGTGTGTTTCTAGTCTATCTCTATGAGTAAATGAAAAAAAAAAATTTTTCTCATAAAATACAGCTCCCCACCTGCTTTTCTAAGTAACTGCTTGTCTGCAATCAAGCACAGCAGCTTTGTGAAAAACTCAGCATGAAAAGCTAGACTTTTATCTCTTGAGGGGATGGACCAACTAGCTGGGAATAGCAGGGTGGGGTATCTGCTGAGATCAGGCAAGACAGTGACATGAGATCAAAGAGAAAGTCAGAATACGGCACTTTGCAATCCCAAATTTGTTGGTGGTTGCGAGGATTGTGAAGTAGACCTACTGAGTTTAGTGATGAGGCCATCACTGAACTTGATGGAAACAAGGTCTAGACAACGAGGGCAAGAAGCAAGCAATAATACAGAAGTGGTTAAAATCAGCTTTAAAATATACATGAAATGGACAAAATCAAGATTTCCCCTGAAATATTTGCTCCTTGATGACAGGGCTGTGATGTTCAGGGTCCTCACCATGTCAGAGAAAAGCAGCTGTGTACTCCACTGCAGTAGCTGTTTGGCCCACTGCTGTGCAGGCAGCACCCACAGGTACCTTGTCCTGACATACCATCAGCATGGGCATCCACGGGACTGGCACTGCAAGATGCACCACAGCCCAAGCTTGCAAGGCACTCCAGATATCTGGCTGCAAAGCTCCTCCATCCCCTACATCATCTCAGGTACCAACATTTATAAAGAGCAGCCAGAGACAGAACTGCATCCATGGAGAAATTCCCTCTGACTGTGGATAGAGACTCTTTCTTCAGCTCTTCACTGCGTGACTTTGGGAAGGTGACAATGCTGATGACAGGCAAACCAGGGCTTGGGGTAGAAAGATAGGCTAAGGCTTTGCTTCTGATAGAGTGCAGCACACAGTGCAGGTGCAGAAAGCCATAGATATTTACTGTTTGTGTATAAGGAGTCATTCTGAATTGTAGTAAAGAAATGTTCCTTTGATTTCAGCAGGATATTGTCAATGCTGCCTTTACATGCAGTATTTATGTGCAGCTGGGGCTTTGCCAAAGCATGCTTTAAGCTCCTGTGGAAAAATCCACTTTGCTAAGTTGCCATCAATATGCACAAGTTATTTTACTGTAAGAGCTGAAATGTACTTCTCTTTGAAAGGCATGTTTATACTGAGGTGCTGCAGCTCATCACCACTGGTTGGAAAACTCTGTAGTCTAGATAAAACACCTTTCTATTTTTTTCCATTCATCTGATATTCACCCAACGTTTCTCAGAGCTCTAGGATGGGAATTTTTTGTTTCAGACTCCAAAAATGAACCTCAAAAGGACATTTTAGGAGATCAAAGTCAACTGGCTTTTTGTTTTGCTTTTTAAGTTTTGGGTTTTTTTGAACCAAGACACCAGAAACAAGAGGGGATAATTTGCCATTTAGTTCTGTTGGCGAAACACCAGTTGTTGGATAACTCTCTGGGAGGGATTGGGTAAAGAGAAAGGTGAAACCAGTGTCTGGAAGACAGTATTAATTTTAGGAGGTAGCTAGTAAAAGAAACTAGAGAAGGATTGGTAAGAAGTCATAATGGGAGATATGGATAAAGCTTTGTGGTCTACATATAATGCCTTTTGCTCTTAGAAACACAGATGGGAGATGTCACCATGCCTGCTTTTCAGTGTAAATAAAAGTTGACAAAAATAGTGAGTCTTGAACTGTGAATTGCCTCATCTTACGGTTTTTTATTTAAAAAAAAAAAAAAAAACAAACACTAAACCTGCAGTGTTTTTATTGTTTAACTCCAGCAAAAATTCCTTTTCCATGAAGAAAGTTAACTCTACTGCAGCCAAACCCAGCACAAGTGTGTTGTGCTTCACATTACCAGAACTTTTTTTTTTTTGTTATTCCAGCTATGACTTTTCAGTCTGAGACCCATTATTTTTCCATGTGTTGTAATGTCATTTTTCTTATGTTTTCTTTACCCACAACTCCAAGGTCCTCTGAAATGAAGAAAAACTTAACATGCTTGAAAACTACTCCTGCTACAGGTAGTGAAGCATGCCCATGCAGACTAAGCACACAGTTTTGACACTGCTTTCTGCTCTGTGTCTTTTATATCACACAGGTCTACTTCCCATTCCAAAGTACACAGGCAACATTTGTCTGTGCTATTGAAACCTGTTGTGTTCTGTTCCAGAGCTGACTGCTTGTGACTGCCATTTTCCCTCCATGGGCAAAATTATATAAGGTTATTCAGCAGGACTTTTTTCCTCTCATTCACTTCTATCTCCTGTGTCATGTGCCAGAGATGACTAGAAGTAGATGAGAGGAATAATTTTACAATTATGTGGTATGTTGTGAAAGAAATCCATACAGTTCTTTTGAGGGGTTTGCTTTCTTATAGAACACTGTGCTATGTATTGTAAGTACATAGATTGTTTTTAACCTTATTAGTAGCTTAGCTTTATGTTCTGACAAATCAAATCCTTCTTAAGCATCTGCAAAGGCAATGCATAAATTGTTAAATATTTGTGTTTTCAAGTGTCTTCCAAATGTACTCAGTATCTCAACTGTCTTGTCACATCATTGCTATTTGCCTTTCATTGAACTCAGCAGACTGTATCTGGTCCAGACTTACAGCAGCTTAATATTAAAGCATCTTTGTGCCAACACTGTGATTTGCTGACTTTATAAATTATTAAGGCATCTGGGTGCAGGAATATATTTCAGTGAAAGCTTTGCAAGCCTTTGGCATTAGCAGTACTATGACAACATAATCTGGGAGCTTTAGTACCTAGAGGAATGCAGCTTGCTTGGGGAACCCAAATGTATCCATTATCTGAACTACAGTGAGCATAAGCCCTGAAAGATATACAAGAATGGGGTATGGAAATTATGTGAGTTTTCCATATTCGTGTACCAATACTTGCAGAGTGCTAATGGAGAGTAGTTCATGAAAACTTAGAGATTTGCTATTTCCAGCCCCTTGACCCCAGGTGGGGACAGGCTCACCAGAGCCTGCTGCCTTGCCCAACTGCCCTGGGGCTGCATGGTCACAGTCTGGAGAGCAGGCAAGGCTAAGGGGAGTTGAGAACCTCTAGATCCTGATGAGATGAGCAACCTGCTGCTGGCCTGGCAGCAGTTTTGCTATTGCAGTGTCTCCCAAGCCTGTTTTCAGCCACTGGGGTCCTATGCCAGGTGTTGTAAATGCCAAAAGAGACCCAGGAGTACATCTTCATCTGGGCTGTGACCAAGCTACCCGGTAATTTAAAACTGCTTTTTCTGATAACGTGTATGAAGGGAATTATAGTCACCTAAGCAAAACCTGATGCAAATCCCAAGTCAGACTCTGAAGCAAAAAACACTAAATGTTCTATTTTCTGTTTCATATTTTGAAACATGATCCCATTAGTACACTGATTAAATGGTACATTAGATATTGAATTTCAATATTAAAATTTTAATTTTATCTAGATTAACTATGGAAACTATTCAATATCTATATTTAGTATCTCTTCCCTGTCACATAACCCAGAAGGGGTTGTAGATGTGGTGTGCAAGTTGAATTTCCATCTTGCTTTCATACAATTAGACTACAATTTGGAATGGTGCATGTAGTCAAGAAATAAATTAGTACAATGAAAAGGGAATAGATTTTGCCCTTTTATATTTTAAAAATAATTATGTTAGATTAGATTTTAATAGAATCAGCAGAATAGCAGGAAGCTTGGAAAAGGATGTGATGGGGAGAGTGTGTCTGCTCACATAAGGGTTAGGAAAAAAGGAGGAGGGAATGCAAGTGAGAGATGATGTGTAATCAGACAAAAAAAAACCCTCACAAAACCAGAAAGCCAATCAACGGCAGAGAGGATGTTTTGTACTTTGGAGAGAAATATCTCAGTTTAAGTACTAGCCAGAGAGTTGTGGAAATCCCTCTGAACTGTCTACTGAGGCAGGCTTGCCATTTGGAGTATGAAAAACACATGCCTTTTTGTAGTAAGACTATTTTAGTACATCCTTTTTGTTTCTCATTTCCTTAGAGGTGATACTGAAAGGCACTTCACTATTCAGCTGTTCAAACAGATCCTCTGCTTGTCCTGTTTCAGAAGGCAACTACTGGCTCAGTGTAGATCATCCCTACTGTTAAGAAGTGCATTTCGTGGCTAACACTAGAAGGTAAGGTCTATTATCAATTTTTTTATTACTTGAACTAAAGCCCGTCACTGAAGTCCTATGACATCAGTACAAACAAAAATTACATGTCAGTCGGCCTTCCCTTAATTCCTGGGAAGGTTATGGAGCAGATAGTCCTGGAAATCATTTTCAAGCACACGAAGGACAAGAAAGTCATCAAAAGTAGTTAGCATAGATTCAGCAAAGGAGTGGTCACAAACTGAAACATAGGAGCTTCTGCCTGAATGTTAGGAAACACATTTTTCCTGTGACCTCAGTCACTCTTGAGAGTTACTGAGCACTGCCACATGTTGCCCACAAAGGCTGTGGAGTCTTCATTATTGGAGATACTCAAAAGCCCAGTCTGACCTCAGAAGGAAGGTCCCTCCTAACCCCAGCCATGCTGTGATTCTGTAAATTGTGGTGCAAGCCATCACAGGCAAATGACAGCATGTCAGTGTCTCAACATACTTATTTTTATAATAAATGTTTCCCTCATTCCAGAAGTACTATATTGTTGCACTAGTGATGTGTTGTTAAGTCTAGGATAATCAATTCTGTGAGCTTTATTAGCATTAAATGAAGATCTCTGTTGTCGTCGGTCGAGCGGGAAGACGACACGGTGATCAGGGATACCAGCCCCCCTTTATTACAACAGTGCCTCTACTTATATACACTTCTGGGTGTCACACATGTACATGCACTATTGGTCTAGCA
>JAYRBT010000093.1:47651116-47672918 GCA_036023395.1 Myiotriccus ornatus | reverse complement strand
ACCCTCTGCCAGGTGTAAAGTTCCGTCTTCAGTATCTCAGCTTACAGAGAGCCCAGGGCCAGCTGGGCTCCCCCACAATCTCAATCTGAGTTTAACACCTGTTGACTTTTATACTACTATGCTTCTACTCCTTTGAGTCATCTCTGATAAGTGTTAAGCAGTGTCTGGGACTTTCTGGGAATGGGCATAGCGGACATCTGATAGGTGTAGTACTTCTGAATTAACCGTCTTAAAAATCTGCCTGTTCCTGGGGGAGACTGTCTTGATGGCCCTGACAGTCTCCTCCCATCTTATGTCCTTCTGTGGTCTCTCTGAGGAGAGCAGAGGGCCCTTGAACCCCTCCTTCCCAATGCATTCACATCTCAGGTCAATATCCTCTGTTGACAGAGGTGACAGCACCTTCTGGGAAGCATATCTGTGGATGGCCAGGCACAGTGAACTAGGGAACAGATATCTTTTAGAATCCAGTATTTCAGCACTCTTCCATAGGATAGGAGGAAGTGGTAGGTAGTCAGCATTTAAAAATAAGACAAGGAATTGGATATGAGGAGCTCAGAATTACATACCCAAGTTTGCAAACAGTGAGTTTGGGGACTCACTGTTAACCTGGCATTTGCTGATGTCAACACTGTTCTGATTCACTGGTACACTATTTCAGACATGTAGAAAGTGCATGCTGCAAGACTTTCAGAAGTGTTTGGGGGATTTATGATTAGAACATAAAGACTGCTGGAAGTCATCAGGGCTTGTCTCTAAGTCTTTCAACTGGCTTTAAAATTCAGTCCTGAAAGCTGTAAATGGCCAGGGTGAAAGGAATTATCTTCTTGCCAGTTGTATTAGAAAGTAAGCAACTGTGCCACTGAGAGGGAGAAACTACATTGACTGACTGCTTGTAGAAACCTCTGAATATTCTGAGGCCCTTGCAGCT
This sequence comes from Myiotriccus ornatus, assembly GCA_036023395.1. Lineage (NCBI taxonomy): Eukaryota > Metazoa > Chordata > Aves > Passeriformes > Tyrannidae > Myiotriccus > Myiotriccus ornatus. Next base: position 47,671,990 of record JAYRBT010000093.1, on the reverse strand, counting down.
GCATTACTGCACATTGCATCTCAAGACTGCATCCACGGTCAGTCTACTGATTTATTCAAGAGGTTACACGGCCACTGAAGACCACAGTTCTTTGATTGTTGTTATATTTGAATTCCCCAAAGTCACCCTCTCTTGAGACAGAAAATTAAAACTAACGTGTCTCTTCCCCATGTATGTTATGGTCAGGTAGACACGCACTGTAAGGAGGCCTCAGACTGGCTATTGTATACCCTGTTAGATGGAGAAGTACAATCTCAGATGACTGGCTGATTGAAGGTAAGATAATGACACATGATGGCTGTCAATGTTGAGGAGCTCACGTCAGAAAAGCTGATCCAAAATTATCATGTCTGATATAGCAAAGACAAAAGTTACCTGGCCAAAACCACCTGCCCTCTGTTGGAAGTTCCATGGAGCTTTCATTTTATTTGGAGCTACAATTTTCCCTCTGTTTGTTTTGTAGATAATTTTCATTCATTCTATTTCTCTTCATCAAAAGTATGTCCAGAAGTGGTTCTTTAGTGCAGATAGTAAATAGCTGTGTTTCCTGAGCCTGGATAAATTCAGTGTGATCACAATGACCTTTTAAATACAATTCAGTTGAATAAACTTCATAATGAGGTAAGTCATAACAAAACTTTAGGTCCATTTGAAACAGAGAGAATACTCAATTACCACAAAATATTTAACAGAATCCTTTCTTTCATAATCCTTGAAAATTAGCAATTTTCACTATCTCATAAGCCTATCACTGAGACAGGTTGACTCTGTTGACTAGTGACTCATACTTTGAGTACATTAAAAAATTAATTTTGAAACTGCAGAGAGGCAGAAATCGAATCACAGATCTTTAAAAATCCTATGCCAGGTTTCTAGGGAAATGACCTGTCTTCATAAGGGTGAGGTTTCCTATGCTGTTTAGTAAAAAAATTGCAGTAAAGACCCGTAATGCAAGTCATGTGATAGAAAATAGACTGACATAATCAAACTTGTCTAATGTATAGATCAGGATAAGGGTTTAACAGCCAACTCATAACAAGGGTTGAAAATGAGGGTCAAAGAAATTCTAAGAAGGAGAAGAGGAAGAAGATGGGAGGACTGATGGTCTGCTCTTACTGGTGAGAACAATTAACTATTTGAACAACACAACATAATATTTTCTCTTCCCATGGAATTTTTTATGCCCATTTGTGAGCTACAAACTGAGATGGAAAATGTTTTGAAAAATTATGCTATAATTTAGTGAGGAATTTTTGGGTTTCTAGCTACTTGTGGAATTTTGTATTGTAGACAAGATCATGTCATAATAATTTTTGAATCTGTGAATTTGAACAAAGTTTCTGGTAAGAGTTTTAAAATGATAAATTAAAATAAGTCTCCTTTTTCTTGGGTCTTGCACAAAAGTTTCCCTGGTATGGTCACTTGACATAAGTTTTGCTGTGAAGGTAAAAGACAAAGATGAATTTGTTTAAAGAATTGATCTGCTGAGAGTTTGAGTGCCTTTCAGGCGTTAGATGAGAAGACAGGAAATTTCAAATTAGATTTTGGAAGCAGATTCAGAAGAAAGTATGGAAAAGGTTAGGAATGCATGAACTACTGTGATATGATTGACTGTATCTAAGTAGGTTGTGCCTATGTTCATGGGAGAGATTTTCTGTCTACTTCCTTCTGAAGTCAAAGACAAATCAAACACTTAAGGAAAGCATATCTGGGCTTTACATTCTCCTTAAAATCTCTTGAGATATTCCACTTAATAATTCAAGCATTTTCCCAACGCTTTAAGTGCTTTTCTAGTATCATTCATACTATATTTATCATAAAGAAATAGTTGATAAATGAAATAGGTAACTAAAATGTTAACTTTAAAGAAAGTTGAGATAGGATGAAATTTACTTGTAGAATCACTATGCTTAAGATTGAGGCTTTTACCACAATAAAGGTCATTCTCTTTATTGATTTTTTAAGACCAAGGCTTAATGGTTGACTCACAGCATGAACAATAAGGTCTTAAGCACCATAACAAAAGAATGATGCTTCATTGATCAAACAAGACTGGTTGCTAGGAATTTTTTAGAGCATCTTAACTATAGATTGCGATGTTCACAATGAAAGGTAAATTGAACCTGAGCAGTTCAAAATTTAGTAGTGTTCAGATGAGGAAAGTTAGTCAAACATTGGAGATTTTCTCTAGGGTTTGTCTTCCAGGTATTTTCTTGTCTTAGAGCAAAAGCTCCCAGCATAAATATCTGAAAAAAAAGCTCCCACAAAGAATGCCGCCAATGTCCCAACATGTTCATCATTGTCTTAATTTCACAGAGCAGTCTAGGAGAGTCTGAGCTCTCATATTCTGTAAAAGAAGCACAGCCAGGATTTCCTAATGTCCCTGGTTCCCTTTTCATCCCACTGCCTGCATTCCTCCTCCCACATATATACCCCTTGCCTCCTAATACATCAGTGCATATATACAGTCCACTCACTTCCTTTAGACGTCTCTCGCACCCTTCTTGTATCCCTCTCCCATGTGTATATGGTGTATATCTAGTTGTTGGCTATGTCTGTAGGGTTTCATTTTGTAGATCAAGACAAGAATTTCTTATGTTGGTGCTTCTCTTGCAGCCTCCACATCTAAATTCCCATTGTCTCTTCCAAATACAGTGAACCAAAGCTGCCTATTATCTTCAGAGCCAGGAAATCATCTTCCTGTGCCTATTTTCTGGAGTGTCAGGAAGTTTATTTCAGATCTCTTCTCACGGCATCTGATATTGCTGCACATTGTAGCAGCTGGGGGGACATATAGAAAGTACAAAACAAAGAAATAATATTCTCTTCCATCAATCTGCATCTATGGCATAAACAATGGTAATTTCTTTGGCCTTTTTAGTGATCAAACAAAATAACATAAAAATACTTCAGGTTTTTTTTATATATAGTTGAAATGAAAATGTTTGTATCTTCAGATGTCCAAATATCTCTAAGAATCCTGGAAAGTCATTAGTCTCTCCTAAGATGCCCTAACAACTTTATTGATAACTGTACTTTATACCTATAAAGGGATTCCATGAGTAGAGGAATTAGAGAAGATGGGTTTCCTCCAAATTTCTGTCCCTTTTCCTCTCCAGCTTTCCTCCCATCCCCAGAATCCTACTCCCAGGGCAGTGTAGATCCTTCCCATGCTCATAGATCTCGCTATCCCCAGCACCTTCAATTCCTCGAAGACCATCTTCAGCTTCTTCCCCTTTTCCCACAGCACCCTGCTGTCATTTCATTTTCTTCTCATGTCCCTTTCTGATTTGTCTATGGCTAATTTCAAAACTGCTGCACAAGCAGGAAGTACCTACACAGATGACCAATTAACCAGTGTTTTTTCCATTTCTGTTATTTTTGCATAAATGTGTAAAATCCTCTTAGAACTCTGTGTCTTTTAAATGTCAGATGAAATTGGCATGTAAGTTTAGAGTAGAGTTAGAAGAGGACATTAAGGAGGTCGCTGGGGCAAACAGACTAGATGATGTGGAGGTTTTCAAAAGCACAATGGAACTTAGGAACATCCTCCCTTTTTGTGGAACTACACACAAAAATCGAGATTTTGACTAGATTGAAATATTGGCTAGGGGGATTATTTTACTTTATATTTAGGCCTGTTTATTCCAGTGAAAGCAAGTTGCATGGATGATGTCGGGACCTATGCAATTTCTTTTATTCAGAAGCAGTATAAACCCAGGCAATCTTTTGGCAATATTTTTGCATATGCTTTTTATACACTTGGAGAGCTTACCAGTATCTCTACGCTAGCAAACCTGATGTGGTGTATGCTTTCATCATTTCTAGACCATTCTCTCCCCCTTTTTTTTGGTATCACCTTGTGCATATATGAAAACATTAAAGATGAATTACTGTGGCACCTAAGTTTTGCTTTCAAGATCAAACATTTCACTGAGACAAGACTTGTATTGTATGCAATGATGATTTTCAGCAACAGCAGCTCTCACACAGGTTTGGGGGATTTATAGATAACAAATTGCTGTGGAGCTGCTGAAGCTGACGCAAAGGAGATGGTCAGGAAAACCATAGAATCATAGGATGATTTGGGTTGGAAGAGACATTAAAGATAATCTAGTTCCAGCCCCTCTGTGATGGACAGGAACACCTTTCACTAGACCAGGCTGTCCAGAGCCCCATACAACATGGCCTTGAACACCCCCAGGGATGGGTCACCCATCACTTCTTTGGGCACCCTGTGCAAGTGCTTCATCACCCTCACAGTAATGAATTTCTTTCCTAATATTTAATCTAAACCTACTCTTTTTCAGTTTAAAGCCATTCTCCCTTGTCCTGTGCTCTTTTCGAAAGTCCTCCCTCTCCATCTTTCTTGTAGGCTCCCTTCAGATACTGGAAGGCCACAATTAAGGCACTCGAAGGCCTCCTCTTCTCCAGGCTGAACAATACCAATTCTCCCAGCCTTCACAGGAGAGGTGCTCCATTCCTCTATCAGCTTGGTGGCCTCTTCTGAACTTGCTCCAACAGTCAATACCGTAGTATCTGAGATGCATTTTTTGCACCTGCCAATTCCCTGCCTTCAAAACCGTCTTTAGAATCACAGTGTCATATCAGGATTTCAGCAGAGAATCCCTAATCATTTCTGTCTGTTTTGTAAGGTTAAGTTCACACCACACAACTACAATTGTAAGAAAAAGTAACCTTTTTTAACGTATTCCATGTAAAAATTAATATTTCTTTTAGATCACATATTAGCATGCCCTCTGGACAGAAAAGCACCTTAGCATTTTCTAAAAATTTTTGCAGTGTCATTAGTTTGAAGTTAAACGGATGGCAAAAATGGTCATTCACTGCTGTCCTAATTAAAGCGCCAGGCGGGACAACTGCTTGGAACCTCCTCACTTCTGGGGGAAGACTTGAAATACCAAAGGCTGAGGGCCCCCTGACCACAATGCACGCTTAAATATTTTTTTTCCTTATTGTTTTATATCACACTTTTTTTAAAGCCATTCTTCTCATGACTAGGAGAGACCAGATAGGCTTTTAGTCTTAACATGTTGGTGGGCAACAGAGCTTTGTGTTTGTTTACTCTGTTTGCTGACATGTTTGAATGCTGCCTCTGGGTGTCCTCCACTGTACCGTTCATCAAGTGCCCCCCGGTCAGACTGAGCAACTAAATTTCCTTGATACAAGAGAAGCTGTCCAGACCAGACCATGCCTTTTCCTTTGTTCTGCACAGTATCTCTTCACAGGGACTAAATAGATGGCCAGCAAGTCTAATGGGGAACTGTAAAAGCTATTAGATTGCAAGCCAATATCTGATAACCGAGGCAGCAATGGATTATTTATCATCCATTGGTTTCAGACCATGCTTGTGGTATTGTCTTGGCATTGATCTTAGTATGCAGTTGCAAAATACATTAGCAAAGGCCCCATTGCTTGAACATTCATTACAGAGAAATGAAACATTTCATCAATTAATGTGAACAGTGGTCAAAGCATTTCTTTGGAAAGAGCCTTGAACAGTCCTGGACCAACGCCTTTTTTTGGAGGAAGGGACCTGGGCAAGAGTGGACAGAAAGGTTTGAATTAGCTGGAGAATGAGAGCTCAGAGCATAACACCACCTGCTGACAGCACTTGTGTCATGTCTGTTTAAGTGGCCTTTATCAGTATGTGTGACCTTTTTAGGTCTTCTGCTCTCATAGAGAAAAACACATCTCAATTCTGAACACAGAATCAGCTAACTTGCTGGAAATTTTTATCAGGATGTTAGGACCTCCTCTGTATTCCACTAAAATCAGTACGAGACAACTGAATCGTTTAGAGGAATGACTCTCTTAAAACCCTTTTTGTCCAAAACCATCTTCAGACTATTCTGTTTAAGGCTACTAAATTATTTCACTCTGGATGCTGTTCACTGATCTTTAGCAAATTGAACCCTAGCTCCCATGTCCAGGGATTTATACATTAATTTAATTTACACTAATTATTTACAATAATTTGTCTCTTTCTGTTGAGTGTTTTGTGAGAGAGAATTTTGTCTCTGATAAAATTAAGAACAGTTGTATCTGCAAGTTATTTTTCAAAGATTTGTAACATTCATTATTGCATATTTATTGCAGTATCTTAAACAATTCTTAGTTATACCACTCAACTAACTAAATTTGTTAGACTCCTCCCTGGTGAAAACTCAAACATATCTTAGCCCAGACAGATACCACGATATATTCGGTTTTGACATCTCTTAGTTGCCTTACAGCTGAATATTATTTATTGTATGTCATAATAGGATTTCTGCTGTCCCCTAGTGGCTAGTTCATTTTCTGAGCTCAGTACATTCATTACCATTTCTGTCATCCTATCAGAAACTATACACTGGCTTGTGGTTTGATTTACACCAGAGAAACCACACAAACCTAAAAAACTCAGTTAAAATTTTTTTCCACCGTAAAAGCTGACCATCTAATAAAAGTCCTACGAGCATTTGTAGCTGTGTAGCTTTAACTTTGCAGGAACATGTCAGAGACTGTGTGGTGTCCTTTCACACAAACTTGCAGTGAAAGATGAAAGCATTGAAACACGGAAACAGCTAGGGAAGCAGATTTCATTTTTATTGAAGAAAATATGTAGTGATATTTTGACACTCACTGTGCTGAACTCGCTTAGCTTGTTAAGTGAGTAAGATACAACAGACAATGTTCTGAGAGGGCAGAAGTGGCACAGAGAAATTCCCTCTCCCCTGCATCCTGGTGTCAGGCTGATCTTGTGCACTCATACCAAATCACTTTCTGGTTTAAAGCCATTTTTGCACCAGCAAAGCTGAATAGATGGCAACATTGCCTGACGTGCAGCATGAAGAGTGCAATAACTTCATGAGATGAGATTAAAAGGAGCTTTATGAATGAGCCTCGTGTGATATTACTGGTTCCAGTGAAAGCAAGGCTCTACCTGGCTTCTGCAGGCTCGAGATAATGGGTAAATTTTGTAACATAACTGCAGAATAGAAATTGTTGTTGAAATGTAGTTCATGCATTAAAACTCATTTCAAACTGCTCGTGTAGACTGACCAAGTCTTTCTTTAAGACTCTACAGAATGAGCAGAACCAAGAAGAGCATAGGGTGGTCCTCCTGTCTCAGCAAGCTTTATCTCCATCAGTTAATTACAAGGATAAAGAATTCTCCCCTGCTTAAAGACTTCTTTGATACTTCTACTCTGTATAAGCATCTTTTGAGGGTCCTCAAGCATGTATCAGGGGTTCTGGCCTCCACAGAGCATCCATAATCCTCTGCCACAATTCCTCCAGTCATGGAATAGTTTGCATGATTCGATATATGGTGTGTTGGTGCTTCAGCTGATTGGGGGAAATAGTCTGTTCTGGCAACATTCTGTATTAAGCTTATAGAGCTTGGAGGCAGCAGTATGGGCCCCTTGTGGACTCTGCTCTGAGAAGATTCAAGTACAGTCAGTGTTACCAAACCTCAGCATTTCATGCAAGCCTGATCATACTTGTTGCTTTTCATCAAGCCTTTGCCTCCTTGCATCACAATGCATTCAAATGCTGACCATCATAGGAGAGTGCTGGCATATGCCTATGGATCAAGGGGATTAGTGTCAGGGTGGCTCCACCTTGATGAGGACTGAGCTGTGCCCAGGAGGACTGGCGGGACTTCCAGCACCTTGGGAGTGCACACCCTTCCAGGCCAAGAAAAGGTTTGCTAGCTCAGACTCAGCACTGGACTTGCACTGATCCGCCATTAGCATAGTGGCTCTACACCAGGTATGTTAGCCTGCATCCAAAATTTGGAATAAGAGGAGGATGGTGTGCTTGTTTTCCCCCTTAACTGCTTTGGTTAGTAAGGTATGTTTCAGGGAATGAGTGACTATTGGTAGAAAGGCAGAAAGGTGTTTGGTGTGTGAAGGCACGTGAAGCATCTGGTCAGAAGCAAAGCAGAGGGAGCAAACAGAGCAAGGATAGAAAACAAAAACAGTTCTGCGGTTTTCTCCTACTTGCCTGGGGCATGAGAAGCATGGCATGTGAGGAAGGGGTGAGACATTCAGATCTGTTTAGGCTGAAAAAGAGCAGGCAAAGAGGACACCTTTTTCTCTGTTCAAGTACCCAGTGGGATACCACAGAGGAGAGAGGCAGATTTTTCTTGAAGGTACACAATGATAGAACAAGAAGCAATGGACACAAGTTAGGTACAGGAAATTCTTCTTAGATATAATAAAGACATTTTCACCACGAGGATGGTCAAGTGTAGTAACAGCTTGCCAAGAGAGGTTTTAGTCTCCATCCTTGGAGATATTAAGAACTTTAAGTGCCTTGCACAGCATGATCTGCTTAGAGATGGTTTGAGCAGACATGGGACTAGATGACTCTTACTGGTCCCTTCCAAATAAATTTTTTCCAGTTATGGTATATTTTGTTATTATTTAGCTAGTCAGAATTTCTGGGTTTGGTTTTGGGTTTCTATGTGCAAACCCTGATCTAAGAAGCTAATAAACAGAATGCTGTCAGGACACAATAAAGACTAACAGTTAAAAATACAGGCATTTTTGAGCAGTGTGAATGCTCTGGTTTAACTCAGGCACCAAATTATTCAGCTTTCAGTTGTGTTAAAGGAGTAGTGGATTCCTTGAATGGAGCTTTTTTGTATCTATTTTCTTATATGCAAATCTGTAGCTCATCAAACTATTTCCACTATCAGTGGAAAAGTATGAGCTAGATTTTCAAAGGAATTTAATTATATTGAAGTTCAATACAAGTTGCACCTGAAACTCTATGAATCTTCAGTGAAAACAGGGCCAGTTTCACAAAGATGTTCTAGCCAAAAGGATAGTACCCGGCATAAAGAGGAGTTGTCTCAAGATCACCCACACCAGTGAATATCCTTATTTTAATAAAAGCCCTATTCACCTATTAGACTAATATATAAATCAGTGCAAATTGGCAGAAAATTCCCAGTCAGGATGGAAGAGATGGGGACCATAATTTGGGCAGTCACTGTGTCTTTCCAGTACCTCCACACTGTCCAGGTGCAGAGCAAACTGAGAGGTTTTTGCAGGTGCAGTTTCTCCCTTTAGTGTTGTGCACTGAAATCCTAGAGCTGTAATGTTACATATAACACTTAACGGTATTATATTGTTGTATATATGTATATGCTGCAATTTTTTCATACAACTTCCATTTTTGCAGAGGTTCTTTGATAGAAACACTAGTTAATTTTTTTTATTACTTCTTAGTACCATAAATGATCTTCATGCAGGGTTGTTATAATGTTTTCCATCTGCTAGCCACATCAATAATAAACATCAAACTTACTTGTACTTTGATTTCCCCATACCAGCACAGAAAAAAAACTCAAAAGCTTTGCTCACTTATCCACTCCTCTGTTGTTGATACACAGCCAAATACAGTCCATATTTTTAAGCCAATGGAGCAAGTATGTGGATGAATTTAAGTATACTGAACACATCACACCAAACAATCTTTTGTTTGCACATCCATAAATGGCGTAAGGAGCAATAGAACAGAATAACATATGCTTTTCTGTAATCTTTTTTTTTCAACAAGTCTTCAATGGACTAGGGAAACTATTCTTTTATAACACTAAAACCCAATGCAGCTAATATATTAATGATGGATTTTTATGATCCGTTCTTGTATCCCCAGTGACTCATTTTCAGAGCTTAATGTAATACTCCAAAAGCTGAACAATGTAATTCAGAGCAACTTCCTGGTCTAAGATCCCACTGAGTCACTAATTCACTGTTTATAGCTTCTTGTTGCAGATAAGGCAGACGACTTTCTTGGTAAATAAAAAAAAAAAACGCTAAATGCCCCAATTCTTTAACTGAAATCATCAGGGAGGTATTTGACCACAACTCCAACAGGCCTCAAATATATTTTAAAACTGAAGTGTATGCTTAAATATTCTTCCAGAGCAAAGAGGTTTTTCTAAACTAGTGCTAAAAACAGTTGAGAAGGGTTTGTCTACCAAGAAACCAAGAAAGACAAATTGCAACACATCTTAACTAAAACCTGTGTAAACCTTCTGCGTGTTTTTATAATTAGGGGAACAGAACCCAAGAATGTCTTTTAGATATTCAAAAGAAGCAGCAGCAAAGAAATGTAATGCATATAACAAAAAACTGATCATGAGAACAGCAGACTGTATGTTTGTTTCGTTACTCCAAAAATGCTCAGCCATGAGGCACTAAACGTCCATGAGCTACGTGTGCATGTATCAGAAGTTTGCTCTAAAGCCTGGGCCTGGTGAAATCTCCTTAGCCAAAAATGGTGATTTAACCTGTTTTAAATATAATCATGAATTAAATCTCTCAGACTTTTTGTAAAAAAAAAAAAAAAAAAAAAGAAAAAAAGGAAAAAAAAAGGCTGTTTTTGTTAAAATTTATAGTTTTCTTTAAACAAAACTAATGATTGTGACTTTTCATCTTCAGGTGATATGACATACAGTTCATCCTTCAGAACTTGAATGCTCTGGCAAATGAACCTCTTGGGGCTCTGTTCCCCATCAAACCCAGAACCTGGATCCAGTTCTGCCACCCCATTTACTTGGGCAGTTCAGTGACTTCATTAGGATTGGTACATTATTCAAGCATGTTTTGCAATCCTAAGGTAAATGATACTTTCCTTTTTACAGCTGATAGACCAAGTTTCAGAGAGATCAGAAGGTTTAGGCAGTGCCATCCAAAGTCTAACTGTCCCCTTGTCTACAGCCAGAGTCTTGGATTTTAACACTGAAATTCCTTTGATGCCTGAAGGATTTCTCCAAAACACATTTAGAGGCTCTTGGTTCCTTCTGCTGCATGGATCATCTTGCAGCTGAAGCCTAAGCCTGTCAGAATTCACAAACCTGCTCTTTCCTCACCCAGCCTTTTTAAGGCCCATTTCTCATCTGTGCCCAGAGATGTGCTGCATTGGCCTCTGCAGGTTCTTCCTGCAGGAGCAATGTGTGAAGGCAAGACCTTTGTCTTCTCCATGACTTAAGGTAGGAGGTTTGGTCTCACTTCCCATATATGCCTGGCAAATTTGCTTTAATCACAAAGACACAGATTCATTGATTTGAAGGACAAGCCATGGAAAATGACCTAGGTCTCCTTATGAAGCCATGCTGCTAGCGAAAAAGAAACATGTAGGGTTATGTAGGCTCAGAACAGGAGTGAGACTACAGCCAAGTGGTTTGGGATGTTCTCCGGGATTGAGTGTCCATGTTCGAAAGCCTACCTGTGCAGTTTTGGTAACTGAGTCTCTAATGTCCAGTTGATTTCCCTAATCTTTAGTTTTAGACTCTGCCACAACTGTTGTTTGACTTATAACTAAACACAAAACCTGACTGTAGTAGGTGTCTGGGACACTTTTTCAAGACATGCGAGGTTTAGTATTCTCAAGCAAAAGTGAGAAGAAGAGCTGAGTCTTCTGTAACTCATCTGAGCAGTAGCCATTTGTCATTGAAAGGGAAAGCATCCTGATCCCAGGAGCTGTATTGGAGGCACGGGAGAGACCTATAGCACAGTGTAACTGTTGAAGGCTTAATGTGGGCAAGGCTGTGAGAGGCACTTTTTTGCATGGCTTCACCTTTTAAGGCTATTTTCATCAACTCCCTTCCCAGCATGCTGCCTGTTATATTTTCTAGTTAAAAGGTATTAATTCCCATGGACGTTTTGCTGAGGAACTGAACTGAGGTCTGAGTAGGGAGTTCTCTGCATAAGTGCTTGGTTATAGTTTTTAAGCTGTGAGACTGAGTGTTCCACTTGTGTTAAAGACACGGACCTAAATTTCTTGTTCAGAGTAAGACACAAGAGTTTGATTCTGGAGAAGAAAAGTAAACAAGGCCAAAACCAGAAAACAAGACAGACCAACAAAACCCTCAACAAAAAACAAAACCAAAATAAAAAAAAATAATAAGAAACCAACAACCAACCAACCAAACCAAACAAAAAAACCCCACCATCACCAAAAAACCAACCAACCAACCAAAAACCCAAAAATAAACAGAAAAATTTCCAAACTCAGAAGCTCATTCCCTTAAAACTCCCTTTCTTGTGGAGACTGATTCCCTCCACGTGGGTGCAGGGGACTTCTGCAGGCTGATGCCACAGAACATCTCTCCAGGGGAGTTCAGCAGTGTGGACCTTTCAACATGCCGTCTTGCAATTCAGGAACCCAATAAAATTGATAGTTATTTTAATTATAAGTCATACAAAGTTGGAACTTAGCAGAGAAAGAGGCAATCCTATGACTGGGTTCCTTAAGAGGCAGCAAAAGGCTTGAGAATAGCACCATCTGCTGGAAATGCCTCATCTGGCTTAGCTTTTCTAAGTTGTTTGAATGCACCTTTCTTCCTAAAACTATTGTAATTTAAACCGATACTATTCACATATGCCCCATTGCTACCAAATTATTGCTGCAGCAAATAACTGAACACCCAGGTATGTTTCTTCTGGTGTATCCCATTTTAATTGTGAACCAAATATGACCCACGCATAGGGAAGTTAGGAACATGCACAGGAACATATTAGTTGTGGAGACACCATGTTCACCACAGGGACAAGTCAATGTGCTTCAGAAGGCCAACTGAAAGCTAAATTAATTTTACATTTTCTCTAAAGTCTTCATCTGAAACATGATTTTTCTCAACATGACAAGGAAAACAAAAGAAAAATCAAAGGTTATTGGTTTTGCAAGGCAAGACTTGCTAACACAGGGCTGAAGGGATGACTTCTGGGAGAGGCTGCCAGAAATTTCCCCCATGTCCAACAGAACCTGTGCCAGCTGGCTCCAAGATGGACCCTCCACCAGCCATGGTAGAGTCCATCAGCAACAGTGGTCACACCTCTGGGATGACATATTCAAGAAGGGTGAAAAACTTTACTGGGCAACAGCAACTGCAGACAGAGAGAGGTGTGAGAATATGTGAGAGAAACAGCTCTGCAGACACTAAGGTTAAAAGGAGAAGGGAGGAGGTGTTCCTGGGCCCAGAGTAGAGATTCCCCTGTAGCCCATGGTGAAGCCTGCAGTGAGGCAGACTGTTTCTCTGCAGCCCAGGGAGGTCCATGGGGTAGCATATAACGACCTGCAGCCCAGGGAGGACACTGGAGCAGGTGGATGCCTCTGAAGAAGGTGGGGATCCTGTAGAGAGCCTGAGTTGGAGGAGGCTCCTGGAAATATCTGTTGCCCCTGGAGAGAGAAGCCCACATCGGACAGGTTTGCTGGCAGGATTTGCGATCCCATGGGGGATCCATGCTGGAGCAGCCTGTTCCTGAAGTACTGCATACTGTGGAAGGGACCCATGCTGAAACAGTTTATTAAGAACTGCAGTCCATGGGACTTGCATTGAATAGGTTCCTGTAGGTCTTCTGTGGGCAGGACCCCACACAGTTGCAGGGGAAGAGCATGAGGAAAAATCAGTGGCAGAGACATTGTGTGATGGACCGACCTCAGCCCTCCTTCCCTGTCTTCTTGCACCACCTGGGGGGAGAAGGTGGAGAAATTGTGTGTGAAATTGAGGTGTGGGTGAAGGTGTTTTAACTTTTGTTCTCATTTCTCATTATCCTATTCTTATTTGATTGGTAATAAATTAAATTAATTTTTCCCCAGTCATATCTGTTTTGCCCATGATGGTAATTGCTGAATGATCTCTGCTGTTCTCATCTTGACCCAGGAACATTTTGTTGTATTTTCTTGCCCTGTCCATTTGAGGACAGGAAATAATAGAGTATCTTTGGTGGGCACCCGGTGGCCAGGCAAGTGTCAACCAACCATAATAACAGTTGGTGGGACCCCACAGAGATCTCCTGTAAGATCTCCCAGAGATCTCTGTTTCACTGTGGCAGAATATTTACTCTCTTACTGCTTCCTTATGTGTGCTATGTTCCAGCCTAGCACAGTGCCATAGTCTGTGCATTGCACTGCTGAAACACCCAACATGCAGAGACACATTTCCTCTCTTGGCAGCTTACGTTCAACCTAAGATAAAGTTTAAGAGTCTTAATTTAAAAAAAAAAATTTTAAATTACCTAATAAGGAACAAGAGAATATGACTTCATGTATTTTGTAGTCTTAGCTGAAGGTAAGCTGGAAACTGTATTCCATTAGGAACAGATTTAGAATGTTAACACAGTATTTTTAGACATAAATATAGCCATAGTATGTGTTTTCTCTGTCTACTCAAACTGCTCAATAAACATGCCCATCCTGTACCACAATAACAGTTTTTTCTTAAAGAACCACAGCATTATCTCACTTGAACAGGCATGCAAATAGATAATGACTAGATAGTCACATGATTTTAGATTAAACTTTTGGCAAACTTTGTCACACCAGTGAGTTATCACATATAAATGATCAATCAAACACATACAAACCTCCTGAAAATTAGCTGAGGACCAGTTAATTATTGTGCAGGGATTATGCAATTAATCATTATATGCAGGAATAATTTGAATAATGCAATTAGAAATGCCAAATTTGGCATTATGGAGATTTTTCCTATTAAAGTCTAGATTTAGCTACATTGGTCTTGTCAAGTGTTGAATTTTGCCTTTTGTATTTATACCACCTTAATTGAGGGTTAGCTAAATGCACACTTTGCTCACTACTAAAGAGTAATTTTCCTAGCAGGAAAATGGTTTGCTACAGGGGAAGCAGTTTGGTTTAACACTCCAGTCAGTGTCATCCTTTTGTTTTTTCCTCCCCAATTCCAGCCTAAACTGTCTGTCTTAGTTAAATCTGGTTTGAACTAAACTTAGGATCAAGCTGATTTCAACTAATGCTTTCACTGCTGTCACTCATATATATGTTACACTTGCTTCTGCTAATAAACCATGGCTTACAGAATGAAGAATAGATTGCCTAATAAAACAACCCTTCATGTTCCACTGGTGATGGAAAATAATTTGCCACACTTTGCAATATACAGATGCATAGAGGTTTGAACACGGACTTCAGACAGCTCTCAGCCCAGGATAAGATAATGGAGCTCAGTTTCACTGTAGGAAAAACAGAAGTATTCTAAAGGAAACATGCATAATTGCTATGTCCAAAGACTTTCTAGAAATAACTGCCCTTTCTTACAGTGGCTAATAAATAAGTGAGTTTACTAAAAACTAACGGGAAATTGCAGTGGCTGCCTGGCTGCAGTTAAACAGCAGAAAGTAACCCATGTGGCCTCTGTGCCCTAGCATACAGATGACAAAATTGTCCCTTTGGCAGTGTCTGCTCTGCTTGTCTTCTCATGATGCATTTGCCATTCTATTGCCTAAGCATCCTGATGGCAGTGCGTCCATATTAGGCTTAGAGAAACCTGAAATGGGGCCACTAGTTCCATCAATGCCAGTCAAGATCTTCAAGGAGATAACTGAATGCTATTATATGTTGCCTTTTTTTGGTAACCTCTTCCATCATTTTTCACTAACTACCACTAATACTGTCTCTTCTCAACTAGGGGTCTTTCAGTGTGAGCATGGAGAAAAGTGCAGTATAATTTCCTAGAACATAAGCAAGCAGGAGAGTGTGATTAGTGATCCTGACTGTTAAGGCCTCTGGCTTCAGGAATTCTATTGCAAGTATGTCTGGATTGCTCTGAAATGGGAGAAGCAGGGAGAAGAGCAGAATGAAGGTTGTGGCTACCTTCTTCTTGTATGCACTAAGCAAAAGTAGTTTGTCTAAGTGAACGGAGCACTTACATAGACAGGACCTTCCCTTAGCTCTCTCCTGTCTCCAGGACAATGGAGTGAGGTGGAGAGTGATTGCTCTTCAGACCAGTGCAAGAATTATCCCCTCAGCATCAAATGCAAACAGCCCAGATTTGCTGTCTCTTGAGACAGTCCCAGAGGAAGGTACCATGTAACACATGCCTGCGAGATATGTTGGTAAAGCTGGTGGCATGAATGGAGAACAGTTCAGCACAAGGCTGACAAGTGAGAAACAGGAGTTGAACAGGCCTGTACCCACAGCACCTGCTGGAATGAGAAGAAATAATGAGCAGAGAAGTACAAAAAAGTAATTTTCTCCTTTTTGTGTCATTTTTGATTCCTCTCTCCCTCCCTACATCATTACCTACATATTGGGACCTATACAATCCTGGAGGGTTTTCACAATTGGCTGTGGTTTTATTTTGGTTTTGGTACTGATGGCTATAATGAACCACTGTTACATTTTCAAGACATTATTAACAATTTCAGTTGTCAAACTAGTCGGATTTACACTTCAGGATCCTTTCTGAGGGCTAAACTGCTTTAGTGATGGTCACTGCAGGAGTTAGCTGGGAAAGACAGACCTTGAGCTCTGGCTAGAGGGCACAGTGTGAGCTCCAGCCTGAAGGTGAATAAACTTGCTTAGATCTGCTCTTGTTTTGAAGAGAGGCAACCATGAGCTGTGCCTCAGGAAATTCCCCTGCTTTCATGTAATTTTATCACACTGCAGGCATTGCTGTGTCCTGGAGTTCTGGGAATTTTTTGAGAGTTCAACTGAAGTCAGGAATGATCTGTGAAGAACTGAAATCAACAAAAACTATGCGGAGGCATTATGTCAGATTTAAGCATTTGAAAGCCTAGGTTTAGGTCTCAATTTATAGTGTTAAAAATAACTTTACTATTATGTTCAATAATAAATAAACGTGAATCATAAATAAAGTGCCAGCATGCGTGATATGTATCTACTTTAGAAGATTGTATTTGGACACGGAGTTAAGCAAGAGCAGTATTTTGTATTAATATTTACCTTCCACTTTTGATTTTGAGGACTAGTTTTGGTCTACATTGAATATTCTAAGTTAAGCTTATCACAGAACTTATCAATTATCAGGTTGTAGAGATCTGTTTTGTAACATACATTATAATTATCTTCTTGAGTAAGTCTTTTTAGATAGCCCACTGTGACTTTCAGATGAGCTCTAGATGTAGAATTAAATGGTAAACTAAAATATTTAGCTACTGTGTATTACACCTGAATTCACTGTAAAATCTGTGGTACATCAGAAACCTAAGATGTCCTCATAAAAATCCTAAGTCTACAGCAGAAGCAAAGTTAAACTTTTTTTAACAACATTTACAAAAGCTTTTTAGATGTTTCCAGACCTTCTTTGGGAAGAAATACTAAAAATAAAAAAAAAAAAAGGCTGTTTTTTTTACTGATCTACTCTAATTCCAGTCTGGATGGCTGATTCTGCTTATTTAAATTCTGCTTCACAATTCCAGATGGATAGGATATTAGACACCTCTGGTCCTAAACTGCTGCTTGTGTTGACAGTGGCCTGATCCTCCAACTCCAGCAACACCAGGAGGATTTCGGGGATCCCACTGTGTATTGCTCCCCATTAAACAGGAATACAATATCAGAGCAGTCTGTTCCTCATTCACTATAGTACACAAGGGGTGTTGTAAGAGAAGAAATGGGACTAATGAGCAGAGTCTTAATTGCAGTAGAACTAGGACAGCAACATTTCAATTGCAGCATAACTGATTGAGGTAAAACGAGGATATTCTCCTCAGGTCATCCCGGGCTTTTTGAAATGATCAGATATGCAGATACCAGTACTTTATAACTATACTGTGGGATTGTTGGCTCAGTTCAATCTGTGGCAATTCTTTTTGACTTCAAATATAGCCTAAAGGTATATACTAATGGAAAATTCATAGTAATTTGTTTACCTTTTCTGGACTTCCCAGAGAGATACAGGAGATGAGGACTTATATTTCCCCATTAAAAATTCCATATTTGGAATCTTTGTTTTTCTAAATTGGAACCAGAAGCCAAACTCTCTTGTGTCCCTGTCAAAGCAGTTTGAGGCTGGGGTATGATTTTGTTATTATAAACAAAGCAAAAACTCTTTGTTTGCAATGACATTGTGCTCATATGATATCAAAACCTTGTAATGGAGAGGCACATCACCTAGTCAAACAGAGAGGAAGCCATTGCAGCTCCAAACTCCCAGGTCCAGCCAGAAGCAAGGCCAGTATGTAGTCCAAATAGACACAGACACACATATACAATGCACATGTACATATACATATGCACATAGATGGCCACATTGATGAACTCAGACAAAAAAATGCACCACTCACACAAACAAGCTGTACCAATGGTCTTGTACTGTTCCCTCTTCTGCCTCGTTGGGATGAAAGTCAGCTGGTGGGAAACACATCTATATGTTTAAACAAAATATGGATTATTCCAATAACTGACTGAGAGCCCCACTAACTGGCCCTGGATCCCTAGTGGACACAGTTGCTAACACCTCTGCACACAAGCCCCCAGTGCCTGCAGCCTTACTTATGGACATGAGCACACTCTGGATCCCCAAGTGTCACCTGGATCCTCTTGTCTCCAGTTGTCTCACATAGACACACACATATGCAGATGGAAACGAATCTTTCAGTTGACCCCAGCGCTCACTTTTTGGCTGGACCTCCAATGCCTTCAGTAGCCAGCTTCTTCTGTGGGCTCACTCAGAGATGCACGTGCTTGCCACCTAGACCAGCATGATCTTTGCTAGCACTCATACACTCGCTTACACACCTGCACTCATGCCAGTCTCTGGCACCATGGATGGCCATGCCACTGTGACAGGAGGCGCCTGCTTCAGCTGCTGGCACTCTGATAGCCATTCCCGTATGCGCATGCAGAATAGACAGTCCCTCACCCAGGAAATTGCTTAGAAATGGATTTGAGGGAGAAGACAGAACTTCACCTGACTGTCATTACCAGGCATATGGCATGGCCAGAGAAACATGCCAAACAGCAATAAACATTTTTAAAGGTCACCACTCCCTGAGGGGCAGCTGTATGAGGTGCGGCTGAGGTCACTTGGTCTGTTCAGCCTGGAGGAGACTGCGGGGAGACCTCATTGCAGATGACAACTTCCTTGTGAAGGGAAGAGGAAGGGCAGACATTGATCTCTGTGGTGACCAGTGACAGGACCCAGGGGAATGGCCTGAAGTTGTGTCAGGGGAGGTTTAGGTTGGATATTAGAAAAAGGTTCTTCACCTAGAGGGTGGCTGGGTGCTGGAACAGGCTCCCCAGGGAACTGATCACAGCACCAAACCTGACAGATTTTAAGAAGTGTTTGGATGATACTCTCAGGAACATGGTGTGACTCTTGGTGATGGTCCTGTGTGGGGCTAAGGGTCAGACTCAGTGATCCTTGTGGGTCTTTTCCAACTCAGTATATTCTGTGATTCTGTGATTCTCTTATTCCTCTATTTCCCATAGTTGTTGCTCCCCAAAACTTGATCCCTTGTCTTCTACCTTAAACATGCCTCATTAAGTCTAAAATAGTTTCCAAATGCTCTTCCTGCTATCTCTGTCATAGTTTATGATTTATCCCCACGAGGCAGCTCAGCCTGACACAGACACCCACTCACTTGCCACTCTCCTCCTCCGCCCACTCTGCCAGTGGAATGTGGGAAAATCAGAAGGGTACAAGTGAGAGAACTCATCGATGTAGATAAAGACAGTTTAGCAGACAAAGCAAAAGCCACATGTACAAACAAATCAAAGCATGGAATTCCTTCACTGCTTCCCAAGGGCAGGCAGGTTTTCAGCCATTCCCAGGAAAGCAAGGCTCCATCACACATAACGGTGAATTGGGAAGACAAACGCCATCATTCCGAAGGTCCTCCCTTCATTCTCCTTCTCCCAGATTCATATGCTGAGCATGACCCATGTACCATGTGCTTAGTGTGGCTCAAGTGTCCTGGCTCTGCCCCTCCCAACTTCTTGTGCACCCCCAGCCTCCTTGCTGGCAGAGCAGTGTGAGAAGCAGAAAGGCCTTGATGCTGTGCAAGCATTGCCCAGCAATAAACAAAATATCCCTGTGCTATCAGTGCTGTTTTCAGCACAAATCCAAAACAGAGTCACATACCAGCTACTATGAAAATATTCAACAGCAACTCCTTCTTGCTTTGGCTCCTGTTTGGAATTCATATGGGTAATATAATTCACTGAAGTATTTTGTCTATTTGTTACTGATAGTATGAATTAATATAAAATTGAGAAATATGAAAAAAATAACATTTTTCAAAAAAATAGAATCTTGCTGAAGAATCATAACTTTTCTATATTGATAATATAGCTATCATTTTTACAAATAGTATAACATAAAAATATAGCTACTGATCCTGTAGGAACATGCACAAGTACTTAATTTCTTAAAAGTATTCACTCTGAAGAAGTGGAATGCTAAACACAGGTAGTAAATCTGTACTTGCTTCTAGTCATCAAGAAAGAAGTTGATTTTGTTTGGCTTGTTATGAATGATGACTACAGAACAAAAACAAACTTCACTAAAGATTAGCCTTGTTTTAAGGAAAAAACTTTAATTCCTTTGTCTGTAGACAAATTGAGGTTTAGGGCTTCCTGATCACAATTGTTTCAAAGTAGAACATTTTCTTGCAGCAGTGTGAATCAGTGTCACCCAACAATTTCTGTTCATTTCATTCTACTTTTACATTTGCTTATCCTCTTGAATGTTTGATTTTGCAGGTTAAAAATCTCAGACTTGTATTTGTAAATGTTGGAGGATGTGTGTAATTTGAAAAGAATGGAACATGAAGATAAATTTGAGACTGGAATTCAAGTGTCACCTTCAAGACTGGATCACTGAGCCCACAGCTCCTACCTACCTGTGAAGACTGCTTTCCAGGAAACTCCACAGGCACCTCAGGCTGAAGTATCCCTCCATTATAGTGACCATGAAATAATGAAATAACAGAATTTTCAATACTCAGAGATTCAAGGAGAGCCAACAATAAAAGCTGTATGCTGGACTTCCGGGGGGCAGATTTTGACCTATTCAGAAGTCTAGTCCAGAGCATACCCTGGGAAACAACCCTTGAAAACAAGGGGGTCCAG
>JAYRBT010000093.1:47627203-47640997 GCA_036023395.1 Myiotriccus ornatus | reverse complement strand
TAAAAAGCAAGGGTACCTTCTTTAGACAGTTAAGGGCAAATGCTATCCTCTCGCAGAAACCTTTTTTTATTTTGGTGTTCTTCAGCTCCCTGGCATGCAGATCTTTCTGAGGCTGGACACTCAGGTGCTGTGGCCAGCGGTGGTCGGTGCTGAGGAACAAGGATGAACATTTTCCTTTGGTAAACACTTCTGCCAGTACTTCTGGCAGCACCCCATTTTGGTGAATTTGAGCAGTGGTGAGACCTTGAGCTGGCCCATGGTGTGAATATCTGTTGGAGATGGGGAGGCAACCCTTTCTGGCTGGATCCATGAGGCTACCATTCTTGCAGGGGGAATATTTCACCCCTGGCCTCATGGTGTGCTAACCAGCACTAAGAGACTACGTGTGGCCTCGCTCCTTTCTCCTTGCGACTACCACAGATCTCTGACGCAGCTCTGGGCTCCCTCTGTGTGCGAGGACAAGAGCGGTGGTGTGGGTACCACCTCCGCCACCGAGGCTGGCCACGGAGCCGGCTCCAGGGATGCCGCCGTGGTGAGCGATGGCACAGGTACCGCATTACGTGCCGCGGTGGCGGGGGCGCAGGTACCACCACCCTACCTGCCGGGTAGCAGATACCACAGCCCGCGCCGTGAGGGGGCAAGGGCGATGCAGTGCCACAGCCGCCATGGCGAGCGACGGCTCCGAGCGTATCAGCGGGAGTGCGTCAGCGGCGAGGGGCGGGGAGGCCGCCGCGGGAGATGATATCAGGCACCGGGCTGCAAGACCGGGCTAAGCCGGAGGTTCGCCGTGAACGCTGTCAGGGAGCCCGGCCACCTCCGGCTCTACCTTCAACTCTACCTTCACCTCCGTCTCCATCTCCGTCGATTCCTGCGCCCTCGCCCGCCGCCGCCAACTGCCGGGCCGGCTGAGGTAAGGCGCGGCGAGGTGTCGGGGTAACCTGCCGAGGCGTCCCGCATCGCGGCACAGCCCAGCCGGGCCCGGCCAAGCGGGAGGGAGGCAGGGGCGCAGCGGGTGGTGGGTGGGCGGGCCCGTGCGGCCGCTGCCCCGCGGCTCCCCGTCAGCCGCAGGCGCTCGGTGGCCGTGGCAGTTCCGTCCCCATCCCCGCGGCATCCTCGCCGCCGCCCCCCGGGGGCACCGCGCTCCCGCCGCGGGGCAGTGCCCGGCCCCCGCCATCCGCTGCTGCCATCGCTGCCCGGGCAGGGCCGCGCCGTGCCCGCCGCGGGCCGAGATGGCTGTGCCGGGCGGCGGGGCTCGCCAGGCTCCCCCGAGGCTCGCCCCTCCTCGCCCGGCCTCCGCGGGGCTTGCGCCATGCCGAGCTTGTTGTGAGTGCTGGCCCAGGCCACTCCACGATGGCCAGGACCAGCCATTTTTTTGTAGGGTCTTCTATTACGGCTTTGAAATTTACATATTATAGCATGTAGGATCCATGACACATCCATATACCTTTAACATAATTTTAATGCTACAGAAGCTATCTCCCAGAAAGGTGGCTCTGTGTGTGTGTGTGTGCCCGTGCAAATACATGTGGACACACACAGCCACACCCCCACCCCCCCTCTTCTGTTTTCCTACCTGTGATCTGTGGGTCTTTTTGAATTTTATTTTGAGGTAGGGTTGATTAATTCTGCTTAAAACATGGACAAAGGATCTTTCCTACGATGCCCATTGATGGAGCATTTTGATCTTGCTTATGGAGTGCTAAATGCAGCCTGAGAAAGTGTGTTACAGTAAGAGCTAGAGCAAAAGATTTTACTATTATTAATGGAAAACAAAATACATTAACTCACCAAATTTATGTATGTATTAATGTTCTGTTCAGAGAAAACCATGAAACAATAATTTGTAAGCTCTTCTGAGCTGTGGAGTTTTCAGTTATTAATTATCACAAATTTGGAAAACGAGCCTGTGGTACAGAGACACAGTCCAGCTGAAACTTGCCTTTTTGTGTATGTCCATGCAGGAGAGAGCAGGAATTCTTTCCTCTTTCTGCATAAGTGCACATACTCGTTTTCTGTGTTGGGCTGCGCTGCTGGTCACAGCTATATATTATAGGCCACAAGTTTTTATGGGGAATAAGCATTGTGGCAAAGTGATCAGTATAATAAAATCTGTGCTACCTCACTGGACATCCTTTAAAAGACTGCTGTGGGTCAGAGTGATCATGATCTTCCTTCTCCATCAAACTCTTCCTATAGGAACTCAGTGCATCTTCTCTCTGTTTCCTTAAACATATTGTTTAATTGTCCTCTGCTTAATTTACTGAAGAACATCTTGCTTTTTGTCTTAATGGAGGCTAGTGAGAAGACATTTTAGCACCCTTTTTCATAGGGGGAAAACATTAGGGCAGAGAGTTATATATGACCAGTGTTTAAATTCAGGTGTTGTAAATAAGCATCTCAAATTGACCAATGTTTTATGAACTGCTAAGGACTTTAATATAGCAGCAGGTTTAAGTTATTTTGCTGTTCCCCTTTCCCCAGTCTGATCTTACATATCATCTTCTTCATGTGGAATCCAGTGTTCTACAGTGTCTTTCTTTACTGTTGTGCAAGATGAGTAATTAAGATGAGATTCTACTCTACTTTTATAATTTACTCTCTCCAACAATGCATGATCCAGACACACAGTACAAATCTTTTTGGAGTGTTTAACAATTAGTCCCTTTACAAAGGGGCATTACTCTGAGAAATGACTTGGAAAATACTCTTAATTTCTTCAATATGCACATTCAGGTAGATAATATCTCTTTTTGCTTTAATGATCAAAACTATGGGGGTTTATATGTGTGTCTAGGTGTGTGATTTTTTCTTTTTTTATTGCCTATTAGTGTTGTAAAGATAATACAACTCAAAATTATATTAAAACTCTTCTTATCCAAACATTGTATCAGCACAGTTTGGTTTAAATAGTGGTACTTGCATACCTAGTCCAGTGCAGAATCTTTGCCAGTGAAAAGCAGAGTAAGTTCACTTCAGAATTAAGGCTGACACTTACTATTGCTTTTATTTTCGTGTTTGAGACAAAATCACTGAAAGAAGAACATGAAATCTGGTGGTATTCATTTGCTTTATGTTTCTTAGATGTGATGATAATTAGTATCAATCTCTTATTTTATACCAATCAATGAATATCAAGTAGTGGCGATCATTTAAAGGTGTTATGAGTAATGTTTCTAAGCTTCAAATTCAAACAGTAATATAAGAGCTGAAGTAATGTCTACTTACACTTATTTTCACATTGCCGTTCCTTAAATATTTTTTCTATGTGAGTTACTAGCTTCTCATTTCCTCACAGATAAATACCTTAGTCCCTATTCTCAGAGTTGTATTCTGGCCATGACATTGTATCAACTATCCATTCCAGAAAACTACAGTCATCCTTTGGCCTGTGAAAGTTTGGGGCAGCTGTGGTAGAGGTGTATCCTTTTCTTTGGAACTGCTTTCATCAGTATATGTCTCTTGGGTAATAATTTTGTAAACTGTTGAAAACTAAAAAACCTTTTTCTTACAGTAGAAATGGTGTTTAAAAACTAAATCATTGTATCAGAATTCAACTCTCCTCTCAGACTTAGGCTTCCAGCTCTTGCAGTGTGGATTAAACAAGTCTGAGTGGAAAAGCCTGCTCTAATATGTCTACTGCATTGCTTTAAATATGACCAAAATGGCATCATGCAGTGACTTGATAGTAATTCTCTGGCATTCTTGGACTTTTGTCTGCTTTTGCTGAATTTAATTTTTTTTTTCTGAACCATGGGATGTGACAGCATGTATTTATCAAATCATTTTAAATTTAGTCAGTATTCTTCACTGAGCCTGATATTTCGAAGATGCTTTTAAGTAGCTTGCTAAAAGACCTAAGGGAATCCTGTCCCAAGAGAGTGATGAGCTTTCAAATCTTCCCTAAAATCTCACAAAAATTAGTGAGAGTTGTCAGGACTAACTTATCTGTTTCTTTGTTTTTAAAGTTAACTGGAAAATCTACTATTGTTTTAAATTATACATCTGTATGTATTAAATCATTAATTGAATTGAAAATCTAGGAAAATCCTTTTGTCTGAATTGTGTACTGAACTGTTATACAGCCTATTCAAAGCAGCATTTTGGATTTGTTTTCAAATCTGAGTTATTCCTCTCTTGGTCCTATACTTTGTTATGTAATAAATTAATATCTTATGTTATAATGCTGTACCTTCATATTAATAGAGTCAGCACCTCTTGCTTTTGCTTATGGTTAAAAATTATTTATGGACCAGGATGAATTGAATTCACTGTTATCCTTCCTTCTAGGCTTCATTGAAACATGTAAAGTAAGGGTGGTTAAATAGGTTTCTTTAATTCTCTAGGTCACTAAAGTAGAAGAATAATCAGGAAAGGTGTGGTCTCTGTCAAATCAGTAGCCCCTGAGGCAGAGTAAGAAAAATACACCCTGTTCAGAAGTTCTGGCATAGCAGTGTTTGTGAGCCTGGTCCTAGACCTGCCTTTACCAAGCACTGAGTATTGGTAGACTTCAAAAGGTATGAAATGCTCCATTCGTCCTAAATGACTTCATACTTCTAATACACTTGAAGTGTGTTTAAAAGAGTTTGTTGAAGGAGCAGGAGGTAATAACCCAATTCCTAGCAACTAAGGGTTAGGGTGAACATTCATTTAGGGTTAGTATAATCAGTTAGTAGTGCTAATACTGTTCTTTTTTTTTTTTTTTGAAGTACAGTATGGTGGTATGTTCAGAGGCCTGGTTAGCTTACTTATCTTGTTCCAGACTCACCCCTAACAATCAAGTAATGCCTGCATTTCTAGTGAAGGGAGGTTATTGAAACTTTTAAAGCATTTTACTTGTTTTTTCAAAAAATCAAGTACACCAGTAACAGGATAGCCTAGGTACTAGGAGGTGTAGCTTAGAAGTTTGAAATTAAAGGTGTGTTACAGTGAGAAGCAGGGAAAATGCAGTGTATTGGCAGAACTGTGTAAGTTCTTGGAATGTCAGGATGGTTGTTGACTGAGATAAAGACAGGATGACACCAGGGAGGAGTGTGAATTCCTTTCTGCTATTAGAGATATTTTTGGTAAAATTCTCAGACATAGAACTTCAGTCCTGTAGTAACATGTTTATTGATACCTAATGGATGTATGTTAGTGGATTTTTTTTATAATACAGCTGTGGTAAGTTGAACAAAACCAGCCATGGCTATACCCAGGCAATTGTGGTAAACAAAAATTAACTATTGGCAGTTACGAGATTGCTGAGAGAGAAGGTAAACCCAGAGCTGCTCAGGAATGAGCTCTGTCTGCTAGGGATTTTGCAAAATCTTGATTTGGATAACAGCCAAGTATGAACAGTGAAAAGAAGAGATTCATTTGGGGAAGAGGAACATAAGCCAGTTGACATCTGAAAAAATTCTTAATTTAGACTCTGAGCAATGGAATGCTCCTTTTGATGTTTTATTCTCCCTTTCTTTTGCGAACAGGACTTGTACACAAGAAATACCAGACCTTGCTACCTTTATTTTTTTACCATCTGGAGCAGCTTACAAGACACCTGACTCTTGCCTAGCTTCTCAGTCATATTGATACTAGGTTTGAATTTGTTTTACATGCTTGTTTTTCAGAGGATTGAGTTTAGTTCTCATTTTTTAGTTTTAGTTTATATATGCTTATTTTCCGTCCTTCTGAAAATAGGATGAGGAAGACAAACATGTTCAGTAATGAGTACAACTGTGAGCTAGACAAGGGTAGTCTGTGTGGCCTTTGTAAAGGTGAGGAAGTATTGATGCTGTTTGCTGTAGACATATAGAACTGTTTACACCTACTACTGTATTTGTGAGAATGATGTGTCACCTAGGATGGTAACTTGAAATATCTCTTCATAAAAGGACTGGGCTCAGACGGAGTCTCAGTAATGACTCCTTATCCTGTCTGCGGCCCAAACATGTTGCCTAAAAGCCCCATTACTTCCTTTGAACATTGTGATGTGTGTGATGTTCTTGTGATATGAATTTCACCTTACATTTCCTTTGAGAAAGGCAAGGTATAATTCCTACTACTTATCTGTGTCCCCTTTCTTTTGAAGTTCTTTGGTCCCACACTAATTTGCTAAGTCCACGAACTAAGTTGTCTGAGAAGTTTATCATTCTGTTGTAATTCATCATTTGTTATATCGAGAAGCTGAAAGAATTTGCTACAGTGGAACACTGAGCACAAATAGCAGGTAAAATTCAGAAGCTCATATTAAACACTGTCTTTTCAGCCATCTGTTATCTTCTGAAGATAGTTGTAGTATTTTTAAGATACTGGAATTGGATCAAGAATTTGGAGATAGCCACCTATTCCCTTTCTGGAAAACATTGCAATTCTTAATCTAAGGAGAGATTTAAATTCTCACTTCCTTAAATGTGTTATACTTACTCTACTGCTGTTTTCAGGATTCTGATCCTCAAGCTGTTGTAAATGGGCTGTAGGGTCATACAGTCAGACTCTGAAACATCTCAATTCTGTGTGCTTGCTGGTTTGCAAAAAAGTTTTATGGTTGGTTGACAGGGATCTCTTGTTGCAGCCTTTTTTATTTTCATTCCCTGCTTCCCTTACTCCTACTTCTAGAAAGATCTCATTAATTTCTATCCTCCTTTCTGCATTTTCATTTGAATCATCCACAAAACCAAGTAATTTGCTGCTTTCTTAGTTATATGCTGCTTTCTTAGTTGCAGGTCTCCTGTTGCAAATGACACTAAAAAGCAGGCAAACCAATCAAACCCACTTACAGGTAATTTGAAAAAAGATGGGATACTATTTAACTGTTGAATTTCCTTCAGCTCCTCTGATGAAAGCCATGACATCCAGAGACCTCATGTGGCATAACTGCAGCTCAGACAACTGTTTTAGTGATTCCTTGGGTATGGAGAGTATGATTGCAAAGCTTAATCACCTGCTTCTCACTGTTAGTAGCCATGGTCACCATTTCTTGAATTTTCATGTTGAATATTTTCAAAGTGGCCATAGGGAGAGTTACTGTTCTATGGCTGATGAGAAGTAACTCATTAGACTGTGCTAACATGTATCTGTGCTTGGCTAATCTCATCGGTGCAGCTTTGACGTCCACCCCAGTTGTAGGGATAGGGGATAGGACAGCACAACCAAGCGTTTTAAAAATAGATGCAAATGCGTACAGAGGGTTACTGCAATTGCAGTCTCACTGTGGTGTTAGGTTAGTTATCTTAGGCTTGATAGTCCCCCAGCTGTCTACCCAGATTCAGTGGTGTTTGTGGGGTTTTTTTAAGTGTGGTAAAAGGAAAAGAGTTTTTTTGTTTGTTCTTATCTGTGAAATCCCTAGATGTATTTATGAGGTGGCCCTTGCAAACCAGAGGCATAATGTTAGAGGACAGTGTGAAGGACTGAGAATGGAACGAGTTCCAAGAAATACAGGTGGGAGTAGGAGATGATCTTCTCATAGCAAGCAGCAAATAAAGCTGCAAAATATTGCCTTGTTAGATGCCTGGAGAAGCAGGAGGCAAATCTATGGAAGGTGGGGAAAATGAGAGATGTAAGAGCAGCATGGCTGTATGTATCCCAGGTGGCGCATCAGCCACCAGAGGAGGGAGGTTGTGTGTGGGCTCTAAGTGCCGAGCTATAGAAGGTCATTAAGATCTTTAGGAGCAGATGGTGTGGGGTTTAAACTGCAGGGGCAAAACTGGAGGGAACTGAGGATGGAGCTGTAGAACTGCACACCAACCACTCTAAACTGCTGAGGTGTGGAAGGGGGAAAGAGTAGTGACCAGAGAGGAAAGGTGTGGGTCATTAGGGTTATCAGTGGGGGTTTCATATTATTTTCTTAGCCCCTAAAACAGGTTTGCCATGTGTAGTGAAGGGAAGATAGAGGAAAATCAGAGATTAGAAAGAAGAGTGAGTGCTGAGTACTGAAAGATCAGATATATGTCGGAGAGAGGCAGATCCAGGAAATAATAATCCTACTTAGCTATATCTTTCTGTCTTTTACATGTTGATTATTTTCAAACACAACTGGAATGGTTTTCATTTTGTGTGTGGGTATATTCACCTTGAATCCGAGAAGCTGAAAGGGAAGGCATGGAAGGTTTCTTTAAGAAAACTATTTTTTCAGATTTATTAGTTGGGGTTATTTTGAGCAGTCTGAGAATTTTTATTTAGTATGTCTTTCATTGTAGAAAACACTTGTGCATTTTAGTTTCCAAAACTTCCTACTGAAGGAAGTGCTCTTCAAGAAACCAGATGATAATCTTATTAAAATGTGAGGCAGTAGAAAAATGTGTCTACAGGTTAGTAGTTTGTGTATGTAAGAACTTAGTCCTTGATTAAACAGGCTCTTTATTTAAATATATATTTTTAATCACTTAAGCAGAACACCAGTGGTGTTACACAGATGCCTAATTGGACGTATGCCTAAGAACCTTACCTACCCAGGTGGGTTTGAGAGTGAAGTTGCATATCTTCTAATACTACGCTGCTACCTTAGTCTTTGTAACTGATAAGTTTTCTGTCCTATTTTCATTAAAGCAAAATAATTTTGTAATTGTTAACAGAGTTAATTTTTTCTGCAAATCTATCTAAAACTTGGTTAAACCCCCTTTTGCACTCTATTATCAACTCTTGTTTTATATTAGTCTTTTAGAACTACCAAATGTTTTTTTAATTACATGTAAGAACATCCTGGATAGATTTAATTATAGAGTGAACTTTTAGATACTCTTTAAGACTATTTTATTTTAATGAAATTAGTATGCTTTTTTCAAATTTTTTTTTAATTTAAAGAAATCATGTGCAAATACTTTTTTTTTTTTTTTTCAGTGAGGAGGACTCTTTCTGTCCTTGTTCATGTTTCATTTGACAAGAGGGTGTTCAAACCCAGTATTTAGAACCTTTGACCGTAATTCTTGCTGGAAAGTCGGATCCTATATGTAGATTTATTAATTCTGTTCTATATACGTAAATTAAAGTTACACTGTGGTGGTTTATTAATGAATGGAAAGGATTGGCTATTTTTGTTTGTTTATTTGCATTCAAATCAACAGCTTTGATTTATGTGTCTGATAGAAAACTGGAGTTGCGTAAGCTGCTTCAAGCAGATTATGGGTAACGTGGTTGGCATATTAATCCAGAGATCTTGGTTGATGTTGTCAGCAATTACTAGACCACTTCCCTGTGTTTCCTTAAGAACTTTCTATTTGTGATTTTGTAGGTTATAAACCCTGTTGTTTGAGTTTTTTGTTACTTTAAAAAAAACCAATACAAATAATTAACAAACATATTTTTCCTTTTAGGAAAAAAATAAAACCTAAACCAGAGCAAATTTATCTGAGCTGGCAAGAACTTGTATTTCAGACTGATGTGCCTGTATGCTTGGAAAATGTGAACAAAAGTCATACTGCAGGGAACTAGCGTTTTTATGTCTTAGTGCTGGGGTGCAGATAATGGTTTGAAGACCAATCCGGAATATATAAAACCAAGCTTTTTGAATTATACCCAAGAAAACCTACCTCTAGTGAAGTAGTTTTTTTGGGTTTGAGTTGTCTATTCAATGTGGAATCAAATAGTATATTATTTTTGCTTCTTGAAGCTGGTAAGGTTTCCAAGAAATCCAAATGTAGACACTGTTGTTTAAAATTTAAACAACTTCTCTTTCCTAAAATGTCCTCCTCTTCCTGCAGTAAATGTGCATTACATTACAAACTAAAATTAATAGTTTTAAGAGATGGGGATATTTGTAAACCATAAAAGATTTGTCACAGCAATAGTCTAAATTGTTGATTTTGGGACAGGTTTTCTTCATCTATTTCAACTTACAAGAATCATGGTAAATCAAGCATGTACTCTCTCTATAAATGTTTAAATTATTAATTATCTTAGCATAGGTTTAAAATTTACTTATTTTTATATTAGAAAATTATGAACTACCTCTTTATTTATTTAAATACTTCAGAATGTATTTTTATAGAAACAAGAAAAAGCTACATTTAAAAACAACCCCTCCCAATTTAAATTATTGGATATTGAAGGAAGAAGAAACAAAATGAAAATGCTTTGTATATGTAACAACTGGTAGTAAAAGCAAAGAAACATTTGTGTAATTTGTCTGTTAATAGAATTAGTTCTAGGAGAGCTTTAACAGTTTTAGAAGTAGCAGATGTGATTTTCTTTAACTTTTTTTTTTTGTGTGGTTGAAGTCAGAAGACTGAGGATACCACTTTTTAAAAAATTTAAATTTTCTTCCGTCTCCTGTGTAGTTTCACCGCTTTCACCAAAACAGCAATTGGATGTTGCAAGGTGGGAAACAAACACAACAAAGTGGAAAGGATGCTCCTGGCCCTCAGATCAAGATGATTGCTGGTTTCATGCCTCATCAGTCTGGTCCTGGAGCATGGCTTGGAACTTCTCTGAACTGATGTATATATGGAGATACATGTTTAATTTGTTATTTATGTCTTTTCCCACAGTGCTAGCCCAGGTGTAGCTTTTAGCTAGTCTAGGAGATCATACTAGGATCATGGATTTTATTTTTAAGATAGAGCTTGTTTAAAGGTGTTAATGATTCATAAGAAATGCGTGGTTGTCCTGGTTTAGCACCCTGTTCTGCACCCTGTTGTCTCTTCCCTAAACTACAGATCATAATTAAAAAGAAAAAAACAATCCATACCCACAAATTAAATTATAATTATTTATTGTTAAACACAAATTTAAATCTGAAGATTGTTTGCCTGCATGATTATTTGTCCCAAATATTATTTTATATTGAAAAGGCTTTGGAGGATTGTTTGTGATTTTTTTTTTTTTTTTTGGGAAAATGAACTGTGCAGTCAAGTTGTGCTGTGTAAATAACTGTCTATTCCAGTGCTTGTCAAGTTTTGATACAATTTTTGTTCAAGTATCTCATGATCTCAGTAAAGTATTTCTCATATTAGTCTCTCTGAAGTAATGATTATTTGTGTTTGTAGATGAGGTATTCAGGCAGATCAGGTAACGTGTCTGTGCTCACATTAAGTCTGTGCTACAGCTGGAAATTCATCCTGATTCCTCTAAAATCCTTAGCTGTCAGCCTAACCACTTAGACTTCACTTCCCCTGTGATAAAGCCACCCCAAACCAGCTTTAAGCTGTATTTAAGCCCTCTGACATGCTGTAAGAAATAATACAGGTTTTGGCTTCTTACCTTTCTGGTGTTTCGTGATACTCGTTATTGAGGGTCTGCAAGGGGATGAACAGATCTCTCAATTCCTGCTGAAATCCACATATGAGATGGAAGCTGTATGTGCTGTGCGTCTCTCCTTCACGTACTTCAGAGATGAAACAGTGGTTGTAGATGTGATTTATACTTAAACCGGTTTGCAATATTACCCACTTACTCTATGTTTAACTTTTTTTTAGCCTTAAAGCTTGTAGTAATAAAGGTTTTGTGAATAAAAAACTGCCTGTGTTGCACAGGAATGTCTTCGCTCATCTGTTAAATATGTTTTCTGAATTAATGTTACCCTCTGGTGCTGCAGTTGTTCCTAAAGAAGGATGCGCCATTTCTTGTTTAGTAGCTTGCATAAAGTTGACAAGGGAGAAAGGCATACGATTCTGTATTAAAGCAAATATTGCTCATGTGAGTTAATTGCACAGAGTTTTTAATACTATTATGTGAAATGATATGGTTTTTAAGAGCACAAGATTTATTTTGTTTTACTTGAAAAAAGAAAAGCTTAAGTTGTCTCATTTAAAAAGTAATATTTTGTTCTCCCCCCTCTAAACACACACTTCTAATGTGCTTTTTTGTACAAATGGTCATGATGGGTTTGGTTGCTTAAGGCTGCAGTGTATGTGCTTGGTCCGCCTGGCTGTTTGCCAACAAACTGGAGTGGTACCCTGTGAGCAGAGCATGGTCGCACATGTGACGAGGATTTGATTTGACAGTTGTACAGTCGTGCAATGCATGGAGGCTTAGAGCAACAAAGAGGGGCATGAGGGACTGCATAGGAGAGACCTGTGATGTTCCTGCTTCCTCTGCAGCAAAAAGTGTGTTAATGCTTTTGTCAAGGAAACCTAAAAAGCTGTTTTCTCCTGCTCTTTGTCTCGATCCTGTTTTGAGACTGTCAAGATGTGGAGCTGTTTGTATTTTTACTTTGTTTAAAACACTGACAAGCCAGTTTTGATTTTGGGAGGGACATATTCATTGTGAGGGACATTCATTACTGTTGGAAGACGTATCATTTGCGTTTAGTATGTTATTTTGTATTTCAAAATTAAGATGCTTGCATTTTGGACTATTGAACTACTTCCTTATGCTTTGCTGTAGATTGGCACGGAATGTTCTTCTTTCGTCACTTGTTTAAAGCTTTTAATGTAACTGTATAACTTTGTGAACAGTTATTGATTTCTTCAGGGGTGTAGTGAACTATTTCTAATCTCATCAACACTGAGAGAAAGCACATCACGCGTGTAGGAGAGCTTGTAATTGCATGTCTGATCTGCTGCATGGTACAAATGATATGAGAGAGTAGATTTTATTTGGTTCAGTCTTGAAAACTGCTCTGTACTGTTTTCTTCTGCATAATATGTTCTCTGTAAATACTATAAAAGAAGTTGGAAGTGACTGCTATAAGTGAGTTGGGAGTGAGTAAAATGGAAATGTGCTATGTGAAAGAAGGTAACCAGACAGCTAAACAGAAAGAAGCTCTGTGAATGATTTTGAGGATAATTTAATTCATTTATTAATTAGCAAAAGAAAAGAGGGTGTTGTCTTTTTTGCTTATAAGCAGACATATGGTTGCTGCTTTTATTTTCATAGTGGTGTAGTGGTTGGAACTCAGATAATCTACTGAATTTCTTATTGCATGCTCTAGTCCTGCATCATTTTATTCTAAAAAATGTCAAGAATTATTACCTGGAGGCTTAGAGTTTGCAGCTTGTTTGTCTGTTTGTCATGTAGTAATGAAATTGCAGCTCAATTTGTTTGTTATTATCAGAGTTATCCAAGCACTTAGGTATTTCTTTAATAATGGAGAGGGGTTTCCCCTTTCCGTGAGCATACAGAAAATTAAATTTTGTGTTTTTCACAGATATGTATTCCTTTACAGCAGAATTTACCTGGCCTGTTACAGCTAACCAAGTTCTAGAGCCTTAGGAAATACAGTCTTGTATGAGATTGCATGGCTTCTTCTTGCAACGTGTTTATGTCAGTGTAGTCTGCGTGCGCTGATTACAGTATTGCTGGTGTGCTTTAGGACTATAATGTGGGCAGGTAAGCTGTATCTGCTAGAGGTGAGGAGACCAGTGGTGGATGAGTTTTATCCTTGACAGCAGCTCCTCTGACTGCTGTGCATTGCTGCTGGATTCAAAAGCTCGCCCATGTCACCTTTGGCTCTTGAGGTCAGCTTGCTTGCAAACTGGAGGAACAAATGGAGTTGGTGTCAGGTGTCTCTTGCTCCCTTCTGCCCGGTTAGCAAGGGCAGCGCCTGAAATGGGGGAAGAAACAGAAAATTAACAGATGCAACTAAGTATCTGATAGGGGCAGTAAGCAATAGTAGGAGGAATGTGAGGGACTGCAAGAGAAAATGCAGATAACAGCTGAGGGGAAGGAATGACCTGAATTTGAAAGGAAATGGCTGTGAGGAATGTGTGTTTATATCTGAACAATAGCATTCAAGGAAAATATTTCTGGTTTTATATGGCAGTTGTAGATGCCAATGAAGTCATGTCTGAGTTTGTTGTTCAATTTTAATAATGGCCAGTCTTCGCGAACGAAGAACCGGGGAAGGTCTTTACACCTTCCAGCCTGCGCATTGGATTTTTT
>JAYRBT010000093.1:47591518-47618951 GCA_036023395.1 Myiotriccus ornatus | reverse complement strand
GGGGAGCTACCCCGACGTCGCTTAATAAATACCTGCTGTTTAAAGGCATAAAACTCTGTCTCTAAGCAGTTTTTACCCGCCTTTTTGGGGCATCAAGGCACAGTTCTAAAATACAAAGAAAACACTTATGATTCTTAAATTAGCAATGTAAGAGAGCTGTGTCATATAGGAAATTACATGGATTGTGGAAACTATGTTCTTGGGACTGTGCTCAGGCAAGAAGCACGTTTCTTTTGCCCTGTTTCTCAAAGCACGTCCTAGTCTTAGGGCATTTTCTGGGGTTCCTCCTATTTTTGTCTGACCTTCTTAACCACTGGAAATTTTCTGATTTTCCAGCTACCACTGTCTGTTGCTGGATCTGATCTGGTTTGTTAGACTTCAAATAGGAAAATGATTTGAGCAGAACTCGATGACTAATTCTTTTCCATGGTCAAGAAATTATACAGTGGTGATCTTGTGTGCTGAGACTGCATTCATAAGGAAACAGGTGAAAAGTGTTTTCCTGCCAGCTGCTACATAATAATGACAAAGTATGCCACTTCACCTCTATGTTTAATACATGTATAGAGAGAAAAGAGGTGGAAGGAGTACAGAGTGGAAAATATTCTAGAAGTGAACAATGAGTGGGTGGTTAACTATGCAATGGTAACATGTTAACATTCCCAGAGAGTGCTTTTTACAAGGGCCTATAATAAAGTGGGGTGACAAAAATAATTTGACTACATCGTGTGTTTAAGAACTCTTCCATCCTGAGTTGAGTCTTGTGATTGGCAGGAGCAATGACCAGTGAAGTTGAAAAACTCTTGAGTGGGTACCTAGGGAAGAAGAAAAACCCATCCATCTTTCTTTGCAGATAATAATGGAAATATTTAAACATGAAGAAATGATAAATTGAGAAGGATCAGTAGGGTAAAGCAATATTATGTTTATTTCAGACTTGACTGTTTTGTTAAGCAGTTCTTTCTGTTTGTTTATGTGTATGATGGTAGATTGCAAAATAATTTGATTTCAGATAAAATTTAAAAACTGAGCTAGAGCTGAATATACAGGATCTGTAATATAGTGGTTTTTCTTGTTTATTCAGCTTGTAAGCAGTATCTTGAGAAGCACCCTGAGGATGAAAACGTTTTGTGGCAAGTGGAGGGAGCAGGATATTGGTTCCAAAGAAAGTCTATTCTGTCTATAGTGCAAAAGGAAAATCTCAAAATTGCAGGTATGGATGCTTTGTTTTGTTGTTCTCTGGCACTTTGTAAAAGTTGAACAAACACTCTACAAGTACAAGAATGACTTCTGTGAACACTGTCTGTAGAAACTAGCAGAAAGATTTTTATTTGTCCGGAGACCTGTGAGATTTTGTCCTTGACACAAGGTACACATTACTTAGCAACAACTAAACCAGTGTTTTATCAACATTATTCTCATACTAAATTTAAAACACAGCACTGTACCAGCTACTAAAAAGAAAATTAACTCCATTCCACCTGAAAGCAGGATAGCATGCACTCATTTTTTCTATCATTTACATCATTACCAAGTTCCACGCTGTCCATTACACCATCACCTTTCCTGTCTTTTGATATATAAATACACATCACACACCTCTATCATTCCCTTAGTCTATGGGCCATCCCAGTAAAATGCCTATTGGGTTAATTTGGGTAAAGCCCATGACTTCGGGGTCCACTGTCATAACAGTCTTTCAGGGCAGAAAAGATGGTATGTGTCATGTTGGATTGTTGCATGCTGAAGCCAGTTCTGATTCCATCACTACTACTTGTCTGGTTTTACCATAGTTCATTCTTCATTGATCTGGCTGATTTTCACTGTAATGCACTTGATATGACAATTGAAACGATATCAGTTTCAGATCCCCAAATTCAGAGCAGTGAAGACAGGTTCTGTGAGGTGCCCAGTGCAGTGATGGCCGTATAACCACCACAGAAGAGAATATACAGTGTTATATAGCAATCAACATCATAGAATTTATTGGCTACTCTCACCTAAAATCAAATTCCCTCAAGGTATGCAGTGGACCCTACCCATCCAAGTGCACCCATGTCCTTCTGTAATTCCACAGATGTGTTTGTCTTTGCCTGAGGCAGGAACAGCCCAAATTATTTATGAGCACTACAGGAATTTTATCCCTTTCTACAGTGTGTAAAATTTTGATCAAGCAGGGCCAGACTGACTGGCAGATCCCCTACCGGTTGATTTACCAGATGTCTTTTGCTTCATGTGTGTCCTGATGTTCAAAGGTCCTGCTATCCATTGCTCCTGGATAAATGGATAACAATTCATTGTATCATTTGATTTTTCTGAAGGCTGGTGCATGGTAAGGAGTTTGATATTCCCACTCATTGGACTTTGGCCCAGTTGTCTATGGGGTTGTTTAAGAAATTAATCCTCCTGTCTGATTCTGTTCCTTCTGGGGCACTCTGTCACTATAAGACTTCTTCCTAAGACCCAGTGTTCCAGGTGATGGGGCATGGGGCAGAGTGGTTGCCTTCTGCTGGTTGCTTCCACCCTTCTAGTGGTTGCTTCCACCATTATAAGCGCTTACCCTAACTGGTTTGGGGAAGTGTGATATAGATAATTCACCCAGTCTCTCCATGTTTATATTTCAGCCATCATTCTCTGTACTAGAGAGGTTTTAATCACTTGGTGTGCTTAATTGCAGTGCATGTTTCACATTCATGGGTAACCTCTGCAATAGTGTCCATGGTCAAGCCTACCCCTGGATCACATGCCCCTCTGTAATTTGCATCTCTTCCTTGGTTACCTGAGGTGTCATGGACCCACCAAGATGGAAGTAATTCACACTGATGTTGCCAGTCCTGATCCACCTGAGCCACTTTAATCTTAGCATCCTGATGCATCTTCTGGTTATTCTGATGTTCTTCAGTGGCCCATCTCTTGGGTAGCTGAGCCTCTGCTTTCACAGCCACACTGCTGCCCGCCTAGACAGCATTATCTTGCCACACTGTGGCAGCTCAGATGGGTTTACCTCTTTGCTGCTGGTTGCTGCCAGTTGCTGCAACCACCTCCACAGGGCATTTGACACTATCCACGAGGCAGTATAGAGCTGAAGTGTTGGCCATTTTTCTCATTCAGAAAAGACTCAAGTCAGCTGGATGGTCTTCACCTCTGCAAACTCTCTGTATTTACCTTCTCCTTCAGCAGTTTCTGTGACTTGTAGTGGCCTCCATCACTAATCCTTCTCTACAAATGTGGGGGAATCTATCAGTAAACAAGGCATATTGCTTCTCACTTCCTGGAAATTTAATATACAGTGGGGCCTCTTCAGTATGTGTCACCCTCTCCTCTGGTGACATTCTGAAATCTTTCCTGGACAATCCATGACCACTTTCAAGATTCTTGGATAACTGCAGTTTCCTGTTTAGGCTTATTGTTTGATCACTGATTGACCCACTCCATGCAGCATCAATTGCATGATGTCCATAGAGGAGACCATCCCTTTAAACATTCCACCCAGCGTGGGCAACCAGGGTGCCAGAGGGAGATGTGCCTAAGTACCAGTCCCTTCTGAAGCAGCTTGAACCCCTTTATATGCTGCCAATGTCTCTTCTTCAGTTGAAATATAGTGGGCTTCTGATCTTCTGTATCCCCAACTCCAAAACTTAGGGATCAATCTCAAGTCTCTCCTGAAGCTTTCTCTTGGAAGCTCCAGGCAGGACCATTCTCCCCAGCTGTAGAGTAGAGCATGTTTCTTACATCTTGCCCTGGCCCAGAGGCTACAACATGAATTGTTTTCTGTTTGAATGGTTCAAGGGCTTGTCATGCCCAGGGCCCCATTTTAAATAGTTCTTTTGGATCACTTGATAGAGAGGGCTGATAATCAGACTGTCATTTAGAATGTGTGTTCTCCAAAAATGCATAATGCCTAAGAAAGCTTGCATTTCCTTTTTACTAGTTGGTGGATACATTTCTATTATTTTGTTAATCACATCTGTTGTGATCTGATGACGTCCATCTTGCTGTTTTGTTCCTAAAAACGGGGTTGCCTGTGCAGGTTCCTTGACCTTACTTTGTTTTATGGCAAAACCATCTTTCTTTCTCTCCACTTGCTGTGGTGACATGGAGCGTCTTCCATGAAGAGATAGCTTTCCTTCGTGCTTGACAGGCACCTAAGTGCCATGCGTGCTTGTCCCACCTCAGTGAGGTGGGGAGGAGAATCTGCAAAAAGTGTAAAACATCTGGGTTGAGACAAGAACAGTTCAGTAATTGAAATAAAACTAAATATATGCATGATATAATAATAGTTGTAATGAAAAGGGAGACAACCAGAAAATTAAAAGCCAAGAAAGAGAATTGGTGCATAGTCCAGTCTCAGTGATTAGACCCTCCCAGTTTATATACTGGACATGATATTCTGTGGTATGTAATATTGCTTTGGCTGGTTCAGGTCAAGTGTCCTGGCTGTGTCCCCTCCCCAGCTTCTTGTGCACCTGCTTGCTGGGAAAGTATGAGAAACTGAAAAGTTCTAGACTTAGGATAACCACAATTTAGCAGCAATCAAAGCATCAGGGAGTTATCAATATTATTCTCATGCTAAATTCAAAACACAGCATTGTGCTAGCTGCTATGAAGAAAAACCCCAGCTGAATGCAGGACAGATGGTTAATTTTTGTTAAAGACACTATACTTTTCTGTTTCCCTGTTTCCTCTTTTAAATCTTTACAGCTGAGGCCTCAAAGAAGGAAAATAACAGTTTGCAAACAGAGGATAAGCTTAGTCAGTCTGCAGTATCTGAAGCAAGTGGACAGAGGACTGAGAGGACTGAGCTAGAATCACAGCTAAATGTAGGTACACAGTCTGTTACCTCTTTTTTTTTTTTATTGCAATGTTACTAAAAAACAAATTGTGAGAAATTATCTTTGTCCATCTCATTATAATTGAATTGGCTCAAGTCCATGCTATATATATAAAAGACAAACACTTTTATTTTTGTGTGGATCTAATATTTCCCACTGATGTAACATCAATGACTAAGCTGGGATTAAAAATACCTTTTTTGTGTGTGTGTGGGCAGGTGGGTTTCCCCATGAATGTAGAAAGTCTGTGCCTGCAGCTGTCAGGGTCTGTAATTTGAGCTGTTTACTAGCAGATTACATAAAGAAGATTATTTCAACTGTCTCTGAGATTAAACTGTCTGGAAAGGCTGTGTATAGAGGTGCACATTCACATCATAGTTCAGTACAATGGCAAGTGTTAGGTTTGTATTCAGAGTTACACGTTATTGATACAAAAGGACTGCAGCTTTCTTTGTATGTACTTGATACATCAGCCAGATTTCAGATACACATGGATATGTAGTTATGAGTATATTTGTGTGTTTGAATGTTATGAAGCTACTCCTCTATCTCATATGGGTTCTGAGGCCACACAGAATGTGAATGACAATAATCTGTAGCTCCAAATACCATGGGCATGGATGTGGTTCAGGACTGTCTGTAGTATTGACATGACCATGTTTTCATAGAAGTCAATGCTTTAATTAAAAATGGGAAATAATGGCTAAATTAATAGTCTCAGCTACTAAGATCTAAATTTAGATTTGGAATGTAAGTCAAATGTCCCTTTTCCTAGTTGAGAAAAGTAATATTTCCCAAAGTAAAACTGACAGAAAAGTAGTGATCAGTCTCTCAATGATCAAAATCTGTCTGTCATTTGTAACAGTTTCTGAAGCATTATCTCTGAGTTTCTAGAGTCAGATTCCAATAATAATCATATCAGCAAAATGATCTAAAAAAATGCATGATTTGGTTGTAGGGTTATATGGATATACTTGGAGAAAATAACAGAGTGATAGTAGTCCCTATGATTTTTATCGCTGTGAGATAAGAACTCAGCCCTTGTCTCTTGGCTCCAAATCCTCATAGCTTGGTAGAATTGTTGGCAGCTCTGTAATTGGCATCTGCAGTGTCTATAAATGGTTCTGCAATGGTTTGAAAACTGATGGACCATCAAAGAAAATAAAATACCCACCTTCCCCCAAACCATGAAAAAACATACCCCAGCTTTCACTTTCATCTTTCACTCAGTGTGTTTTGGTGCTGGAATAATTTGTTATTAGTTTACAAATTCTTATGTATTTAAAACTCACTTGAAACTGTTTCAAATAGCAGAATATAGACTTGTCCACTTTTTGTTGGCTTTCTTATGTGGTACTGGAAGTGAGGCTGGAAAAGTGAACCAGCATGCTGATTATTGCCAGTTCCATATTATTTCCAGCAGCTAAGAAAGAGCAATGTGCATAACTTCATTTTAATGTGGACAGCGTGTACCCACTTCACTAGGTGCTGAATCCTCAGCCAACTTGCAGAAAAAAAATCCAAGTATTGGGATGGTGTGGAAGAATAAGAGGCTAAAGAGCTCTAGGGAGAGGGAACTCTGACCTAAGCAAACTCTTGGGCTGACTACACATGTAACCTGCATTACTGCTGATTTCTGTTTTATATTGTCACATCTCTCTTTTGTTGTTTTTGTTTTTTTTTAATATAGGTTGCCATATTCTGTTTCATGTCATGACAAAAATAAAACTATAGAATAGAATACTAGTATAAAAATAAAACTTTGCAGTTAAATTCTGCCAGCTACTGTATTGCAGTCCCTTGGGTTTATGAAAAAAGGAGGAACAAACAGTAAAAGACTTCTAGCATTTAATTATGTGTACATTTGTTATAAACAGAATTGTTAAAGAAAAAGACTTGGTACTATTGTTTATAGTGACAGGTCACTTTCAAGTCTTATTTTCTATGTTAAGAACAGAAGTAAAACAAAAATTTGTCATACATGACATAAAGATAATTCTAAAAAAATTAAGATTTG
This sequence comes from Myiotriccus ornatus, assembly GCA_036023395.1. NCBI lineage: Eukaryota > Metazoa > Chordata > Aves > Passeriformes > Tyrannidae > Myiotriccus > Myiotriccus ornatus. Next base: position 47,612,102 of record JAYRBT010000093.1, on the reverse strand, counting down.
TTGAGAGATAAGACACTTAGATATAAATTAAGAATTATTGTAGCTGCTGTTCCATGGGATCATTACAATGAAATAGTGATCTAGAAAGATGTAAGCATAGGTAAGAAGAAGAAGGTATTTTAGTCAATTCAGAAAACTTTAGAATAACATTAGCTTTGTTTTCGCTTTACAGGCTAACTTGCAAAAAGATAAAGAATCAACAGTGGTCCACGCAAGCACATCTGAAGGTAAAAATAACCTTCATTATCAGTATTGCATTTAATGTAGATCAGTAGTTTTGCAGGCTCTTACAGCTTTCCATCTTCCTCTAATGATCTGTAAAGTGTATAAAAACACTTTCCTCTAAGTGTATGAAAATGCTTTTTTTATGAGTTGAGCCTCAGCACCCCTAAGGTGCTGAGGCTCAACTCATAAACCTTCTAGAGGAAATCAGATAAAACTGTTATGCATCTTGATAAAGATATTATTCAGAAAAAGTACCACAATGAAATGCTGTTTTAGTTGGACTCAGTTTCTTTAATGAACTGTTGGGCATGGAGAAACTACATGCGGATGTTAAATTGAATTTGTTCAATTGAATTTATTTTGGGTTTTTTTGGTGTTTTTCTTGTAAGAGCCTAATGTAAGTCATGTTCCTGTCTGGACACGAAGTGGTCAATTAAGACGTCAGAGTATAAATAGAAAAAGAAGGCAACCTGGACCTGAAACTTCCAAAGGAGATAATGAAAATGCTCTTCCTGCATCCAAAAACAGGTACCAGAAGGCTGGATTGTACTGGTTTTTTATTTTGTTGCTTAGGCAGTCAAGCAACTGCATCAGTCTCAGAGTGTGCTACTGGTATTCTGCTTACTTCCTAGATTGATTTCTATTCCTTCTGCTTACGTCCTACTTGCTTGATTTTAAAATTACTAAAAGTGAATCTAATGTAAGAAAGAAAAGTGAAGTATCATCTGAAGGAATGACTGCACCAAAGTGTAGTATCTCTAAAAGCTCAGCAGATACTAGAAATAACAGTAAGAGAACAGTGAGGGCTGAGGCTGTTCTGTTACAACTGAGTCTGTGCAATGGTAAAAATATCTGTATTCATGCAGCACAGTTTCTTGTGATAATGTAACTGGACTTGTGTCTACCACGTTGTGTGTGGTCTTTGAAGAGGTGTCCCTTCCTCACTTCTTGTTATGTTGAAGTCTTCATCTAGACACAGCCTTATTTTTGTGTTTAAACGGCTCTGTGGGACTACAGATATTGCTGTGCTGCATTGTCAGTGGGCTGTCCTAAGCTGGTTCAAACAGGCTAAATGGTGCAATTTAATGCTGCCACAGCTTGAGTAATGCTTTGCACTGTTACCAGTAATATTTGGTTAGTGGTATGTGAGAGGACTAGCTTTATATTCAATATTGTTAATAATTTTGGGCCTTGCAAAATTAAGCCAGTGAGGTGCTGCTGCTCCTTTGAACAAGATGTGCAATGTGGTGCTTTTGAGTAGAGCTAAGGGATATTCTAAAGGCAACGGAACGGGATTTCAGCTTGGTTCTTTCCTTCCATGCACATCAGCAAGTGAAACAGGGTCTTCTACTTGGGTCTTACTTATGGAGTGTCCTCATCACAAGACTAACATATGGGGATAAAACCCTCCAATACTGCCTTTACTATGAGATCACAAAGCAGACTCCTGAAACTCTATTGCGTGTACATTTTTCTTTGCCTGTATGTGGTAGTTTGTTTGTCTAAACTTTATCACCTCAAAAGTGAGGACTGAATATTTGAGTTAGTGTTAGTACCCATCAGGTGCAACAGCACTACATCTTTAGCTCTTTGCTAATGTAATCTCTAGCTGATTGAAACATCTTCGGCCATGATGTGCTTAATGCCTTGAATTATTTTTCAGTCATGGTCTTTGTAATACATGTATATTCAATGATTACACATACATAGTTTCTTTTATGAATTGTATGCTTTTATAATTCCATATTTTCTATAGCGTGTATAGGAGGGGTGGAAGAAGCTTTCGTTACGCTTCTGTGGCTTTCAAATATGTAAGGTATTGCTACTTTTTAAATTTAAAATAACAAGCTTAAAGAAATTTCTGACTTCTTTCCCATAAAATGGAAGTGAGGTAGATATCATCATTTTGTAATTGCCAAGGCTATTTTCCTGTTGATTTTTTTGTTCCTAATAAGGCATTAGCCGTTTTTAGATGCCTCTAGTTTTCTTGATTCTCGTTTTCTATGGCAAGCATACAATACCGTACTTCATAAATGGTTGTAGTGGGTTGATGCTGGCTGGATGCCAGGTACTCACTAAAGCCGCTCTCTCTCACTCCCCTCTGCAACTGGACAGAGATCACTTACTGATCACCATCACAGGCAAAACAGACTCAAAGTGGGGACATGAATTAAATTTGTTACTAACAGGTTCAGAGTAGGAGAGTGAAAAGTAAAATAATCTTAAAAACACTTTCCCCTCACCCCTCCTTCCTTCAAGTTCTGCCTCCTCCCCCCAGAGGCATAGAAGGTGGGGAATGGGTGTTACAGTCAGTTCATTACAGGTTGGTTGTACCACTGCTCAAGGAGAAGAGTCCTTCCCCTGTTCCCATGGGGTCCTTCCCACAGGGGACAGTCCTTCACAGACTTCTCCAGTGTGAGTCGATCCCATGGGCAGCAGTTCTTTGCAAACTGCTGCAATGCGGGTCACTTCTCTATGAGATGCAGTTCTTCAGGCACAGACTGCTCCAGCATGGGTCCCCCACAGGTCCAGAAAAACCTGCTCCAGGGTGGGCTCCTTTTTCTGTAGGTCAGCAGGTCCCTGCCAGGACCCTATTCCAACCTGGGTCACAGTATCCTTTGGGCATCCACCTGCTCCAGCATGGGCTCCTCCACAGGCTGCAGGTGGCCCTCTGCATCCCCATGGTCCTTCATGGACTGCAAGAGCACAGCTGGTTCACCATGGTCTTCATCATGGGCTGCAGGAGAAGTTCAGCTCTGGCACCTGTGGCACTCCTCCCCTTCCTTCTCCACAGACCTTGGTGTCTGCATTGTTGTTCACATGTTCTCACGCTGCTCTTATCTGGCTGCCATTTTCATCTATACAGTAACTTTTTCCCCCCTTCTTTAATATCTTATCACAGAGATGTTACTATCATTCCTGGTTGGCTTGGCCTTGGCCAGTGGTGGGTCTGTCCTGGAGCCGCCTGGCATTGGCTCTACTGGACATGGGGAAAGTTTCTGGCAGCTTATCACAAAAGCCACCCCTGTAGATCCCCTGCTCCCCAAACCTGGCCACAGAAGCCCAATACACTGGTTGTGAAAGAATTTCCCTGCTGAGATAACTAAAACTGTATTAATCTAGAAGATTAAAAGATGTGTCTTAATACCTGCTGCAGGCCGAGATTTCTTCCCCGCATATCTGAAAGTTCTGAAGAGCTGGTAGAAGTACCTAAGGTGGATACTGTTGAGAAGAATGAGGAAGTAATTGTTGAAAACGAGGGCCAGTCTGTGTTGGAAGCGGAGCTGCATGTATCACCCCCTGAGAAACAGAATGAGAAGGAGGTGAGCTGGATGTGATAGCAATAGCAGCTTGGAATACAACTACAATTTCTGTTAAATATGGTCCTTGCTGCCTTGATCCATGTGACTATCAACTCTGATTTTTCACAGCAATGCTTCATTAAGAAATGTATCTGAGAAACTTATGCTAGTGTAGAATTAGTTTCAGGGAATATTCCACTGTATGTATTTTGAACAGCTGAGTTCATAGAATCTTCAGTAAGGTGAATTTCTAGGTTGTCTAGCAACCTAATTTTCTTCATTCATTTCTCCTTATCAGAAATTCCAGAGAACTGGAGTAAGGTCAAGATCTGATCTAGTATCAATAATTAAAAAAAAAGTCTATGTGAAGAAGCCAGTAGCTGGTATGCTTCAGTGACTTCTCTTTGCTCTTTCTGCTCATCCCCTTAAAACTTGCCTGTTGGATTTAAACATCAAGTTTAAATCCAACTGGTATTCTGTTTGTTAGTAGCTTGAATTTAAATTTCTGAGTTCCCTTAGTGCCTAGCAATGTCTCCAAGGTTTTATGTTCTTACTGATGGGTGAGAAAGTCAATCTTACATTATGTTGGGTTCAAGGGATGACTTCAGCATGCATGCATGTGAGATGCATAAAAACTGATTGGCTTGGCACCTAACTGTGTAAGCTATGCAGAAACTTAGTGCAGGTGACAACACCAAGCTACTACTCTGGTCAAGTTAGCTACAATGCATTAAGTTCTGCCTTCTTAGTTCACATTTCTAGGTACCTGAGCTATCTGCTTCTCACATTAAGCTGCAAATTTAGATCACAAGGTACACCCGCTAGTGCTGGGCAACAATAGGTAGACATAATCTCAAGTTAATAATGTGATTTATTTTATTTAGGAAACTCCATCAGAACCTCTTAATGGTGAGGTAGCAGAGGAAGCTGGTAAGACCTCACTTATGGCTGAAGAGGAAACAGCAAATGAAGTTCCAAGTGGCGAGTCAAAATTGCAGTCTGAGAGTCAAGGAAAAGAGCCCTTAACGCTGTTTGTTCCATTAATCCTTGAGTCTTCAGCAAAATCTGCAGAAGACACTGTATCAGAAAAGGTGAGATAAATGAAAAAAAAATGTGAAGCCATTTTTCCTTTAGAATGTATGTATCTTGCAGGTTTGCGTTTTTTTTTCTTTTGTTAAGTAACAGATAAAAGTAGCCCCTAACATGATGTGAAATTATTGGGAGAAGCAATTATTAGGCCAGATAATATAAATCCGTAATGACAATATACTAAAATTTCTGTTTCAATATGCAGAATGGGGACATATAACCAAAAAGATATATAACCAGAAAGAAAGATATGTTTGCTACAGTTTGCCTTGGCAGTAATGAAACTGCTGTTTCTCACTAAAATATTGGTTGGGTATGAGTGAAATGCCACATCCTTATTTTATTTAGCAATTCTTGCCTGATTAGGTGTACAAGTAATTAATTACTGCTAAAATGCCTTTCTAGAACACAGGTTTTACTGGGATTTGTTTATAGTGCAAAAGCAGATTGTTATATGCTAGCAAAAATAACTATTTATCTAAAATATTTTTCCCCATGGGATTAATTTCAGAATACCTTTACTGTACCTGCGTACTTCTTTGAATAATTTGAAAATTGGAGAATAACTCTGGTTTCCAAATGAAGGTCACAAAATAGTCTTGTGCAAAAAGGAGGAAAGGACTGATTTATCGAATGTATGTGTAGTATTCAAAAATGCCGAATGCCAGAGTGTCCTCTGAGGTTGCTAGCTAAGGGCAATTGTTGTTCAGCCTCTTGTATCTTCAGTTAATTGTCCCTTTGGTTGTTTTGGTGTCCTGTCCCTCCACCCACAGGTTTTAAATGAAAATGATTCAGAAGTGCTGACTGAAGAAGTTACATCAGTAGAGAAGGAGGGCATTGGAGAACAGCAAGAATCTGAAAAGACCACCACTGAACATGCATCTGCTTCAGCATCAAAGGAAAAGCTCTCTGACAATGGCCTGCCTAACTCTGCGGCAACTGAAGCAACTGAAGAAACTCTTTCTGAAAACTTAGCTGCCTCATTAGGAGTTCAAAATGAGGAAGCAGGGCACAACTCACAGGAGGCCCCTGTTGCCTTGAGTCAGAGCTCTTTGATAGTAGTTGAACTTCAGGGTGTTTCTTTTCAGCAGCCTTCTGGACAGGAAGGACAGAAGAACCAGTTGGAAGAGCCCTCAGTACAGCCTACAGAGCAGATGGATCAGTCCATGCAGGCAGTGGCAGAGCGGGCTGCTGACAGCAGCTCTGAGGAAGCAGAAATTGAGGTACCTGTAGTAGATCGGAGAAGCTTGCGAAGAAAGACCAAAGGCTATAAAGGTCCACCCAAGAAAAAAGGAAAGCCAGCTTAAAAATGAAATATTGATTGTTAATTCATCTATTTATAAGAAAGCTATTTTGTGTAAAACATTGAGGTGTAACTAAACCATATCAGGCACAGGACATGGTGTGTTTAAAATTCTGGGTTGGACTTCCTTTTGGGTTCATCACCTTTTTTCAAGGTTTAATTTTTAACCACTAGACATCGAACTTCTTTATAGTATGAAAATAAATAGCCACTGTCCTCCCTTCTTAAAGGATATATGCTGAAGAAACACAGTTTGGGAACACATACAAGAAATAAGTTAAGGGAACAGTTTGTGTATTTAAAGTGGCAGTCATGGAAGAAAAATGCAGTGTGAAATCCTGGCTCTATCAAGGCCCTTAAATTCCCATAGATGGCCATGATACCAGACATCACTCCAGATATTATTTTTTTTTAAATAACTTTGTCTTCTCTACTTCGGAAAGAAGCAGAGCAAGAAAAATCCTTCCTTGCTTTTTGTTCTCTTTCCAAAGGTTTTCTCGTATGAGATTAAAAGAATGTAAAGTCCGTCATTCTAGGTCTCAAAGTATACAAGGTGTAGCTCAGTAGATCAACGCAACATAAGCATTTATCTTTCATGAGAATCACTTGAAACAGCTGAGTCAGTAGAAACACAGTGCAGTATCTGCCACAGCTGATTCTGGTAATGGATTTCTTGTGCAAAGATTGAGATGCTTACATGATAAACTATTTGTGGCTTCCTAAGCAAGCATTTTGATAATCATAAGTTTTTTCAGAGTGTATGCAGTGTAGACTACATATGGAATTGTTTGCACTGCCCTCCTAACTACTTGCATGTGTTGAGTGGATAGTTGATTACTTGTTGCATTACAGGACAACTTTTAATCTTGTTTTGGTTGGAAGGGAAGTGGTTCTTTGTTTTTTCCAAACACTTTGCTAGTGCTGTGGGGTAACTATTGAAATGTTGTGTCTGCCAGGTGTGTGACTCCTGACAGCACTGACATTTCAGATGGCTATGACATTCATTAGTGTGACTATCAGTGAGTGTTTCAGCAAATGATTGTTTGCCAAACTTCCATGCCTTTAGGAATTAGCAGGTGATAGTTTGCAAATATTTCTGATTCCCACTTTCTTTTTCTAACCTGAGTTAGTTATCATCCTAGGATGATAGCTTCCCAGTTTACAACTGTTCTTAAAAGCAGCAACCAAACTTTGCTGTATGCGGACAGAAATAAAACCAGACTTTCCATGCACATTCCCCTTCTGCGGTTCTCCTGGCAAACCATATATTTAACTTGACACACATACCTAAGCTACTCCTTAGTTTGCTGTATATATTCCAGTAAATGAAGCTCCTCTAATAACAGCTTAAAAACTCAGAAATAAAAGAACAATGATTCTAAGAACAGGAAAACACACACCACTTTTTGTCCTGCTTATATGCATTTCCCAAGGTGAGTGAACTAGTCTTTCACAGTATCTCAAAAACAGGGGTACAACTATTCAAGGTTCACCTGAATAGTTGCAGTGCTGTCTTAACTTTCATCCTTTTATGAAGCTAATAAAAGAATTTGGTTTTGGACTTTTATGCTTATAGAATTTAACTCATAATTTATAAAGTATTTTAACTATATAAGATACATTCATGCTATTTCTTTAGCTGATGAAATACCATGTTCCTTTTGAATCTGTTAGGAGCAGCTTATAGAAAAAAACATTTTTTTAAAAAATGTTTTACCTAAACTTTAAACTTGGAGTGCATGAGATTACTGAGTTAAGTCTGGGTTTCTTGAACTATTGCATGTAGCTATAATATCTTAGCAAAATACATACAGGTACTCCTTATGAACCCCATCACTGATAAATATTCAAGATATTTCCTGATTGTGTGCAGACATATTCAGGTGAACCTTAAGCGTTTCTAAAACTCATGAAAGTTTCTATATAAGGCATATAAGACAAAACTTCTGTTATCTTCTGTATGGTTTCCCTTTTACTGCTGAGATTAATTATGTTTTAAAAAAGAAGTGGCTAGAAAACACATCTCTTGCATTGCTAAGACTCTGGGGTTTGTGAGGACTGGTGACCTAAAAAAGAGTGGTTGTATACAGTGTATTGCAATTCATCTTCCATTTTTAGGGCAAGCTTTACTGAAGATGAATCTGCTGAATCCTTCAATTGATACAAATGTATCCACTTTCAAAAAGTTAAGGATTCTTTAGCTTACAAAAAGTGAGCCCCAGTTACTTCAATTACTCCTAGGTGAATTTTTGATATCTGTGCTTATTGCTTATATTGCCTGTGAGGCTGGAAAACTGTTCATGAGAACGTAATTTCACTCACCTGGCTTTTACTTTACATAGCTAAGTTGGAATGATTTCAGCGAGACATTTGCATATTCAGTAGATATGTATTACAACACTATGATATTAAGACACTCTTGGTTTCTACTAAGAGCATTCAAATTTCTGATCTCATTTCAGTGAGTCAGTTTAAATAATGAACTTAATTCATATGTTTAAATTATTCTCTTGAGTAGATACTTCTAAAAATCTGGTGTACTTGGGATAATAGCTGACGGCCAGACTTTTACATACAGAATGTGGGCAGTTGCAGCGCAATTGGAAATTCAGATAACCAGTTCAATCTTGAAAAATGGACACTGTTCTAACTGTGATCACAGCAGTACTTTGAACCAAAGGCCGCATTTTTGGTCTATACCAACTTCTTTGGCATTAATCATTCTGCAGTAAATACAGAGTAGGAAAATAAAAATACTGACTTTATTGTTTTTATGGCTGTACTGATTGTCCCACTGGAGCAGTAGTTCAATAGCCTATGCATTCTGTTAAATTTTTATAAGGGAACATGTCTGACCACTGTATTGACTGGAGTGTTTTATCTTGGGAAAAACAGTGGTTTCTAAGCTTGGACAAATTTTTTGGTATATTAACTATCTCATTACCATCAAACTCGTAAATAATTTTTAGGATCCTATTGCACCAGCAACAAATGATTAAAACATCAACTTTATACAAGTTTCTAACAAATGTTATTACAACATGCTGTGGAAGTAAGTGTGTACAGTGAAAGCAAGCAGTATTATTTTTGAGCTTTATTTAGACTAGGAATAGAGCTTAAAGAACATTTTTTTACTTCAGCCTTGCACTTAAATGCTAAATGGTTTTGTACTTGAATCCAGTGTTTGTTCATATGTCTGTCTTGTACTCCTTCTTGCACATTCTCTCCTGGTCAGTTTGAATTTCATGGAGAATTCTTGTTTGCTGTTCCCTTGTTCCATAGCCCTTTACATGAAAATGTATACATCTTACTTCAAAAGAGCTTTAACTTATTTTAAATTATGTCTGACCATGTCTGCTGCTTTCTTGTACCATTTCATGTTTAGATTTCAATAATCGATAATTTACAATGTCGTTGACATGACTTATACATAGCAACAAATAAGTTTAAGTTTCAGCTTCCCTGCTCTAAGTGACTGTTCTAAAACACTGTTTCCAAGGGGATATACTTCTAAATCTATTTTCACAAATGTGATGTTAGATGTTTTCTAAACTAGTGATACTGTGTTTATAAATCTTATGAAACATGTGTTACTATTGCATAGTATTGTACCTTAGAATTGTTAGTGTTAATATTTCCTTTTTCAGTACTGCCTTAGCTGTTTTTGAATGTTTGAAGTAGTAATTAAACTATTATTTTGTGATTTATTTTTTTTTCTGCTTGGTTTTTAGTATTTGAGTCCTTTCTGCTATACAGGAAGCACATTTTAAAGTGGTTCGGTTCACTAGAACTATTATTTTACAGTCTGTCTGCTACAAAGGAGTTCTAAAGCATCAAAGGTTATTAATTGAAAAATCTTTTTATCAGTTAAAACAGTTTTCTGTAATTAGTGCATCAGACTTTGTTTTCTAAAGCAGCAGAATAGGCTCTTCTGTATATTACAGCGTGGGTTCTGCTGTTTATATCAATAATGCAAGATGATGTAAACGTAGTGGTTATTAATGGAGTTTGCTGTAGACAACCAACTAGAAGTGCTGCTATGCATTCCTACAGTATGATACATTAAAATGCCTTAAGAGCAGTAATTGTTGAGCTAACAAGTCACATGTAGATGTCAGTAATCAAACTGATCATTTACGATGTCATTGACACGACTTACACATAGCAACAAATTGGTCTAAGTTTCAGCTTCCCTGCTTTAAGTGACTATTCTAAATTACTATTTCCAAGGGGATATACTTCTAAATCTATTTTCACAAATGTGATGTTAGATGTTTTCTAAACTAGTGATAGTGTTTATGAATCTTATGAAAGATGTATTACTTTTTTAGTATATAAATATATTTATAGCACAAAATGTAGTAAAGTTTTTCAAGACAGCTGTAGAAAATTATTCTGTTCATGTTGTTAATGTTCAGTAAACGGTAAAGGAATAGGAACTTAAATGGAGGGTTATCTGTTCTGACAAAATGGCCTCTCTCCAAGCAGATAACTTACTGGCTTGTGATTCTCTTTTATTTATCATTTACACAAAGTAAAAATCATAGTAAGTTACTAAGTCTAGATGAGGGCAATGTGTTAAATTATTTAAACAGTTTATAACAGAAGGCTCTGTGTTAAAGTACTGCCTCTATCAGATCGTATAAGAGAAGTTATGAAGGCAGTACACAAGCAGCTAGCTTGACTTCCAGATCTGAAACATGACTGAGGAGCATCTGTGATAGAAGACGCTGAGAGCTGCAATTGTTCTGCCTGAAGAAGAGAAAGCTCAGGAAGGTCTTACCTTCTGCACAAATACCCGGTGGGGAGGGGGGAGTATGTCAGGAACGATTCTTTAGGTTGCCTGAAGAATCTCTGTCAAAGGTATTAACAAAAGCAGGTTTAATATAAATTTGCAAAAGCGTGATTGAACAAAGTTTGTTGGTGAGATTTGTTCTATTACTAGATAGATGAAGCATACAAAAGAAAATAGAATTAGAATCAATCTAAAACTATTTACAGAGATTGAGGATGCCAAAGGGTAAGGGAGACGCTCCTGTTGAGTTATGAGGTTCAGAGAGGACTCCCTTTCTTTTGTATATGCATAGAAGGTAAGGATTGTTAGTAATAACACACTGTGAGAAAGAATAGGATGTGGCTGCAGATGGGGGCATATCGAGGTAGGGCAGCACTCTTCCAGGAGAAACTTCCTTGTTCTGGCTTCTGGGAATAAGCACAACACAGTACAGAGCAGGTGCAGGAATACAGCTGACCTACCCCCATGGCTCCATGAAGTCTGGGTGCAGACATACTGCAAGGACCTGGACACCCAATCAGCTGCAGCAATGCTCCAGTCCCTCCCTCCCTTCCTAATTCATCTCTCTGTGTCTCTCTCTCCCCGCTCTCAGCCTCTCCTTTATCCAAAACCCGCTGGCATGTGCATATACTAGATCTGGGACTAACATGCTAACTGTGTAATTTACCAATAAAACTTCATAAGCTTTTGCTGACCATTTGACTTTTGTCGTTCCTTTCAACCACAAGCACCTATGAATCTTGGGTGCTCCCCTCCCCTTAAGGGTGAGATGCCACAGCTTTCTAAACTCCTTATGGAGTGTGACTGAGTCCAGTCTTAGTTCTAGACTTGGTCAATGGTTTAGGTATTAAGAATTTGGCAGCACTTAATCGTTGACTATTTAACCACTTACAAAGTGATTCAATAGGATTTACTCAACAGTGACTTAGTGACAAGTTACACTGTACTTGCTATATAAGGTGTTTAAATCAATTCACATGCACACGTGCTTATATATATGTATGCATACGCATACATACATACATACATATACAAATGTACCTGATAAAACTCCCATTGAGTTCAATGAAATGCTCATATTGAATGTCTTTACATTTCTCAAGGGGTGAGTGCTGAGCCTTGAGGAGTGTGGAAGGCTATCAGCCCAGGCCCTGCATCAGCTTTTGGCAACAGCACTGGTCCTCTGAGTATTGCCAACTCTCAAATGGGTGAGCTCTAACAGGTTTTCCACTCCCAGGGAGATAATGGTCAGCCCACTGTGGCTCAAGAGAGCTCAGAGGGTCTCACTTAGGATCACTGTTTATAGGATTGCAAGATGACTGACTTTAGTCATCAGTCAGTCTTCATCCTGGCCATAAGTAATTACTGGAATTTTTCAGAAGTCTAGTAATAATAATATTGTTCCACACTGGCTATGATTCAGGTAAGTTATGGTCAGACTATTGGGTATGGCTGATCATCTCTTATCCCTCTGTGTGGTTAGGCATCGGAAGTTCTGTTTATGGACTGTTTCTGGTAAGCTCAAGGGGAGCTTAATTGTGCAGAAGCCACTAATGGAGGCCAAGACCTAATGAGATCATAGAGCAGCCTGAGGAGGAGACAGAAGGCACACATCACCCCATGGTATAAAAGTGGGTCAAAACTCAGCGGTGCCCAGTTAAACACAAATTGAAATGTAGAAAATTCTATTTAAATGTAAAACCATTTTGACTAAGCGTGGTCAAATGCTGGTTCAGATTGCTCAGGGAGGTGGTGAAGTCTCCATCCTTGGATATACTCAAAACCTGATGGTATGTTGTCCTCTGACACCTGCTGTAGGTCACTGCTTCAAAAAGGGAGCTTGCACTACACTCTCAAGAGGTCCCTTCCAACCTTAACTAATTCTGATTCTGCTATTTAACCTGCTTATTGCATGTGTGACCACCTGTAGCTCTAAACTTTTGTTAATGCAAAAAAATCCAAAGCAAACCTATTCACATTCTGGCTTCTGAAACATCTTGACAGTTTCATTTGAAAGTTTCCTTCTTATAGTGTTGAAGGGTAAGAGTACCCTCATAAACTGGATGAGCATAAACCATATTGGCAAAACATGAAAATTAAATCTCTTTATTTGGACAATGTTCAGCTGAACAAACACAATAAATATAAAAACGTGAGCAGTTGTTTCTGGCTTAAGTTCCTCAGCAGCTTGTTCTGGAATGGTTGAAGGTTCTAAAGATCCTGGAGACTTGTTGAAACTCCACTTATTTTGTAGGAGCCCACGTCCAATGCTTGGTATCAAACCCAACTTAAACAAGTAGAACTGCGTTAATGCAGCCATCATTTTCCGGATTGTTTGTTACTTGTGCATATTTCCCTAAGGAGAAAAGAGAATTAAATGTCTACAAAAGCTCGAAGTAATCACCTAGGTTAGATTTTTCTGTATTTGCAAGTCCAATCCACAAGTCTCTAAAGTGTACGGACTCAAATGCATTTTGAAATCTAAATCTACCAACTACTGGTAGATGACCAACTTACGTTCTCAAAATACTATATTCAGGCTGTTTTTTATAAACAGATTATTTGGAGTTCTGAGTAGAATTAAAAAAAATACTAGGTTTGCTAGTAAAAAAAACTAGCTAGGTTTGCTACTGTCCAACTGGACCCCTCTATTAGAGAAGTCAATCTTATGAAGATCATAGAATATGCTGAATTGGAACAGACCCATTAGAATTGAGTCCAACTCCTGGCCCTGTACAGGACAGCCTCACGAGTCACACCATGTGTCTGAGAGCATTGTCCCAAACACTTCTTGAACTTAGACAGGCTTTGTGCTGTGATCACTTTCTCAGGTACCCTGTCCCAGGGCCCAGTGACCCTCTGGGTGAAAAACCTTTTTCTGATATCCAACTTAACCTCTCCTGACTCAGCTTCATCTTGTTCTCTTGGGTCCTGTCACTGGTCACCACAGAGAAGAGATCAGTGCCTGCCCCTCCTCTTCCCCTCATGAGGAAGCTGTAGACTGTGAGGAGTCTCCCCTCAGTCTCCCCCAGGCTGAACAGACCAAGTCATCTCAGCCACTCCTTATACAGCTTCCCCTCAAGGCCCTTCACCATCTTGGTTGCCCTCCTTTGGACACTCTCTAATAGCTCAGTATCTTCCTTACATTGTGGTGCCCAAAACTGCACACAATATTCGAGGTGAGGCCGCTCCAGTGCAGAGCAAAGCGGGACAATCCCCTCTCTTGACCGGCTGGTGATGCTTTGCCTGATGCCCCCCAGGACGTGGTTGACCTTCCTGGCTGTCAGGGCACTGCTGACTCAGATTCAACTTGCCATCGACCAGGACCCTCAGATCCCTTTCCATAATGCTGCTCTCCAGCCTCTCATTCCCAGTCTATATTCAAAACCAGAGTTGCCCCATCCCATGTGCAGAATCTGGCTATGATACTCCTATACAACTTCCACTGAAAACATAATGTGATTTGTTCACACAGTTATAGACTTGTGACATTGCTCAATGTGACACACAGGCAAGCAAGCTGAGTCTTTGTTCTGAACTTCATCCAACTTGATCCTGGAAGTGTGAATGGAAAGCCTAAGATTAACACTTAAAGTTTGTATTTTTAGAGTTGCTAATAGTTGCTTCTGCTACAGCCCAAACATAACATTTAACAATGACTATAGGACAAGGTCTTAACAATATGTGATACAATGAAGACTTGAAACTTTTAAAAGTAGTTCTGCAGTATGACTAGTTAAACTTACTTACCCCAGATAACTTTGCCCCCTTGTGTCACAAGGCCAAGCTCGCTCACGTTAACCTCAATGACGGTACCCTTGGTAATTACACCAAGTGTTGTATACAAAGGAGAAGATGGATTCTTTTTTACGCCAAGGATAGGTAGGCAAAATGTGGCTTTAAGTTCAGGATGTGTCACATGTGCCTTCTTGAAACGTAAGCCCTGTTGCATAAGGAGTGTTAGAATGAGTTGATATTTGCTTTAAGCTCTCACGTCTGATCTAGTAAACACTTTCAGCATTATGTCCTCAGCTTTATGTTCTAAGACTGAGTTAGAATACAGAATGCTATCTACCTCCTACAGAATATCAAACTTATTTAAAAACCTGATTAATGACAAGATAAAATTTTCAGTGTGTATTTTCAGGATAAAAATTTTTAATAATAGCACAAGAATAATATTTCTTATCTTGGATGGTAACTGTTCCATAAAGAAAACATTGTAAAATTAAATACTCATCTCTGTAGCAGTTTTTATCTAGCAACTTGCACTTTGTAAGGGGTACTTTACCATTAAGTACCATAAATCATTCTGTGTCAATAAAAATCTACCCAAGGCTTCTGTGTAATACGATCAAACTAGTAATGAGCTACAATCCAACAGGCAGCCTGCACAGTGGTTATTGACTTCTGTGAGAGAACAAGAACAGGTGTTCCTCTAAAAACTACACTATATTACCAAATCCAGATTTTCCTCCTGTGCACTGCCAGACTGATAGAGCCCAGGCACAGTTCCTGCAGCTGTGTAGGTAAAGGTCAGGATGGAGGTACTGCACTTCTCTTGCATACAGGCATGACTGCGCTTCAAGCTTACTTTAGCCAGGAGGAGTCTTAGAAGAGAGTTGGCTTCGGCAGCTGAGAGATCATAGTAGCTTGAAAAAGAAGCCTCCAACATTAAAAGCTATTCTAAGTACCTTTGATAAAGATTTGAAAGCTCATAGTTTTAACTTCCTGACATCATCTGAGTTACGGAAATAAAAGCAGGTATCTCAACACAGACTGTGACTGCAGGGGCATCTCCCCACCCTCATGCAATCAGAACTTTAGATTTATGCAAGCAAACCAATAGGAATATTCTATGTAAGTAGTAATTCAGTGCATTATCATACAAGAAAGCACCCTCACCACAGAAACTCAAGGCAGTAAGTCAGAAGAATTATTACTTAAATGATCTTTAAGGCTCAAAAATATTACCATAGGTCGAATGAATCGCTCGTATTTAGGAGGCTTCCTAGTAAAGCCATCTCCAACAAAACAAACTTTGGTAACCATTCTCTTCCAGGCCTTCTTCTTTCTCTTTCCTGTACGAATCACTTTCAAAACTTCTGTTTCCCCTTGTGCACGGACCTTTGGCACAGGAACCTCCCATTTCCCCTGGAAGAGGGGGAAACAAAAAGGTCAATGTTCTTACATGTCACATTGCTAAGTGAAAGAGGACGGACAAAGCATAAAATAAAATTTCCCTAAATCATATTTAGTGGTGGACCATACTTGTCATACAACTCATAGCTACTTAATTATCATCTAAAGTTTTGAAAATCAAGATATTGCATATCTTCACATTGTCCTAAACTGCTCAGTTACTCAAGGTTTCAGGCTTAAATTAGTCTTTGCTTGTAGGCTGTTAAGAAAACTGAGAATCAGCAACACAAAGTGGTCACTGTCACAAGTAACTGTAGGTATCTGAACTCTGATACAGTTACTTACAGCTTTTTCTTTTCTTTTCTGTTTGATCATGTTAGAGAGAACCTTAGCCCGGGACTGGCCCTCTCTGTCCAGCAGGTATGCTGGTACAGCTCCCTTGGGTGTTTTTTCATCACTCTTTTGCTTTGTATTTCTCTTCTCATGCATTTTAATGCTGCAAAGAAAGAAAACCAGTATTAGAAGGAGGAAAAAAAGGCTTATTTTTAGATAAACCCTTTCAACTTAGCCTGTGCCTGCTCAAATTTTTCTTTCAAGAGGTATTTGTAAAGACTTACAAATTTATATATAGGAAACAATCCTGAATAATTTTCAAGGTATTTCAAAACAAGTATTTCACTTAATTTAACAACTGACAGACTGCACAGTGCATAAAACCTTGCCACCTCCTGCCAAGCTGGGAATACAAGACATGCACCTCTTCTAAGGAATTTCTGAATGACTTAAAGCAAACAGCCAAGTATATTGTGAGATGTACTTCCTGTCTGACAAAAAATAACGTGCCACACTGAAATTTGATGGCAATGCTTAAAAATGTGAGGAATGTGTGTTTGTAAAAGTGGAGGGAAAAAAGACCACAAACTAGTTAATAAACCCATTATCTTTACAAGCAGAGGAAAACAACTATCTACACTTAGAAAGCAACAAAACCAACCTGGTAGACAGGTATTCAGTTCATCAGTAATGAAAGATACTATTTACAACTTTGATTTCAATTTCTGGACAACAGATAAAATTTACAGAAAAATGCTTGTGTCTGTCTATGCTTGACAATGTAATTTATCCTTGAAGACAGGCCTCATGCTCTGCTCAAACACTGTGTATGTTACTGTATTTTTTCTCCTAACCATTAAAAAAAGCATGTTACCTCTTGCTATATTAACTCAGCGGTTGATGTGAAAGCCTTAAGTAAATGGATTCTCTTTTCTATCGTAATTACATTAGTCACTATCATTGCTAAACACTTCTCTCGGGGAATCGTTAACATTCACTGAGAAGAGAGGAAGTACGAAACGTATCCACTGTGGCAAAGCCCCTTTCCTCCTGCAGCTTGACTGCTATTTAAGCGTACAACGCGTGACCCAAGTAATTATTAGCTCTTTATAACGGTATCAGCGTCCTGTCTCATTCCTCAAACGTCAGGACTACAGGACGGCTCCAGAGAGGAGGTGGACACTCACGTCTTCTTCATCTGTATCTTCTCGGCGTGCCGCTGCTTGTGGTAGAGCTTGGCCTTCAGCCCGATCATCTTCTTGGCCTTGCGGGACCGCTCGTGCGCCTCCCGGCCCTCCTTCTTCCTGCGCCTCTCGTGGTAGTCCAGCCGGTACCCATAGCGCTTGCGGTGCAGCTCGATGTGCTCGTTCTGCGGCTGTGGGCACAGAGGCAGCGCCGTCAGGGGGGCCGGGGCCGGAGGCTCCCTCACTGCACGGCCCACCCAGCCGCCCGCACCCTCCCCAGCCGGCCCGCGCCCCGCCGTCCCCGGCCCGCATCCCGCCGTCCCCGGCCCGCATCCCGCCGTCCCCGGCCCGCATCCCGCCGTCCCCGGCCCGCTCCCTGTGCCCCGACTCCCCGCTCCCCGCTCCCGGCCCCCACCATGTCGGCGGCCCCGCGGACTCCTCCACTGCGAAAAGGAAGGGCCTCCCGCGCACAGGCCCCGGCTGGAAACTCTCCCCGGAGCGCTTTGGTTCCTCCAGGAGGAGTGGCGGGCTCCCCGAGGGCTTTGCGCCGGGCTCGGCAGGGCTCGAGAGAAGGGGAAAAACGGAGCGGGAGAGGCTGAAGGGGCGCTTTTTGCCGCCTGGTCTGTCAGGTCGTGGCGAGAGGGTGGAACGCGGGAGGCGGCGAGGTAGGGGGGGAAGGGAGAGGGAGTGCGCCTTCCGGCGGCATGGCGGCGGGGGCTGGGGCCGGGGCCGGGGCCGGGGCCGGGCGCGTCGCGGGCCCCGGGGCTTGGCCGTACTGAGGCTGCGGCGGGGGCAGGAGGTGCTCGGGGAGAAAGCCCCAGAGGCTCGTAAGGCGGCGGGCAGGGCAGGGCTGTGTCGTTTTGTGGAGCAGCAGCGGGGCTGGGCCGCGGGCGGTGTGAGGACACCGCGCCCGTCCCGCACCCCCGCACAGCGAAGAGCGGCGGCTCCTCCGGGAGGCGAGGGTGCGGATCGTGAGCCGAGGGTGTGCAGATGAGCGCGCAGAGCTTCTGCGAAACTGTGAAACTACCAGGAAGCATCAAAGCACTGGAGCTGGACACTGGCGTCCCCTTAAATAAGTAATAGCCAGCTGGGACTACTTCGGAAGCTGCTGCATTTGTGCTTTCTGTTGCTAAGTTTTTGGCGATGCTTAAAAGGTCTTAAAAGTACTTAATATTTTCTGCTGTTTCTGCTCTAAATAGGTACTTCGCCCTGCAACGCGTCCTCTTTCAAGACCAGAAAATCCATTTGCACTTCACTGAGCAGTAATCGGTGCTCTAGAGCTTCTCTGAGAGTGAGTGTAAACTCCGATGTTCATTATTTTGCTTTACTGTTTGAAAATTTCTTTGTGAAATATAGCTAGTGTTTGTGGGCATGCATTTGTGCTGCATTGCTAACTAAGGCTTAGCAATATTGTTTTTACAGATGTGATACTGATTTAACCTGCAAAGTGTTAACCTGATTTGACTGGATCATGAGTAAAGTCTCGTGACTGAGCTATGTCAAACTGATACAACCAACGTGTTTCCTGTCATAAACGTTTAGTGTGGTTTACTTACCTTGTCAGGGAACAGCATCAGAGAGTGGAGCCAGAATGTTGAGACTTATGAGGAGAGTGGATTCATTGAAGTCATCAAGTTTATGCAATAAGGTGAAGTTTCCCCAAATTTTGATGCTTCCTCTCTGAGCAGAGGAAATACTTGGGTTATTCTGAGTAAACTTTCTTGATTGTGGTGGTGGTGTTGGCTTTTTCTTTTTTCCTTTCCTTTAAAAGTTGGCTTCCAACAGAACAGCTACTTTTATGTTGGAATGGGACTTCAGAATGGGGAAGATGAATTTGTAATTTTTATGTAATTTTTTTGACTGCTTAACATTTATCGTTGTTAAATTTGTATTATTTACAAGAATAATTAGACATATTTAAAACAATGTGACTATTGGCAACATACTTTGATGCTATCAATAGATTTTTACTAGACGTGCCAAATACTACTGGGATCAAGCTTGGTTTAAACCTCAGTGTGGGCATTATCTTCAAGCATCTGCTTCCACATAGGTTGTGTTTTGAGCATATATAAATATATAACAGCAGTATCTGTTCCTATAGATATATTGTTTTAGTTTATTTTTGTATAACTGGCAAAAATGTAACTAAATAATTAGTTATAATGATAAATATTCTATATGATTTTTTTTCTTTCAAGCATGTGTATTTCAGGAAGGCAAAAATGAGAGTTGTGAGTGTGACACAGCAAAACTGCAGTCTGAGAAACTACAGTGCTCTACCAGGTATAAGTTAATTATCTAATTATCAGTCCAAATGAACATCAGCATTACAGTTGTCTTGAACTGAGACATACTTCTGCAAAGATGTTACTGGGCTGATGATACTTTTCTGTGTTGACTTTTTCCTCTTGTTTCTAAATTACAGTTATTTTGAAGATTTTCTGTTTTTTGTTTTTGAGAGAGATTTATTGACAACTAAGTAGATATCTTTAGAAATTTGAGGTGGTAGCTGTTACAGATTGTCAGGAGTTGTGCCCCTGAATCTTTTTTTTTTTTAATAAGGTTTTTAGAAGTTTTCTTAAATATATTTTCTACATTGGGTTTAGTCTTAAAAATTGTTGTTTAATTTTTTTTCGTCTCCAGGAGATGTGAAGTCTCTGCGTTCTGTTATTAATCCTGATATATCCAGGTAGGTCATGCTGGCTTATTGTTTGGATGTAACTGGCAGTCAGGGCAATTGATGTGATGAAGGGCTTTAAGTTGTTGCTGTGCCTGTCACATGTGCATGTTTAATTTAAATTTAGTACTTGCTTATTTTTACCCTTGTGACATTTCAGTGTAGAACACTTGTTGGTGTCAGAGAGGTCTGGGATTGTCTCTTGTTTACATCATCATAGCCAAAACTGGGCTTTTAGGGAAGCTCCAAATCCATGGTGTTGTTGGGAGTTGAAAAAGGGAGAAAGGGTGTCTTGGCCACTGGAACTCTGCTGTTGCTGGGACTGCGTGCTTTGTGTTCATGGGAGCACTCAGCGTGTTAGATGAGGGTGAGGTAACTGGGGACTGAGCTGTCAAAGAAATATCCTAGGGGTGAAGTTCCTTTGGAAGACTACTTCTGTCCTGAGTGTGAGGTCAGCTGGCATTAATGGTGGATGTTAATGGTGCTGCACAGAGCAAGTGTAGCAGTTCTGGAAGCTTCTGCTGACGTAAT
>JAYRBT010000093.1:47561939-47590870 GCA_036023395.1 Myiotriccus ornatus | reverse complement strand
AGCTTCTGCTGACGTACTTCAGAAAGGAAGGCTGAACAAAATCAAAGAGCATCCTGGGAACAATGGATGCTGTATTTAGAGCATAAGGGGAATAAATGCAATGGATTATTTTGGGCACCGGGTGTCAGGGACTAGAATGGATGAGGGGGTGGAAAGTCTGCTTCTATTGGTGGGGAGAGCAGATGGGTGAGGATAAACCCAAGAAGTGTCCTTCCCTGAAGTGGAATATGGAAACCTGTTGCAAAACTGTTCAATACTACTGGTTTTCCACTGTCTCAATACTAGCGTCTTTCAGTATTGAAATGTACACTGTATCAGATATGCAGCAGAGGAAAGATGTTATTAATCTGAGATGTTATTCTCAATGAGTATTAATTGTTTATGCAAATAAGAATATCATGGAATAAAAAAGTTATTGCACTAAACCCAATGTTTTCACTTTATGCAGAATCCGAAACATTGGCATTATGGCCCACATTGATGCAGGCAAAACTACGACAACAGAGAGAATGCTCTATTATTCTGGATATATAAGAACACTTGGAGGTTAGAAATGCTTTTTGTATTTGAGTAGCTTTGAAAGATTTAGTAATGTACAGTAACATGCAATGCAGTTAGAGGTTGCTGGTGGAATACCTGATGTAGAAGCCAGTTGTTCTGAAGTTGTGCTGTGTTTTAGTGGAATTTTAATGCTCATTCCATTATGTTCTAAGGCAGTTGTACTTTGAGAGATCACAGGTTCATATTTTTCTTTTAGTGCATTATGTTTTATTTAACATTTAATTAGAGGATCTCCTTATTTTAGTTGTTGCTCATTGGCCGTTCTGGTAAAGCTGTTTCTTCGGTTTTCTTTTGACCTGTAAAGAAACCAGATTAAGAAAAAGTATCCATTTCTTTTGAAAGCCACAGCGCAGCCTCTGTGCTTTTTGACCTTTTAAATTCCCTGTTCTCGACTATGTATGACAGTGATAGAAGAAGTTAGGCTTGTGGAGTGTTTGAACGTGGTGTCTTGCTTGTTTAAAAATGTGGAACTGCTTCTCTTTTTATTAAAAATTAAAACTAAAATCCATAAGCAAAACCCAACCTCTTATTTGGTTTTTTTTAATTTTTTTTTTTTTTTTTTTTTACTTTGCTTTTAACTTAATTATCTTCTGATTACCAAATTTTTAAATGTCTGCCACGTTCCATACAGTCAGTGCAGACAGGTTTTTTTAAGCTGTAGTTTGTTCATGATTTTGGACTTTGCTTTAGTTTTTAAGATTCTCATGGCGTTACTAGGATTAAGAACAATAAAAAGGTTGTTGGAATTGCCTGTCTTTGACTTCCAAACCATTTGTTCCTTGGGAGGGGAGCCTGGGTAAATTACCTGACGTTACACTCTTTTGAAAAAGGCTAATTTTTGTAGCTTATACATATATATAAAAGGGACAGTATTTCCAACTCTCTCTTGACAACTGTATTGAAAGACAATTTCAGATTTTGGATTATTTACCTACCCAGTTCTGCTTCCTATTCACAGATGTTGATGATGGAGACACGGTGACAGATTTTATGGTACAAGAACGAGAACGTGGTATTACCATTCAGTCTGCTGCGGTTACATTTGACTGGAAGGATTACAGAATCAATCTGATTGACACCCCAGGTACTCCTCTTTAGCAGTACTGTTATTACCAAGGGAGAGTGGGTGAGGTGGAATGTTGTAGAATGTCTTATATTTAAATATGGTGCAAAATTTAATTGGTTTAATTGCATCAGTAAAAAAGCCTATACTGAGCTCTGTTCAGCTTTGGATAATTATTATTTGCTGATGCCTAATCTATCTTGTGTAAGGTGAGCTTAGATATTTCCACAGTAAATTGTTCTCAGTTCTAGGATTGCATTGTAACAATCTTGTGTGTTTTGAAGACTGATGGGTGTATTTCTCTGCAAGTAAAGAAAGACTTGTTTTGACGTGATTTGAAAAAAAAAAATAGTTTAAATTTGTAATGACCTGTTGATGTTGCCTGTTTGAATTATGATGGTATAAAAGGAAGATTTTTTGGTTTTTTTAGGTCATGTGGACTTTACAGTGGAAGTTGAGCGTTGTTTAAGAGTCCTGGATGGAGCAGTAGCAGTGTTTGATGCATCAGCTGGTGTTGAGGTAAAAGCAACTGGTAGATTTTTCTTTTGTGTATGCATCTGTCACATGAAAGGGGAGAGATCTTCTCAAACCCTCTTTGTCTGGTTAGTCTGTCAGTGCCCCAGGAAAGTAAAGACCCTTGTCCCTGACCAGTCTCAATGTCGCATTACTGAACAGTCCACTGGATCAGAGGGTGGTTCAGCTAAATGGTTCAGAGTGACATCCAAGTGGATAGACCCCCTCCTTGGGGGGTACTTAGTTGGTCTGTCAGTGCCTCAGAAGAGATTCAGGGACACAAACCTGTAGCATCCTGGGCCTCCACAGGCCAGTATGTTACATGCTGGCAACAGCTGTTAGCGCCCTTGAAAGACTCAGACTTAACAGTTCATGGAATAACACTCTTTATTAATATAACAGAAAACTGTGGTGGGTAAGGTTCGAAGATTGCCAGTGATAGTATCTGGTTGCAAAAAGGTATTCAAAGACTAACAAGCTTAGTCCTTAACATAAGCTGACTCCATATAATCATTCAGTGCATGTAACAATATGGTTCTTACCCAATAGGCATCTCTATGGGGGGAAGACAGGTTCAGCCCATGGACTGATCCTAGCAGTTACAATGGAGTCTTCCCTAACTTCTCTCCATTTTTATTTTAGTTTATTACTGCTTTTGTGTTCAGGTGGAGGTTGAGTGACTCTAGTCATACCTCATGTACAGTGGGGGGTGGTTGTACCTTGGGAGGTCAGTATTACCTCTGAGGTAACTTCTAGGATGGAGGCATACGTGTGTGATCTTGTCATGGTTGCTTGTTCACCAGCAAGAAATCTTCTCCCACCACCAAGTTCCCCTCATGCAAGGATTTCAACAGAGCCTGTCCTCAGTGTCTCCACTAAGTTCCACGCTCCGTTTAGTTCCCCTTAGCATCTACTGTGTGTGGGAAGTCAGGCGTGCTAACCACATCTCATCCAGAGAGTGGCAACTGCATGTCCCAATATGATTTCCACACTGTTACAACTTCTGTTAAGAGTTTGAATATGACTTCCCAGTTTTCTCTAATTTTACCCCCAGCTACTCCCACTCATTTTCACACAGCATCTAATGACTTCAGTCAGACTGAAATACTGGACAGAGATGTTGCACTGTATTCTATCTCTTGATGCTTTGTCGGCTTCAAGAAGCTGAGCATTTAATTTCAAGTTCTATAGTGCGTAGGAATTTCCATGGTAATAAGCAGCAAATAAGTGGGACTACCATTAAAGTTTGGGGTGTTTTTGTTGGTTTGTGGCTGTCTTTTACAAACATTGATTGATGTGAATGCTTCTGGCTAGCTACACAAGTGGAAAGAAATTAATGTCTGTCAATTTCTCATTTTCAGATGTTATGTAGAAAATTGAAATTTTCAGCCAGAATTTCTCCTTGCCCAGTGACCTTTTTTTAACATGGCCTTTGTGGTGCAGAAAAAGTGAAGGCAGGGTGGAATTAGACTTCATATGGCATGAGGTGTTTCTGTAGTTCAAACCTGTAGAAAAGTTATAGGTGAAATCATTGTCTTTCATGGGACATACCTTTTTCCTAGATAAGGGATGAGAGAACTCTTGATCACTGTAAGTCACATTACTTAATTTGGAAAACATTTAGGTGCCATCAAATGTGAACCTGAACTGAGAAACAGCCCCCACCCCCAAGAGCAAAACAATTAGATCTTCTTGTGGTTTTTTTGACAACTGTAGCAAATTCTTGCATTATTCCATGTACTGGAACGGACTATTTCTTAATCCAAACTGATTTTTATATATACCTGTTTTAACTTTCAAATAAAAATATGTATGATAAATGGCTCAGCAGTGCACAAATTACTAGCAAAACAAGAGTAGTTTTAGTGTTGTATGTGTAACCAAAGAAATACTTGCCTGTGTGTGCTTAAGTACTTTAACAATAAATTCTAAAGTTTTTTTCAAAAAAGTCCCCTGTAATACTTAGTTTCTATCCATATTCTCTTGCCCGTATTCCTGCATGTTCTTAGTGAAGGAAGGAGAGACAAAGTGGCTTGTGAAATTCGTTTGTGCTGATAGATATGGAATCATCGGAAGACACTCAGCACAGTTCCCTTCTATACTCTGAACTCAGAGCCTCAGAGGAACTGAGTTCAGCTGTTGGCACTAATGTTTCCATTTTGTCTTTTGCTTTAGGCACAAACTCTGACAGTCTGGAGACAAGCAGACAAACATCAGATACCACGAATTTGCTTTTTAAACAAGATGGACAAAAACAGGGCAAGGTATTTAGACAGATATTTTAATTATTGCTAAAAACCTTGTAAGATAATGTCTTTACTAAGTATTCCTGTTAAGCATAGAGCAACCCAATTATGTTAGTACTTACTATATACAATGCAAATGCAAATACACATTTTTATGTAATTGTAGGAGTAATTTTTGCAGTAAATAAGGAATGATAGATGTATTTTACTAATGTCATTAAGTTTTGTGTAACTTAGTATCTGGGTTTTTTTGTATAGTTTTACATATGCAGTTGAGAGCATCAAACAGAAGTTGAAGGCAAAACCTTTGCTATTACAGGTAAGCTTTCTTTCAAATGGAACTCCTTTCATAATTTTTTGCAGTTGTCTAAAGTTTCTACTCTATTTGCAGTTGCCCATTGGGGAAGCTAAGACCTTCAGAGGACTGGTTGATGTTGTGACTAAAGAAAAAATAATTTGGAAACCTACGTCTGATTTGGATGATGGAAAAAATTTTGAGCGAAAGCTGCTGCTGGAGGCTGATGATCCAAACCTGTTCCAAGAAGTCCAGGAGGCCAGAAATACCTTAATAGAACAAGTAAAGTTCTAAAGTAAATGCATAATATATTTAAAACTGTTACTTAGAACAGTAGGAAAAGTAGACTCTGTAGCTTAAGTGACTCTGGCTAAGAGACCTGCTCAAAGCAGTGCTGACTTCAGCATTAGATCAGATTGTTCAGGCCTTGTTCAGTTGAGTTTTCAAGTGTAAGGATGGTGATTACAGTCTCTAGGCAGCCTGTCCCATCACTGTTTCTTTGGGTCCAGTGGTAATTTACCATGTTGTGACCTGTGGCAGCCATGTTGGTCCTTTTGTTGTGTACCTCTGAGAAGAATCTAGCTCTGTTTTCCCACACCCACCATTTCAGGTAGTTAGAGTAAGCATTTGTCTCTCCAAGGTAGAACAAACACATCTCTCTGCTTCAGCCCTGTTAGTGGTTTTCCATTGGAGTTCCTACAGCTTGTCAGTTTCTTTTGTGCTGGGGAAGCTAAAAAGTACTTTAGATGCAGCTTCACAAGTGCAGGGTAGAGGGTGCCAGCTGCTTTCCCTGATCACTGGCTGTGCTCTTGTGGATGTAGCCCAGCCTTTGTCACTGAAAGATGACACTGCTGACTCACAGGGTCCATCAGGACCCTCTGGGTGACTTCTGCAGAGCTATGTCCTAGCTAGTTGATCCCCACTTTGTATCAGTGCTTGGATTTGTTCTGTTGTAGGGGCAAGATTCTGCATTTGCCCTTGCTGAACTACAAATTGTTTTCGCTTCCATCTGTCAAAGTTGCTTGACACATGTTGGAAATGTTAATATGTGATGGCAAAACATGCTGATTATAGAGAGTTGGAGTCCCTGGCTGTACAAAATGGAAGACTCCTTGCTTTGCAGATAGGAAACTGAAGAAAGCAGACACTATATTTGTCCTTCAGTTGGCTAATACAGTATCTTGTAGTGTTAGGTGCCAAAGGATATTTGGTACATTCACATAAGGCCTGACCGAGGTACCTGAAGGGGATCCATACTCTTCTGGAGTGGCAGCTAGTAGCTAAATGGGTTTTTGCAGGCTGGTCAAAATGGCAGTAAATATGGTGTTAGAGGCAGCTCAATACAATCATAAATTGATCTATTTTGTTGGAAATGCTGCCCTTCATAAAGCTTTAATAACATTGTGCAACTGCATAAACAGATGATGGTAGGCTTTCAATTTCCTTTGAAACATCAGAATCAGGGAGATCTGTTTTATATTGCTCTGAGTTCAGTAGAACTCATACAAAACCTGGTTTTCAAACTTACCAGGATTTAAATGGGGGTATTATTGCTCAGCCTTTTATCTTAAGAAATGTATTGTCAGATAAAAAGCTTTGTAAGAACAGTTTTTTTCCCTCTTTGTTTTCTGGGCCCTTCCTGAAGGAGGAAGGGGTGGACCAGTAGTGTGAAAAGTGAGATAACCTTGTGCTCATAAAATCGTTTTTGAAATGCTTTCTATCCTGTTAACACTTGTTATCAGAAACACTGTCAAATTTAGTATTTTGAATACCAGCCATTTTGCACACTTTACTTTCACTTAATTAAATGAACTGGTTCCTTTAATGTTTTACCTATTAGCCTGATTAGACTTCTAATTGCTTATCAAGGATTTATTTCAGAATTTGGTCATTTGGTTCGTAGCCATTAGAGGGGGCAAGTGCCTTCCTGCACGTGGAGCAGGAGCCTGAGACAGTGCAGGTGTGTACGTGAGATGAGGTTTAAAGAGTAGTTAAGTTACAGGTCAAGCTAAGTGGTACAGTTTGAAAACACAGATATACTCTTGGACACACAAGCCTTTGACATGAAGAAGGTCAAAATGTCCTGATGCTTCTCTGTTTTTTCTATCTGAGTGTCTGTTGGCTTGCAAAGGTTACCTCTGCTTAATTCAGACTTTTCATATTTGCAGGTTTGAAGTACAGTCATTTATACCCCTCCTGGCTGTCACTGTATGGCTGGAGATTTTTCACGTTTCAGGGAGGAGTACAAGCTTCCTCTCTCCCACTGATGTTTTGCCTGACAGCAGCTTTATAAGTGGATTTTAATGTTTTTTCCCCCCTCCTTTCTTGAAACATTAATTTCCATAATTTTCTGTGGTTTGAGTTTTTGATCTCTGGTGTCTTTAAAGGCTTTGTTCTTGCTCAGTTTAGCAGTCTATCATAAATAAGATCTGTGTCTTGTCTATGAAATTGCTGTATGCCAAATAACAAAGGACTATTCTCTTGAAGGTTGCAGATCTGGATGATGAATTTGCTGAACTGGTTCTAGGAGAACATAGTGAAAATTTTGACTTAGTATCAGCTGAGAAGGTAATTTTTACATTTCATTATTCATAAACAGGTATTTGCAAGCTGTTATTCCAAGGGGCTGGATTGGCACATGCAGATTATTCCTTTGGCACATGCAGATCATGATTTTGCAGATTTATCAACAGAAAGAAATCACACCAGCTTTTGCAGTGAATTAAGAGTACTGTGAATCTAGAACAGAATGTATTTGAGTTTAGTATGAATTTTATACAAATGCCGTATGATTCTTGGGCATGCTAGGCACAGTTTTAAAAGTAGGCTACATTTGTTCAGGAAAGTGGGTTTGTTTTTTTTTTTGAAAGTTTGACTGCTGCAAAAGACCTTCGGGAAAGGTGAGTGGAACTTCCAGGTAGACTCAGTGCACTTTGTGACTGAGCTGCTGGTTCTTACGAACAAAAGTAGCATCTCAACCATTTTGAATTGTTTGGATCTTCACTCACTGCATGTTGAAAGCATTGAGGTACAACATTCTGAATTAAAGGGACTGTTAGAACAAGAACAGCTGCAGAAGTGTATCAAATGTTTAGAAATCTTAAAACCAGTGTCTTCTGTTTTAGCATCTAAACATTTGGGTTTGTGGTTTGGAGCTCATTAAAAGCAGTGAAAGGAGTTTGGATGAGTGGTGTTGTATTTACAAACATACTTTTCTTAAACTCTTTGGGGATTTATTAGCAATATTTGATAGCTGGAGTGCAATTTAAGGCTGAATTGTAGTTCATGTGTTAACAGAAATTAGGGGTTTTTTTGCAGTTACAGTCTGCTATCAGGAGAGTCACTCTAGCTCACAAAGCTGTCCCTGTACTCTGTGGCAGTGCGCTGAAGAACAAAGGAGTGCAGCCACTACTGGATGCCATCACCATGTACTTGCCTGCACCTAATGAACGTTCATATGAGTTTCTGTAAGTACAGGCAGAAAAGGAGGTTCAGGAACTAGGAAAAATAAATAGGAAAGCATAAAAGGAGAAAATAAAAGATGTTAAGAAATCATTCATATTCTTTAGAAATGTTTACTCTTTTTAGGTATTAAATAACATTAGAGGTGTGGGGACAGAAAAATACACTTGAGTACTAAACCTGCTTTGGTCAGTGCTCCAGGAATTGTATGCCTTTATCTTAAGCTGTCAAACTTGCACTTTAAAGTCTTCGTATTATCTGAGGATATTCTCATTTTACAAAAATGTGGTCTAGGGATCCTATTTAGTACTGACTGAATCACGTGATATCTTACATGTCCTACTGGAGCTGGAACTGCTTTTTTGATATAAATTATGATTTTGAAAATCTGCATCTATTAGTATTACAAGAAGAAACATATCATCCCTTAAATGAGTGGAAGTTTAGGTAACTGTGAGATTGAGTGGATTAATCTTACAGGTATGCATGTTGTTCTTTTTATTTTGCAGACAGTGGTACAAGGATGACCTGTGTGCCCTAGCATTCAAAGTTCTCCATGATAAATGTCGTGGACCACTAGTTTTTGTTCGTGTTTACTCGGGTTCACTGAAACCTCAGTCAGCTGTATATAATATTAACAAAAGTTGCACGTAAGTAAGACAGAGCTGTGGTTTTAATGTAGAATTGCAATGTCTGTTGAAGTCCCAAATAATACAAGAGTTTAATTTTTAGAGAGAGAATGAGCCGGCTGCTCCTGCCTTTTGCTGATCAGCACATTGAAATACCATCACTGATGCCTGGCAACATTGCTCTTACCGTTGGGTTAAAACAGGTAATGAAAAATACTGACTCTGTAAGGGAGCTTGTTTCACTAGTGTGCTTTCTACTTTTGTGGTATTATATCTCAGATATGTTCTTGATAATATTGTCAATATGTAAACTTGCTTTATTTGAAGTGCATTTACGTGTACTTCCTCCTAAAATGAAATATTACAATGTACAAATGTCAGTAATTGAACTGGAAGCTGCAGTGCTGATTGGAAAGCTGAAGGTGTGTTTTATTAGGGTTTGAGCATATATTTATGCTATAAGTCTTAAAATAGAGTGTAATGCCACAAAGAGACCTACTGTGGGGATGGAGAAGGATGTTCCAAATAAGGTACCCAAAAGCGACAGTTCAAGTTCAAATAAATTTGTTTCATGCTTGCTTCTATTAGTTTATTGTCTAAACAGGCTGCCTGAATCTCGTTTGTTTTCGAAAATGTAACCAGCTTTGGCATGCATTTTAGTTTTGGGATTTTTGTTAGGTTTTTGTTGGGTTTTTTTTCACGTCACCACCTGTCCCCCTCCTGTGTCTTGTGGCTCACTGGTGCTGATCTGTAGAGTGCCACTGGAGATACCATAGTGTCATCAAAGGCTTCAGCAGTCGCTGCAGCACGCCGAGCTGGAAGGGATGCTGGGGAGAAGAGGTCCACAAGTGACGTAGACAGCCTTCTGCTGGCAGGTGTAGAGATCCCTGACCCTGTCTTCTTCTGTACTATTGAACCTCCTTCAATGGCCAAACAACAAGGTACAATGAAGCTACCTGGCTGACACGAATGATTTGCACCAATTTATCAGTCAGTGATCTAATAGGGCTCCTTTTGGTGTTTTGCACTGATGCCGTATTTTAGATCATGGTTGTTGATATCCTTTATTATTACTACAACAAGCAGTACTAGTATAAGTACTTTTCTAGTTTTTGCGTCTAGAAAAATAGTGGGTTTTCATTTAGAAATAAGATAGAGGGACTCATGCTGAGTTTTACTGCAGTCACACTGACGTGCTGTACATATGTCCCAAGTACAAATAACCTGGAAATGTCAGGGGGGTTTTCAGTTGGCATTTGCAGTTTTATTACTCTGTGGTGTAATGTCTTCACTTAGCAAGATTTCTCTTTGTCTAGTTAGGGTTCATCCATGCAGTGTGAGCTGCAATCTTACTGTCTTCCCAACGGCCTGTACCAGAGGACTTGATTATTTGACACTTTTTGGAAAAAACCTTTCAACTCTGTATCTTTATTCTAACAAAGCTGAGCATGGTTGGGAGTGAAGAGGAGGAGGGATAAATACCAGTGTAGTGTAATGAAGCAAGGTAGAACAGAGATTGGGAGCAACATGTCTGTAGGCTGAGCAACCGGGTTGTAAAATATTACTGATTTTGGGGGGTTGGATGTTTTAGTTTACTTTTGTTTGTTTTTTCCCCAAAGACTGTAAGGTAGATAAACGCAGTCTCAGCTCTTAGTTTATCATTCTGTAGCTGCTTTTGTCAGCAGTTAAGATAATGGGGAATCAGAAAAAAAACAGTATCTGTATTTGCATTTGAACTTTTCATGTTGAACTCACATTTAAGTAAATCATGTAACAGCTGAAAATTTATCTGTACAAAAGGATCAATACTTTTTACTGACTTTACGAATCATTTATATTTCCAGCCTGTCTCCGTACAAACACAAAATACCACTCTGAAAATAGTATGTCAAATAATTAAATTAAAGCACTCTGTAGTGTAGTTAATTTGTGTGAGAAAATCAGAAATTGCAGGTTACTTGTAATTTGACTTGACTTTATTTGCCAAAATCTGTGTTTCTCTAGGGTCCTTTTCCTTGCTCTGAGAATAGGATTTGATCTTATGAGAAAAGTGATACCTAGGCACTTTATGTAATTCTCAAACTACTAAAGTCACTTTAGATATAATGTTTGATATTTATGTACAGACTTGGATATAGATATAATGTTTGATATTTATGTACAGACTTGGATAATGCATTGAGCTGCCTTCAGCGTGAAGATCCAAGTTTAAAAGTGAAGATAGATCCTGACACGGGACAAGTAAGATGAATCTTCTACTACTCCCCTTATAAGGAAGTTTTATTTTAAAGCTGTCAAGTTAGTTCATCTGCATATTGAGATTTTCTTGAATAAAAAGGACTCTCTAAATGTCTATACAAAGTTCTGTGTGTGAAACTAAAATGGAGCCTTATGCAGTTGTGCTTTACAGAATAAAGGAAGTCACCCTGTGCTCTGCATGTTTTTGACAGTTCTGCATTTCAAAAAGTTTGAATTACATAGTTTTTAAGATTACCTTTTTTATAGTGGTTACAGTAGTGGTGACTACCCTCTCACTTAACGTGGTAATGTCAGATGACTTATAGTAGTGTTTTCTCTCTAAGGTCCTTAGAATTTGTAGTACTTAGTTTTTGACACTTCAAAGCATGCAAGTTTTTGCTTGAACCATTTGAAATAAAACCTGGGTTTTGCATGTTTTTGCACTTTTCTCTCAACTGTTTTCTCACCAGACTATCCTCTGTGGCATGGGAGAACTACACATAGAGATCGTTCATGACCGAATTAAACGTGAATATGGAATTGAGACTTATTTGGGACCTCTTCAAATAGCATACCGAGAAACTATCTTAAGTGCTGCCCAAGTTACAGGTAAAATGAGTAAATGGAAGCAACATCTTGTTTTTGGATTTGTAACTTGATGTACTTTAAATGATATATGATTAACTTTCAGATTAATTTTATGTATTAGGGTTTTTTTTTTCAAATGACTATTCACCTTTTTTCCCCTACTCCTTGCAGATACATTGGACAAAACAGTAGGAGATAAACGACACTTTGTAACTGCGGAGTTAGAGGTGAGACCCAGGTCAGGGGACAGAGCAGTGACAAAACCCATCATCGACTATGCTGAGAGTGTTATTGGAGTACTACCCAAAGAACTCCAAGGAGCTATAGAAAATGGAATCATGAATTCATGCATTCAAGGTAAAGGAAGTGCTATGACAGCTATACTAGTCTAATATTTTTATAAGAAGCAATTTGTTTCTAGAAGGAAACACTCCTTGATAGCTTGAAAACTTAAAAGTAGTACATACTAACATGTATGTAAGATGCAAAGGAAAATTATGACATTTCCTTAACTACAAAGATTGCCGAACACTCTTCCCTATTCCAGGAGTGGAAGTCAGCATCCTTTGGTTTGGTTTTCAGGCTGATTTCACCTCAGTCACTCTAAAGTAAGCTTGGAGTTCTTCTGGCTCATTTTTTAATCTGATATTAAGAGATACGGTGTTTACTTGATGACAGAAGTGGTTTCAGAGGCCAACATGTACACACCATACTTAATGTAACTGATGCATTTTTTGCAAATACATAAAATCCATGAGTTTTCAGTAAAGCCTTAACTAACTGCAAAGTGAGGGCTTCCTAAAGGACTGAAAGTATCCTTGACTTTTGACTAAAAATAGGAAGTATTAAATAACAAGTGGCCAAAGAGCTCTGTCTTACAGTAAAATTAGCAGGTATTGGATTGACAAATAAGAATTACTCTATATGAAGTGTTTTTTCCATGTTGTTATGTGGAATTGGAATGAATCTCCCATCTCTGTTTTTGGAATGACTCTTAACTGTGTGCTTTCTTCATGCCCCTTGAAGACACTTCAGAATTGTGCTGTCTCCAGCCTAAAATTGATGCCATTAAGTGCTTAAAAAAACCCAAAAAGATTGGGTAAGAAAAAAGCAATGTGTTTTATCTCAGATGTAGTTCAGGCCTCACATCCAGTCTAATACAGTTTGGTCTGGTTGAGAGTCCCTGGGTTGGAGGGAGATAAGCTGTCTGAGATCCTAGATGTCATTCATCTTTTATGGAATTGAGTTAACCCTGGAGTTGTGGTGGTGGATTAATATCAGGCTTTGCTGTGATCATATTTGTTGAAAAGGAACGTGTAGAAAATACTCTGCCTTCTGGTTTAACAAAAGGTTTCACTACTTTTTGAAATGAGGTCTTGTTTCAATAGATAAGTTTTAGATATAGTGTATTTTTTAAAAGCTTCATTTTTGGGAACAGTTGTATGGATGAGCACACTCAGGAACTTACTGTTCTCAGAACTATCTATGCTTTTGATACAAAAGAGAGCAAGAAAGTATTCCTTTATCTCTTTTGACAAAATCACAGAATGAGAAACACAACCATTAGTCACATCCTTTCAGGAGTAGACAGGGAAGGAGAGAGCAAAGTGAGAAGCTTTAATCCTGAAATTTTTTTTTCACATCTCTTAATATTCTAAAAAACAAATCTGCTTTTTTCTTTCTTCTCTTCTACACTGGCCCACCCAGGACCTCTGCTTGGATTCCCAATTCAGGATGTAGATGTGACAGTGCAATCACTGACAGTGCATCCGGACACCTCCCACACAATGGTATCAGCCTGTGTCTCCCGTTGCATGCAGAAGGTACAGTGAAACAATAAGCTGTTGTAGAATACAGCAGCATGATACACTGCTGGGAAAATCTGTATGTAGCAGTATCTGGTACCTGATCTTCTCTGATAGTGTAATGCCCTCAATGAGAACTTTACAGATTTTGAAAGTAAAGCATTTGAGAGACAGTGTTAGCTTCACAATAGAAGTACCTATAATGTCAACTTTATTTTAAACAAAAAACCAAACCCCCCAAAAATACATTATCGTAACTTCCTTTCTATGTAGGCTTTGAAGAAAGCTGGTATACAAATACTGGAGCCTCTGATGAACCTAGAAATCACAGTAGGTGAAGATCATCTCAGTGCAGCACTCGCTGATCTTGCACAGCGGAGAGGTAGTATTCAGGAAATCCAGAGTCGTCAAGATAACAGAGTTGTGGTTGCTGCTGTTCCACTTGCAGAAATGATGGTATGTGATTACCTTACTAATGCTAAAACTAGTTTTTTTATATGCTTAAAAAATGGCTTC
This sequence comes from Myiotriccus ornatus, assembly GCA_036023395.1. NCBI lineage: Eukaryota > Metazoa > Chordata > Aves > Passeriformes > Tyrannidae > Myiotriccus > Myiotriccus ornatus. The sequence goes on along the minus strand of JAYRBT010000093.1, from coordinate 47,576,954 downwards.
AGTTCACTTTTTGTTATGGGTAAGTAAGAATAAAATGGATGGGTTTTTTACTGTATTTTAATTATTGAAGGTCTGAAGGAAGCGCCCACAGATCTAGTAGGGTTCTTTTGCCCAGTTCAGATTGTTAAACCAGCACATACTCAAGTGTAAGTCAAAGAAGGAGTAAGTACTACTAAAACAGGTTTTACAGGGTATAGTTTTTAAAAAATATTATTATTGACTCATGCCTGTATTGCACTTTTAATAGATTATATTAAATAATTAACTTAGTAGTATGTTGCAGTATACTTCTGACACTCTCTCTCTCTCTGTGGTCTAAGCAGCTTTCTATGCTAACTTATCTTCCCTTTATCCTAAACTGAGTGACACATCTTCTCCATTTTGTCCAGGGCTACTCAACAGTTCTGCGTTCTTTAACATCAGGCTCAGCAACCTTCACATTGGAGCTTGCCAGTTATCAAGCCCTGAACAGTCAAGAGCAAAGTGCACTTCTTCAGAGGAGGATGGGGTTGGTGTGATCACTTCACTCTGTAGAACCGTGTTTTCTATCCTCCATGTTAAATATTTTCACGTGTACACCATTACATTCGCCTGGGACTAACTGGTGGTGGTAAATGATGAGTCAGCAGCCATATAAACAGACTGGGCTCTTAACTGTCCAAGGGGGAAAGTTCAAGAGCCTGTTCTACTGGCACTGCAGAGATGGAACCACAAGGTGTTGCTTTGCAAATTTTTATCTTACAGATAAGATCTGTAATGAGAAGCGATGCACATCCTTTTCATGGAAGTGAGCACTAAGTGCACCTTAGTGTGCCAAGAGAACTGTTTCTTTGGTAAATAAAGTTTGTGAAGTTTATGTCTATCAGTGAAGTAACTTTACAGTTTTGGCAGTCTGTATCATGATTTGTTTTCACCTGAATGAAAGTATATGGTTAATAAGCACTTTAACAATACAACTTAAGTATTACTTCTTGTACTGGTAGTAACTAATTATGGACCAGAGTTCAGGACTGGGTCTAACGTCTACCTAAGTCTGCTTTAGCAAGTAAGTGAAATGGATACTTCTGCAAATCGAATAAGATCTGTGCAAAAAAAAATACAAGAAAGAGTTCTTCCATGACAGGAATCCCTACCTACCACCCTGGAATATGTTGAGGGAGGATTTTTTTTTTTTATCTTTAGGAATGAGTGAATTAAGCTGTAATAGTCCTGATTTGCTGTGAGTTGCAATTATCTGGTTACCCAGAAAACTGGCAAATGATAAGATACTTTGAAATAAAAAAGATAGTTTGCTCTTTATTTAAATGGTGTCTTTATTTTTCTCAACTTTAGAATGTAAAGAAACTGGAATTAATAACTCTGTCATATCAAGTGTCAGGATTTCTCAGTGAAGAATCCCAATTCCTAAAAGCCTAAAACAAACCATTTTTACTCCAATGAGGTTATCAAAGAATTTTATTTTAAAAGTGAAAATTTTAAGTCTTGATTCAAATACATATTCATACCCCAGAGGCACTTCAGGTTGTTGAGGAGAAGTCTTTGCAGCAGTTATGGCCCTCTCCCTTCATGGGCGCAGTATCCAACAAACACCGGTTCGGCCGCTATGCCACGGCTGTTAAAATAAAGTGGAATGTATATGACTATAATCAAACAACTGGCTTTTTGTATAGGCAGGAAGAGAGATACTGGCACTCCATTCTATAAACAAAACTATGTCCAAGAAGTAACAGATGGCCTCCGCAGGGAGTAAAAAGGGGCCCTATTCTACTCCTAATTGTACTTCAGTTCTCTGTTTCAATCAGAGGTACCGAGATACTGGCAAACATGTTGAAAAAGCTTAAATTCAGAACCCAGTTGTCTTGATGTTCTGCAAATTTAACAGCTTTTATTGAATAGAAGTCATAAGAACATGCAAATATAAATCAGTTGACATTCGCATACTCTCCCCACTCCCGACCCTAATGTTTCCTCCATATGCAGCTCTAATTATGTAATTCATTCAATATGCATCATTTGTATTTGGGGGGAGCCAGAATTTCTTCCAGCTTACACTATCATAAAGTAGTCTGTTCTCATGTGGCTTTAAAAACAAACTAACCGAGCCCTTGTAGTTTATGATGGTACAGTAAGATAGTATAAAAAGAATTTTCAGAGTTAAAGAAGTTGTAGTCAAAATTCTGCTTCTTGAATATTTAAGGACTAGAGATATTACTGCTACTAGTGTTTAAAAGTACTGTAGTGGAAGAGAGTGAATAATGAATTGGCTCAGCTGAACTATTGCTGCCCCTAAGCAAGACCTGCTCTACCAGGGCTGGTGTCTAGGTCTCTGGAATATATGCCCACCTTTTTGTTTCCTTTCTCCCATCATCATTTCAGTTTAGGCTGCTGTGTCCTAGGGGAAGTTGAATTTAGATCTGAACAGTAGCTACTGCTTTCATTGTACTATTTCAAGAGCAGTGGCCTCAGCCTTTGATAGGCAGAGTTATTCTTCCAGAAACCACAACCTAGCTGTTACAAAGTGCTACCCACCCATTCCCTCGCTCCCTCATAACCAGCTGCGCAGCAAGCCAGAGCTGTTCATTCTGCTTGGAAAGGCTCTTTGGCCTCCTACAACTGCCATGGTCTGTGTATACACCATATATAAAAACATAAGTAGCAACACAATCCTTTTCCCAGACACTAAGACTACAATAACCTGATATTAAATCAGCTCTTTTGAGTTCACACTATTCTAAGGAAGCTCTATATACATGGAAGGCAACAGAACTGCAGCTCCAAGGAATGCTCATTTCATCACTGGAAAGGGGATGGTTTCTTCAGTGTATTTCTTGTTCAAAACCTGTATCAAAAGAATCATTTCAGCAGGACCTGTCCTTTTATTAAGGTAGTCAGTTTCTAACAGGAATAGTTCACCCTAAGGCAGCAAAGCAGTTCTTGCTTAAACTAGTTTCTGATGCTAAAATGTGCAATAAGTACAGGGAGTAGTGCTTAGTCTGCCCCTGCATCTCTCATGCTGGCACCACGAGAGCAGCTGTCATCAGCCAGCCAGCTCCCTATACAGCAATACAAGTACCAGTGTTAAGGAAGAAGATGGATATGCAGCAGTAGAGTTAACCAGGTCCAGGAATAACATGGCTTACTTCACTGTAAAACCCTAATCCTAGTGATGCAGCCACTGTACACTTCACTGTTCAGCTGTACTTGTGTTTTCCCTGAGTCCCATCAAGAGATGCACCATCCTGTTAAGTAATAGGGCATAAGTTTTTTAAGCCTTTTAATCTTGTTTTTAACATGTATTTGTTAACTCTCGATGTATTTATTTTTCTCATGACCAAGGAAGATCGTATAATTTATATATAGGTACTTTCCTCAGCATTATTTTAAGCCAGGTTGAAATAAAGCCAGCAAGTCAAAACTTACAAGTGCTTTAGTCACTCTTGATTAATTAAGGAGCCAGTGTGTACTATAAGGTGAATGCCAGTGATTCCAATAGATAATCATTTTAAGACACCTACAGGAATACAAGCAGAGTGCTTCAGTGTTAACAGCTGACTATAACTGCTTTTGTATCCTGTTCTCTAAAAAGCTGATTTCTGTCTATCTTGAAATACTTCCACACAGTGTTGAGATTTTCAACAATTGTCATAAACTTCTGCAGAGAAATAAAACAGCATGTTTCATTCTTCCTGCAGTCCAACTATGCAGTAGCATTTGGGAAAACCTAAAAAGCTCTCTGATTGTATATTTTAAAAATGGAGTCAACCTTGGACTTAAAACCTAGGCATCGCTCATATGTACAGCTGTGAATATACAAAGACAGCACTAGCAATAATTAACCAGTTACTTGTCTAGGTACTTTTTAGGAAAGAACTGGAGGGAAGAATGTGTTATAACTACTGTAAACAAAGTCAGTTCATAAAGGGATTAAAATTTATCAGAGACTCCTTAACCACCCCTTTCAGACCCTGAACTAAGGTAACACCTGAAAGAATAGCTTGATCACCTCTCAGGCAAACAGGTCCACTTGATTACCTGTGGGAGGTCTTTAATTATTATTTGTAATAAATAACACCACCTTTTTAAAAAAAAAAAAGTTTTGTCAGTCTACTCCTTCCACATACCCTTTAATATCCTTTTTGACTGAAGTAAGTCAATCATGGTGTTAATTTTTCGTTTAGAGGAAAGAGAAACATAGATTTCACTGAAAAAGTGAGTTCTGAAAATGTTAGTTGTGAAACTACCTAGAACTCCTGTCTTAATACATCTTTCTTCCTCTTCTGTGGATACAAACCAAACTACCTCTCTTCCCTTCATTTCCAGGGCAGCAGTTTAGGCCTGTACTTCTATTCCACTGGTTTTAAGACAGGAGTACCAAGATACACTGTAGCCACTAAATCTTACCGGAGCATGCGGCAGCGATGATTTGTCAGCCTCCTATAGGCATCCTGCAAGTCAGTCACGTTCTTGCTGCTCCAGAGTCTTTCCCCTACAGCACTTGCTCGAGGCCTGTAAAGGTACACTAAGATTTAGAATTGGTGTGGTCTATAACCAAGAATGGATACATTTTTTTTATAGCTGCTCAGGTTCAGCACAGAGAACTGTTACCACTATCATATAGTCCTGTTGAATTAATTAAGATCCTTGTAGCTGACTTTCGAAAATCTAATGATAAAGCAGTTCATACCATAATCTTGGTGTCAGGTTAGTTGCATCCACAAATTCCCCCCACAGGCAGGCTTCTCCACCTATTAAAAGTTTTTTCTGTTCTTCAGATCCTGAATTCAAAGCAGAAAGTCAGAATTTTTATTTTTCCAGAAGATGGGAATATATCAACAATTTTATTTTCTAATACTTAGAGAGGATTGATGTTCGGATGTTTGGATTGATGTTCAGATGTTTTTTTGATCATGTAAAACTATCCTGAGCACTTAACATTTTGGTAGTCTTGTTACTGAATGTGAGAACCACCAGGCCATTTGCCCAGAGAAGCCATTTCTCCTCTCTTTCAGAAAGTATTTTACCTCTTATTCCCTGAAGACATTCCTCAGAGGTATCAGTCCTGATGGAAACTGTTCACTCTATCACATGTAGAAACATTCCTTGAAAAAACCACTTAGTCAGATGTTCTCCCTAATCAGCTCTGAGACCTACCTTGCACAAAATGAAAGTCCCAATGAAAGCATAACATGTTTGTATCAGCTTTAGACAGGAGAGAACATGTCTTCTATAAAACAGTTTCACACTCTAGAAGCTTGCTAACATATGTCTACCAGCAGCCATTTTGCACTACTCCACACCTAAAGTATGATGCATCTGCCCACTTTGTCCATCATCCTGTCTCACACAAGCACCAGTATCAGATCTTGCGGAAGGTAACACCTTTCCCTGTTAGTGCAAAGTTCCTTTTTCTAAAAAATTTAAGAATTTTCCAGAGTTCTAGTGGACATTAAATTCCTTTGATTACACTATAATTACAGTGACAGAATGACCACTCTAAACAGCCTTATTCTTTCCATTTACACCTTACTATAAACCAAAAAAATTAATGCACAGAACATGCATATAAAAAAAGTAACAAACCAGGGAAGTTAAGTGGTTCAACACTGTAGTATTTCTTCCAGTCTTGCCCATAACTGATGTAGTCTAAGTACCAGGGTGCAGCCAGGACAGCAGGGAATCCAGCTCCAGTAACACTGCTCAGTTCATGAGCATAGTTTTTTGCCATCCACACTTGAACTACAGTGTCTGGTTTCAGCTAAAAGGGGATAAGACAAAACAAACAACCCCAGTTCCCCCCCAAAAAAAGCCATTAATGACAATCCTAATTGCTATTAGCAGGAATAAAGGATCATGAATTTCAAAGCTGGCTATTTTGTTTTGAAGAGGAACATTTTGGAAGGTACCTGTGGTCATCTCCCCCAAAGTCTAAAGCTAATTAACTATTTGTTTGTGTTAAACATAGCTCCTGTGAGTGAAGCCTAGGTTATACTATAGACAGTTAATGCTCTAAGAGGATTCCTACATGCACCATGTATCTGACCATCTCTTAAAAGCCAAGCACCTGGTGTTACTAGATCAGACACACAGTTGTGTGAGGGGAGAAATAAAGGAAACTCCTAGAAACTTCCCTACCCTTTACTCTGATGCTTTAAAACATATTATATTAACTGTGTTCACCTTCAGAAAGCACTTCAATGCTGATGTTCGTGTTCCACCTATTTTACATGGTCAACAAATGATCATTTCAAAGGAGGCCCCACACCTGGGGAGACTTGCTAAGGTCAGAAGACTTGCTTTAACTTTTAAGAGACACAAACAGACTTACTTAGTAGTTTACTTTGGAGGCCTCCCACAATATTGTGCTGTTATACAAAAGTATCTTATTAATTTTCCCATCTTACCTGTGCTTTGTGATCAAACACTTCTTGCCAGATGATTTGTCCTTTGTTATAGGAGGAAACAATGTCCAAAATCCTGGAATTTAGAAACCAGATCGGGTTTGTGAACTGCAATAAACAGAGGCACTTGAAGTAGCAACATTTTCTACCCTAAGGCACATCTGACCTTTCCCATCACTGCATAGGGGACCATGACAAAGCAGGTTGTTCTAGTTTTGCCCTTCAGTGCTCTTGAAGTCCATGCATACAACAGTGTGCATGTGCAGTAACACAAACTGATGTTCAGAACTACCAGCCACTCGTACAGGGTGACTAAATCCATGTTATTTAAGCAGGAGACAAATAAATGGCTGCAAAACCTTTTCCTCCACACCCTGTGTGCTGCCATTACTGCAGATACCTAGTTTAAGATATCCAATACATTCATAGTGTGTGTACAACTAGCCTAGGGATCTTTGCTGTATCCCATATTTTAAAGCTATGAACTTTACATCTGACGTATTAAAAAAAAGTGGGTAGTCCCCAACATGCCAAGTTTTGAAAATAATATAGATACTACATCAGATTTAGTATCTGCACCTCAATGCCACCCTCAGATAGTGATTGTGAAAAACCAAGCAAGAATAAAAAAACTAACATACTTCTGAATATAGTAAGATTCCAGTCTAGCATAGTCACTGCCAAAACCTTGCTTCTTCATGAACTCTTTCACTTCAGGGTTAGATTTCCTTAAATAATAACAAGAAAACAAGTTAAAGAAAAGACTGTTTTTGTTATGTTTTAAACCAGATTTCCCAAACATTTTCACCAACACACAGCACTAGATGGTGCCTTTGGCATGACATAGCCTGGAATGCAAAACAGAGCAAAAGCAGAAGGCTAACATGACTTTGATATTTTGAAAGAGTTTCATCCTGATTTGAAATAAAGCCAATAGTCCTAATTCTCTGGTAAAATTTGTGGAGTCTCTGTTCTGAAGTGGCCTCTGGCAGACTGCCTCAAACTCTCAAGAGCCCTGGGATTCCTGGCATCTCTGTGACTTGGAGGGAAGGTTGTCAGCAGGTCTGGGAACTCATCAATTTTGTGCTTTTACCACAAAAGCAAACCAGCAGTTCTGTGATAAAGCATTTGTCAGAAGTTTTCTCTATAAAAATTAAATCAAGTCCTGAGTGTTTGGATTTATGTTTAAAGAGAATCATCAAAATGTTCCAAATTCTGTACTATTAGTACAGAGCAAAGAGACTCCAAAATATTCAAAATCCACAACCAAATTAAGAACTCTATTACTACATGACACACTGTTAATACAAACACAAAAGGATCAGTTTGGTAGTACTTAGTGTTAGCATATTTTCTGGAGGGCAGAACTCAATGAAAGATCTACTTTAACATACAGTATTTAAACGCTAATTATCTTATCTAATACTTTTCTACCATATTAGTTCTCCTTCCTGCCAGGGTAATTTTCATAAAGAAATCCTTTAGAGTACTTCAGCATTTGTGAAACTACTAGTCAAAGCAAAATTCTGCACAACATCACTTCCTTGTTGAGAATCACAAATGCTCTGCTTGTAAATAATTATAGAGTTAGGAGTGGAGATCTTTTGGTTATGCAGTGAAAACTGTCTCATGCCACTGAGTTCCATAATTAATGGATGTGGATAGGTTTAAGAGGCACTAGATATTTGTTCTTTGAATTGTCACCATACCAGCAACTGAAGTCCACTTCATCTCCTCCTAAATGAATGTATGCATCTGGAAATACACTGCTGATCTCTTTGAAGAATTTAGTCATGAAGTCATAAGTTGTATTCAAAATGGGATTTACAGGTCCAAAGGACCCAGTTGGCTGTCCTCCATCGTAACAAGGAGTGAGAAGATCTTTTTGACCTAGCAAAAACAATTAAGAGGACATTCAGTTTCATGTTGCTATGCTAGCTTTACTAGCAGGAAGAAGCAGCGACCCATATTAAAAAGGTTAATATTTGTGACTTAAGTGCTAACCTATTCCAAGTATAATCAAATAGAGGCAGAATGAAATAAAACAATTTGGACAAGGTTGAAGAACCCTCTGACTGGCAATCAGGACTCTGACTTTCAGATTTGTGATTTAACACACACTAATTTATGTAACATGTCACTATATCTGAAAAACAGCATTTGGATGACTACTTGAATAAAAAAAACTAATGGATTTAGAAAGAAAAAGCCAAATAGAAGAAAGCCAAGCATAATGAGTATGCTTCAGAGGCCTTTTTTCTCTTTTTATTACTCTGCTTTGCTAACATCTAAATAAGTGTCAGGTATATAGCTCAAGACAGATGTCCTACCTTGCTCTCCTAGGAATTTACCTTTACACAAGAAAGGCAGGCTAAATAGAGATCAAAACTACACACTGGCTCTCAAGTCAAGATCTCTGAAGACACATGAGCCATAATAACTAAATAGGAAAGGGTTACTGTATGTGGGTTGGAGATTCCTAAATCCATCTTATTTAGTACACAGTAGTTGCAGCAGCAGCACCTTCCTGCCTGTGCATTTCCTACTCTGAGCACATATCCCCCAAATGAGGCCCTAGTGGGAAATTGCTTCTACTACCCTACTCACAAGCATTAAGATTTCTCTCCAATATCCTGAATCTGAATTCAAACAAAGCATAGATACCCAAGTTCACAAGCAAAGCCAGGACTAGCTCCAGTGCATCGCGTAAGAAAAGCTATACAAAGAGATATCAAGAACAACTAATTTTAGGCAAGGGAGATCAACTTGCTCTTCAAGTGAATGTAGAACATCCCACATATCACCACGCAAGCCAGTGATTTAATAATTCGCTGTAAGACCAAAGACCACTTGAGATAAAGGATTCAGAAGGAGCGTGTTTAGCAAATTTGGGGTTTGCCTTGTTCGTTTCCTTCTCATTTTAAATTACTGAGAAAGAGCCTAAGACATCTTTCAACATTATGGCCACAGCCATATTCACAGGATGAATACAATACTTGCTCCATGGCTAAAGCTAAAGTTATGAGGCACTAAAAAAATCTTACTTTTGGCCAAAATCATCTTAAGTTAATTGCAGTGAAATTGCTTTCAGTGCACATTGAATTAAGGCACAAGGTTTCCTAGTCCTTGAGTACATGTGAACACCAGCATTCTGTATCAAGAGAAGTATTACTTTGAGACCAAGAAGGGAAGAGAGTGAAGAAGTATCCAACTTTGCTGTATTTTGTACACTGGCAGATTACCACTTTACTAAGAGACAAATATCAATCACTTTGAAAGAACCTTCCCAAAGCAGAAATCTCTATTTTAGACTAGACAGCAACTCGTTATTTCTAGCTACTGCCTTATTATTCTAAACTTGAGTACTGAGTAAGGGGATACCAACAACATGAAGTCTAAGGCAGAATAGATCTGTGCCTTTGCACACACATCCAGCACAGGACATGCCAACTTTCTTCATTCACTTTACTTCCCATAACAGGTAAAAGTCATGACATCACAGAGTCTGGCTCCTTCTTACCTCTTATCAAGGGCTTTCCAAAGCACTTTATTGACTATGTTTTAAAAAATCCATTGGCTTCCTACTAATCACCTCAATCTCTTAACAATTAATACTTCCTTTGACATACCTTTTCCCCAAGACTGTGTGTGTCCTGGGGTATCAAACTCTGGGATAACTCTAATGCCTCTTAACCGGGCATACTCAATCACCAGACGGACATCAGCAGGAGTATAGATGAGATTACAGGAGTACGCTCCCTGTAAAATACTCACATTTAGAGACAGTTTACAAAACACTATGCCAGCAGCTCACAAAATTTGGACTGAAGTGTTGTATAACTGCTCTACAGTCTAAATTATAAGTTAGCCTTTTCTGGTTAATCACATGTGCAACTGCACTGAAGGAACTTTTTGGCTCACTAGTGGAAAGGAATAAAATACAATCAAAAAACCAAACCAACAAGTTCACAATACTGAGACAGACCTCCTTGAGGAGACCACTCTTTCCTCCTTAGCTCACAGTTACTAAAGAAAACAGAAAAGCTAGTTTCTATTCCATCAGATTTCTGAAAGATACAGTTTTCAATTCTTCTGTACAGAGGCAAGTTATTTTTTGCCGTTAGCTCTGACGCACAGGGCCCTTGCCACGTAACATGCAAGACTAATGGAAAAATTCTGCCAAGTCAGACAGAATGGTGTCTTCTTCCTAACACCTCTGCTTCTCAGTTTTGATACAGTGACCAATTTAGTATCAGGGAGTGTTTGTTTTATGACACTGAGTTTGAGTGTTATTCTACTCCTTCACACCCAAAAAATGTGACAGATGACCCAGACGGCTACAGTTTGGTGAAACAGATGCTTGCTAAAGATCCAACCTATGTAAGAATACCTCATGACTCTTTGTGACTAGTAGCACCTTAAGCTTCCATTTATCTGGAAATGGTTTCCACAGCTGAGTTACTCAAAAAAGGTAATAGCAAAAAAGACTTTCAAAGAGAAGGCTATTGAGACAAAGGCCATCTTCCTTTCTCCAGCTGTCAGTAGAGAATAGGACAGAAATCCAAGGCCATTACTAGGAAAAATAATCTGACTGCACTGTGCAACATCTACCATTTTTGAATTACAGAATTCTTCATGGCATCTGCTCAAGCACCACCTACATAATTTTCATGAGAGTCAGATTCTAGCAAGCATTTTAAAACAGAATCCCTAATCTTGTACTTAGGCTTAGTCTACTTTACTATTTATGTTTGATTTGGCTTCTACTGTACCTTTACTGACCAAGAACCTCATGACTTTCAACTAATTAAACAAAACCTATGAATCTCGAAATAAAGAGACATGTTGCACTGTATTTGTTTTAGAAAACAACTTCTCACTTCTGTACCTCTTATAGGCCAGTTACGTTTTGTAAAGTTAACTAGATCTCAGACAGGGTAAAAGTACTATTCCAGTGGTTCCAAACCTAAATCTGGCAAGAAACTCTCTTACATCTGAGGTAGGAAGCCTAACAGTTAAAAAAACTCATCACCATAAATTCAAGCAGTGTTCACTACTTATTTGCACATCGTTACTATCCAAAGTCCTGCAAACACTGAGGATTAAGAAAATTTGCACAGAAGAGTTAGGAAGGCCATATCCCATGTATCCACCGAGGAAGACTTGAAAACAGTCCACACAGACACTCAGGTAGAATCCTAAATGTGCACTTGCTGGTTACTGGTCATGTGGTACTGTCTCACAATCAGCAGATGTACTCAACCATTGGTAAACTCTGCATTTTATTTTAATGAAGTATGTACTGGATTTCAGCCCTCCCACCCTGCTCCAGTGATGTTCACTCACCTTATCACTTAATTCAGGGAAATAAATGCTCTGGTAAGGGAATGACTGATCATCTACTATATGCCAGTGGAGAACATTAAACTTGTTAAAAGCCATGGCATCCTGTAAGAAATAATGCAAGAGACTTTAGTCAAACACTTCACTCTCATAGAAAACCTATGCAAAAGAAAGTCATCTCCGAGCATATCCTGTATACTTAAAGCAACAGCTAAAAAAGAAACAAACAAACTAAAAAACCCCAAACCAACCAAAAAAAGCATAGCGTGTTTCACTGAATCCTAGAAGCACACACCTCTACTGGTCCATTCCTCTGCCATCTATTTGCCCCTCTGCTGTCATCAAGTTCTTGATCTAATCCCCTTCTACCAGCCTGTGTAGTAAGAACTCCTACAAACACTCATTAATTTCTTCCACTTTAGAACATTTCTGGGTAATTCTGTATACACCATCATATATTTCAGCTTACAGAAAAGCTTATACTTTTATAACTAAATACTTTGGACTTGAAAATTTAACAGCATAAGGGAGTTTCCTGTAATTCCTATTTAGAACATCCATTCCTGCTACTGATTTCTGCAGAATGCATTTCAAATGCACACAAAATAAACCATGCTTTTTCCCCACAAAAGACAGTGCTTCTCTTATGTTTTCAGTCATTACAGTCAGTACTTCCCTTTTTTTTGAAATTGAAGATAAGATCAATGTTAACACACTTATTTTACAATTATGACTCCAGTTGGACAGTTACATACATACCCTGAGCTATGCTAGCTTGATAGTCCCTAGAAGCATGTGCTGTGAGCAGGCCAAGTTAAGTGTTCTCTACGTTGTTCATGACTGATTGCAAGACAGCTGTTTCTAATCCCTTGCCACAATACAATAATTTTTTTTCACCATCTGTGTTTAAAGAAGTGATAAAATCTCTTCAGGAACTCCCACCAAATCCAAAAGTATATTTATACCTTGTCCATTCCCCAAAATTATCTCATCTGTTTCATTACACTGCACAAGTTTTAATTGCCATGTCTTCATTCATTTCTATCAAATACCATCCTTCCACATAGAAAATTACATCTCTTGACTTTCACCTCAACCACTCTTCTCTCAAGGACAGTGCCCTTCCTGGAAATACAGTACAGCAGCTGAACACAAACAAGAGAGGTACCTGAACTGCTGCCCTAAGCATCTTATTACCACATGTCAGTGAAGAGATTATTGATGCTTTTTATTACCCTGGATTCAAGCAGGCAAGGAGGTGGGAGGAAAAGTACACTTATTCTTAAACCAGCAAAATGGCATAAAAGATAGCTCTAATAAAGTATTAGAGAGAGACACAGACGCAATTTAAGGAAAGAAAACAGAACAGTAACAGTTACAGAAACATAAAACTGGTAAAAATGCAAGTCTCTTTTGATATCTCTTTCAGACAAGACAACAAACAACAGCACAACTATCTGAGAGGCACCCTCCATTGCAAATGAAACACTACACACAAGCACTACTTGTTGAACAGGCGCTGATCTTGAAGGTAAAAAAAGTAGTAAAAACCAGACAAGTTCTGAGCATAGTTCAAGGATGACCTCAGAAATGAAGACTGGTTTTACCTGCACTCTTCCTGCCCGTCTTAAACCTGTTTTGCAAAGTTCTGCAACACGGAGGGGAAATTTCAAGTACTATTTCATTTTGGAGAAGCAAGACAGACATAACAGGAAAATGCCTGTTCCTCCACTTCAACTCACTAATAATCCCTTCTACAAGGATTTCAACAACAAAAAAGGGGAGTGCAAGACAGAAAACAACAGCTTTGGCCACTATGCTTACAAAAATTCCCTGCCTTTCCATCAAGGTGGGAGCATAAAACTCTTTGTGTGCTTACATAAGTTTTTGAAGAAAGTTTTGTCTTGTGTTTTGTTGTTGTTTTTTTTGTTTGTCTGTTTTGTTTTTTTTCAGGAGCTTCCAGTGAACATTTCCAATTTTCCCTCTTGCTCTGTAATACTTAATCACTGGCTTGCTCTTAGCAGCCTAAAAAAAGGACTACCAAAGCCTGGCTACTGAAAACGCAGGAATTTTCCTGAAATCACTGGCAACGAAGCTAGAACTTGCAAGGTCTCCTATGTATTGCTCGGTGACAGACAGATGTGTCAGAACATGCTTCCAAGAAATAATACATGAGCTGCTTTAGACAACAAAAAATACAGAGAATCCAAGGTACCACAAATCCCAGTCCCCTTCACAGATTCACTGATCATTGTCTGCCTACTTGAGTCCTCTCCAGTCTGTTCTGATCTTTGCTTAATAAAGTTCACTCTGTCCTGTTAGAAGTCAGCCAGAGGAGGTGGGTTTTTCTTTCATACCAGCTCCAGTTGCTACCTGCTTCAGGGGACAAAACACAACAACAAAGAGCCTTCATTATAGTGATACAAAAATGCCCACTTACCAGGTTTGTAAGAATAGATTTCAATGGTAAATAATGCCTTGAAGTGTCTAGTAAGATTCCTCTATGAGCAAATCTTGGGAAGTCATTGATTTCAGATTCATTGACAAGAAACTATGAGAACAAAATTTTAAAATTAGAATTCCCATTTAATATTCACCATTTCAAACAGGAAATACTTTTTTTTTCAGAAAATGTTTCTTGGAAATCTGTTAACAATCTGAAAAGTTACTGAATGAAACAGGTAAATCTGCTGTTTCCAGAAAAGCACCCAGTAAAGAATCTGTTTGTCTGTTATCAGGACAGTGGTTTTAGTTAATACTTACACTTCCATAGTCATCTTCATGAACCAACTGGCTGAAGGTTTCCAGACCTGGAAAAATATCCAAGAAAGGGATGAGGAATACCACCCAGCACTTGCCCTTAAAGTTTTAGTTAAAAACAGGACCACAACTATTTACAGGCATTCACACACCTAGAAAGAATGCTTTGTAGCTGAGTTTCCTTCCTTTTAGTATAGTTTCCTTAATTGCTCAAGCAGCACTGTTTTAAATATTCCGAAGAGAGAACCATTCAAATTCTGCATTACACACAAATACTGAATAGTATCACTACAGCTCAGCTGTAATTAATCCTTGAACAGTATAAAAGTCACTGAGAGTAAAATCTGTTGATGTAACATTGCAATAAGAAAAGCAGACTGAAACTTCAGTATTTTGATCTTCCTGGTAATGTTCAAGCATGTCCAGTTATCAGGTGCAGTCAGAGAATTATCTGTTCACACTCTAGATCAGAGAGCCTTTTAGCACCCAGGGTTTGCCAGGCCTGGCTGATTTC
>JAYRBT010000093.1:47530298-47553712 GCA_036023395.1 Myiotriccus ornatus | reverse complement strand
TGTAAAGACACAATTTTTAAAACAGAAGTGCAATCATGAGTCATTCAGAGAAGGAACTTGCAGCCTCTGGTTCTGTTAGAGATGACTTTTCCATTCTTTAAGGTAAAAGTTAAATTTCATTTAGTAATAGACTAACCCATTCTTCTAGTAGGTCTGAAAAGAGGAAGAAAAATGCTACAGTGAAAAAAACATTATAAATGTAGCTGAGCTTGACTTGTACAACAGAATTGTACAGAGTCCTTCACACACATACACTGGGTTAGATAAGAATAAAAACAAAAGCAATTTTGGACATTAAGGAATCTCAAAAGTTCACCTTGCTAACCAAAATGGTGGAACAGGGCTGCACAGCACTGACTTTTTCAGGAGGAAGTTCTTCCAATTGTTCTGTGGCTACAGCAGTCACCTCAAAGTGACAGGAGACCTCTAAGCAATGTTTCCAGGTGTGCAAAGAAATAGACCATATAGTTTCTCTGGTTGACTCCACTTATTTGAAAAATAACAAAGCAGCAGAGAGGAAACTGACTTACTATAACTGATTAATATTTTGTGGCCACTGCAGTCTGGTAACCATATGGGAATGTTACTACCCAGTAAACTAGGGTGTGACTTGACATCAGACTGGGAATTGAATATCAATGTTCCTTGAAAACATTTTTTGAGTACTTTAAAGATTCATCCATTAATTTTTGAAAGAAATTTATCACAGTTACCAAGAAGTATGAGCTTCCCATTATATGAAAACCAGGTGATATTTTACTTGCTGCATTTCCAAGCTAAGCTATATTACAAAGTTAACTGAAACTGAGGAATCATAAGTAAATCATAGTGAAAGATTATGAAGGTTCTGCACTTTGGAAATGGAATAAACTTCTAGTAGGGACTGCAGTTTGGATATGTAATGAAATTGAGCAGGGAGTCGCTGCAGTGTATATTCTTAACCTACCTTATTCATGATTTTCTGTACGGTGATTGTATGTCCAGATTTTCCTAGATGTATGTTCTTTTTTATCCTGGTCACTTTGTACAGATTTACTTTTAAGGACATCCTTTATTTATGAGGAGTATCCAAGCATCTATTAGATCTAGTAGGCTGGAAACCCCGACAGCCTAGAAATCCTGTATATGACCAAAGAGTGCTTGAATTATGGGCCTAGGGCTGACTTCAAGTATGTTTGTTGGGAGAAGAGAATTTCAAAACAGAAGATTATACAGGAGCTGAGTGTGAGTTACACGCTGAGAATGTTGGTACTGGTGTTGACATACATAATTAGGGATAAGAACTAACCAAAACAGGATGTTTAACTGATGTAACTTCAAGGAAACTCACAGGCTAGAAATGTTTCAAACAATAGCAAGGACAGTTTGTGAATGGATGCACATGCCAGATGCATGATTAGTGTAAGTATATGAACCAGCTACAAAGCAATCTGTGGACACAGCATATATAATACATCCATGTTGTTTTGTAAAGGAAATTGTGGTTTAGGCTGCCAGCTTCACTGTGTGTTATTGTCTGACTAGTGTTTTAGTATTTGTTATGTTGTTTGGATAAAAGGAAATCTGAGTGATTCTGATACTGAGTCAGGCAGTGGATTCAGTGTTTAAGCCTCTAGAAGGTGTGAAAAACATGTTAGGAGAAAGTGCTAGCATATGCCAGATGCAGAAATGTTCTAATTTACTGACTGGCTATAAAACCTCTCATGGTGTTTTGTTAATTTGTCTTTTTTGTTTCACAGCTGTCTGGGAACTCCATGAAAGTAAGGTCTGGAACAGTACTGCCTCTGGGTTTGGGGACTTCAGATTCATGGTGTCTCCTATTCTGAGAGAAAAATGCTGCTCCCAGATAGATTGCTGTGGGGTCTTTGGTTTCATCAGCCCTGGTTCTTTGGTCTGTAGCAATTGCAAGAAGATATCAGAGGGAGAAAAAAGCTGAGTAAAGCCTCTTGTACTGTCTGTTTTAAGTAATGATTTGTGCCTGATAATTTCCTTTGTGCCTAGTCAGTTACCTGCTGTTTTCTCAAACCATTATCCATCACTGCTCACACAGTTTGTCAGGTACGACATGGTAGAGCTGTCTTGGATTAGAAGCAAAGTAGTTAGCAAAAGAGTAACTGTTTTGAGCACAGAGCAATAAGGACTATTCAAGCAGAAGGAGAATTACTTACACTTATGGACTACTTCCTGAAGATCGCCAGATCTTTTACCATAACAGCCAAAACATTCAAGCAGTTCTAGCCAAATACAGTTGTCCTTAAAAATAGCTCCAGTTGTTCTTGACTTTCTTCTAGGGAGGCTTCTTCACAATTACGGACTATAGTCTCTAGGCATATCTGTCTGACTTCCTTCAACTGCATTCCTTCAGTCCTGGAAGCACATGCTACTAAGAGGTGTTTTAGTGCAAAACTTCTAATCATGTTAGTGCTTCATTGTATATATAGAGAGAGAGTACAACTTATATGGCGAGAGGGGATCTAGACAGGACCATTGGTTTGTCTGTGCAAGATAGCTATGATAGCAGTGCAAAACAGTAATTTCCTGAAAAGTTTTCTGATGTTAACCGTTCAGGGCATCCTGCCTCTTTGCTGCGTCCTGGGGAAATTAAAATCCAGGATCACAGCATAGCTCCAGTTGATAACATGTTAAGGCAGCATAGCAAATAGACCAAGTACTGAGCCTGATCATTAGATGTTCTGTCTTCTGGAAGTGGACCAAGCTCAGTGGATTGATCCTGGCTTGATGCCAGGTGCCCACCAAAACTGCTCTGCCACTTCCTCCTCAACTGGGCAGAACACAGAGAATATTGAAGAATCATAAAATGGTTTGTGTTGGAAGGGACCTTAAAGATCATCTAGTTCCAATGCCTCTGCCACAGGCAGGGGACACTTAGAAGATGGATGAGAGACTATATGATGAATATATGATGAAAGGCTCGTGGATTGAGATAAGGACAGAGAGAGCTCACTCATCAGTCACCATCATGGGGAAAACGAACTTGACTTGGCAAAAATTTATTTCTTCTTACCCATCTACTGAGAGTAGAATAATAAGAAATTAAACCAGATCTTAGAAACATCTTCCTCCACCCGGCCATTATCCCTGGACTCAGCTTGACTCACAATTTTCTCTACCTTTTCCCCCTAAGCAGTGCAGGGGCTCAGGGAAAAGGGGCTGCAGTCAGTTCAACATGTCTGTGCCACTCCTTCTTCCTCAGGAAGAGTGCTCCTCACACTCTTTCACTGCTGCAGTGTAGTTCCCTCCTACAGGACAGTCCTCCATTAACTTGTCCTATGTGAGCCCTTCCCACAGGCTGCAGTTCTTCGCAAATTGCTTTACTGTGGGTCCCTCCCATGGGGTGCAGTCCTTCATGGGCTGCTTCAGTGTGAGTGCTCCGTGGGGTCACAAGTCCTGACAGCACACTCGTGCTAGAGTAGGCTCCTCTCCATAGGTCCACAGAGCCTGCTGGGAGCCTGCTCCAGCATGGGCTTTTCACATAGTCACAGCCTCCTTCTGGCATCCCCCAGCTCCAGCATGGGGTCCTCCACTGCAGGTGGATATCTGATCCATCATGGACGAGCATGGGCTACAAAGAAACAGCCTTACTCACCGTTGTCTGCACCATGGAGTGCAGGGGAATCTCTGCTCCAGCGCCAGGAGCACCCCCTCCATCTCCTTCTGCACGGACCTTTTCTTCACTGACTTTGGTGCCTGCAGAGCTGTTTCTTTCACATAGTCTCACTTCTTTCTCAGGCTGCAGTTCCACAAGGGATTCCCCCCCCCCCCCCCTCTTAAAAACATTATTCCAGACAGTGGTAGCACTGTCACTGATGGGATCAGTCTCGGCCAGCGATGAGTCCGTTATGGAGCTGGCTGGCATTGACTCTGTTAGACGTGGGAGGAGCTTCTGACAAGGACTACCCCTGTAGCCCCTCTGCTTACAAAAGCTGACTACAAAACCTCAGTGTGCCTGACTGTACAACAGCTTTTTTTTTTTTTTTTGAGGTGACATCGAAATTCTAAGATCTCAAGAGAACAGAGAGCATCCAGATGAGCAGGTCAGTGAATCAGGAAGAGCAGTGGTACAGAAAGGCACCTGTTAATGTATTATGAACCAAAGTCAGATCCACATGGACACAAGTACTATACATTTGTTTGAGATTAAATTGCTTAGTCACTTACCTATTGCATCATTGTAATAAATTACACATCCGAAACACAGATCCTTCTCTATCCCTTTGTTTACACTAGACTAACTGCCCATGCGTAAAAGCTCTAGAAGGGGTGTTTTTTAGAGAAGTGCCTTGCCAGCACTGAATATGAATGTGACAGAATAGTTGAAATGGCCTAGAAACATCTGGTAGGAGCCTGCGCACAACATCTGAAGTGCAGAACCCTTGCATATTTTACGTGTTGTTTTATAATTAAAGAGGACAAAGTCTATGTAGAAGGGTACTTTTTTTTTTTTTTTAATTTAAATTTAATTAAATCTAACAGTATTACGGGGAAAGATGGCAAATTTTTTCCTCCCCTTCTGAAGCCATGTCTTTGGCAGCAGGTGGTGCTATGTTCTCACTGAATCAGTGTTTGTCTCCCGTTCCTCGGGGCCTCATCCTGAATGTGGAAATACAGGCTTAATGGAACACAGTGGAAACGCAACTTGTCTTATTTCCATCTTTTGTTAGCTGATTACAAACTGTCCTGGGATTCCATGCACATAGCTTTTTGCTGAGTTCCTCCATGGTGTGCATATACGGCAAAATAAATATTATTGCATTTCATCCCTGAAGAAATCCATGCAAATCAGATGCCTACTTAATGATTACATGTATTCTATGTAGTTAACATTCAAACTTAGTGATTACACATTGCAGGATAATAGTAAATTGTGTGACTGTTACAGTTTTCAGTGCACAGGGGTAAGCCTGTGTCCTCTTTAAGGACACTAAAAGAATTTTCCAGTGGCAAAAAAAGCTAAACCAGCTATGTTTAGAGAGGCAGGAAATAAAATTAGTATTTCTCATGACCTGAGTAGATCTTGTTTTATTTCTGCCTCCTTTCTTGCTGTCAATGAAATGAAATGAAATGAAACTGAAAATGCTAAACTTAGGATGTATTCCGCTGATGCGGCCTTGGAAAGGTTTTCATCTCTTTCTCCACATTTTACTCTGCACTAAGTCCCCACTAAACAAACAGTGGTTTCAAGTGGAGACCCACTGACCCAGTTCTCTACAGAGGGTTATTTATGCTGTGTCTGTTATGATGAGATGTTCAATTTGTGGACAGTACGATTTAGTCAGAGAGGATGACATGCTACAGGTAGAACTTCAGAGAGACTGAGAAATTTAAGGTTTGCACTATCAGAAAGTTCATGAACTTCAATGCTCTGTGCATCAGAAGAGACTGGTAACTTCTTCAGTGCAGCATTGGAACAAGCTGTGTGGAGAGGCCACAGTGTTTCATTGATAGGGCCTTTGACCTTGGCCAGGTAAAGCTGAAGCTAACCTCATCTGGTGTTGGTGTTAATCTAATCTGTGCAGAAGTCCTTTCCTGCCAATACTCTTTCATCAGTGTTGCTGTAGCTTGGTGCCAGCTGCAGTAGATCTCTATTGTACACCACATTCAAATTAAGGATATGTGCTGATTAATGACCTAAATGTATGTGCCACAGAAGTTATTAGGCCCAGTGCCCTGATGATATTGTCTTTTGTTCACCTTGGATACCCTAAGACAAGTTCAGGTGCTCTATGCCCTCTGGCCGTGCTGTGCCTCTCTCTCCTGCAGCTGAACAGAGAAACTCTGCAGCTTTACTGTCATTGTGCCTTGGTGTGCTGGTGTAGGTAAGGGTATAGTAAAGTGGACTTGGACATGGAGCAAAGCTGTGTGAACCTCATGAAGTTCAGGGAGGTCAAGTGCAAAGTCCTACATCTGGGTCAGGGCAGTCCCAAACACAAGCTGGGCAGAGAATGGATTGAGAGTAGCTTTGAGTGAGAAGACTTGGAGGTGTTGATCGATGAGAAGTTCAGTGTGACCCAGCAATGTGCACTTGCCCAGAAAGCCCGTTGTATCCTGGGCTACATCAAGGCAGGTGATTTTGTCCCTCTGGTCTCATGAGACACCACTTGGAACACTGCATCCAGCTCTGGGGCATCCAATGTAAAAAGACATGGGCCTGTTGGAATTAGTCCAGAGGAGGGCCATTTAAATGATCACAAGGCTGGAATACCTCTCCTATGAAGACAGTCTGAGAGACTTGGGGTTTTTCAGCCTGGAGAAGAGAAGGCTCTTTGGAGAACTTATAGCACTTTCCAGCATCTAAAGGGGACCTGCAAGAGAGCTGGAGAAAGACATTTTGAAAGGGTATGTAGTGATAGGACCAGAGGGAAAGGCTGTGAGCTGAAAGAGGATAGGTTAATACTAGATATTAGAAATAAATCCATCACTAAGAGAGTAGTGAGGTAGAAAGGTAGAACAGGCTGGCCAGAGAAGTTGTGGATGCTCCATCCCTGGAAGTGTTCAAGGCCAGATTAGATGGGGCTTAGAGCAACCTGGTCTGATGGAAAGTGTCTCTGCCCATGGTGGGGTGGCTGGAACTACATGATCTTTGAGATCCGTTGCAGACCAAACCATTCCAAGATTCAGTGATCTATTTGGTATCTGTAGGTCCAAAAGGTCAGATAGTATTGCTAGCCACTAATGTGTTCTAGTTTATTGACAAATTAGATCGGGTGTATTGTTCACTGCTGACAAATTGTTACTGATTTTTCATTTTTTAAAAACATGACTACGATCCCAAAAAGCAGCAAGCTGCATGGAGGGTAGTCTGTTAAGGAGAAAATGATCTAAAACCTTTTTTTTTGCAGTGTCAAATACAGACTTCTTGATGCAGGATGGGGGAATATGGAGGAAGGAGATATGAATTAGCCTCCTTAGGCTCATTTCATTTTTAACACAAACTTTGATTACAGAAGAGGCATGCTTTATGAAGCAGTAAAGAAGCCAGTGCATACAAACCCTTCCACTGCTCCTTATAAAACGAAACAAGAACATGTGTTAGGATTACAGCATGTATGCAAACAGGACCCAGAGCACATACAAGGCAGATGCATTTTCTAAACCAGAAAAATCAAAGATAAATGTATATCCTTGGACTTCATGAGAACAGTGAGAGGAATATCCTATGTTTTAGCCAATAATATGGGTAACAGTATATTAAAAAATCTCCAGAGAGGAAAACTTTGATGATACTGTTTTGTTTTTAACAATGCTTGTCTTTCTCTTGAACAATAGAATGTTGCAGTGAGAGTTTACAGATGCTTTCAATAAAAATTGATAGTGGGACACAGGTGAATGAATTACTCTAAAGACTGAGGATGAGGCCAGTTCTACCTGCCATATAATTTGCAGCTATTCTGATTTAACTTGGGACTGTTCTGTTTCTGACTTGGTTAGCATGGTTTTGGCTGTCATGTTACATTTGGAGAGCTGTGTCTCCTTTGTAAAGAATTTGGAGACCTCCTCATATAAACACTAGTATTAGTATTTATAGTCTTTATCTTCTTAGCTTGGGAAAAAATAAATTTTGATAAAAAATGTGTTAGTCTTGTGATGTGTGTAACAAGCTGCTTGTTTTGAATTTTCCTTTGTTACATGTTTATAATGCTGTAGTCAGTCAAGTTTAATTTCATTCTATTAGATACACTATAGACATATTCCAAGTGACAGATTTGATCCCTAGAGGTGTCAGGATATTTAGCAGTGCAGAGAAGCTGAGTTATTTTTCTTTCAATAGCAGGAGTCATGCAGAGTCTCGAGACTGATTAAACCAGCCCTTCTTTATGCACTTGAAAAAGGGAAAAAATCACTTATGTTTCCAACACAGAAACGTTGCAGGGAATGTACAGGATATTTTTCTTCTGCAATGCGCAAGTGCATTGTCTTTTTCTTCTTAGTGGTGTTTGTACACAGAATATTTCTGTGTACATTGTCCTCTTTGAGCAATCCATTGTATAAGCAGAATCTTTCAGTCCAGATTGGTTTCTGTTTGCTTTAAGAGAACAGAGTTTCTAAGAGAAAGGGGAGAGAATACACTGGCAATTAGGCTGATACATACAGTGAGAGATATTAATTACCTCCTTAATCTTGTCACAGCTATCTCAATCATTATACACAAGCTGTATGTATTCCATTAGACATGGAATGTGGGAACTCTTCTGGCTTTGGGCACAAACCACATTGTGGAGCCATTCAGCTGGCTATTCATCTCCACCAAAGGAAGTAAATAGCCAGCTTTATGTTTACCGGAGATAATCTCCTGTGCTGTGCTACCAAATCTGTAACTCTAAATGTCTTGGCCTTGTAGCTGGCCGTACACATACACAAGTTTTCTGACTGGTCTAAGGGGCCTGATGAATTGCTAAACAGTCAGGCAGTTCCTGGAGCTGTCTTTAGAGAAGAGAACTAATGGCTGCAGCAGGACAGGTCTTAACCTGTGAAGTAGGATATATTATTGATGATCACCTTAACTTGACTTC
This sequence comes from Myiotriccus ornatus, assembly GCA_036023395.1. Taxonomy (NCBI): domain Eukaryota; kingdom Metazoa; phylum Chordata; class Aves; order Passeriformes; family Tyrannidae; genus Myiotriccus; species Myiotriccus ornatus. The sequence goes on along the minus strand of JAYRBT010000093.1, from coordinate 47,545,181 downwards.
TGAGGAACTATCAGTGACAGTGGATCAACCATCATATTTTTCATTCACAGAATGATGAATGTTTTCCCATTTTTTGAGTGCTGTCTAAGCCTTGGGTCATGTTTATAGTCTGCGTTGGGTTTCAGGATAAATACAAGTTACAGGGTCTTGTTATTCATAGTACTGAATTGAATTTTACTCTCCCAGCCACTATGTATCTCAAAAAATTTGGAAATGTTTTCTAGGTTTTTAGTGGATATATTGTAAACCTATTTTAAATGTTGGTGTTTAGTAAATTTGAAGAGATCTAGAGAAATTAATCATGTAACTATGAAATACACTTTAGACTGTAGCCCCCAGGTCTCTCTGAGACATTATTAGGACTACCTCCCTTGACTTGACCATTGAGATGTCTGGGTTTTTTTCAAATGGCTGGGCTTCCACTTGGGATTTACTGAAAAAGAAGGTGTGGTATGAGAAGTAGTATGTAATTTGAAACAGGTCTCAAAAAGAATTGAGGAATGAATTGAGCTTAATGTTACTTTTTAGAACTAGAAGTTGTGAGATCATGTTATCATGCCATTTTGAACGGGATTGTAAAGCAAATAGACTGTTGTTGCTTTTTTTATTCTTCTTTTTTTTTCTTTTCAGAGATGAAATCAGAAATGTTACACTGATACATCAATTATCCTAAAAATCTGTGTTTTTACTTGGTAATCCTCACATCTTTGTATACTTTTACTATTGCACTAGAACCCTGGCTTTTGTGAGGGACCCAAACAAGCTTTTCAGATGCCATGTGGTCCTTTGAGAGCTGGAATTTTCATTTCCAATAATATTTGAACACATTTCTAGTCCTTATGTGGCAGGGGCAGTGGGGGGGCAGGGAGGGTGTGTGTGTGGTGGGGGGGGAATCTCACAGCCCAATTCCAAATTGGAGGAATTAAAGGGTATTAGTTTTCACTGTCTTCAGAATTTTTAGGTTACAGTTACCAGCAACTTTTGTACTAATGGTTTCCATTTCATTTCCATTAGTTGCTTGCTCTGTTTTTTAAAAATATTACCAACAATTATGTGCCATTTACTGCTGGAAGAATAAGTAGGTGCATACTTAAAACACAGTCAAGTGAAATTTTAGTCTGAAATTTAAATTGTAAGTACATCTCTTTAAACATGATACCACTGATCATTCAGTCACATGATTTGCCATTAACTGTATCTCAAACATTTCCTATAGCTTAACTTGCTGTTCCCGTCCCTTGCCCTCTTGAAATAAATGGACTTTCAGCAACAGTTTTGACAATACTTTTGTCTTCAAGTAATAAAACATCTGGAAATTAGGCTAGATGGATAAAACAGTTCCATGTAATAATATGTATCTGGCATTCATACAACCGTTGTATAATGCATGTTTTTATGGACCAGATGTGGTATTTATGTGTTATGAGGAACAGAGGCATGTTCAGTCATGCTTTTTATTGCATTTAAATGCAAGGTATATTTTAATAACTCTCAAAGGGAATTGTCTCACATTGATTAGAAACTGTCAGTGTGTTAGACATAAACCTGAAAAAGCAAATGAATGTGTCAAAAAACTGTAGATGAAATTTAAGCTGACATTAAGCTGTATGCTTATTGTGAGCTGGCTCAAAAAAAAAAAAAAAAAAAGAGAAAGAAGAAAAAGAAAAAGGCAACCAATAAATTTCTACTTATTCCTCCAGTGAAGGTGATCCATGAAACCTTTGATCTAAGAGTTGTTTATTTCTTTTCTAGGACTGTGTTCTGTTAGATTTGCAGGTCTATGAAATAATTATTCTTTTACAACTATTCTTCAGTCTTTCACATTTTCTTATTAAGACAACAGCTTTGCCTAAAAGCCAGCTGCAAAGTCTTGATTTTTACAGTATTCCATGGTGTTTTCAAGTAAGATGAGCTGAACTTCTATTGAGTGGAAAAGGAATTCTACTGAATCACATCCACCTTGCTTTTGCCATTGTTAATTTCCAAACAACCCTGAAAAGCAGGTAACTGTGCTGTTCTCTCCTCTATACCTTTTCTTTGTCTAAGGTTTTTAGTATTTTCAGCCTGAATCATCCTGCTTTTCCAGGAGCGGCACTTGGACCCTTTTTTCATTTACCACTCCCATTTCTGTTGAGCACTTTGAGCTTTGTTTACCTGATATTTTGCATTTGCTATAGTATTTTGTTCCATGTCCTTTTATATGATTATTACTAGTACAAGAGATGTCATAGTCAATCTCTTACAGTTTCTTTAGGGCTTTTTTTTTCTTTTTATTCTGCAACATCTCCTAAAAAAGAAGATCCTCTCCATGTCTATTTCCAAACATGTATGGGATGTTTTAAAGCAAGTGCACTGAGGCCAGCTTTGACAGGTGTCAGTAGCAAAACACCACTGTGGTTCTTCTAGTGCATCCCTCCTTCTCTTAACTTCTACTGAAAGGGAGGAAAAGCCTGCAGGGATGCTGGTTTGGCATCTATGAAATCTTTTTTTAAAAAAAACTTTGTAAGAGGGCCCCAAATAATGCAGCAATTTGCTTAATTATCTACTGCAATAGTGAAGGCCAGAAATCTTGAAGCCATTCTTGAGCCTAAAGCTCAAGAGCCTAAAGCTCTTGATTTCTAAAGCTGCTACCCTTCTTACAGTTTGCTTGTGTGTCACTGACCTTTCACAATCCCGACAGCATTACCAGGCCTCTTCCTTAATTCAGGTCTAGCTCTGTTGAAATTTTATTCATTCTTGTATCATTTCCTATCTCAACTTTTTCAGGTCCTTCTTTTATAGTTTTTCTAAATCCCTGTAGTCTTTAAGTTTCAGGAGACACCGGATACTGTGCATAGATTACTTTTTAATGTATATTATTCATCCATCCCTCTAGTCAGGTGCCTTTGAATTCAGGTTCAATATCAAGCTTCTGCTTTTCAAAACTCTCACTGGAATTGTAACTCTTTTTCTAATTTTGAGTCTGTAATGAGCAGAGTAGGTATACATGCTTCGTTCAGTAACAAGATTGATGAAGACAAAAAAAACCCATGGTGTAGAAAAAAAGGCCTGACATTCAAGTCCAAGATCCAGTGTTTCCGTCAATCCTTCCATTATAGTAACATATAAACTGTCACATATGGATTTACTCATAATCTATAGCCCTGAAAGAGAGAGACTGAGGCACTAGTATGTCTCAGCCTGAATGTATAATTCAGATATGACAGACAACATGAAGTGGTTTCATTGGGAAAAAAATAACAATTTGAAGCTGAAATACTAGAATGCTCTCAAAGTCCAAACTGGAACAATTTTTTTTTTAAAATTTTTATTTTTTTAATTTGTCCATTCCTGTTTTCAAGTAGACTTCAGCTGCTATGCCTGACATCTTTATTGACCACTGGCGTTATCCCAATATGCAAGACATACAGCAGACACCACAGGAAACCAGTGTGGTCAAACAGAGATTATCTGACTGAGGTCAAACACATAAAAGAAGTGTATGGGAAATGGAAGATGGGACACACTACCAAGAATAGAAACACCACTTGAGGATGCAGGGATGAAATTAGCAAGACCAGAGCTTGGCTATTACTGAAACATATTAGATGTGAATTGCAACAAGAAGGGCTTCTGCAGGTATGTTGACAGCAAAAGGGACACCAGGGAAAACACAGACCTGATTGTGAATCAAGGAGGTTATCTACTATCTAATGAAGGACATGAAAGATGCTGAGGTACCCACTGCTTTATACATTTCATTCTTTACTAGGAGCATGTCCTGCTAAGCTTTCCAGGCTCTGCCAGTTTTGTTCCATCTTTTTGTCAGTGACCTGGATGAAGGAGATGAATGCACCATTATTACGTTTGTTGATGACACTAAACTCGGAGGTGATATTGACTCTCTTGAGGGACAAGAGGACTTGCAGAGGGATCTAATTGGAGCATTAGGCAATCGTCAGTGGCATGAAGTTTAAGAACAAATGCTGGATTCTATAGCTGGGACAGCTGGTCAAGAGAGCTGATTATCCTGCCATATTCAGCATTGGTGCAGCCTCTCCTGAAGTGCTGTGTACAGTTCTGGGCTCCATGATTTAAGAACCGTAGAATCAGAGGAGAAGAATGTGAAGGTCCTTGAATGTGCTTAGAGGAGGGCAACAAGGCTGGTTAGAAGGCTGGAAGGCAAGTCCTGCAAGGAGCCAGTAAGGACTGTGGGCTTGCCTGGTTAAGAGAAAAGGACACTGAAGGGTGTCCTCATTGCTCTCTACAGCATCCTGAGCAGGGGAAGTGGGGAGAAAGATGCCTTTCTGTTCTCCTAGAGATCCAGTGACAGGATGCGTGGGAATGGTTTAAAGCTGTGGCAGGGGAGGGTCAAACTGGACATTAGGAAGCATTTCTTTGCTGAGAGGGTGACTGGAAATGGGCTTGCTGGAGAGGTGGTCAATGCACCTAGACTGTCAAAGTCTTTAAGAGGCATTTGAACAATGCTCTTAATGACATGCTTTGACTTCTGGTTGGCCCCAAAGTGGTCAGGCAGTTGGAGCAGATGACCACTGTAAGTCTCTTCCGACTGAATTAGTCTATTCTATTCTGTTCTGTTCTGTTCTAATAAAGCTCAGGAGAGGATCAAATTAGAAAATACTTAAATAAGCTGGACATATACAAACCCATGGAACCTTGCAACCATGGAAGTAGCAGGAACAAATTCAACAAGTGTGAAGTCCTGCACTTGAGGCAGAAAAATCCTATGCATTGGTACAAGCTGGGCACTGGCTGGTACAAGAGCAGCTTTGCAGAAAAGGACTGGGCCTCTTGGTGAACAGCAGTTTGAATCTGATCAGCAGTGTCAGCTCATTGATGGTGAAGAGCATCCTGAGGAGTATAAGCAAGATCATCAGTGGGTTGAAGGAAGTTAATATCTCCATTCTTGAAGATGTTTCAAAATTTGCCTGGAGATTTTCAAGAGGGCCATAAACAACCTAACTGCAAAAGTAACCCTCCTTTGAGCAAGAGGTTGGACTAGAGACCTCAAAACACCGTTTCTAACCAATAGTCTATGATTTTGCCATAACAGAGATGATGATCTGATTCACTTCATTCAGCTGAGGAATCTCAGCTCTCAAAATCAATTTAATCACTTAATGGGTAAGTGCAAAGTAAATTATGTGAAATTTATGGAGTTTATACTTAAAAGTGCTTTATATATAAGAAAGACTTCAGATTTGAAATATTTTTAACTTTCTCTATATTCATAAAATGATCAATCATTTAATACATAATCAATGTAATTATTGATACATACACCTCCCCAAGTCCTTTATCTTTACTGTGAATATTTAATTCATTATGATAAATTCATTTAGAAGTATAGTGTGGAGTCTGAGAGCTGTGATTTGAAAGATATTATCATGGAAAGTCTGAAACAAAAATATGTCTACACACTGATTCACGATCAGAGAACTACCCCAACATAACTAATAGGTTTTTCTAGGCAGTATTGCTCAGTACACTAAGACTTGTTGAAAAGAATTTCAAAATTTATTGTGAAGAATTTCAGAGAAAAGCTTTTTTCTAAGTGATAAATAAACCCCTTACAAAATATCAAATTTCAAAAAACCCCACCCCAAACATTACATTTAAAGTGAACTGTGTATTTTAAGAGCTGCAGAATGATTTTGATTGCAGTTAAGCAGTAATATTTTGTTTTTATAGACCCCAGTAACAGATGTTGTTTTCTTTTTTTGGCAGTCTGTAAGTAATCTCTTTTGTTCAGTGAGCTCTAAGGCTTGTGTATTGTATTGGAAGTTTAATTTGTCAGAAGTGGTTGGATCATGTTATTTAGCTCCTGCTTCTTTTGGTCCTTAGTATTCATATGACCTGGATGCTTTGTGTAAATGTTCTTCGCAGTACTGCAGTGAATAAATGGTATAAAAAATAGATTATACTAGTCTATAATGCCTTTTACTATTATCATTTCCAAAACTTTGTTTGATCAGCGGAAGAGTGCTTAGAAAGGCATCTTTGTTCAAATCAACTGTGTAGATAGGGGGAATATGCAGTCAAATGGCACATGGTGCTTAGAGCTGCTTCTACTGATGCTGACAGTGCAAAGTGACTTTAATGCAAACCCCTGGATGGAGGAGACTTGTGTTACTCACATTTTGTGTAATTTACATTTTGTGTTCCTGAAGTAGGACACGTGTACTGTCATTTTTCTGCTTTCTCTCCCTGAGGGCTATTGAATGTAAACACTGTGAAAGAAGCAAGGAGGAGACTTTTTGCCTTGGCTGTAGCTGGAACTGGAGAAAGGAAAACAAAAAGAGGAAGACAGTTGAAGCCATCTGTCTACTGCTTTCAATTCCGTCAAGAGCTGTTGTGCCAAGGTGCCAATATTTTAAGAAGATTGCCTAATATCATTAGACATATGTTTTGTCATATGTAGATTTATTGTTTTTTAAGAATAATCACAAAAAAGACACCTCAGTCAAAAATACATACTTCTAGGCAAAGAGTCTGAAGTCTAACTACACATTTTTATAAAGTTCAAGTTGATTTTCTGATGAAAAATGAGATTTGAATTTTTATATTATCTTATATTTCCTCGATGATTCATTCTAGTTGTGCAGAATTATCTAACTTTGAATCTAATGATATCTATTTTACAGGCTTTGCTATTCAGAAGGAAATGGGAAAACACTTAGGTCCTGAAAGGGGGGAAAAAAAGTCAGGAAGTAGGCTTGCAGATACTACATATTCAAGGTGGCATAATGTTTTGGATTTTTTTCAGTTCAGAAGTCAGAATGGTTTGAAGTTGTTTAGAGTTGTGTCTTCCAAGAAAAGAAACTGGAGGATTTGGTGGTTTGCTGAAGGCGCCCAATTCTCTTACTGACAAAGACAAATGGTAACTTGTATCTATTTCACTTAAAGCATGATTAGATGCCTAATAAAATGACTATGTAATACAGTATGATTGGCAGTTCCTGGTTAGGAAGACAAGGAATAAAATAGCAGAGGTATTGACGTTCACTGGTAAACTCCCACTGACTTTCCAGGAGCTGGGTTTTAGTCTTAAATGAATAATGTTGAAAAAATATGCTTCAGAAACTTTGAGTTAATCTGTTGGTTTGGATTAGGGTAGAGTGGATAACTATGCCTGCAGGCATTAATAGGTCAGACCTATCTTTTCATGGTTGTGGGATTTTCTGAAGTAAGTGGATCAGATAGGGCATGTGGTACCAAAACCTTATCAGGGTGAAATCTGTGCAATCCTTCCAGAATCAGTCCATTACCAGGCTGTGACTTGAGTATATCTTGGCTGTGTGATTGGCAGGCTTCTCTCTCTGCAGCTTCTTTTACCCTTACGGACAATGCCTGCTAAGATAGGAGGGCAGCTAAGAGAAATGTATGTTGTTAACATACGGCCTGAGGTATGTATGCTATTAAACCACAGACTGAATGCACTATGCAGAGATGGAGCACGACAAGAATGTGCAAAGAGAAATAAATATATGCAGAAAACAAGAAAGGAAAAACTATGACTGTCATGAGTTCCTTAAGAATGTCTTTATCTAAAAAGAATAAGTAATTGTTTCATAAGTAATAATAAAAGAGGGGGAAGGGATGTATTTAAAGAGAGAAGAGTGGAGATTGTTTTATATTTATGAGCCTAGGTAATATGTGTGTTTCACTAAACATAATTGCCTAACTCTGTAATAATTAGGGAGACAAAACCACATCTCCAATCATCTGTCTATTGTCTTCAATGAAGCCAGGATGTACTTGTTCCTTTTTCAGATGTCTGATGTTTTTTCATGAGAAGGTATTCCCTAAACAGTGACTTTAACATAATTTCTCACGGAATTTGGGCAACTGCTTGCCTTGCCTGGTGCCATGTGCTTGTCTCCTACTCAGGTAGGGAGGATGTGCCTGTCCTGCTCTGCCTGCACAGGTGCTGGCTTGGATCAGGCATCTGCCACCTCATCACAAAGAAAGTGGGAAGAGATAGCTGCAGACATCAGCCCAGATTTTACAACTGTCACAGTTTAAAAAGAGGTATCTAAACCATTAATCCTAGCAAGTACACGGTTGAAAGTGATGGTCGTTCCACAGTAGTAGGTGCTGTAACTATAGCAGTGAGAGAAGAATGAAGGTTTGAAGAGATTTCCTCTGCTTACAAGCCTAGTTAAAGTAATAAATTAGGAAAGTGTCTTTTGGTTTATTAAAACAATCGACTGGATTATCTTTTGAGTTTATTTCTTGTGCAAGAGTATATTGCGTTATGTTAAAATTTAAAAACATTTAGATTATACTAAAAGGAAAAGTTAGAGAGTCTAAAGATTGGTCCTTGTTCAAATTTATTCTAAAGATCATGGATAAAATTTTGTGCTTTACATTTGGAGGGGCTGGAAGTCTTGTGTTTTAAATGTGTTTTCATTTCTACAGTCTGTTTATTGAGATGCATTAGCATGAAAAAGCTAAACCACATAACATTACTTAATGCATGTTTTAGAAGCTCACATGTCAATGCTATTTAAAAACTTAAAACTGTTTTGCTCTCAGACAACACAAGTCTCTTGCAGAAACACATCTTCATTATACTGCTCAGAGAAGCAGCATAAATTAATTTTATTTTATAAAAACAGAATGAAATCTGCTGTGTCAATCATAAAGGAGAATTCTAAGTTGTTTGGTTTTTTGTTTGTTTGTTTGTTTGTTTGGGTTTTTTTTGTTTGAAATATTTCTGTTTTTTTCTTTTGATCTATCTGACAATGATCTGGGAAAATCAGTGGCATCTGATGAAACCATGTAAGATTTTTGTCATGACATTTTATACCTCTAAGATTTTTCCCCATTTAATATAATGGAACATCAAAGACCCCCAGCAGATGGAAAGCTTCTTGAAATTTTCTTGGGCAGAAAAGAAACCAAAGGTTTTTCCAAGTATCTTAGTCATAGGAGCTCAGATAATACCTTAGGCAAATCTTAGCATTCTGTTTGCATATGAATGAAGCTTTCATTTGCATGAAAATCTGGCAGTTGTATGAATGTTTACTGAGATTTTCAAGTATTTCTAATCTTTATATGAACAATGAACACATAAAATTTGTTTGAGGTATATTTGATGTCAGATTTCCAAATCTGATGAATTTTCACATTATTGGTCATGCACAAATTTCATTTTCATGTTTCTAGATGAGAAAATGTGAGTACATGTGTACACACACAAGTTCTGGCTGGGCTCTGTGTGTGTATGTTTGTGTCATACAAGTTACTGAGCACTTAGAGATACCTGCCTAGATATTTTGGTGAACTATTACCTTTGGACTACAAAACCCGTCTATGTCTGCTTGACAACTGCTGTGTGTGGGCCACTGTCGTAAGGCTGTCAGCCTCTCCTCCCATCTATTTACTGGGATACGACAAAGCCTTCCAAATATTTTTCTATCCAGAATACTTACGTGCAATTTATCAAAATAAGGAATTTCAAACATGTCTAGAGAATGTACTAGTGGGAATCGTCTATTATTTTAGCCATCACAGGATAGGATTGCTTCCACAACTGAATTTGTATTATACCTTTAAGGGAAATCTGATGATTCTTCCAATCAATTATTTGGATGTGATGAGTCACCAGGCTTTGCTATTCTATTTGAACAAAACTGTAAGTTCACATACAGATGAAAGTAGATTCTAAAAAGGAAATTGCCTGTTAACTGAAACCTTAGCTTTCTTTAAGAAAGCCCAAGTGATCAGTCAGCTATCTTCCAACTATGCACTTCAAATTCTAATTTAATCTATTACCTCTTTTACATCTTAACACACCCGACTTGTTACAAAAGACAGAAGTTGTCTTTTGTATTTCAAAACTACTGTCTTTTCTTTAAGCCAAAATATACATATGTTGACATGCCAAGTGGCTCCTTCTTCAGGTAAGAAAGTAAAAACATGTTCAGACATGCCCTGGAGGTTGGGAAAACTGCCAGAAAATGTTTAGCTCAAATAAAGAATCAACAGTTTCCTTTCTACTCCCTTCAGCAGCAATCAAATATCTAATTAAACTTCATTAGCCTAAAATAAAGCAGAACTTTGAAGACACAAATCAATAACCAGAGTAAATGCCACATTGACTGTATTTAAGAAACTTCTGAAGCTTTGCCCACTCTACGCATTCTTCCAAGTTTAAGCCCTTAGTCTTAACTTGGTCTTAAGTAAATCATCCAAATTAACATTTAATGCAGAGAAGTAATAGGCCTTTTTGGAATACAGTTCACCTAAGAAATCTGGTTTCCTCACACCGTTGAATGTGTAACTTGCAAGGCTTTCTTTATTAAAATGTGACATTTCTTCACTCAAAAGCTTGTTTTTATTTTTAAAAAAAGGTTTTCCTGCTGACCTAAGTGCATCACTCTGCACCAACAGTGAATTGGTCTTCTACAAAGGCTTGCTCATAAAAAAAGATAAAATAATTCAAACCAAGAGCAGGAAGGATTTTAAACCTTTGTATAAAACATGGGCTCTGTGGCAGGATCCAATTCACTGGTTTCCTTTGTACACAAGAACAATAAAGTCTCAAATAAAGGCTTTGAGAGAGCACATAAACAAGTCTTTTAAAACAAGCAAATGTATCCTTTTAAGTCCTTCTCATTAAACAGACAGGCTGATGAGGATACTGAGGCTACTTGTGCACATAATACCTTGGAAACAACCCCTGCTATAGGCAACATGTTCAAAAGTTTGATCTAGACCACAGAAATACCAACTTCATAGGACACATTTAATTTTGTTAAAAACTTTGGAATCAGGTTACTTAGTCTTCATAACTATCAAACTTCACAGATTAAGACTAGGTAACCGAGTCTGTTTAAACCTTCTCATCTTCTGCCAAGAGCCTTCAGAAGTGTTCCTTTCTTAATTGTTCTGAAGTATCTGTAAAAATGCTATTTAAGAACATCCAGAATTTATGTGGCCTCAAAACTACTAATAATGCTGTTCCAGATGTTTGTGGTGAACTGCTGAGCAGGAAAATTAATAAAGTCATACTTATACAAACAAGTTTGCTTTAAAATACTTGTCTGGATCTGTCCTAAACCCACAAAAATCAGAGAATTTTGTACTCTCTTTCTCCTTAAAGCAATGATCTCCAACAAACCCCATTAAGGTAACAAATTTCTAATGTATTCTTATCATAAACCTTTCTAAATGGGAAAGCGTATACACTTTACAGTTCTTTTGGTTCTGTGGACCACTTCCCACTCAAGGCCTGTAATTTGAAAACTAATCCACTAAGATCTATCTATATGATAATGGAAAGCATGACCAGAAGAGTTTTGTTGGCTCTAATTTTAATTTGGTACAGTGAATGACAGTAGCATTGAGACATACACTTTTGACAGGTGAGCAACCTGGACTTACACCTAAGGTCCTGGTCATCCTATGTATATCCATAAGGACAAATTATCTCAAGGTCTCCTGTGTGCTGAAAAACAGAAGGAGCAAAAAGTGTTTTTCTTTCATGTTTGCTCTTATCCACCTGAAGAAATCTGATAAACTCTGCTAAGTATGTGACAGAGTAAGGGCATTTCAGCCCCTATGCATAGCCTTCTATTTTTCTGGCATCTGTCTGTGAATGGTTTGACTTCTTCAGCAGGCCTGTTCCATTCTGACTTGAGGGCAAAATAGCATCTAAGTGAGTGGAAGAGTGAAACAAATCCCCAGGGTACTTTTTTTTTTTTTTTGAGACATACATGTCTGTGTTTGCAGACTTCAGTGACTCAGTGTTGCATCTCCAAAAAAGTCTATCTATTCCCATTTAATGTCAGAAATTCTTGCTCTTAAATACATTCAATAAGGTCCTTAAATAGTCCTTAAGTATTAAAAGTCCTTAAATACCTTGTATTTAACAGTGTAATGCTAGCCATGAATGTAAGAATAGCTATTTAGATATGTATTGCTGTCCTTACAATGCCAAATCAATTGTTTCCATGATTACATTTTTATCTTTCTGCTTCTAATACTAACATAGAAGATGAAGACAAGCAAAATGTCTCCATCATTTAGGGGTCTCCCTAGATGACATGCTGTTCTATTAAAATTACCTAGTTCCTTCTTAAATACTTAATATTTTAATGAATAATATAAGGCTTAGCCCTATTCTCAAAGCCTCATTGACATTGGTCAGTTCAGAGTGGGGGTCAGGAGAAACTGGCCCCTGGTCCCTGCAGAAGTGGAAGATATGGGAAACTCACACAAGTCCTTATGCCAACTATCTGTTACAGCATGGAGGCTTTTCAGTGCGGAGTGGCGAAACCTGAAACAAGAAGTCAGCTTAGCTGTCACCACTGGGGGCCACTGCTACTTAGCAAGAGAGAAGGGAAGCTGCAGCAAAGTCCAGACCTTGCACTGTCTGGAGATAGCTCCTGTAAAGAGGCAAAACACTGACCCTGTGAGGAGTCACTGTTAAGGGATGGGACTAGCCAGCAAAGATATGCACAGGAAGCTGAAATCTCCTGACATTGAACATATGAATAAGATGCTAAGACTTTTGCTGAATATCACCATAAGTGATGGCAGAAATGGCACCAGTCACTTACTCTTTGCGGTGGTACTCCCAGTCCTGTGCTGATCCACAAATCTTTGGAACGTGGCTTGCCTATCAGGAATAACTGAGACCCCTGGCTAATCAAACCTGCTCAAAAGTGGGTCATCATCGTTGTCTTCCATGACCAGGAATCACTTTTCTTGCTAAGAGGGAGAACAGGCAATATGGAATAGCTAAAAAATAATGTCAAGTAGCAGAGACTTTCTGGGGAGTAATTAGAGGGTAAGACAAAATGGAAAATGGTAAGATGGAATTACATACAAAAGAGAAGCAGATGCCTTCTTCTTACAGTCTGAAGCACATTTTTTTTCTCAATACTACTTTTCTTTGTAAGTACATACTGCTTGAACAGTGGATTCTGGACTAGATGCAATAGTCAGGCTTTACAAGAGTTTCTCCTAAGGATCAAGAAGTGTCAAGTGAAAATCCTTCTCACTCCAGACATTATCCATACTTATAGCATTACTTACAGACAAATTGACCCTTCTGAAAATCTTTTGTACAAAACATATTCACCCTTAAATGGAAACTGAGGCCTGACTTTTCCTGTCTCTTTCATGTAAGATGATGGCATAGCTCACTGATTTCAAATGGGCTAGTGTTCAAATACTTAGAAGTGACAAGGGACACACACCTCACAACCATTTATCACACTGCTATTTTGGAGAGAAGCAGTTACATGTCACATACAACAATATTTGGCCCTTAGTGCTGTGGCTTAGACAGCAGCATGTATTTTCTTTTCAGTCTGAGCTGTCATGCCATGAAGGAATGACATCTAAGGGCCAGCCTGACTAAATGTAATCCTTTTGAAAACTGAACACACACAGAGGAGAGAAAAGGAGAACAGGGTAAAGAGGAGTTTCTCACTCCCAAAACTAGTGGACAAACTGGTGTAATTGTTGCTAAGAAATACTGACTATTGGTCTCCCACCAAACATTTTTAGTATATCTTTGGTACTAAACAAGCATTACAACACATTGTGCCATATCCATCCAAATCTCTGTTCCCAGGCCAGCCTGGAGAAACCCATCAAAGGCAAATGATAAGAAAAGCAGGTGTGGGTCACTAAGGGGTGCTCCCAGCCCCATCCCCCTGGGAGAGCTCTGCCATTGGTACTGCTATTGTACATTGTTAATTAGATCATTCTAATTAATTCATTCAAAGTGCAAATTAGGAAGGAAAGAAGATAAATTGCACTAATACATTTAACCCCATGTTGTTTATTTAGCAGTTGAACAAAATAATGTGGTTAAAAAGAGTTTAACAAGGCAAAAGCCCAAGACACAGCTGTTTAATAGCATTAAAAATGAGATCTCAGACTGTGCTGTGGGCACATACTGCTTGTTTGCACTTAAAAGGCTTGCCAAGATAGCTGTACTGGCAAACCCTGCTAATGTAGATTCAGCTGATACTAACAAACCAAAACAAAATATGTATTTCCATCTCCCAAATGAAATAACCTGCACTGGTAAATGAGTGCAGGTCATTTTACTAGTACAGCTCTACCAGCCTAAAACTCTTGCTGGTGCTGCTGGGGTAATCTGAAAGATGTTTTAGCTACATAAGTATGCCTGCAAAACACCTAAGTATCCAGAAAGCCATATTATAAAGTTTCAAGGTTTCAAGAACTTGTCTCAACACAGAAGCCAAACCAATTTAAATAAAGTGTGAGGTTAAACTCATTTAGTTTAAACAGCAGTGCTTCCTGCATAGCAAGCTGGATTTGAACTGAACAAAGAAGTTTTTGCTACCCCAATGTTTGCAGAGTCATATGTGGCACTTACAGTTCTAGAGATTAAAATTAAAATATTTGGGGGTTTATATGCTTTTTGGTTTTCAAGGCTATACTTTAATTTCACAGCATTCTTTCAGACTTTTTATTAAAAACAAACAATCAACAAAACCCTAAGAGATTATCAATTTCACATGACTCTAGAAGCTGAGACTTTGAGAAAAGGGCCAATTATCTTGTGATTTGTGATAAAATCATGATATTTAGCAACACTCCAAAGATCTTATCTCTCTTGGCATACAAATACGAGGAGAAACATGTTTCAACTAGTTCAGCGGGCATGTTAAACTATGTCCTGAGATAGGCTAGACCAGCTTTGTTTTCAGCATTGTCAAAATACAGATTGGCCCATCTACAAAACTGGCTTAACCAGAACAGTATTCAACTGTGATCTGACAGTTCTCAGTGCTGCGGGCATTCAAGCGAGTGGGAGAGAACGACACATCTATAAGATGCAAGTTCGAATCCGCTTTATTATCAGAAGGCCACACAATATATAATCTTTTGAGT
>JAYRBT010000093.1:47511782-47524496 GCA_036023395.1 Myiotriccus ornatus | reverse complement strand
CTTTTTTTTTTTTTCTTTTTTTTTGGCAGACAATACAATTACGTTAAAGATAATTTAATTTCTCTAGTAAAAGGGTATGCTTTTGAAGGTATACCACCTGCCTTAGGTTGTTCTGTGCTTAGTGTTAGTGCATTTAATAGGTTCGTCTAGGGAGCATTGGTAAAATACCTTCCTAGACTTCTGCATGGTAGAGTAAGACAGATACTCTGCCTTGTGGCTTTGATGTGTAGGATTCCTCCCTGTTGTGGAGGATTTTGGAGTGAGCACTGTTGCCTGATGAAACTTAACTGGGATTATAAAAAACAAGCAAGTTGTGTTTCAGATTAAAGGAGATGGGCTATGGTAGTTTTACAGTAAGGCATATCTTTATTCCTTGATTTATGTTGGGTTTAGGGGCTTTTTTTTTTTTTTTTCTGTAACTGAAGGAAAAGGTGCATCACAAACCTGCTGTTCAATATGACAAATCAATTATTCTACACGTTGGGAGAGACAGCAAGGAGAACGGTACGGGCTATGCTGCAGTTAATCTGCAGGAGTTGCATGTTGCATATACACAAATTGCTTGTTCCGAAATGGAGTCTGCTGCATGAATTAATCACAGTGGTTTTGATTTTTTTGGTGTTTCTGGTCATATGAGTCTGGAAAAATATATGTATTAAACATGCTTTTTTGACGCTTGTAAAGCTCTTGTATCATCTAGAAGCATGAAATGTGGGAATGGAATTTTGTACTGCTTAAAGATGCTCAGGAATATAAAAATGTCCGTGTGAGAGCAAAGTATATCCACATTAAAAACATCCACAAGTGGCCCCAGGTGATGCTCTGACTTTGGGCATTGCACACTTTTCAGGTAGACTTTTGCCCTGTTTGTCATTTGAAGGTGCAGTAAAAGGGACTCTGGGCATGCAAATATGATAGTAATTAGTCAAGTTTGGTTCTTGTCTCTGAGCTTTTCCTGGAGTTTGAAGAGAGAGAAGTGACATTATTACAGTAGTGGTCAGTCACAGCTTGCACTGGGCTCTGTATGCTTCATCTCCTATTATTTGCATTGTGGCTTTTTGACCACTAGCTTTACATGGCTGCCAGTATTCCTCCCTTTCCCTATGTTCCATTTTGGCTTGATTCTTGGTTAAATCTGGAAACTTGCTGCCATAATCATACACAGACCTGCATATCATGGCAGGTAACAGTAATATTCACCTCTAAACAGGAACTGAACAGTGTTGTGTTTATTAGGAATAGAGCAGGATAGGATATGTCTTCTGTTTTATGCCTCCTCCAGACCTCAGAGTAAACTAATGGCTTGCTCACTGAGTACCTGACTCTCCAAGTGGCTTCAGAGGCAGCATCTCAGTGACTTCAGCTTGTAGTCAAAACAAGTCAAAACACGTTTTTCTGCTGACTCTGCCTGTGTATATACTGTATCATTGTAGCAGGCAGCTATAGTTTAAGATAGAATATGTAAAATTTACTTTTAGTATTTTTTGATGGTTATGCAAGTCTAAATTTATGATTGATACTAGCTTTTTCTTTTAGAGTTGGGTTGATTTTTTTTTTTTCTTCATGCTGTGCTGTTGCATATGGAATCATTATACCAAAGGGAAGCTTCCTAATGGGATTAGTAGGTTTTTGTTCCCTTTGCAGCTTTTGACATTCCTTAGGTATTCTGTCTGGTAGCTCTTCCTGCTATGATTCAGTACAGGAGAATGTTTCAAGCATGTGCATGTGTATGTATGTAATGAATCAGCTGGTCTAGGTTGGGGAAGGGTGAGAAAATCAGTCCTGGTTCCTTTTCTTACTCTGACTTGCTTACTATGAAAGTCGGAGATCAGGTTTCCCAAGATAAACCTGCTCTTAGGCAACAAATTTAGACTATGTCATTTATGAATCTCATCTTACAAAAAAACAAACACATGCCAAAGGTAGATGTAATTCTCTGTCCACTCAGCTATAAATTAAGGCTTTTTCTCCCCCATCTTATAGTGAATAATAGATACACTCTTTGATATGTAAAAGTAATAATGAATTTAACGCTTATTTATCTTACGGATTTTTTGTTTCTTTGTAGGTTTGAAAGAAAATGTCGGTCAGCATGCATGAAAATCGCAAGTCTAGGGCCAGTACTGGCTCCATAAACATATACTTGTTTCATAAGTCATCCTATGCTGATAGTGTCCTTACTCACCTGAACCTTCTGCGCCAACAGCGTCTCTTTACAGATGTACTTCTCCATGCTGGGAACAGGTCATTCCCCTGCCACAGAGCAGTTCTAGCTGCTTGTAGCCGCTATTTTGAAGCAATGTTCAGCGGAGGACTGAAAGAGAGCCAGGACAGTGAAGTCAACTTTCATAATTCGATTCACCCAGAAGTGTTGGAGCTTCTTCTGGACTATGCATATTCCTCCAGGGTTATCATCAATGAGGAGAATGCAGAGTCACTGCTGGAGGCTGGCGACATGCTGGAGTTTCAGGACATTCGGGATGCTTGTGCAGAATTTTTGGAGAAAAACCTTCACCCCACCAACTGTCTTGGTATGCTGCTGCTGTCGGATGCTCACCAGTGTACCAAGCTGTATGAACTCTCTTGGAGGATGTGCCTTAGCAACTTCCAGAGTATCAGTAAAAGTGAAGACTTCCTCCAACTGCCAAAAGACATGGTAGTGCAGCTCCTTTCCAGTGAAGAATTAGAAACTGAAGATGAAAGGCTGGTGTATGAATCAGCTATCAGCTGGGTCAGCTATGACCTGAGTAAGCGTCATTGTTACCTGCCAGAGCTATTGCAAACAGTGAGACTGGCCCTCTTGCCAGCCATATACCTTATGGAGAATGTGGCCATGGAAGAACTTATCACCAAGCAAAGGAAAAGCAAGGAGATTGTAGAAGAATCAATACGATGCAAGTTAAAGATCTTACAGAATGATGGAGTGGTCACTAGCTTGTGCGCCAGACCCCGTAAAACAGGCCATTCACTTTTTCTTTTGGGTGGCCAAACGTTTATGTGTGACAAGCTGTATCTAGTGGATCAAAAGGCAAAGGAGATCATTCCAAAGGCTGACATACCAAGTCCACGGAAAGAGTTCAGTGCTTGTGCCATAGGCTGCAAAGTATATATCACTGGGGGACGAGGATCAGAAAATGGAGTCTCCAAAGACGTGTGGGTGTATGACACCCTTCATGAGGAGTGGTCGAAGGCTGCTCCCATGCTGGTAGCTAGGTTTGGGCATGGCTCTGCTGAACTTAAGCACTGTTTGTATGTAGTAGGAGGACACACTGCAGCAACTGGTTGCCTTCCAGCTTCCCCTTCAGTATCCTTAAAGCAAGTAGAACAGTATGACCCTGTGACCAACAAATGGACCATGGTTGCCCCACTGCGAGAGGGAGTAAGCAATGCAGCTGTAGTCAGTGCAAAGCTGAAGCTGTTTGCTTTTGGAGGTACCAGTGTAAGCCATGACAAGCTGCCCAAAGTTCAGTGCTATGATCAGTGTGAAAACAGATGGACGGTACCAGCCACCTGCCCCCAGCCCTGGCGCTACACAGCTGCAGCTGTTCTGGGTAACCAGATTTTTATTATGGGTGGAGATACTGAATTCTCTGCATGCTCTGCTTACAAATTCAACAGTGAGGCATACCAATGGACTAAGGTGGGAGATGTGACAGCTAAACGAATGAGCTGCCATGCAGTGGCATCTGGAAACAAACTGTATGTGGTTGGAGGCTACTTTGGCATTCAGAGATGCAAAACATTGGACTGCTACGATCCCACATTAGATGTATGGAACAGCATAACAACTGTGCCCTATTCACTAATTCCCACGGCATTTGTCAGCACATGGAAGCACCTCCCCTCCTAATTGTGTCTATGTTGCAATTACAAATTATCAGGTAAGAAATAGCACTTTTGAATATCACTGTAATAATACTTTTCACAAAACTTTTCAGCAGTATCTCTGAGAAGAGGTGGGTATGTTCAATTTTACAGCTGGAGCAACTAAGATGTGTATATTCACGGGCTGTTGTAAGCCAGGCACCATGTCTGTGACAAAGCCAGATGCTGAAAGTAGTTTGCCACCCACTTTTTTTTTACAAGGCCTTTTCTTACATGATTTGAAAGTAAAAGACTGAGCAAAAATAACATTTTTAACTTGTGGGGAAATGCAGATAATCTTTTGAGAACTGACTCTTGCTCTGCTTTTAAATGCTGAATGCATGCTAAACGAAGTTTTAGTGCTTTTTTCACGACGACAGGGGCTAAGTCGCTCTGTACCTACTAACAGTACCCGAAAAAGATAGAGTAAGTACTGATCTGATAGTGAATTCACTTAAATTTCCAGGCAAACAGCTTTTGGGGAACATTGCTGTCTTATGAGGTGTTTTACGGGCAGTTCAGGGCTAATTTACAATCTTACCTGGGCAGCATGGTTGTATCTGCATGGGCTAAGGTTTCAACTGTTTCATTGTTATTCTTTAAAATAGAGATTTTTTTCAAAATACTGATGATTATATATGTTGAACTAGATATAGTGTCGGGAAGACTTATAATTAATGCTGGCTGAAATAATTACCAGTCTATAGTGCACACTGTTCCCAAACAATTTAATTATACATAATAGGCCAAGCTCTTACCAGATGCAACTTCAGCATTGTATCTTCTCACAAGCAAGTCTGAATTTGGTCTTGTTGGTTGTTGTGCATTTTTAAGAGGAGGGGAGAAAACTTCCACTATTAATTTGTGTATTTTGCAACAAATCTGGCAGACTCCCATGTGTGTTGTGTTGCTTTTATGCCCCGCTCTTCTGTCGAGGCTTTAGTACAAAATCAGTTACCACCAGTCAAACAAATATAGCGTGTGCTTGATCCTAAATAATCAATGCCCTGTGAATGGCAATTTCGTTTTGGATTTGAACAGTGTACCAATGAAGGAAAAGGCAAATACAGTTGCAGTAATTGAACAAGCTGCGTGTATGCCTCTGTTATACCTAAAAGTTCAGACTTACTGAGGTTCTCCAGAAGATAGGAAGAAGAGCTTGCTTATAAAGACTTGTCCAGGGTCTTCTTCTTGGGACAGATAGTTGAGGTTTGGGTTTTTTTTGGTGGTCTTTCGCAGCAGTAGATGTTTGCCTGGGTCTTACAGTAAGTGCAAAACCCGGAAGTCTTTAAAGCAGTATAGACAGAAGTATATACCAAGAAATGTAGGGTGGTCATGACATTGCTTTCTCTGTGGTACACTGAAGATTCATCTTGCAGTTGTCTTTCTGTTGATTTGGAGCTTTGACTGAGTAAAGAATACAAGGATGGGCCCATGCAAAGCAGCAGCTCAGCTTGGAAATTGGGCTGTGTTGTGCCACCAGATGCTTTTGTCTAGAGTCGTTGTTGGTCTTAAAGACATTACCCTTCCTTCTCTCCTCTCCTGTACTTGCTTTGTTTTTCCCAGACTTCTCTTGAGAAAGCAGGGCAAACCCTTGAGACTTAACAGGTCCTGCGTGCTGGCAGTAATTGCCCCCTGACAGCCAGCAAATGGGAGCCCTGAAATCTGTGTGGCAGCTTTCTCCCTAGCTGGGAACAGTGTCTGGATGTCTTCAGTTACTTTGTATTATTACTGATTTTATGCAGTTCTCAGTGTTATCAGAGCAGCAGTATTGAATGCCTGGACTCAGGTCTGTGCCAAGAAAAATATTGACTTACTCTTCTGAGACTGACTTATTTGTTCTGAAGTTTACAGTACATGAGAGGGAGTGTTTTATTTTGAAAAAGAGTTCTTATAACGGTGCAAAAAGCTTTCCTTTACTCTGCAGTACCTTGTTAAAAGCCATCATTTTAGCTTCACTAACACAGAAGATAACTAGCTTAACTAGCACAAGAAATAACTGTCCGAATGTAGCCACTGACTGAAATCTCTCCAATGCTGTGTGCTCATCCACCAAGTAGGTTGATTTTTTTTCCTACTGACTCCTGCTGCTTTGTCAGTGGGTGGGAGAGACAAAAAGGAAATTACTTCTGATTACTCTCTGTTTTCATGGTGCTGTGTGGCCCCAATCTGACAGCTTTTAGGAAGACTTCAGTGTGCTTTGTCTAGTTCCTCAAACTTGGGAGTTTTGAGTAGGTTTTTTTTCCCCTTCTGTTTTGGAATTGTTTATAATATTTTAAAGTTCATCATAGGACAAGGAACACTGTTTTGACTTCAGTGTTGATAGTCTGTTTCAGTGGGAAGAGTTGCATGCTATGCTGAAGAATGTCTAGAAAAGACTAATCAACTATAAGTGTGGAGACCTTTTTCAGACATAAAATTAGCCCACAGTTGCAAAAACGCTGGATGCTCGGGGGTGTTATGTAGGCTGTGTTATTTCCTGTGAGTGTGCTCTGTTGTTCTTAGACATCAGAGCTTGAGAGAGATGTGGTGCGTTCAAAGGATCTGTGAGTGCACTGGAACTCATTTGCATTGTAATGAAGTAGGATTTGCCTCCTAAAATTCTAGCACTGCTGTCAGAAATTACTGTGATGTACTGATGGTGGTTTGGAAGCTGGCATTTCAATACAGCTTCACAGTAAAAAAGCAAAGCACAGTCTCAGCATCCAAATGCTGAATTTCTCATTGAATAATCAATTTTATAAAGCACTCTAGGATGGAATTATTGATGCATGGTGCATCAATATGTAAAAAGAAATGAGGCAGAATTCTTCTCTAGTGAATATTAGATATGTTTTAAGTAAGGGAATTGTATGGCCCTTTCTATATCGTGATTAAATTCAATTCAGAATTTGTTAAGGAGAATGGAGGTATTGGGGTGAGACATCTTCACCATCTGTTGTGCTTAACTCCAACCAGGTTTGTTTTGGCCCAGAGATAGAAAAATCTGTTTGCACTACATCCTCATATGGATATTTGTGGAAGAGAAGTTTAAAAAGGTTATGTTTGCTTAAAACAAATCCAGAAACTTCTAAGATTTTGGGAGAATATAAAAATGTTGAAGTGTGCAGAATGCAGAGCCCATTGTATTGAACTGTGTTGAGTCAGTTTGTTTTAGGTTTCAAATGATTGAATTTATACCCAGAGAATTAAACTGTCTTTCTGGGGTCAATAGGGTGGTTTGCAGAGTAAGGCTAGTAGAATAATTAGTCCAAATCTGACCCTAAAGAATTATGTTCTTGACTGGTTTATTTATCAGTAGTTGGGTATTGCAAAGGAACATTGAGGTTTGGGGTGAGCAGGGAAGCCCATCAACTGGATTGTATCCTAAGCCTAGCTTTTAGATTTTCTTTGACATGTAACAGAAACTTCGTGGTACACTGTTGGAGCAAAACCCTTTAAGTAATTTCTCTCTTCTTTCCCCCCACCTCTTCCCATGCTTTTAGTTTGCTTCTTTATTTGGAGAAGAGAACTGGAACCTCAGATCGGGAGAAGTGATTTTAATGAAGAATCGTTTGGCATCTCTTGCATTTGAAGAAAATCCTCTGCACCTTGTAAAGTATACAACCTAGACATGAAGGAATGGGAGAAAAATACCCACCTGTCCTCAATGCTTCAATACATGGTTTAAATATGAATGGACAAACCCATGCTCTGGCTCTTATGTTAATAATTATGGATTAATACCAATATTAATCAGTCCTTCAAAGGTGAGAAAGAAGAGACAGAACTTCTCTGAGCTGTGCATCATGCAGCACTCAATTTCCGTGGACTCCACTGTTTTTATGTGAAATTTGAAATGGTTGTCACCTGTCTTTGCGGTGGTTTGAAGTGTCAGCTGCAGGGGAAGCAGGCCAGGTCTGAAACAGCAAGATGCTGCTGTTGATGAAGATACAGCACTATTGCTGCTGAACTCTGCTGACTGGAGAGTGCTTGTCTGTGGGCAGTGCCTACAGCATCTTTTAGACCTTGTGTTGCATTGCCCTGTGTGCAGTAAGTGACCTGCTTCGTAAGGAACAGTGCAGTGGTGAAATGTTTTTGCAATAGTGGGGAACAAAAGTTACATCCCTCCAATACTCCTTGTTCCTGTTCTTCCTTGTATTTATAAGTAGTTCAGACTGTCCTATTCCTATTATGTTACTTGTTGTAGATATAGTTATTTATTGTTCAGTGCTTGCATGCTGAAACAATGCCTGCAATTGTCTTCATGTTGCAAGGGCTTGTGTGAATTGTATGTTTTGCACATACTGTGATTGCTGACTTGCTCTGCTGCACAAAGGAAGAAAACTGTTGGGTAACACTTGGAGGTGGGAGGGAGGAGTGGCTTCCCAGTTAGAAATGGAAGGATTATAAGACAGGATCTTAAATTACACATATACTAAGGGAAGAAGCTATGGAGGTTGCTTTCTCAGGCCACCAGCTCCCCAGGTTGCATGTGGTGTGTCTTGTAGATGGTGTCCTTGCAACATTTCATTTGTTGGTCATGCCTTTCAATTTCTAATCTGGAAATAGCCAAATTCTCTTGCAATTCTCTCTTTGTGCAGCTTTCCGATTGCAACGCAAATACTGTGGAAGAGCTTCTGGATACCAAGCCCAGATGAAGTCATTGTTCAAACTTATTTATTTATTTATTGGGTTGGAGAAGGGTTACCTACAATATAGTCACATTGTCCTGAAGGAGTGGAGAATGGTGATTCAAGAATAAAAACAAAAAAACCTCAAGATAACTTAGTGATGAAGTCTTAAAAAAAAGAAGAAGAAAGAGCAGCAATTTTGCACTGACTGGATTGCCTCATCCATCCGGATCTCAGATGATCAAAGATGCAAGTGCTCTAGAAAAATTCTTATGGGGATAAAAGATGAATTTCAAACCTCTTAATCTTAAAAAAAAAAAAAAAAAAAAAAGCCCTTGAACTCTGCTGCTTTTTATTTTCCTTATCCAGGTGTGTCATTAGTCACTTGGTTACTCAGAAGTGTCAGATGCAATCCTGAGAAACCAAACTCTGATTTTTAAGTAAAATTGTTTCTTATCATTTTGGTCTTTAGACAGAGATGAAACTACTCTTTTTCTTCGGAATTTCAGAAGCTTGTGTTTCACAGGCACTTTCTTTGCCATATCCTATAGTGAAGCATGTGTTGTATTGTGTTTTTTTTTCTTTAAATGTTTCTAAAGCCCATCTTAACTGGCACATTCAGTAACATGGTTGGTGTGTGCTGTGGTGTGAGTAAACAGCTTCATGCATGCATGCAAAACAAAAATAGTCACACTGGTGATGCTTGCCTTTCTCTCCGTGACAGTGATATTGCTGTATTTGTGAAAGCTTTGTCATCTGAAAGTGTTTACATTGGTCACTGGAAGTTTCTCTGTGCTGCCTTACATTTGATTTGCTGTTTGGAGTAGACTTACATTTCAGAAATAAAGTATTTGGAGTTCTGTGAATGCTGACAGAACATTGATTAGTTAGTGAAGGCATTAACAGTTTTTTTTAAAAGGTGAGGTCCAGCTAGATGTGATAAAATTCTAGTTCTGCTGGTTAAACTGATTCCTTGAAATGATAGATTAAAAAAGTGTTTAAACCCACAACCTCTCCACCCTCATCCCCCCCTTAGATGGCCTTTAAGCAATAGGAAAACAGATAGGCTAGGTCTCTGTTCTGTATCCCTGTACTTGCACAGGTTGCCATGTTGAAGCAAACAGCCTTGAATTTTTGTTGCCTTTCGTCTTGTAGATCACTGTCAGGAGTGAGGGGGGAGCCATAAAATGAGACTTCCTGTGCTTTGCTTGTCCTCTCCCCAGGCACTAACAGCTACGTGAGATACAAGGAGGTAAAGAACCAGGTCCCCAGGGGCCTCCTTCTTTGAATAAGGACATTTAGCTTTGAGACCTGTATTCTCTGTCAAGCTGATTAGAGTCCAGAGGTGAAGCTGCCCTGCATCTATCTATTTAGCTTATGAAATGTGGCTTGTAGTCCCATGGAACTTCCAAAAGTAGGATGAATTTTCTGCAGCTGTTTCCAAAGTTGTGGTCTGCTTTCAAGTCCTCAATTAATTCCTGTGTGTAGGCTGAAGGAAGCTGAAGTCAGGGTGGGCCTCTGGCTCTGCAGGGAATACACTGGGCTCTTGATCTTTGAATTGATGTGGGAATCCTGGCTAACTGCTTGACCATTCCAGTCCTGTAAAGCACCCCACACTTGGAAGCAAATGCAGTTCACAGGGGAGTGAACACAAAACCCCTGGCATAAGATGGGAAGGTTCCTCTTATTTTGCAGGCTGGTTGCTATAGAAACATTTAACAAAGGACAGCCTTCCTCTTCTGTTATAATTGTGCAGCCCCTTTTCTATACGTCTCACACCTGTCAGAATAAGAGTGATTAGAACAGAATAATTTCCTGGCCATTGAAGATGTGGTTCATGTCCTAAAAGAAAACTGTGCAAGTGAAGAAGTAAAATTGTCTATGTTGTTTGCTACTACGTCTTACGATTTTGTAAAACTCATGTTTTTTTCACAATGTGAAACTGAAGGTCAATAAATTATTAGAGATTTCGTCTCCATAGAATGTTTATTTCAAGTGTTGTCTCTTTCTCCCCTCCTTCCTCACCCCTAGGTGCTCTGAATCCCTTATAGTGTCCTTTTTATGTCCTCTTAAGAAAAGCACATCAATAACATGCAATTAAATGGTTTGGTTTAAGCTTCTGCTTCAGTTGTGCTTTCCTTCCCTTTGTTCTGTCCTGCTGCTGTTACTATGATCCTTATCTCAAAGTTCAGCAGTTAAAACTCTGAGAGCCTCAAAAGTTTAAGAACAGGAAATGCAAGTTTGTTGGTGCTTGCAGTACAGTTTAGTTAGTGCCTGACACCACTTGGAAATGGAATTAGGCATCTCGAATCCTTCCTAATTATTCTTAAGGTAGAAAATGCTGGCTGTGTATAAGACATTCCAGTTGTTCTGCATAATACTCACATACAGCCAAGCTCTTTGATCTTTTCGTCTTGTGTTTTTATGCAGGGTGGTGGGGCTTTTTTTTGTGTGTGTGTCTGTGTGTTTGTTTTGTTTGTTTTTAATCCTGCTCATTTTCTACATTGGCTTAGCGCATGTCTGACCTTAAAGCATTGCTGAACACTTTGTCCAGATATAAAATAACATCATGCAGGGGCATTTATGCAGACAGCCTGGAGGTTCAGCTCTGCTCGAATCTGCTAAGTACTGACCTGCTGTCCTGCCTAGAAGAGGATTTTCCTCAAGTGTGCATCTGTTGCTTTGGGGCAAAGGAACAGGGCCTTTCTTCCTTGCCTGTGTTGTTTCATTACCTACCATCTCATCCCATTGCCTCTACAGCTCTGAAAGAGGAAGTAAAGGAGAAAGGGGTGTCCACAGGTCACAGCACAGTGATCTGAGGATGCTGATGCTTTGGTTGCCATCGCCAGCCTGTATAACATGACTCGTGTAATGGAGCACCTGGGTTCCTGACATTGTAGTGATTGTTTAACAGATAGAGAAATGCAAGGTGGTAGCAGAAAATAGCGCTTTCTGCAAAATTAAATTTTCTGACATCTTCTAATCTTGAATCTAATGTATTAAAATTCCTTCAGCTGCCTCCTGAAAATCACAGGTTTCTTTGTGGTGTTTATTTGCCCAAAGGAGTTGGGGCCACAGTAGTAAGTGACTTTCAGGCCTTGGCACTGCTTGGATGACTTGTGTTTGAGATATTTGCCACCAGTTTTGTCTGGGAGGGAGGGGCACTTAGAGAATCTTTAAATATGAAGGATTATGGAAGAAATCAGCCTTCCCACAGAACAGGGTAAGGTTAAATTAGTTTCATTGCTTATTACAAGCTCTTTTCTGAACAGTAACCTGGGTTGGGTTTTTTATTTGGATTTTGCCAGGGCCTGGGATGCTTACAGCAGCACTGGGCATGACCAAACTCCTTCAGGGTGACTCACTGGTGTCATTCGAGGGCACTGGGTTACTTTTTCTATTGGGTGTTGGATTCAAATTCCTTGGAAGTCTCTGAAGTGTTCTCATACTGGAGGTCTGATATTTATGGTAAAAATGTAAAAAAGATAAGTATAAGTAGATTTAAACAACTGATAATCTGAAAAACACATCTGCCAGGCATTGGCTCTGTTCATGGAAGTATAAAAATTAAATGCCTTGAATGATTAGAAAGGAATCAGTTCATTAAGTGTTGAGTATGGCTTCCTCAACCATACTGAGGTGAACAGTCTTGACCTTGGAATGTCCTAAAGGATCTGTCTATGCTAGTAAATTGAACATGCCTGGAAACAGTCTCTGGCATGGAGGCCAGCTGACATGAAACAGCCCTGGTCTCTTTGAGCAGCCCCTTGTCCTAGCTAGACAGGGTGGGTGCATGCAAACTGCTTGGGGTGGCTGCTGGAGTGCTCTGGCCCCTGAATTCTTCCTGAGAACACTCCAGAGGAGTGTAAGTTTGCATGGGCCAAAACCATGTTAGGACTGCTCAAATGATTTAGCAGAAATGACACTCCTGAGTGCAGTTTGATATATTTGCCATTGTTCCAGGTGGGACTTGTGAGAAAGGTCATGTTTAGGCCTTTGATAACTGGGTGGATGTTGTCTGACCCAGCATCAATCACCTAAATACTGTTGAAGATGGAGGAAGGAATGCTGCTTCTGAGGGACCTGGACATTGGTGAGTGGGAAAGATGGGTCCCAAAGACGTGGAGTCATACTGCCTCTTCAGATGCAATGGCATGAAGCTTTGGAAGTGTGGAGAGAAAAGGGAAGGAGTGTCCACAGTTAGGTGAAGAATATTTGGTGTGCCTGAGGACAGGAG
>JAYRBT010000093.1:47489067-47511682 GCA_036023395.1 Myiotriccus ornatus | reverse complement strand
CCTTCCCACCCAAACCACAAACTGTCAACATCCTTGGGCACCCCACATCTAAACTTAGATAGGAAGTAACAGTGGCTGGGTGGTTTGACTCCCCGAGCCCCAGATCTGGGACAATGATGTGGGTCTGTGGGCTTTGCAGCAGCTGCATGGTGTCTTCTGGTTTCAAAAAAAGAAAATGGAGCAGAGCTCTCTCAGAGACACAGCACAAGTGTGCTCATGGGTACACATATGTGTGCTCATAACCCTGGTTGGCAAACACTGAATGAGACAAGTCACTTTTGTTACAAAGGATCACTAGTCCCTAGCTTTACCAGCATGGCTTTACTTTTGGCCTTTATACCTCTTTCATCTGCATAATTTACTCCCTTCCACAGTTTGAAAGGCTGTGATTGAAACGGTAATCTGGTCTATCATCTACATGTGTGTGTGCTCGTAAACCATACAGAAACATAAATATCATAGGAAAATTATGTGTTTATTCAAATTTTTACATTTATGTGTATGTGTGGCATGAAGCCAAGTACAAACTCCCTCGGTGGTAACATGCACACATGCACGACGGGACCATCTGCCCTCTATTTGTCTTTAATAACGGTCTGTGAATTTTAAAGTGTCACCATTTGTTAGAAACTGTACATTTAAATATAAGAATTGCCCTTAAAACAAAAAAACTGTACGTAAGGTGTGAATTAAAATGGATGGTTAAATAAATTAAAATTCTCTTTTGTAACCACGTTTAGGCAATTCTGGCCTGACATTGCTCTGACACTCTCAGGAAGCCAAACTAGACAATGTGTCCTTTTTTTGTGTGTGTGTGTCTAGTTACCCTAGAAACCATAATCTTTATCTCTGAAGCAATGGGAAGCTGTGAAGGAGGCAAAGCCACAGGAGTTTCTGCCAGGACCCCTCCTAATCCTTCTCTTATGTTATCAGACATTTAGTGGATTACTTAACGCTTGGTATTAGATGAAGTTCATTAGATATTTTGTAATCACTCTGGAATTCGTGGGTCATAGTCTGTGTTCTGATTCAGAGGTAAAGTTTATGGTTGACTGTGTTACTTAATTGCAATTATGTAGTTATATGAGCCAGAGTCACAAATACAAACTGAGACTACAAACCTTCAGTTCTTTCCAGGAGATTTCAACATACCTCATCACATTTCATCCCAAGAACAGGTTCATTAGGGAGCAAAAATATTTAGTCCCAACCTCAGTCTACGAAGCTGGGACATGGGGGATTTGTTGAAGGATGCAACAGGAGTCACAGCAGAGCCTTTTCAGGTCTCCTAACACTTTCTCCTGGAGGCACTGCCACTGCTCGCACTTTGCCAGTCAATAAGACGTCGGGCTATGAAAACTTGTTGTCTCATTCATTTTATTAATCTGCTTGAGAATAGGTTAAACTTTGTACAGAGATATTGTCTCCCAAGACTAACAGACTAAGGTAAACACAAAAAAAATTGGCCTCTTAGATAGCAGTGAGGGACAATAAGTCTTTAGGCAATTGGTTACTCTTTAGCTAAAGAGTGCTGATAGGAAGTAGACAGATTTAGGGAACTGCTGGTAGCTGAGTATTTACACAGATTGAAAATGCTATCCCGCTCCTTGGCATCCCTCCCAGTATGGAGAGATACTGAGCAAAAGAAAGATGCATATTGGAATTTTTTATCTTACAGGCAAAAGGCTTTCTTTTCCACTCCAAGAACAGAAACAT
This sequence comes from Myiotriccus ornatus, assembly GCA_036023395.1. Lineage (NCBI taxonomy): Eukaryota > Metazoa > Chordata > Aves > Passeriformes > Tyrannidae > Myiotriccus > Myiotriccus ornatus. The sequence continues at coordinate 47,509,966 of JAYRBT010000093.1, read as the reverse complement.
CTTGTATTACAAATACTGGAAAGAGACTTAAAGCCTGGGGATCCCTATAAAGGGGCTGGCTGGAGTGACCTGGCTTGAGGTTTGGGAAGCAGCTGTGTGAGAGGAGATCAGTGGGTTGGTGGAGGCGTCTCTGGGTACACAGGATAGTGGTCCACCTTTCATTTTCATGCCAACCTAGCCCTTGCTTTCCCTCAGCCCATCTTTGCTCTTGCTGTCCATGTAAACTCCTCATAGGCCCGTTGCCCCAGCCCTTACAGTTGGAAGGAGAGCAGTGAATCTTGCAAAGTTAGGAAGAAAGAAGGTGAAAAACTTTTAAAGGCATTTGCTTACCTGTTGCTGCTGAATGTGGTCCAGGAGCTATATACCATGGCCTGCAGAGTATCTGCCTTCCTCCTGCAGTACCTGTGTAGCTGACCTTTAGCCCCTTCCCACACAGCTTGTGGCTGTTAGCTGATTGCAACCCTGAGTGGCATACTCCTGTGTTTAGCTGTTTCTGGTTAACTTGGCAAAACCCTGTAAAATACTCATGTCATAAGGTAAGACTTGATGTGTTGTGTTAGCTTTGTCAGCTGTGAAAGCATTAGTCATCAGTGCTGATGTATGTGCTCTTCTGAGACAGCCTCTGTATGTCCTCTTCTAGCAGAAACATGCTTTTCATCTTTGATCCTGCAAATGGCATTCTTGAACATCTGGGTGCATGCAGATGGTCTCACAAGGGACTGCCTTGCCTTGCTTGTGGATGTCCAAACACCCCTCCTGTTACTGGGGTATTTTAGGTATTTTATGTTTATTGGCTACTTTGCAATTTCAGCAAGTTGATTTGAGTTGGTAGAAATAGTTCCCTTCTCCCTGCCTCCCACCCTAGTGAAAATACTACCTCTTTGGCCACAGAGTAGGGAAGTCTGTCTTTCCTTACCTGATGTTTTTTGCAGATTTTTCTTGTAATGGATATTTGGTTTGCTTGATTTTCTGTACAGAAGTGGAACTTTTTTTTCAAGGCAAAGTGACTTGGCAATGGCCAGAAAACCCTCCTGCTTCTGTCCTGGCTACAGCACTGCAGGGAGCTGGACACTGTAGAATGAAGTGAAATCTGCTTGGTTAAAAGTAGCTGCTTGTGGGAGATGCTCTGGTCGTGTGCAGGGATGGAGGCATTGATAACGCAAGTGGTGAGTGTGGCACCTTGAGAAACAGAGGAGCTTTTTTCCAGTTGGAGCAGACCTAATGCAAAGTCTCCAAGATGCTGGAGGAAGAGTTTCCTAGGAGGCCAGAGGAGATTTTGTGGGGTTTCTTCAGTGCTCACAGTTGCTGGATTTGGTCAAGGCTGCAGGAAAAAACTAGATGTTTTTGTGTCTTACAGGCTTCCTCCAAGAAAACACAGTATTTGTGGCAAAGCAACTCTACTTTGTTAACCTCTTGCAGTGCATTTGGGTTTCTATTTAAAAGTTATTTTCTCTGATGCTATGAAAAATATGAACTTATTGCTAAAAAGCCTGGGGACATCTACAGTCCATCTTGCTTTCAGGAAAGGGTAGGGCATACTCAGCTCAAGCCTCTGTCTCATGGAGGGTCATGCTGAGCTTCTGCTTGAAGTTTCTTGCCAGAGACCACAGGCAGAAAATGGGGAGAAATGACCTTGCTGTAGTTGCTGGCCCTGGTGGATAGATGGCTCAGAACTGTTTGCAGCCCCAGAAACTCAGGATGTGGCTCTGGATCTTTTCTCTACACCAAGGCTCAACTACAGTTAACTACAGATGCAGCTGCCAATAAGCTAAGGCACATTTGCTCACTCTTTGCAGCTACTTTGGTCCTTGGAAGAACAAGTAATTTCTTTCTTCTTCTTTAATTAATTTCAAAGTTACAAGGGGGAGAAAAATATTTGTGGTAAAAGACCCTCCAAACCAGTCCAAACTAGCTGGCTGTTTGGACAATTGTACAATCAAGCCCCAAAAAACAAATATTTAAATTAAAAGGTGTAACAGTAAATTTTAACTTCATTGGAATGGCAAACAAATTTTGATCTCTAAAATAGGTGAAACCTATTTTTTCCCTATGTTTGTTGAGCTAATGTGTTTAAAAGCTGGCCTATAAAATGCCTTAACTTTCCCCCATCATCTCAGATACAATCTTTATCCTGTGAGTGTGTCTGTGCTTAATTTCACACAGCCTGAGTACTTCTGTTGAGTTCAGTGGATTCATTAAGAGACCATAGTGTTAGCATGCATCACTTGCAGGATTGAGGCACATGCTGAAAGGAAACAATTTCATCCTGGAGCACTGCAGAGTACTAAAATAAAGGGCCAAACTTGTAACTTTTACTGAAGCCATCAAAAATAATGGACCATGGACAAACAGAGTTTACTTTTTTATAAGGGTGCTTTAACAACACAGTAACAGAAAGTAACTAAGATGACTTGGAGTAAACAATACAACTTTAATAGTTTTAAATTGTCATTGTTAGAATTTATTTGGCATTCTTTTCTCATTATGCTGTATTAGTTTCTCTATAGGATAAAAAGAAGAAACATAATTGCTGAATTTTCCACTGTCTAAACAATAACGTTTGTATTTTAAAAAATTTATAAAATACTTTCCGGAAAGTTGCAAAGAACTGTATTGGCAGAGAAGGAAATGATATTTCGTTTTTCTTCTCTGAAAAAATAGGAAGAGACTAGCTACTTAGTGACCTTGACAGCCCAGTCTGAGGGTTCATAACGCTTGTGAAGAATTAGATGCAAAAATCTTAAATTTATTTCTTTCTGTTTTTATGGCCATGAGAACTGGTGATCCACCCATTCTCTCGTGCTGTTGAACACCAGCAGCACCTCTGATGGACACATGCTCAGTCAATATGCTCTTAGCACCGAGCATATCTTGGTATCAGGTGCAATCAGGCGGAGACAGACGGTTGTTACTCCAGCTCAGCATCCTGCATGGATTAATCACCTTATAAAACGTGTCACAGCAATTGAAAGAAACCTTGCAGCAGGCATGTGTGGTGTAACTAACCTACATGAGGAGTTTCTCTTTGCTTTCCTGGATATGAGAGCGTTTCCTTGAGTGCTGCCTTTCCTAGACTAGTCTGTGACCAGCCTCAGAGTTACTATGTGCGCCTCAGCCATGGATCAGGGAAATGCTCTGCCTCCACCTCATTTTTCACCTGAGCCTGCAGCAAGAGATAGATCTCATCCCATGACCTACATGCATGCAGGACCCAGGAAATGGTGCATATAATAATTCCGTAGTTTTATTGGTATGAAGAGCTGAAAATTACTCCCTATCTAGCACGTTCAAGCATCACACCATTTCTGTATCCCAGATGGACTGAAATTGGAAGGGGCCTTTGGAGATAGTGCAGCCTAGCCCCTGCCCTGGCTTCCAGCATGGTCAGCCACAGTGGGGTGGTCAGGGCCACGTCCAGTCAGGGTTGAGTATCTTCTAGGATGAAGATGTTATAACCTTTCTGGACAACCTGTGCCAGTGTTTTACTACCCTCACAGTAAAATATTTTGCTTATGTGAAATTTGTTACTTGTCAGTTTGTGCCTGTTTCCTCTTATGCTGTCACGGGGCCCTGCTCTGGAGTCTGGCTATGCCTCCATGCTTTCCCGTCAGGTCATTGTCTCCATCTCTTCAATTTAGCTATGTTTTAAAAATAGACAAGTGTTTCTCTTTTTTAAATTATCTGCTGAAATGGCATTATAGTAGAAGAGAGGTTTTAGTGCAGTTTACAGTGAATGTGTATGATTTACATAAGCTAGTAGAGGCTGGCTCTGACCCATATAACCAAGATTTGGTATTAAATTAAGAATAATGTATTATCATATACCTACTGAATTTAGAGTCTCCTGTGGAACAGGCAGTACCTATCAAATTACAAGGCAGTACCTATCAAATTACAAACACCATGTATTTTGTCTTCTTAATGGTTGGACTTAATGATCTTAGAGGTCTTTTCAAACCTTAATGATTCTATAATTCTTACATGAGGACTTTCACTTTATGAACCCTGAATATATTGACCATATACATACACGAGCTTTAGAAATATGGTCTGCTGCTCCATCTCATAATGTACACTTTCATAATATATTAAAGTAAGGATCAGTCTTTTATGATAAGGCAGACACCTAAAAATTAGTGTTATTTTATAGAAAGGCTACATCTTTCCAATGGACAAGGTAGGTAATCTCTGGGGCAGGGGGTTGACTGGCAAACACATTAAAATATGTGAGGTTTAGCAAAAAAAAATTTCCTGTTCTTATCTAGGAAGTGACACTTTGTGCTAGTAATTAAGATCTTGATTCTGAATCTTTCTGGTAATGTAGTGCTTACAAAGAAATTAGTAGGAAATGGGTGCGTGAGATGGAGCAGGAGCTGTTATGTAGACCTATAGCCAGCAAAGTACAAATCTTGCTAATTGTGCATTCTTTTGGCACTGATATATTGTAGGCAGGGAAGGTGTTGCTGAAAATTCTAAAATGACGTATGAGAGGCTTTTTTAGGAGGCATAAGTTTATTAGCAAGTGAGTAAATAGTGTGTTGTGTTGAACACAGAGAGTAGAAGACATTGTTCACCAGCTCAGTGTGCAGAGATGAAATGCAAATTATCAAGACAGGCATCAGCCCTTATGAAAATAATTTTTTCAGACCTCACCCTTCCTGTTGTGTTTCAGATATCCATACCTCTGCTTTGGGATCACTTTCAGAAAATCACATGCATGTTGTTGTGCAGCTGGATGGTGGAAACAATGGTGCTCTTGGGATTTCTAAGATCAAAAGATTGTTTTTATTTGACTTGATAGTTGTAGCCACATACCTTATATTTCTGTAAGGATCTGAAAGAAGAAAGTACTGCTCAGGCTCCACGTGTTATTAGCTGAATCATCATACCAAAGCTGTAAAAAGAGTTTGCTGTGAAGGCAGGACAGACTGGCAAATAGTTAACTACTGGTTTAGTGGTAAATTAAAAAGGGAATTAGTTAACCTGTGTTATAGATAGAAGGAGAGAACTAGTTGCTTATGTTTTGTCTTGAGACTTCCAACACCACTCCTGAAAAAAAAAGAGGTGGAGTTTGCCTTGACTGTGGCCATTTCCCACAAACATTCTTTCAAACAGGTCTATGTGGGCAAGAAGATCTTCAGAACAGGGAAAATTTTCTAGTGAACAGTCCTTGCAGATTCAACACTCAATTTGTTTCCCTTTCCATGCATTGCAGCTGCAACTTTCTACCTATCGTTTTTGTCCCCCCCTCCAGTTTACAAAATAATTATTTTCAATCAAAAAGTTGAATGTTATCTCTTCAAAATGTTCACTATTCAAGAAAATCCTTAGAATAGTTCTAGATGTTCAATTTTTTCTCTTTGCATTAAAAAAATATGTTCATAGTTATGTAGGCCGTAACTACAAAGGAATTCATGAGCTGTAGAGAGTTGCTAGGTCTGTCTGATTGGTGTGCATTCAATACTGCTTTCCTCTGATCAAACACAATCTCTCTGCAGCCTTCCCAACAGGATGTCTTTTGTTAAAAAAGCCCTGCTAGAGGTGTTCGGGAACTGGAATCTCTCTGCCTTCAATGAAACAATATCAAACCAAATTAATTCAAAACTTGGTATTAATTAGCTTGAGAAACACAAAAACCTCTAACACTACTATTTCTACCCAAAATTCATATATTTTTAAATCTGCAGGAGTGTCTACACTGTGAAAGTGTACCATTATATAAATCTGTGTTCTCCGGTCAGGACTTGTTGCTGAGTGCAAAGCCAATGAGATTGCTAAAAATCTTACATGTACATCCGACAGAGTCAAATGAGAACTTTGATTTTGGTTATGAAGGTTAAATAGGTGGAAGCAATCAAGTGTTCTACCATATAATTTCTGAAAAATAAGAAGTTGTCTCTCCCATGTGTATAACCATCATAACTCTATATAATTTAATTAAATTATCTTGTTTGTGTTGTATGATTGCCTTTAAATGTTAATTGCTGACAATGTTACAGCATCTCTGGTGTTTTTGCCTGTTTCTGGGGAGACAGAGTTACTTGGGAAACACTGTGATAGGTGAGTATGGTTTAAGAGGCCCTCCCAAGGCTACGCAACTAGTTAGATACACAGCTAAAAAAGCTTTCACAAAAGCTGAAAGAAATATTTTCCTTTTCTTTGGACCTCTTTATGTTTTGGAGGCAATTTCTGAAATAACCTTCATAAATTCCCTCCTTTTTCCAAGACGGGAAATTTTTCTTTACCTGATGCCTCATGCCTGTTCTTCCTAAATGCTGAAGACGTGCTTTGAACAGGCTCGTGTTTTGAGTCCAGTTCATGATGAAGTATTGAAGAATCTGGGCTAAGAGTTGTTGTTACTGCATGACTGTACCAGCTGTCAGCAAGGAGATGATCAGGCTGTGTGTGACTGCTCTGAGGACATTATGGTCTTGTGCAGAGGGGGTGCTCTGTGACCTTTCTGTGCTCTGCCCTGTGAATAATGGAAGGATGATGTTTCATAACTCTTTCATCACCAAAAGGTGATGAGGCACTGTGATGTTCTCCAAAGGAACTTTGTTAGACACTGCTGGAAAACATACTCTTTCGGAGAATTTGGGAGCAAAGCAAAAAAGCTGCTTGTTTCCCAGAGGAGAAAGAAAGGGCTGAGAAAGTAGTGGGTCAAGGAAATGTCCATGAAAGGTGGCTTTTGTCAGCAACTTTCACCTCTTGATTGATGCTGGGCGTTGGAGTGACTTACACAAACAGAGCAAGCTGCATGTCATTGCACTTTGCTGACTTTAATCACAGCAGTGTTTGCCTTTTACAGGTTGTGATCAGTTTTTGATCAGTGAATTGAGACAGATCACTCCTGTTGAAAAGTATGCAATGAAGAGGTAAAAACATCCCGTTACAAGAACAGAACCTGCTAATCAATCAGTAACGTCTAAAAGGCAGTAATATTTAGGAGAATGTAATTTTACGCCAGAAGAAAGTATGCCTAGACCTGTTGTAACAATTAAGCACAACAGATTAGTGGTTTAGTTTACTGGCAAACGTGTAGCCTATGGGTTCTAGTTTGCTCAGCTGTGGGAAAAACCTGGGTTGTCAGTTCTTCTTGCCAGGGGAGAAGTGACGACAGCTGCAGATTTACTTGTCTGTCACATCACACTTCCCTCCTATGGATGAGGAAGGAGTCCAAAGGGAGGATTAAATAAGCAGAATTACTTAGGGGAGATATGTGGAAGGGCAGAGAAAGCTGATGTAGAGCTTTCCAAAAGCTAACCTAGCTGGTGAAGAAAGAAACTTCCTAACAGTGACAACTGTACAGAGGACAGGGAGAAGTTCAAGCCAGGAGAGATCGGAGAGTACTCCTGCTGGAAAAGCAAATGATGGTGAGATAGCAAGAGGCAGGAACAAGACAGACGGTCTTCTTTCTGAAGACCAAGAGTGTTTTCAGCTGAGTTCAGGACTGTGTACACAATCAGCATAGGGAGCACTGCCGTGCAACTGTCCTTGTCTCTTGAGGTCTTTTATGCAGCCTCTATTTGAAAATACTCAGCAAGATTTAGTCACTTGGAAAAAAGCAGCTGATTTGGTACACAATGCAAGCAGTTAAGATGCTTTTGTATAATATTTTAATCTGTTTTCATGCCTATCTGCTGAACTATTACAGTAGTTGAAGGCTTTCTTCTTGGAGTTGCACTGTGGTGTGTGACTCTTGCAGTGTGGTGTTTTGTCAACTCACCTAGCGCTGCAGGTACCTGACTGGAGCCTGCATCGCTTCCCCAGCCCTTCCACAGAAAGGTTAGCACCACCTGGGCAGGAGATGGGACTTTTGTGGGAAGGGAAAACTGGTATGCAAGGAGGAATAAGAACAGGATTTTTAGAAAACTCTAACTTCTTTGAATCAAAGACCCAAAAAATTTGCTTTATCCTCACATTTCATCAACTTCTCTAAACCGAAGTTTATTAGCATGTGTGGATATGTGCATACAGAATTACAGACGTACAACTAGAAAGCACCCCTTTCCCTCATAGCCAGCAGACCTTTGCAGCACCCATGGCTGCTGATTGTATGCCGATCAGGATAGTATAACAAGCTGTACAGGACAGAACAGAACATCTGCATTGGATTTGAATAAATCTTTCAAATCTAGCTGTGAGGTAGAGAATTACTATAAAATTAAATATTATATTATGCAGTAAACTACTGCAAATGTTCAGAATGCTACGTGTACGAGGAGGAGTGCTGGAAAATTTTTTTAACAACAAATTGAAAATAATTTACAAGGCCCTACGATATTCTGTGGCTAGACCATCACTTTTTCTGTTCATGGCCTGGACTGACAGGAAGTTGTGTGGAAATAGATACCATTATTCTAAATCTGATGAAGTAAGCCTGGTAGAGGGCCAAACTATATTAGCTGAAGCAGTAGCATCTTGTGCTTGGACTGCACTGACCTGAGCTCGATACTACTTATTGTCTTGGGGCAGGAAGAAGACTCAATTCCGCCTGACTGAACTATATCCAGCAGACAATTCAGCACTGAATCTGCAAGAACTTACCACAACTGGTTAGATGCATTAGCAAAAAGCTTTTAAAGTCTTTCTTTGGAAAGACTGATTTTGCAGTTTAGTGTTGGGATTTAAGAACAGCCCAAACATGCACTCCTAGCTGATATACTGATTTGGTGCCCCCTGACATGGATGCCAGAAAACAGATGGTTCCTAGTGCATTTGGTATTACAGCAAGTCCACAAGGGAAGGCTCTGTGCTGTGCACTGGCAAACAGGGATGGAGAATCTTGTGTAGGTGATTTTACTGAGCAATCACTTCAGAAGAGGGAGTCACAGGGGTGTAACCATACAAAAGAAGTTTGTGATGTGGGATAGAAACAAATCCTGATTTTCCAGAGCCCTTAAATCGAATCCAGACTTCTGGACCACCCTTACTCTGAAAATTGATGAACTGAATGGCTAGAATGAAACACAGGAAAATTGCTAAGTGAAATAATCTTGACATCTAAAGATATCATATACGTGCTTTTTCTTTGATCATCTGACTGTCATAAAGTTGTGCTAATATTCCAACTGTGCTAATGAATCCCTAACTGTACTTTCACCTCTCGTACAGTATATCCCGAGGAGTATCTGGAGTATGCTCAGGGTCTCCTGCAGCACTGATAATGGAGTGACCTGCCATGCAGCCAGCACATGGAGCCCAGGTGTGCCAGCACTATAGTCCACTGCTCACTCCAACTGGGGCATGGGACTCTGGTAGGCTCAGCTGTGTCCAAAAAGTTGTTAGGACATGTGCAACTTCTTTCTCACCCTCAGCTGTATCAAAGGAAACAAGACATGTCAAAACAGAGGCACACAGGAGCTAGTGGATAAATGTAAATCTTTGCTTTTGGTTAGAGCCTAACCAATAATTTCAGCTTTGCCTTCTCACTCTTTTTTTTTTTTTTTAAATGTCTGTTCTGAAAGAGCTTAAGAAACAGTCTTTAATTAACCAGTAAATAGAGTCTCTTGCCACTAAGGAGGAGATTTAGAAGATGCCTTTAATTACTGGAATCAGATTGATTGCAAATACCAATTTACTCCTTGTTCCAGTGAAGTGAGGTTCTGGAAAAGTGTTACAAAAACCTTTCGTTTGCATCATCCCTCTACTTCAACAGAAGCTGCTATTACATAAAGAGAGGACTTGTTTAAATCCAGATATCCATGTAGTTCTGTTGTTTGAGCTGGAAATGAGGGTGAAATTGGATTCACATGATGGCTCATGAAATTTAAAGTGATATTCTCATGACTGATATTTTGTTATGCGATTAAAGTCTTGCAGTGTGTCCTGACAGTCCAACTGAACAAGTCAGAAATTGGCCAAGAACCTTGTTGTATTAAAGGGATGCCCTAGGTCAAGGTTTATGAGTAGTTCCAAGAACTTCCTAACTGACAACCTCTTTCTAGGACTCCTGGGTTGAGCTGGTTTTCTTGTCTTACAGAATCACAGAATGATTTAAATTGGAAAAGACCTCTGAGACCAACCTTTGACTGATCACCACGTTGTCAACTAGACTATGACAATAAGTTCCACATCCAATTGTTTCTTGAAAATAAGTCTTCCAAGTAAGCACTGAAGGCTGTCAACATGTTGCTATTTTCTTCCCGTGCTTTCTCTCCCCTGCTTAGGTATATAAACTTATGTTAATTTAACTTCTCTCAATGCCCCTCATTTTTGGAATCTGGTTTAAATTTTGCTTACCTGCTTCCTGTGAAACAAGTCTTCTCTGCCTGACTGCATAAGGAATTCACAAGTCATTAACAGCTTATGTTAAAGTACCTGGTGGGAATATGCAATCTGCCTACAATGATGTGTTTTGCTAAGGTGGGGAAAAAATGTATTGCATACTGCAGACTAAGAATGATGATTGATTGAGGGAGATAGCTGAAGGACTTTACCCTGTCCCAAAAATCATTTATGGTTTCCTGGAGAAAGTCCAAACTAGTGTAAAATACTTCCATTTGAAATGTCTGATCCCCTCCAGCAGCAGCTTGACTGTGTTGCTTACTCTCAAAGCCAGAAGCTGTTGTTAGAACAGGTTTGACCAGTTACTTCAATTCAGAGAACAGTTTAAATAGTTATATTCTAGTGTTGTTGGATTAATCTATCTGAAAATACCCCTATTGCTCCAGTCATCACTACAGTACACTGGGATGAACCTTTACCTCTTCAGGAGTTACTGAGCAGCACTGGTGCCTGGGTTTAGCCCAAACACTGCATCAACGGCAGTAGTACCCAAATTCCCAACTCTAAAAGCCTGGCATTGAGAAGAACTAAGAGAGTGTCAGGAAAACGTTTAACTGGAACAGCTATGGAAGAACACAGTGAGATCTTGTGGCTCTTTCTTCAGAGAAATGCTCTCCTGCTCTTTCTCTGTTACTTCGGGGTGTATGTCAGTTGGCTCTGTTCTTGGATGCAATTTGAAAACACTTAGTAAATAATGAGCTATGGAGGTGAAGGCTTTCAGCTCTTAGTAATGGCCAGGTTATAGAAGGAAGTGAGAGAATCAGTGGGTATTGCTGAACCAGAAACAGAGTGGAGGCATTCAGTTGTAGGTGGTGGAGAACAACACAAATAGAAAAGATCCAGGCCTGCTAGGATTAATGGTTGCACTATCTCTAGCTGTTATTAAATACAATAAAAGCAACATGTAATTTCTTACTGTTGTAATAACATATGTCAGTATATCTTACCTCACACAATGAGATCTGTCTGGTGCATGCAGATGTGCCAACGAAAATTCCTATGCCCCAAGTGAGATGTCCAGCATGAGAAAGAAAGAAACAAAGAATTTTGTCAGAAGTCAGAGCATAAGAAACAGTGGAAAGATCAAGTGGAGATAGATTTTTGGGGTTCTCTGTTATACTGGTATGGAGGAACTACAGACATCAAGCTAGGGTTATTGATTCTTAAATGCTCATTGTGATGCCTACTGGTGCATTTCCAGTTCTTTTATTCTCCTTAGAAGGATGTGATGGGAATATTCTATTTTCCTTGCTTCTCCAAAATCATCTCAGAACCAAATACACTGAAAACGGATCAGGGAAATGCATCAGCCTTTTATTTGGTGAACCAGCCAGATTTTGGCAACAGTGTCTATCACTGATTTTGCATCACAGATTTCTACAATAGCTCTTTGAGTTTCTAATACATAATTCTGGACTTCATACTGCAAATACTGATGTGTACCATGGTCTCAAAGGAATTATGATCAAGTTTTCACTAGAGGAATTAAAAAGGCTAATAGCTGAAAGTGATTTTCTTAGATAAAACAATAGCAGGAAGGTTGCTGACTTAATCTCTGGGCTCATAGATTTCTGGTTAGAATTGACTGAATTCTTGTTTCCCATATGTGAGCTGAAAATGGATTTCTCAGTAGACAGGTGTCAGTATTGCAGAACTGCATGAGAGTTCTCAAACTATGGGTATGTGAAGAAGTCACTGGAGATAACAGATTGCTCTGCATCAGCTGGTCTACAGGTTCCCACACCTGCTCCTCCTCCATAGCAAGGGTGAGGTAGTTAGAAATTGTGTGCCCCTTGATGAAAAAGGAATGAACTAGTTTGCATTTGCCAAGTGGTAATGTGGGATGAAAACACCATTGAAGGTGTGGGAAAAAATTGGTGACTACTGGCTTGTTATCCATGTTATGTGTCCTTTTACACAGAATTATTTTCTGGAATACAAAGCAGAGTGCAGAAAGTGCCTATGGCAGCTATGTTGTGTTGCATTGCTCTCTCATGTGATGTGGTCCCTAGTAGCGCTTACTACTTCAGTTACGTCTTCTCTTGGCTAGAGGAAAGATGGGTCGTTCTGGGGCTATTAACCCAGCTGACTTTGAGAATATCACAGAAAGGGCAGTCACGACAATGCCTGCTCTGTCTCGTTTAGTATACTGGCTGCCAATGGTCTTTAAATATATACTCCATACAAAGGAAAGCACAAAGAATTCCTCAGCTCTTTGAATCCTTTAAAATATTGCAACTATTTCCATTTCAAAAATTTGTTCTTGCTCAGTCCTATCCTAGTAGTAATCAGACTGGCTAGATAAGCTATTGGTCTTTCATCTATATAATATGTTTTTAGCCTGAAGCCAAAGTACAGTTGCTCAGTAATGTCATGAAAACCAAACTAAAAGAAACATTCACTTCTGATGTAATTTCTCAGGCTTTTCTTTGTGTGTAAAATATTCAGTCTAGCTGAAAGTTGTGGTAACTTCTTCAAGCAGTGCCTTTTGCTCTTCTATTAGGAGAAGACAATTACAAGGATTAGCAGTTGCAGGAAAAAGGTGCTTATTCTGCGCTCATTTCCACCGGCCTGGATCAGGACTAATTCTGTTGACTTCAAGGATTTAATTGCTGTGAAGGAAGAATGTGGGTGAAAAGGTGCTCATAAAGCTGAAGCAGCATTTTGATGCTGATTAGCAATGTTAAATACCAGCAATCTGCTCTTGCCCGTGAGTGGCTCTCTAGAATTAGTGAGGGTGCTCTGAATACAGCAATAATCAAGACTTGCACTTGCACGAGGGCAATGCTTTTAAAGGGATACTTGATAAAATGTATACCAGAGCCTTTCCCTCCTCTTGTGTTGCCTTTTGAAAAAACCACTTCTTCTGTTCTGTTTTGCTTATACGTTTCTCAAGCATTGATATTTATGATGCAGTTTAAAGTTTCACTTCCTATCTTACTTCCATCCTGTCAAATAAAGTTTCAGGTAACTGGAGCCACTTGTCTTTCATGATCAAAGTGATAGAGAGACTTGCGTTCTCAAACTTTCTTGGCAACATGCCAAAACCAAACCCTTCTTGTGTGTAATATATAAAATATGGTTTGTTGCATAGATGTATTTGTTTGAAGAAATGGTACCTGCATAGATTTTGGAAAGGTCATGAGAAAATAATTGAAGGAATATAAGAAAAACTAAAATTGGACACAGAAAGATGTTGCACAGAAAAATATTGCTTTGCTGTAGGGGAACAACAGAGATTCATGGACTGTGAGATCAGAGAGGACCTTATGATCTTTAGTTTGACTGGCTATATAATTTATGCTGCAGAATGTCATTTAGTATTTCTTAAAGTGAGAATGACTTTTACTCTTCTTAAGCTTTCTCAATTTGTGATATTTCCTTAGTACTTTATTTATACTCAATTACAATCATATAAAATGCAGAGTAAATCTACCAGCTATTTTGCTGATTTCATACACTGTGGGGTCAGTGACCTGCAAAACCCTTTATGATCCTTGTGTTGTGAGAAGAACTCAAGGGCTGAAGTCATGGTGCCCTCTGAGTCTCAAGAAAATCTATAGGTCAATAACCTTTTATTTATGACCTTTTAACTGGCTCTAGTGGGCCATGAAGACCTAAATGCCAGCTCTTTCAGATTCCTGTGAAGCTTCAAGCCTCCTGAATCTAATTTTCTCTGAGAGTTTTGCTCTCATATATTCAGGTCACTGATATTGCAAAAGCAACTCACAGCCATGTGTGAGGGGGAAGATTTGGGACATCCAGGGCTGTGGAGATAGTGCTACACAAGGAATTCAAGGCAGTTATGTAGCTCAGGAATTGCTCTTCTGCCCAAGAGTAACTCATAGCTATGTCTCACCTAACCAGTTCTTTCCAGGGAGAAGTGTAGGGATGCAAATTCCTCATGTGTTTTATCTGGATGAGGCCAGTCAATCCACTGGTCACACAGAAGCTTCTCTCGCACTCTGCAGTGTTCTCCTTTATAAACTCCCCTACTTTCTTTAGCCATTCTATCTTTTCCTTTCTTTCTAAGAATGACTTGTTTAATTATGCTAAAATCAATCATCTATTCTCCTAACTGTTCTATTAATTTCTATTTTGCAGTTCTTCCAAAATGTTATACATTACCTAAGGGCCGTTTTGAAGATAAATTCAAGATATGTTGACTTTGAAGGATTGAGGGTGAAATTCTGATTGTGTTCAACAACACCAATGTACAGTTGGTGGAGAGAAGGGCCACATAAAAAAATGAATGTATTATCCTTCTTTTGGACAAAGATATAAAGGAACAACCCTTTTATTTTTTTCTCTTTTTTTTCCTCTCTCCTTTTTTTTAATTTTTTTTTTTTATTTTCTCCCCCCTCCCTCCACGAGTCCTGAACATTATCTTGAAATCAAATAGGCCCTATGTTTTATGGTCTCATCCACTTCAGTCAGTGGACTGGAAGTTAGGGGTTATCGAAAGGGATGAAACTGGGAGTTGACCTCTTTGAAACTTGTGTCTTATTCACATTTTTTAACATGTGCATAGAGATGCACATACACACAGAACCATGCTGAATTGGGGAAATACTGCCATGCAGAGTAATTTCTTTTAATTCTGCTTTTCCTCCACCATCAGCTAAAGCCATTGTCCTACTGCGGGGTAACGGTCTCCCTCCTATCTCACAGAGAAGGGGAAACCCTCTGGAAATGACAACACCAGTCTATACTGATTATTCCTGGTGTCTTCTCAAGCAAGATTATGAAGGAGTATGAGACTTTGGGGCCACCTTGGAGACCTCCCAGACCTCCCTCAAAACCATCCCTACCATGCACTGAGGCTGAGAACTTTGCTGGTGTTGCAGCTGAAGACTGTTCTGCAGAGCACAAAGGGGTCAATGCACTTATGTGCACTCAGGTGGATCACAGGTACGGTCTAAGTGCCAGCAGCAGTGTCAGTGCCAAGGGAATAGTATTCCAGAGTTATTGCTGTAATTTCAGTGCAGATAACTTCTAACTTACACTCCTTTGGCTGCTCTGTAAGGCCTCCTTCTCTTTCAGTATGTCAGAGAGACTGTGCTGTCATTCCTGTGTTCATGAGGGCTTTTCATAAAACTGAGAGGTTAAATCCTATTAGGACATTTAAAAGTTGACTTCCCCTTCATCTTTTTGCTTTGAGATAGTTAGAACACGTACTGACCTGAGTTGTGGAAGACTAGAAGTTATTTTTACCATTTAAGGAGGCTGTGGGATGTCTGACATGGGATGTTTTTCAGAACTGGTTAGACAAAAATCTGTCAGGAATGGTTTAGGTAGAGCTGAGCTTGCCTTGGGGCAGGGTGACAGATGAGGTGACCCCTCTCAGCCCCTCCCAGCCTTATTTTGTACAATCTTTTGTCTCCTTATTGGAATGCTGTCAGTGTCCAGTTTGTGCAGAACAATTCACAGGTTCAGTGTGGTGGAAGAGCCTGAATTCCCTGAGTATTGCCCTACAGGGTTGGTGCACTGTGGGACTCAGTGCTCGATGCTGCTCCAGCAGGAGGTTGGTTCAGTGCAGTTACTGCCTTCAGTGCAGTCATTCCTGATGGCTCGTAAGGAAAAAGGCAGCCTGCTTGACTAGAGCTATCAGGAACCCAGGGTCAGAATGACAATTCCACATACTGCAAAACTGCCTGCTGTGGCTGTCCCAGGATTTGTTAGTTGCAAGACTCAAGCAGACCACGTTTCTAAGGTTGCAGTTCTGGGTTGTGGGTCACTGGAGGATGTAGTAGAGTAATTAATTGAATTATTCATGTTTGGCTATCTGAGTCACTGAAAATCAGTTATTTTTTTGGTAGTATTTCGGGGCCATGGGATTGTAAAGCATCTATGGCCCTTTTGTGATGCACTAAAAGCCTGGAAGAGTCTCAGCTATGACAGCTCAGCCCTATCTTTCCTTCCTGTTCTGAACTGTGGGCATGCTGGAACAGGCTGTTGTGGGCAGCAATCTGTCCAGAGTTATGGTTGCAGTTCTTTGGCCAGCTCCAGGTTTGGAGCATGGCAAGACACTTGCCATCTTTAACCCCCATCTCCTTATAGGTGCAGAGAACACCACATTTAGTTCCATTGAAGAACAAATCTATTTTGTTTTCAGTGTTGTACCAAGGACTGGATATTCTTAGGAATACTCTTGAAATAATCTGGAACTCCTCAAGAGAACCGCACAACTGTAGTTTTAGGATAATCACTAGGTACCATTTGGTTTTGAATTCTAATATGCTGTGATTTTTTTTTTTTAATGCAAGTTGGTATGTCTTGTACCATCCCAGCCTGCTGCTTATGCAGACAGAGTCTAAACCAGAGCCTTCTGAAACGTATCACAACCTTTCCATGGACTTTGGTGGAATGCCAGGAACCTTACTGCCTGAGACAGACTGCTGCTACATAGGAAGAAGCCAGGGCTTGAACTTTAGGCACTTGCACACACAGTCAAGGCGACCTTATTGGCATGACAAGCTCAGTGGTATCAGTGTAGTATAAAGATAAACATCTGCCTTTCTCAGAGAAAGTTCTTACGAAGGCTGAGTTGGAAAATTTTCCTGTCATGACAAACAGTATTTTAAAATGCTGGTTTCTCGAAAAGGAATCTCTCTTGAGAAACATAGCAGCTCTGTTGAAGATATAGTTAGGAAAGGCTTCTCATAAAGAATTAGAACTTCAGGATTGGGAGCCAGAGGAGAGAGGGAGGATGAAGTGGAGGAGCATATATATCTGACTCTGCTGGATCACAGCAAAGTCCCTATTTGCTATTAGGTTGGAACTAGTTGCCCATGGAAAGATTTTAAGAACAGGGAATGTATATGGTGATCCTTCCTTGCATACTCCCCGTTGAAAGGCAATGAGGAGAGAAGATGACCACGTTCAAGTCAGAGAGCAGCCTAGTGATAGGGGCTCTCACTGTCAGGTCCTGAACCCAGCCTCAGATCAGGTAGAACAAAAGCTGTAGTCTGGGCTTCCTAGCAGGTGAGTGCCGTGAAGAATGTCACTGACAGTGCATAGGTGCAGCTCTAGCCTTTCATCAAACAGTCATTCAGATTTAAAAAGAAAAAAGCCATGCAGTTTCCCAGGATGTAGAATTTGCATGCTGTGGCCAGATCTGTGCTTGTTCCACCACTGCTGTCACATGCTATCATGCTAGAGTCAGAAGTACCTTCCCCAGTCTGGTGGCAGGGAGCTTTGTACAGGAGTGCTGTCTCCACCATCTCCTTGTTTGCTCTTCCCATCAGATGAGTTTCTTCCTCATTCTCTTGGGTGTGGTGGTACTATATCAAAAGAGACCTTTAGCACCTTTGATACAAAAGCTGTGCAGAAATGTGATCTACCTCAGTAAAAAAACAGTACCTATTATTAATGGGTGAATGTTAAAAGCAGCATCTAACACAGTCTGAGCAAGCGACTTGCACAGCTCTTTAATAAATGTGAATTTAATAGGACTGGGAAATCTGGATTTCTCTTCCAAGCCCTGAGGCAGGTCCTCTTTTGTTGCTACCTGTTTTCACTGCTGGCCCACCACACTATTTCCCATCTCAGTTTGGTCCTTTTCCCAAGGATTCAGATAAGACATTTCATTGGCCTGGTGATATATGCTAAGTGTGACAGCAAGAAATCAAAGATTTTGGAACAAAGACTTCACATGAAATTGTAGCAATAATATTTTACTATGGTGGGCTACTTTCCTGGTATCTTTAAGTATGTATTTTCCTCTATAATGTTTTTGTGCTACATTTTATGTATGGGAAGAACACAAGAAAAAGTGTATCCTTCTTCCCATCCTATTTTGCACTTTTTTTCGGTGCTAAATTGAACTAAAATCTGATGTTAATTCAGCAGTAGAAAAACAGTGTGGAGTGCAAAACTGAGAAATTAAGCGTTGCTAATCATGCAACAGCATGGATCTGTCTTTAATTTCTAACTGGCTTTAGAGTAATACCTTGAAACACAAAATTGATGGGCTTGCATTTAATATATATAGCCTATAGTTAATATATATAGGTATAAATAGTTCCCAAGTGTAATGTTTTTCCTGATTTCAAATAATACCGTGAAAAACTATAATACGAAACATTACAGTCAAAGGTATCCTTGACATGTTTGTGCACAATTCTCTTCTTGATAAAATACTTTTGTTACCCATGAGACTTCTTCCTCACTCCAGAAATGTAATACTCAGGCTTAACGTAAAGTGACATGCAGAGAGTTATGAGGAAAACACAGGCTCAGCAATACAACAAAAGCACTGGAGAAATGTGCGTTCTTGTGTGAGAGGTCTTATGTGTGATGTACATGTTCGCATAGTACAGATAACTTGTGAGAACCATTTCAGGCCTGGAGAGAACGGAGGGGCAGAGGGGACATTGAAATGGGATTGAGAGAGCTGATGCTTGGGTATGGTGCTTTGGTGGTTTAACATGGCAAGGTTAGGAATTTAACACCAAATTAAGTCCTGAAAATATATTTGCCACCTTGGGTCCAGATGAGACTGGGAATAGAATATGCATGAAAGGGCGTGATGTGGAGTAGGAGAAAAGGAAATTATTTGCTAAGGTCTCTGAGCCATAGTTGCTGCTGGCTCTGGTTGTAGTGACTAAGGAGATTACTGTTCCTGCCTTTCCAGCTTCCCTCTTGCTAAAGATACCACACTGCATAGCCCTGCCCACTAATTTAAACTGCTATTGAACTACTTGGGCTCAAGTTGTTGGGCAATCTTTGTAATTGTCTTCCTCTTGAAAAGTGATAAAATTTGAGTAAGAGAACGGAAGTTTTAACACATCTCAATCATTACCATTGAAAACAGCAAGAAATGCAAGTAAAAGCCTAAAACCCTCAACCTACCAAAAAATTGAAGTTTCCTCTTTTATAGTCAAAAAGATAAATAGAACAGTGTAATTTTCCTCACAGCATCAAGTAATCAACACTGGCACACAGGAGGTCTACACACTTCTGAACTATTTTATTCTGCATGGGTAAACTTGAGAAATTCCAAGCCAAAATAGTTACCCTCCTGCAAGACTTACACTGCAGAGTCACCAGAAGAAACTCTGAATGATAAATTATTTCTGTTGTTCTTCTGAAAAGCCAATATGTTACACAGCCTGCCCTTTCTTTAAAATCACCTGCTATCGTTTAATATGTCACTTTATTTTTAGTGACAAAGGTGGTAACTCGTTATTATTGGTAGATTGCAGGAGTACAATGACTAATCCTTTAGTCAGTTATTCCCCTGCGTATTCTTTAAATCTGTTACAATTTCACATTATGTAATTCTTACTAAGACAAATGTGGCTGAGACACAAGCTGTGGGGAAGAAGTAAGGTTGCAGTACAATCTTAAATGAACAGAGTAACCCATAGACACTACCTCTTATTCATAATTTTTCTGATTTATATTATTGGATTTATGTATGAGATCCCACAGTCTTAAGACATGAGGAATGAAAGAAATGAAAACGTCATTTGTTTCGTATGTTTGTGAGTTATGTACTTTTAACTGGATTCTGCTGCTTAGTGAAACAAGTATTCTTTGACAGATTGCTCTGCTACTGTATTTGATTTCAATTTTGCATTGAATAGCACCAAATGAAATCTGTTATGCTTTAAGTTGTAACGTGACTTTATCCAGCACTGTCCTCAAACTCAGAGGAGCTGTTGACTCCCTTGAAGGCAGGGAGGTCCTGCAGAGAAACCTCAAGAAATCAGAGGACTGGGCAGTCACCAACAACGTGAAGTTCAACAAGGGGAAGAGCCAAACCCTGCATCTAGGATAGGGCAACCCCAGATGTTTGTACAGACTGGGGAATGAGATGCTGGAAAGCAGTGCCATGGAAAGGGACCTGGGGGTCTTGGGTCAAAGGCACGTTGAATATGAGTCAGCAGTGCCCGGGGGGGGGCAACCGTGTCCTGGGGGGCATCAGGCAAAGCATCGCCAGGCAGGTGAGGGAAGGGATTGTCCTGCTCTGCTCTGCACTGGGGTGACCTCACCTTGAATACGGTGTGCAGCTTTGGGCACCACAATGTAAGACAGATATTGAGCTCTTAGAGAGTGTCCAAAGGACGGCAATGAGGACGGTGAAGGGCCTTGAGGGGAAGTCATCTGAGAAGCGGCTGAGATCACTTGGTCTGTTCAGACTGAAGGAGACTGAGGGGAGACCTTGTTGCAGTCTAAAACTCCCTTGTGAGGGGAAGAGGAGGGGCAGGCACTGATCTCTTTTCTGTGGTGACCAGTGACAGGACCCAAGAGAATGGCCTGAAGCTGTGTCAGGGGAGGTTTAGGCTAAGAATGAGAGTTCAAGAAGCATCTAGATGATACTCTCAGGCCCAGGGTGTGACTCTTGCACATGGTCCTGTGCAGGGCCAGGAGTTGGAGTTGATGATCCTTGTGGGTCTGTCATGGTTTTGCCCGCCAGCCCATCCCTGGGGCTGTGGATGGTTTTGTCCAAGTGGATTTCTGGACAAAAACCCAATCAGAACTCTTAGTGATGCCTTTGCTAATTACATATTTAAGAAAAACGGAAAAGAAGGGGGATTGCAGTTGCAGTTAAGAGCAGCAGCCATGGACGAGAGGCGGCAGCGGGCCTGAGGCGGGCCGGGCCGGG